>OZ024784.1:17372343-18002343 GCA_964017065.1 Haliclona indistincta
TGTAGAGTGCAGTGCTATTATATTCTCACCGTGCTCAATGGCATTTACTCTGCGATTAGTGATCTTGATGACTTCATCAAGAGTGATAAATGAAGTCTGTGGATAAAGTCACATAATTTATAAGCACAGCTCAGATAATGCACAACACACTATACCTGAAGTGATGCAAGCTCTACTAGCAGCTTGACTGCTTTACCAAAGACCTCCTTGCACCTGGTTACCTGCTGCCCGCCCCTCGCCAAACCAGTAAGACCATAGGCTGTTGAGAAGCTGGTTCATAACAGACAACGTAACTTCACAATTCACTCACTATCAGCACCATCCACATACGTATGAAACGTTGGAAGAGTGACACCTACAAGCATAATAGCACTTTACTAACACAGGTTTGATGGTGTGTTTTTGGGCTAAAGCTTTGCTTGGTGTCAAGTACTGTACATAGTTTACCTGCTACATTGTCCTTCTTCATATTTAGTTTAATCTGAGCCTTGTCCACATTTTGAAGCACAGTCTGACTGTTGAGAGACACGAACCATTACACTGATGACATGTGTATCAGATGCACTAGACTCACCTAATGCCTCCAGCAGCATAGTTAGCCTCTGCAAGTGAGAAGGTTGCCTCTCTCATTACCTCTCCCATTAGCGTCTTAGTCTATAATGATACGAAATCATGTGTTCATTATCAACAACCAAACACTCATGAACGATGACATGGTGATACAAAATTCATTCCCATTTCAGAGCAAAGCTAAGTGAGTCAGCTAGCACAATGTCAGCACTCAGATGTGACAGTAGCATCTAATGGGCAACTACAACCATGTACAACTCTTTCATTCAGACACATTGCATGAGATGTCTATCATTCGAAAACTGACCTCTATAATTTTACCAAGAATCTGCCTGAATCGATGGGTAAGAGCATCTGCTTTCTTTTTCAAAAGACTGTGTCCTTTCTGCGCCCCTTTCAGCCTTCCTTTCATTTGCTGAAGCGCCCTGGAAATTTATTTGGAAACAAAAAAGCAGACCACGATCGGATCTCTACAAAAGAACTGCTGCAGCACTAACATTCTAGACGGGAAAACTTGTAGAATGTCCTTTCCAGACATCTTGGGCTCTCAAACTTGTAAAACAGCAACACAGGTAAAGAATCAACTCGGAACAAGATAGTTTGGTGCGCTTGAAATAGAAAAATTATCACGTGAGAAATCATGAATAATAATTATTATAATGTTATCTAGTTCTAGCCCCACCCACTCATTTAGTGGTGCGCTTAAAATAGAATTAAAACTGAGCCCCACCCATTGCAGTTAAAATGGAGTCCTTTGAGCAGATAATACAAACTGATGGTGAGTTCTTTACTACGAGAACTTGCATGTGATAGCACTATTCACTGCAGCTCTTGGAAATGATCGCTTTGTGGGTCGTACACATTTGGGTTTGACTCGCGCATATGGCGGTCATGTGATAGCTCGGGCACTCTACTCAGCTGTGAGAACAGTTCAGGATCCACAGTTTCTCATACAATCAGCTCATTGCTATTTTATCAGTCCAGTAATGCTTGATGAGGATGTTGTGTATCATGTAACCAGACTGAAGGATGGTCGCACTATCTCCACTAGAGGAGTCACAGCCACTCAGGGCAAGAAGACAGTGTTTAGCTGTTTAGTATCATTCTCTGTGGAGGAGAAAGAAGACCTTGGGCTGACCCACACTGACTGCCCTATGCCTGAAGTTGATTCTCCCCCTGTATCTAAGCAGAAATATAATCTAAGCATGAGACCAGTTATGTTCAAAGGCAAACAACTTGAAAAGACGTATGTTTAACCGATGCTATTAATTTTATTGATGTGCGTACTCTATTTACAGTGCTTACCTGTGGATGAAATCAAACTGCATGATAAAGGCACAAGATGTGAACATGCAACGGATAGCATTAGCTTATGGCTCAGATTCATACCTTGCATATAGTGTACTAATAAGCAAATACATACAAGTTCCAATTGCTACACTGTCACTTGACCATAGCATCTGGTTCCATGAAAATGTGGATTTTAACAATTGGCACTTGTTCATACAAAACTGCATCCGTTCTAGTCAAGAGAAACCACTCAACATTGCCAGGTATGAATGCATGCATTACAAAAATGTATTATGATTCAATCCTTGCTACAGAGTCTATTCTCAATCAGGATCTCTGGTGGCAACAGTGACACAGCAGTCACTTATGAAAATAAAGGCTAATTTATAAAGCAATTGTTTTAGCTCCAGTTTATAACATATCGGTTTCATTTAACATACTGAAAAATAATCAGGATATTACGGAACATGCAGTTCTCAAATTCGTAGTGTGCGGATCCATGGATCGGATTGGATTTTCATTGCATGGTCGATTGTCGGATTGGGCTTAGCCTTGCGTTTGCACGCTATGGGGTCGTCTTCATGTTAGTTTCTAGCGGTTCTAGTGTGACTCACTGCAGTGCTGTACTCATGCTCTCAGCGTGGGCGGGCTGCTCTATTTGCCACCCACGCCGAGAAGCCAAGTTGGTGCGCTTAAAATAGAACAATAAGCTCCATCTTTTTGCCGATACCGGGAAGTTTAGCGCCTCCGAAAATGGTGTCCTTTGAGCGGTTGATACAAGCTGAAGGTGAGTTCTTTACTGCGAGAACTTGCATGTGATAGTACTATTCATTTCACCGCAGTTCTTGGAAATGATCGCTTTGTGGGTCGTACACATTTGGGTTTCACTCGCGCATATGGTGGCCATATGATAGCTCGGGCACTCTACTCAGCTGTGAGAACAGTTCAGGATCCACAGTTTCTCATACAATCAGCTCATTGCTATTTTATCAGTCCAGTAAAGCTTGATGAGGATGTTGTGTATCATGTAACCAGACTGAAGGATGGTCGCACTATCTCCACTAGAGGAGTCACAGCCACTCAGGGCAAGAAGACAGTGTTTACCTGTTTAGTATCATTCTCTGTAGAGGAGAAAGAAGACCTTGGATTGACCCACACTGACTGCCCCATGCCAGAAGTCGACTGTCCTGAATCTAAGCATAAGGATGAACCTTTGTCATTAAATGTAGAATCTGCTACGACAAACGGCATGCCACTTGAAAGATAGTATGTTTAAATTATTGATGTTTTGATGTGTGTTAAACCCTATTCACAGTGCTTATCATTGGATGAAACCAGCGAGATTCATTAAAGCACAAGATAAGAACATGCAAAGAATAGCATTGGTTTACACTTCAGATTTTTACATTGCTTATGGTGGTCTAATAGACAGACATGTATCTCCAGCTGTTATACTGTCACTGGACCATAGTGTCTGGTTCCATGGCAATGTAGACTTTAGCAATTGGCATTTGTTTGTACAGAACTGCATCCGCTCTAGTCAAGAGAAACCGCTCAACATTGCCAGGTATGAATGCATGACACTGCTACATTTGGTTCATTCTCAGCTACAGAGTCTACTCTCAATCAGGATCTTCGGTGGCAACATTAACACAACAGTCACTTGTAAAATTGAAGTCTATATTATAATTTCCTTTTATTATACATGTAAATAGCTCCTATTTGTGTACTGGTGTTAAAATAACAGAAGATGAGTCCTATAGTTTAGCTCTGACCAGTGATTGCTGCATGGCGGTAGCTACCAGAGTTCCTGCTTTATTATAGATGCTGAGGAAATAAATAATTATTTGTTGCTTGGGCAATCGATTTCCCTTACCGTAATATGTTCAACGGACAGCCATGAGCTGATCGTATACACTCGCGTGCAAACAAGTGCCACTGGTTGAAGTCCACGTTCTCATGGAACCAGATACTGTGATCCAGTGATGTGGTCATTAATCCAGACAAGTCCGGATACTTAAAAAAGATCACCAATGGCAGACCAAAATCACTAGCATAGGACAGCACTATTCTGTGAACATTTTGCGAATCTTGCTTTATTTCTTTCTTGGGCTTGTTCCAAGAATACATTCTAAATAAAACAAACGTTAAGCGCAATCATCATTTTGGTTGATCGCGTACCTTGCTTCGTTTGAACTCATGTCCGAGTTCTTCAATCGCGTTATTACATACTCCATTGGTGATGAAGTGGAAGTACCTGACGACTTTTTAGCAACACAGACATCAATGCCTTGAGAAATCTGTTCAACTTCTGGCATGGGGCAGTCAGTGTGAGTCAATCCAAGGTCTTCTTTCTCCTCTACAGAGAATGATACTAAACAGCTAAACACTGTCTTCGCTCCTTGAGTAGCTCTGACTCCTCTAGTGGAGATAGTGCGACCATCCTTCAGTCTGGTTACGTGGTAGATGACATCTTGGTACGTCTTTACGGCACTATTGTAGTAGCAATGCAAAGATTGAATGAGAAATTTTGGGTCCTCGATAGTTTTCACAGCGGAAGAGAGTGCCTGAGCTACAACGTGACCGCCAAATGCTCTTTCAACTGATTTACCGGGGCCCACACGACCCACAAACTGGTCTTGTGCAATAGCTAGAGACAAATAGTAAAGTATCTGCAACATTAGTAACACGGTTTACCTTCTACCTGGATCAACTGCTCCATACAGGCCATACTCGTACTCTCGCTCGTACTCGAAAATCAGAGCCACACCTCTAATAAGGGTGTGGCTTGTTGCATGTCAATGTTTAATGTTAAATAAGATTAATACATGTAGTGTTTTGGTCAAAGCTTGGGTCTAATTAATGATTGCTGCATGACAGTTGCTACTAGTGCTCCTGCTTCATTGTAGATGCTGAATAAAAATAAGAATAAAATTAATTATAATGCATAATAATTATTATGTATCTGACCGTGAGATATTCAGTGACCTGCCATGAGCTGATCGCACACATTCATATGCAAACAAGTGCCACTGGTTGAAGTCCACATTCTCATGGAACCAGATACTGTGATCCAGTGATGTGCCTAATAAATTATCTTTCTTATCTTGATACTTCATAAAAATAGGCCAAAGCATATTAATATCACTTGCAAAAGCCATAGCTATCCTGTGAGTGTTCTGTGAGTCAGATGGCAGTGTGTCCTTTGCCTTCAACCATGAGTAAAGTCTGAAAAAAATCACAGTTAATATACAGTACCATAACTGCTTCAAAATGCTCACTTTGCTACATTTAAAGCTTCTGATTTGTTTAAAGCAATTATTTTTATTTCGTTGATTGGAATATTTAAAGGCAAGTTTGGAAAAACATCAGCGAATTTTGTCATGTCTGATGGAGGCCAGAACTGCCCTATGGAGGCCAGAACTGATGGAGGATGGAGGCCAGAACTGTCATGTCTGATGGAGGCCAGAACTGCCCTATGCCAGAACTGTACTTCTGGCATAGGGCAGTCAGTGTGGGTCAATCCAAGATCACCCTTCTCCTCTACAGAGAGTGACACTAAACAGCTAAACACTGTCTTCTTGCCCTGAGTGGCTGTGACTCCTCTAGTGGAGATAGTGCGACCATCCTTCAGTCTGGTTACATGATACACAACATCCAAGTTATTTTTTGGAGCGCTAATGAAGTAGCAGTGTAATGATTGAACGAGAAACTTAGGATCCTGCACAGTCTTGACAGCAGCAGAGAGTGCATAGCTACTAGTGCACCACCATATGTTATTTTGAAGCCTTGGTAGAGAAAAGTTTGTAAGTCGTGCCCAACAAAACGATCGTGACCAATACCTAACAGATGTTATTGAGATGTCAGATGATTGTTAAAGACAGTGAAAACTTACTTTCAACCTGTATAGATCGTTTGATGGATCGCTCCACGGATCTGGACTGCTCCATTTTAATTTTCAAGGGGCTGTCAACACAAAGGGCGGAGCTGGCTAAGTAGTATGTATAAACCTTATACTAGTGCATACTGCAACCACTCAGACTCCGTGTCATCCTTGGTACATAGCTATCCATACCCACAACATAAATTCTCTGGTAGAGGATTTTCAAACACTAGCTACCTCTACACAATAATTAACACACTACACCGTTGCAATTATCAACACACTACACCGTTGCAATTATCAACATAAGACTATGCAGCTTTCTTGGTTTCATGATCAGTCAAAGCTACACACCTACTAAGGTCCTAGCATTATATTTACATGATACATGATAATAAAAAACAAAATGATTTTCTGAATCAGTTAAAGCTTGGCTCTGACCAGTGATTGCTGCATGGCAGTAGCTACCAGTGCTCCTGCTTCATTGTAGATGCTGAGCAGAAGACAAGCTCAAGTTTATAGTGCAATAAATGTATCTAACCATAAAATATTCAATGGCCGGCCATGAGCTGATCGCACACATTCATATGCAAACAAGTGCCACTGGTTGAAGTCCACATTCTCATGGAACCAGATACTGTGATCCAGTGATGTGGTCATTAACACTTTGGCTTTCTCTGGATACTTCACAAGAATAGACGAAGGCATATTAATATCACTTGCAAAAGCCATAGCTATCCTGTGAGTGTTCTGTGAGTCATACGGCAGTGTGTCCTTTGCCTTGATCCACATGTACACTCTGAAATACTGCTTCAATACACATAATGATTTCAATATAATGCTTACTTTGCTACATTCAACGCATCCAATTTGTTTAAAGCACGTATAAATCTTACTGGATATCCTTTGAGTGATACTATAATATTATTTATTAGATCAACGTCAGCAGATTTTGTCAGGTCTGATGGAGCAATTGACTGTACTTCTGGCATAGGGCAGTCAGTGTGGGTCAATCCAAGATCACTCTTCTCCTCTACAGAGAGTGATACTAAACAGCTAAACACTGTCTTCTTGCCCTGAGTGGCTGTGACTCCTCTAGTGGAGATAGTGCGACCATCCTTCAGTCTGGTTACATGATACACAACATCCAAGTTATTTTTTGGAGCGCTAATGTAGTAGCAATGTAATGATTGAACAAGGAACTTGGGATCCTGCATAGTCTTGACAGCAGCAGAGAGTGCATGAGCTACTAGTGCACCACCAAATGTTATTTTGTAGCCTTGGTAGAGAAAGGTTTGTAAGTCGTGCCCAACAAAACGATCGTGACCAATACCTAACAGATGTTATTGAGATGTCAGATGATTGTTAAAAACAGTGAAAACTTACTTTCAACCTGTATGGACCGTTTGAAGGATCGCTCCACGGATCTGGACTGCTCCGGATCCATTTTAATTTTTAAGGGAGCGGTCAACACAAAGGGCGGAGCTGGCTAAGTAGACCATTATACTAGTGTATACTGCAACCACTCAGACTCTTGTTTCATCCTTGGTACCTAGCTGTCCATACTCACAACATAAATTCTCTGGTAGAGGATTTACAAAACACTAGCTATACCTCTACAATTAACACTGTTGCAATTATGAACAAATATTCAGTCATTGGTGATCATGATGTGAATAAGACTGTGCAGCTCTTTTGGTTTCATGATCAGTCAAAGCTACACTCCTACTAAGGTCCTAGCATTATATTTACATGATACATGATAATAAAAAACAAGACGGTTTTCTGAATCAGTTAAAGCTTGGCTCTGACCAGTGATTGCTGCATGGCAGTAGCTACCAGTGCTCCTGCTTCATTGTAGATGCTGAGCAGAAGACAAGCTCAAGTTTATAGTGCAATAAACATATCTAACCGTAAAATATTCAATGGCCGGCCATGAGCTGATCGCACACACTCATATGCAAACAAGTGCCACTGGTTGAAGTCCACATTCTCATGGAACCAGATACTGTGATCCAGTGATGTGGTCAGTAACATTTCGGCTTTCTCTGGATACTTCACAAGAATAGACAAAGGCATATTAATATCACTTGCAAAAGCCATAGCTATCCTGTGAGTGTTCTGTGAGTCATACGGCAGTGTGTCCTTTGCCTTGATCCACATGTACACTCTGAAATACTGCTTCAATACACATAATGATTTCAATATGATGCTTACTTTGCAACATTCAACACATCCAATTTGTTTAAAGCATATATAAATCTTACTGGAAATCCTTTAAATGATGCCATTTTTAAATTTAGATAAACGTCAGCAGATTTTGTCAGGTCTGATGGAGCAATTGACTGTACTACTGGCATAGGGCAGTCAGTGTGGGTCAATCCAAGATCACTCTTCTCCTCTACAGAGAGTGATACTAAACAGCTAAACACTGTCTTCTTGCCCTGAGTGGCTGTGACTCCTCTAGTGGAGATAGTGCGACCATCCTTCAGTCTGGTTACATGATACACAACATCCAGGTTATTTTTTGGAGCGCTAATGTAGTAGCAGTGTAATGATTGAACGAGGAACTTGGGATCCTCTACAGTCTTGACAGCAGCAGAGAGTGCATGAGCTACTAGTGCACCACCAAATACTCCCTCGTGGTAGCTAAAGATTTGTAAATCATGTCCAACAAAGCGATCATATCCAATACCTGGCGCATAAAGTATAAGCAACATGTACAGTCGAGTGTACTTTCAACCTACTTTCAACCTGTATGGATCGCTTGAGGGATCGCTCCAAAGTCTTCTCCATTGACTACATGTAGGGAGTGGTCAGAGCAGGAAGGGCTCGGCCTAGGAAATTAACGCGAATGGGAAGTAGTAGAGGCCCTGACTAAGATTTGTATGCATTTAATTTAGGAGAGGATAACTCAACTGTTTTAGGGTAATTTAACCCCAAGGAATAAGATGTGATATGTGCCAACAGGAGTCCATAATCAACCGCGCCTACTAAAGAGTCTTTAGTAGGCGCGGTTGATTATGGACTCCTGGTGCCAAATTGTCTATCCGCTGCGAAATACCCGAAAATGACCACACCCTTTTTATCAGCAGTACAGTGTCACTAACAATAATTGCTCTATTTTCTTAACCATTTTAGTAACCTACTTTCTGCCAACTGTTCTAAGGTAATATGACCCTAAGGAATGTATTGGGATGTGTGCCAAAACCAATATTCACTGCAAAAAAAAAAATGGCTGCAGCTTCTCTATTTTTAAAGAGTTTAATATTTTAAGATTCTGATGGTTTGAAAACAGTACAAGTGCAGGGTATTACCAACAAAAAACACAATTTGTTAACTTGAGGAGTAACTTAAATACAAACTTAGGCAGTATTCAGTATTACTTCACAAAAATTAAGTTATTCAGTGATAGGGTTTTTCCAGGATTCACCTCCTTTACACTTGCAGTATTTTGCAACACTTGCCTCCCAGCTACCCTGCAGCGACATATCATTCTTGTGGGCACATTTACTACATGTACAAGGAAGGTCTACAGGCTGGGGGTAACAATACCAGGAACTATTAAATTTTCTTTGTGAAACCATACGACTCAGTGTTCATTTCTAAACCATCTTTAAGTGGGGCATGTATCCATAGCTGTTGTTGATAATATGTCCTTTGAATATACTTTCTTGCATTGGCTGAATTTTCTCAAATTCCATTTTGAGGGAATTGCTATTAAAAGCAGCAAGACGCAAGTCATCAAATGTTTCCAAGTCTTTTGTTGGCTTGAGAAACCTTACTAGACAATTTTCTGCCATCTGTATCATGCTTCTCTGTCAACTCTGAGTTGTTAAAGACAAGTTCTGTATCAGTATTAAATTGTTGTGGATAGCTTTCATTGCTGCATGCTTCGTAGAAATCTTGCTAGTTGTATCACATCCAGTCAGAGCACGGAGTGCAGGGAGACGCCTTGCAAGCTTGTCCCCAGTGGTATAGTAGGATGTCTCAAGCCAACAATTAAAAGATTTGGAAACATTTGATAACTTGCGTCTTGCTCCTTTGAATAGCAATTCCCTCAAAATGGACTTTCCCTGCACATCAGCCAATGCAAGAAAGCATATTGAAAGGGCATATTATCAACAACAGCTATGGATACAAGCCCCACTTAAAGATAGTTTAGAAATGAACACTGAGTCGTATGGTTTCACAAAGAAAAATTAATAGTTCCTGCATGGTATTGTTACCTCCAAGCTTGAAGACCTTCCCGATCCTTGTACATGTGGTAAATGTGCCCACAAGAATGGATATGTCGCTGCAGGGTAGCTGGAATCAAGTGTTGCAAATACTGCAAGTGTAAAGGAGGTGAATCTTGCAAAAACCCTATCACTGAATAACTTCATTTTTGTGAACATCATTTTTGTAATACTAAATACTGCCTAAGTTTATATATCAAGTTAATAAATTGTGTCTTTTGTTGGTAATACCCTGCACTTGTACTGTTTTCAAACCATCAGAATCTTAATATTAAAACTCTTTAAAATAGAGATGCATTTCTGAAAAGCTGTAGCCATTGTTTGCAGTGAATATTGGTTTTGGCACACATCCCAATACATTCCTTAGGGTCATATTACCTTAGAACAGTTGGTAGAAAATAGGTTACTAAAATAGTTAAGAAGATAGAGCAATTATTGTTAGTGAAACTGCCGATAAAAAGGGCGTGGTCATTTTCAGGTATTTCGCAGCGGATAGACAAAAAGGCACATATCACATCTTATTTCCTGGGTCAAATTACCCTAAAACAGTTTAGTTATCCTCTCCTAAATTAAATGCATACAAATCTTAGTCAGGGCCTAGACTAAAGGGCTAGCTGGCTCTAGTACAGCAAAATTCAATCCAAGGCATGATAAATAACTAGTGACAAAGATTTTTTTATCTATTCACAGTTGACACACACTGTTCTAGTTAGTAGTAATGTTGTGCATAAAGTCTAGTCTTGAGTATAAAAACACATTCACTGTTTGTGACCATCAGTGTGACTGTGTGAGCAAGACACTGCCTTGCTATGCAGCTTTTGTTTCTGCATTCCATCATCATCTACAAGTATTGCAGAAGAAATTCATAATAATAATATACTGTTGATATACTTACCATCGTTTGAAAAACTGATATAAACCAATTGATCTTCATGGGAGCAGTATGATATCTCATCTGTGTCTTCTTCGCTCTCGTTTTCACTGTCAGCCAAGATTAGGCTGCGGGCTGTAACTGGACTATCAACGTCTGTGCGAGACGGAATCACTTGAAGTTTAGTGGGATACTTTCTAGTAGGATATTCATCACTACTGTGTACTGATCCAGTTTCTAAAACACTGTCAACATCTCGTGGAGGCTTCATAAGAGGTACAGTCTATAATATAGAGAGTACAAAATTTAGTAGTTAAAAATAATTAGTTACACACAGAGTTGTGCGATGGAGAGCTTTGTTTAGAAGGAGAGAGCTGTTCATCAACATCACTTTCAACTTCTTAATAAGTGCAGAGTAAAACATTATAAGTATAATTATTGTACTAATAAACCTTTCTCTCCTGATAATTTTGTTTCTGCTTCATTTGATTTCTCATCAAGATTCATCGCAGGATAGCACTAGAAAATCATTAATAATTATTATTATACACTGCATGTTTGCATGCTCCTCACTGATTCACTGTCATTAGGAACTTTTTCAAGTAGAACAGGGTCTTGTTGCACAGCTGGTAGAGATTTGCGCTGCTTGTATTTCAGTATTGAGATGAGTGCTATTAGTATTAGTACTATCAGGAGTACCACACCAACAGCAACAAACACTACTATCAAGACAACCACCTCCATCTCAATCCCACCTGTGCCCACTGGTAAAGCCTGAAATAATACATACACGCATACCTTCCCTCTCCCTGACTCTTTTATCCACTTACCGTCACATTGTTACTTGTTTGAGAAGTAGTGCT
Source organism: Haliclona indistincta (assembly GCA_964017065.1). Classification (NCBI taxonomy): domain Eukaryota; kingdom Metazoa; phylum Porifera; class Demospongiae; order Haplosclerida; family Chalinidae; genus Haliclona; species Haliclona indistincta. The sequence goes on from OZ024784.1 coordinate 17,384,059, forward strand.
TAAATCTATGCTAGTTGGTAGTGGTGATGCAGTTGTGGTTGATTCGAGAGAAGCAGTTGGTGATGGAATCATGGGATTGACTGTGGATGTTGATAAAGATTTGTAAACAGCAGTTGATGAAATTGCAGGAAGCAAGGTGTTGACAACAAATGTTACTGATGTAACTGATGGGTTAACAAGAGCTGATGCTTGAGAAGTGGACGATGCTGTTAGAGAAGATGATGAATTCACAGCAACTACTGCATTAGAAGTGGGTGAAATTGTAGAATCAATAACAACTGTGGAAGAGAAGGTATAAACACTAGAGGATGAACTCAAAGTGCTGCCTGAAGAAATTGATGAGTTGATAACAGCTACTGTAGAAATGGCTGAAATAGTAGAGAAAGATGAATCGGTAACTGATGCTACTGCAATAGTTGGTATAATAGCAACCGTAGTAGTGCTCATGGAATGAGATGAAGACATGGTTGGTGATAGAGAGGAAGAGGCAGTGGTGAGAGTGACTGTGATTGTGACAGCTCTTGGTGATTGAGAATCGCTGCCAGTGAGACCAAAGAAACTGCATGTGCTGAATACGATACAGCTAGTTGGATTCAAATTACCATCATTTGTGAGTGACAAATCATAACTATAAAAGACAGAACATGCATCATGAGTATGATAATTCTTTTGATTCGCTTACTTGTCGCCTCCTGCTTGATTTATATTACTGATCTCTATATCATCCACTACCAGTTGCTCAATATGAAGGTACCAATAGTTCTGGTTACTAGTGAAGCTGTCTTGTCTCCAAGCCACTTCTAGGAAAGCCTCATCATCAATGCATTGACTAACCTTAGTGACCCGGTTATGTACTGGTGACATAATGGGTACATCTATACCATCAATATTATACAGCATGCTTTCACGAGTGAACTGGCTCCAGTTGTCATGTGCCAGAGGAGCAAAGTAAGCCAATGGAGTGTTTGATACAGTCATCACAACTCCCTTTGGAGTGTTGTCATGCTCATTGCAGGGAGTTGGATATCGAAACTGAGTCATTACTAACTGAAATGTCATCGTTCTGAAGGAAAGAAAAAGTGACTTGGAACAGAGCTATAATAAAAGTGTGCTTACAGCAATTTCTGGTCATCACTGCATTTTGTTGAGTTCATTATTGTTGGTATAGTAGCTGGAGGTGGCTTCACTGCCTTTACTATTCGCAAGTCAAGAAGAGGACTGCTGGAAAAGCGAACATTCCTTAAATCACTTGTGTTAGTGGTTCTGTTGACTTCAACAAAGTAAAGACAAGGATATGAATCAAGACAAAACTCAGAACTTTCAGAAACATTAACTTGAAAAAGATCCCAGTCAACAATAGCCCTGCGGAAACATATCACACATGCAGTCTAACAGTGATAACATACATGCATGTACTGTTTAGTGACTCACTGTTGGTCATTGAAGTCTTCATCTAGTACATTTCTCACACATTGATTCCAATTGAGTGAAACAGCAGTACTGTCTAAGGATACTGTGTCACAGTCACCTCTATGGCTAGGAGTTTGTGTGTGTTGTTCCCATTTTATTCTCACTACTCTGTTGACTATTAAAGAACTTGATACATTGTACATCTGCAATCCAATGGCTTCATTAAATGTTCCTGGTACTTTAATAAAAGTAACATTGTTATCATAACTGAGAGATACTCGTCCACCATCAATAAAATGAAGTTGTGGTATTCTTTTGCCACCATTGCCTCTTTTTTGCTTATCATAATAAAAGTTTAGATACGCAGTAGAAATTGATGAATCTGCTCTTAGCAAAATCCCCTCATTCGCATTACATAAACTTCGGCAATTTGGACCAATATTTAAATTCAGAATCAAAGAAAAATCTATTTCAACATGCCTGTAGTAATAAAAAAGTCATGGTGTCATAATGTTATAAAAAAACTTACGCATTGTTTTGTTGTAATGGTGATAAGGGAAAGCATTGCTGCTGTGTTTCAGGACATGTTCCAAATACACCATCATAGGCTACTGCTAGACTAGTGGTATTATAAGATGACAAGTGGTTACTGTCACAAGCAGCTATACTATTGTCAGTAACAGTGACTACACGTGACAAAAATCTTGAAACTTTATCATCTGCAGCACACAGCAATGGTTGGCTATTTCCACACCAAAAGTCTCCATTTTCCCATGCTGTAAGTACTGACCCAAATGGCTGAGTGATGCTGGTTAGTGAAACACAATGGCAGGATGAAGCTGGTGTCATTTCTACTCGAAACTGGTACTTAGTTCCAGGAGTGGGTTGGTTTGTGATGAGTGTCTGATCTTGATTGCAGTTGCCTGTCAATACATTATAAAACAGAAAGCTTTACAACATCATGCAGTTCTTCTTACCAGTGTAGTACTGGACAAGTGACCATTCTGTAAATTCCTGTGGAATATTATCATCTCCATCAATACTAGACCGCAGAGAGAATTCAACTGTTGGCAAAGGACCTGAACATGCTCCATTAGTAACATGAGCAAGATTGTACCTGTCATTGCAATTGTGAAATTTAATAAACAAATAAATTATCACACTTACTGAACTGGTTGAGCCTCAACAATAAAACTTTTAGAAAGATACAATATTAGCAAAGCTATAGCAGCCATTGTGTGCCGAACACTGAGCCCAAACTGTAACTTGAACTATGTTTTGGCAAATTAATAGTGTTTTAGGTTCCCTGTCAATGTTAGCACTACACGAACACATTGTTATGTCGCTACATCACTTAAGAATGGCATTGGTATTTGTTTGTACAGAACTGCGTGCATCCGCTCTAGTCAAGAGAAACCGCTCAACATTGCCAGGTATGAATGCATGTCAATGCTACATTTGGTTCATTCTCAATCAGGATCTTTGGTGGCAACATTAACACAACAGTCACTTGTAAAATTGAAGCCTAAATTATAATTTCCTTTTATTATACATGTAAATAGCTAGTCTCCTATTTGTTTACTGGTGTTAAAATAACATAGTAGATGAGTCCTATAGTTTAGCTCTGACCAGTGATTACTGCATGGCGGTAGCTACCAGAGTTCCTGCTTTATTATAGATGCTGAGGAATTAAAATAATAATTATTTGTTGCTTGGGCAATCGGTTTCCCTTACCATAATATGTTCAATGGACAGCCATGAGCTGATCGTACACACTCAGACAAGCAAACTGCACTCAGCTAGTCCGTCTGTACAAATACCCATGGCTAGAAAATAAAGCTACATGCTAAAGTCATGAATATCATTAATGCCCTCCCAATTTCATCTCGGATGTATGATGAGACACTCCGTATTGCTGTGGGCCTCCGTCTGGGTACTCCCATCTGTAGCCCCCATTCCTGTCGCCACTGCAATGTTCTAGTTAATCCTCTAGGCAGGCATGGTCTCAGCTGCAGGTGGAGTGAAGGCAGGCATCCAAGACATTCTGTTTTAAATGACATTGTTTGCAGAGCCCTTTCCTCTGCCCATGTTCCAGCTCTTTTGGAGCCTACTGGCCTGTCTCGTAGTGATGGAAAGCGTCCTGATGGAGTTACAATTGCTCCCTGGTCATCTGGAAAACCTCTGGTGTGGGATGCTACCTGTCCTGACACCTTTGCTCAGTCTCACAGGAGGCTTGCTGTTCACTCTGCTGGCGGGATTGCAGCCAAAGCTGAGGACCTCAAGAGAGTGAAATGTGCAGATCTGTTCAGTTCCCACATTTTTGTTCCCATTGCTATTGAAACCTCGGGTGTTTTCGGGTCCAAGACTCTCTCTTTTGTTAAATCTCTTGGTAAAAGACTCTATCGACATTCTGGTGATCCCAAATCAACATCTTATCTGATCCAACGCCTCTCAATTGCAATCCAAAGGGGCAATGCCATCTCCATCCGTGGCACCTTTGTTTCGCCGATCTTGTCTTAACTTTTCTATTTATTGTATCATTTGCTTTGTATAAATTACCATTCTTGAAATATCTCTAAAAAAATCATTAATAGTAACCCGCCACCTAAATGTTAACTACATTGTAAGTGTTGTAGTCAAAGCTTTGCTCTAATTAATGATTGCTGCATGACAGTTGCTACTAGTGCTCCTGCTTCATTGTAGATGCTGAGTAAAAATAAGAATAAAATTATAATGCATAATATTATGTATCTGACCGTGAGATATTCAGTGACCTGCCATGAGCTGATCGCACACACTCATATGCAAACAAGTGCCACTGGTTGAAATCCACATTCTCATGGAACCAGATACTGTGATCCAGTGATGTGCCTAATAAATTATCTTTCTTATCTTGATACTTCATAAAAATAGGCCAAAGCATAAGATCACTTGCAAAAGCCATAGCTATCCTGTGAATGTTCTGTGAGTCAGATGGCAGTGTGTCCGTTGCCTTCAACCATGAGTACAGTCTGAAAAAATCACAGTTAATACAGTACCATAATTGCTTCATAATGCTCACTTTGCTACATTTAAAGCATCTGATTTATTTAAAGCAATTATTTTGTCGATTGGAATATTTAAAGGCAATTTTGGATAAACATCAGCGAATTTTGTCAGGTCTGATGGAGGAATTGACTGTACTTCTGGCATAGGGCAGTCAGTGTGGGTCAATCCAAGATCACTCTTCTCCTCTGCAGAGAATGATACTAAACAGCTAAACACTGTCTTCTTGCCCTGAGTGGCTGTGACTCCTCTAGTGGAGATAGTGCGACCATCCTTCAGTCTGGTTACATGATACACAACATCCAAGTTACTGTTTGGAGCGCTAATGAAGTAGCAATGTAATGATTGAACGAGGAACTTGGGATCCTGCACAGTCTTGACAGCAGCAGAGAGTGCATGAGCTACTAGTGCACCACCAAATGTTATTTTGTAGCGAAAAATTTGTAAGTCATGCCCAACAAAACGATCGTGACCAATACCTAATAGATGTTATTGAGATGTTAGATGATGTTAAAGCCAGTGAAAACCATAGATATATCAAAGGAAACTGCTCACGTGAGCGTATTGCCTCAATACATTTGCCGTGAAACACTCCACGTTGTCGCGTTTAACACCTCGAAGTTGCGAAAATTCTTACGGGTAATACAAAGTCATTGGAGAAAAGTGACAAGAAAGGTCATCAAGGATCTAGAACGAAGAAACAGAGAAGCTCACGATACAGTAAAGGTAGCAAAGAATTGCCTGAGGGTGTTGCGCACTCGGTCTTAGGATCAGTTTGTAACTATTCATTGCAAAACATGCCAAACAGGCGGTATCAGCTACTTCGTGGCATCCAAATGATGGTGGTTGCTGCTACAAAATGCTGCACTGCAGCTCGACGGCCTGCTCTACGTGCGAGTAAGACATCTATTCCAGTAAGGCCAACTTTACGCTACAGGTTACCAATTATGATTTCATGAATGCAGGCAAGGCTGAAGAGATACAGTCCCAAATTCTATGGTAGGAGTGCTGTCATTGCACAAGGCGAAATTGCATAGTCTTAGATGGCAGTTGCAATTATAAAATAGCATAAAAGACTTAAGAATTTTGATGGGCAGAATCTGTACTATTATAATCTTGTTTGAACACTTTGAACAACAGCCTTCACTAGCTGCGCTGCAGATCCACCATGACCTCTCATGCTTCTAAATAACGCGCACGTCTACGGACAACTGCGCGGAACTGATCGCTCGTCACAGTCAAGGTCAAGGCGATAATTGGATAGTTTCCTGTCCTGTTCTTTGGTAAATCTATGTGAAAACTTACTTTCAACCTGTATAGACCGTTTGATGGATCGCTCCACGGATCTGGACTGTTCCATTTTAATTTTTAAGGGGGCGTCCTACATCCTACCGAGAATAAAATAATTATGCATGATTATAATTTTAAATTATGCATTATTATAATTTTAACTAAAGAATGTCACACTCTAGTCTTAGAACAAACACTATTATTGTCTCTACTTGAACATTTTGTCAAGGGAAATATCTTTTTGTCGAACAGGAGATTTGAAATACTTCATCACCACAATCACCACTGAAACAGACACTATCATAAGAATCACAACAATGAACACTATGCCAAGAACTATCAAGACCACCATCAGACTCACTTCTCTCATTCCAACCTAGAAAAATGACATTACTATAACCGCAAGTAACAATTGTCTCTCTCACTCACTGTTCTACTATCATTTGTTGTTTGAGGAGTGGAAAAGTCTTTAATAGTTGAATCAGTGGTAGAAATAGTTGATTCATAAATTGTTACAATGGTTAAAGAGGATTTGACGTCAGAAGTTGATGGATTGACGAGTGGTGTTGTAAAAGTTGTTGACGAAGCTGTAGAAGAGTAGTTGTAAACACTAGTCATTGAACTTGCAGGAAGTGAAGTGTTGACAGCAGATACTACAGAGTTGATAACAGCTACCGTAGAAGTGGATGAAATTGTATGGAAAGATGATTCAGCAGCCACTACTGCAGAAGTTGGTAGAATAGCAATAGAAGCATTAATCGTGGAATATAGTGCAGATGTGGTTGGTAATGGAGAGGAAGAGAGAGTGACTGTGATTGCAACAGCTCTTGGTGATGGGGAATTACTGCCAGTGAGTTGAAAGAAACTAGATGAACTGGATACATCACAAACAATTGGATTTGAATCACCACCATTTGTGAGTGACAAACTATAGCTAAAAACACAAAATATTGATAAAAATCATACTATGTCGATTCACTTACTTGTCGCCTCCTGCTTGATTTATATTGCTGATCTCTACAAAATGTATATCATCCACTACCAGTTGGTCAATATGAAGGTACCAATAGTTCTGGTTACTAGTGAAGCTGTCTTGTCTCCAAGCCACTTCTAGGAAGTCTTCGTCATCAATGCATTGACTAACCTTAGTGAGCCGGTTATGTACTGGTGACATAATGGGTACATCTACACCATCAATGTTATATAGCATGCTTTCACGAGTGAACTGACTCCAGTTGTCATGTGCCAGAGGAGCAAAGTAAGCCAATGGAGTGTTTGATACAGTCATCACAACTCCCTTTGGAGTGTTGTCTTGCTCATTGCAGGGAGTTGGATATTGAAACTGAGTCATTACTAACTGAAATGTCATCATTCTGAAGGAAAGAAACAGTGACTTGGAACAGAGTTATGATAATAAAGTGTACTTACAGCAATTTCTGGTCATCACTGCATTTGGTTGAGTTCATTATTGTTGGTATAGTAGCTGGAGGTGGCTTCACTGCCTTTACTATTCGCAAGTCAAGAAGAGGACTGCTGGAAAAGCGAACATTCCTTAAATCACTTGTGTTAGTGGTTCTGTTGACTTCAACAAAGTAAAGACAAGGATATGAATCAAGACAAAACATGGACTGATTAGAGACTTGAACTTGAACAAGATCCCAGTCATTAATTGTCCTGCAAATGAAATAATTGAGGTAATCACCAGCCTCATACAGAGCATACCAGCATATGACTCACTGTTGGTCATTGAAATCTTCATCTAATACATTTCTCACACATTGATTCCAATTGAGTGAAACAGCAGTACTGTCTAAGGATACTGTGTCACAGTCACCTCTATGGCTAGGAGTTTGTGTGTGTTGTTCCCATCTTATTCTCACAACTCTGTTGACTATTAAAGAACTTGATACATTATACATCTGCAATCCAATGGCTTCATTAAATGTTCCTGGTATTTAATAAAAGTAACATTGTTATCATAACTGAGAGATACTCGTCCACCATCAATAAAATGAAGTTGTGGCACTCTTCTGCCACGATCATTGCCTCTGTTTTGCTTATTGTAATAAAAGTTTAGATACGCAGTGGAAATTGATGAATCTGCTCTTAACAAAATCCCCTCATTCGCATTACATAAACTTCGGCAACTTGGACCAATGTTTAAATCCAGAATCAAAGAAAAATCTATTTCAACATGCCTGTAGTAATAAAAAGTCATGGTGTCATAATGTTATAAATAAACTTACGCATTGTTTTGTTGTAATGGTGATAAGGCTGCTGTGTTTCAGGACATGTTCCAAATACACCATCATAGGCTACTGCTAGATTAGTGGTATTATAAGATGACAAGTGGTTACTGTCACAAACAGCTATTTGTGTGTTACTATTGTCAGTAACAGTGACTACACGTGACAAAAATCTTGAAACTTTATCATCTGCAGCACACAGCAATGGTTGGCTATTTCCACACCAAAAGTCTCCATTTCCCCATGCTGTAAGTACTGACCCAAATGGCTGTGTAATCTTTGTTAGTGAAACACAGTGGCAGGATGAAGCTGGTGTCATTTCTACTCGAAACTGGTACTTAGTTCCAGGAGTGGGTTGGTTTGTGATGAGTGACTGATCTTGACTGCAGTTGCCTGTCAATACATTATAAAACAGAAAGCTTTATAACACACGATCAGTTCTTCTTACCAGTGTAGTACTGGACAAGTGACCATTCTGTAAATTCCTGTGGAATATTATCATCTCCATCAATACTAGACCTCAGAGAGAATTCAACCATTGGCAATGGGCCTGAACATGCTCCATTAGTAACATGAGCAAAATTGTACCTTCATCAAAAAAGCATTGTATAATATTTAGTCTATAAATGTTATATACACTTACTGATTTGGCTGAGCCTTGACTATAAAACTCATAGCAATATAGAAAAGTACTAAGACTAACATAGACATGACTCCTCAGGTTTAACAATTTTTCTGATTTTTAACACACTAACACACATGAATATTGAACAGGGGAAGTGGTGGTAGAGTATACCACCACTTCCCCTGTTCAATATTCATGTGTGAACATAAGTAAACACTGAGTAACCACAAAATACGATAGAAATCAGGAGTAACCGCAATCACGCCGCAATTTATTAAAATAGAGGTATAGATGAAAGAGACCATCAATAAATAATATTTAGTAATACAGTGAATATTTTGTAAAAAGATAGTGTACTATCATGCAAAAATAAGTAGACTACAGCTAGTGTAGTGAATGTCTCATCCAGTGTCTAGTGTACGTGCATCAACTATAAAATACGCATAGTTAGAGTAGTGTACTTGTGAAGAGTTACAATGTTAGAAACAGTCTAGCTGCTGGGTTAGTGTCAAGATGTCCGACTAAGTTCTGTAAGTACATCAGATGCATTTCTTTGAGGCTTTTACCAGCATTAAAAAGACGGTAAAGATAATATCTTTGTCCCTCTTTTTCTGCAAACTTTATTTCTCTCCAGGAGATAGGAATGAGTTCCTTGTCCATGGATGATGTAGCCTTTACCTCAACATACCACATTTCTTCTGTCTCAGTTACAACGGTTAGATCATACGGATCACCAGTCTCTGCCACTTTATTTACCCATTGGACTCCAGTAATATTGATGCCGTTTGGTAGCACTTTGAGATGCTTCAGGTAATTGTATACAAAGCATTCGCCCCAGCGACCAACAGCTTCCTTTGATGTCTGACCACCTTCATTAGGTAACAACAATTCTCCAGCCAAAGGAACACTGTCATCAATAGCTACTGTCTTCATTAGGTCAGTAATATCCACAGACTGGACATTTCTGAAGTCAGGGGCATTGTGTAGGAGCCATTGTTTTTCAACACTATGTTCTTTTACTTTGCTCATTGATACTTGATGCAGTGTACTTTCTTTTGGTTCCTTCGCTGATCTAATTTGACTTATCTCTGTTTTTTCTCCTGCATCTTCTCGAACCAATGACTCATTCTGCCTTGCTGGTACGCTGGCAGAGTGTCTTTGTTCACTACCCATATTAGACGTTGGTACGCTGGCAGAGTGCCTTTGTTCACTGCCCATACTAGACGCTTTGGCAAGTGATTTACGCTCTTCATAGGGATGGTTATTGATCTTCCTTTCTGTTAAAGATTCAATATCATCGAGAGTAATGACATCTCCAGTAGCTTGTTGTTCTTGTGAAAAAGATCGCTTTTCTCTTCTTTTCGAACCTTCCTGAGTTACTGAGTCATGAACAGCTGCCTTAGGAGGCCATGACGTCAACCTTTCACCACTATCACTTGATTCAACTGGCATATCCTCTTCCTCCTCCTCGCCTTGCTCTTCATACTGTGATGAATGTCTTGCAACTTCAGTTTTTTCTTCAATCTTGTAAGTTTCTGATTTAGGTGGCTTGACGTTCCATCTTGTTGAATCCTGTGGTAAATCTTTAAGTGTAAACCTCGCTACAATGTCTGATATTTCCTCCTCTGATCGTGGATCATTATGACAAGATCATTTAAGAAAGGTCGTATTTCTGTGGATGTGCTAACAATTTCACGAAAGAACATTTTTATCAAGACATCCACCAACGATAGCTTGTTGCTAATCTTACCAGAGGTGTTAGTGACAACATACAATGCATCATCTTCCAGTGAGCACTGTTTGATTGCTGTAGGCTCTGATACTTTCTCTTTGCCATCAACCTCTATCACATATAAACCCTTCAGTTCTAATGAAGACAATATCTGTAGCTTCTCAAGATATGCCACTATTCCTAGAGAATGCTCCAGGCGCTCGTGTTCTTCTGAATGGTGACTAAAGAGGTAGCGTTGTATTAGTGGGATCATGTGGTATAACATTTCTCTAAGTTCATCCGACTGCCTCACCATACTGCCTGGTGTTACACGAAGAGAATAGCAGTTACTGAGCTGTGGAACGTTGCATAGTTGAACAAAAGAAGGCAAGCCATGAAGATTCTCTCTATTCTTTAGTGGCCACTGAAGAAAATGCACCTCGTCTGACTGTGAAAAGTGCTTAGCAACTTCAATTTTATCATTCCAAAACAGACCTCGAAGAGTGACCCATTTCTTACTTTGTGAAGGAAACACACGCAAACTTCTAACTTGGCGTATAAAAAAATCAACCAATTGTTGGTCAACAACATGGCCTTCTTCCCTATACATAGTTGTGCTTTGTGAGGAACTACAAACTGTTGAACAAACTACTTCAACAATGCTTCGAAAATTTTCTAAATCACCAATTTCCGGATTTAGACTATGTGAGGCATTAAACTCCAGCAAATCAATGAGACTTTGAAGTTTGAGATCTTCTTGAACTCCAAATTTTATGAAGGCTAACCTAATAGGATCATTTGGATAATGATAGTAAAAGCTAAGGACCTGAGGCAAGTGCGAGGGAAGCTCTTCTCCATTATGTTGCTTATTATACAGTACTGTTGTTCGGTCAGTCCAACATACCTTGTGGACAGAACAAAAGCGACCTTCTACATCTACATCTGTTTTTCTGCTTTTCCGTTGAGAATTTAATAAGGGAACAAAGATAAGCTCTCCACTCTTAAACGTATCCACAATAGAGCTTGAAGCACCATATTCGCTGCTCTTTCTATACAGACAAAGATAAACATTCCTCATGTGATTTAGTGAAGTGCAAAATGGTTGTTCCCCTCTCTGCTTGGACCATTCCTGAAGAAATTCAAGAAGACATTCACCACTAACAGAAATATTCACGCCAAGAAGTTGTAGAAAATCGGAGTCAGTTATCTTAGCGGCAAGGTAAGGAACATGAGAGTGTAGAAGGTGCCTGTTGACCTCAGAATCTAGGTAGACTTCAGAGCCTTTGAGAAGAGACCTTGATGTAGATGGTAGCCACGAGAGACTTCGTAAGGAATGACCAAAAGAAGACATCGTTGCACCTAGTTCATTTATGTTAGCGCCATCACAGTAGTGGGCTGTCACAAACTGTTTGTAATCATTCCATGACCGATCCAGCATCGTGGCTAGGGTTACCATATTCTGCTGAGACAGGTTTTTTACTGACTTGACTATCTCATTAAACTCTTTACAGCAATAATCACGGATAGTGTACTTGCCATCTGGAGACCTCTTCCATTCTGACATATCTCTCCAGTCACATTCTCCCTATTAAAAATGATGATATATTATTGACATGTTGAAGTTGTGTATAGCTACCTCTTCTTTTGGATTAATGTCAACTCTTTCAACTGCTAGTCTTTCTTGAACTCCAAGCTTAGTCAGGAATGTTCTCCAGCTGTGTGCTGACTGACTTAATTTTTTACCAGTTTTTAGATATTCTGGTGAAATCACTGTCCAGTGGACATCTGCAAACACATGCACAATTCAGTTATATATTTCTTATAGTTTTATTTCTATATTACCTGGAAATTCTGCTACTAAATCCCACTGAGGTTGGTACACTTTACTGAAGTGAACTGGCTCTTTGCTCGGAAGCTTGAGGCCTTTATTAGTGACCAGGTAGAGGGATTCCTTGAGATCAGCCACCATTTGATCTTGAGAGACATCTCTCTTGTCAATTGCATTCTTAATGTAAGCCAAGTAACTGATCATCTTTTTATCAGAGTCCTACATGTATATAATGCAAACATGCTGAAGTATGCAGTATATAGCTCAAAACGAAATTGTTTACCTTTTTCTTATGATCAGTGAGTCGAGGTATTATGTGATGGTGAATTATTTCTTGTGGTAGAAGTTCCTTTACTCCTAGCTTAGTGAGCAGTCTAGTCACCAGCACTGGTACAAGTGCTAGCTGACTGTGGCTACTAGCTGATGATGATGAGTGGATCAGGTTAGGATCAATCACTTGCAGACTGTTAAACACAGGCGCAAACAAGCCAACTGAATCTATGAGTACACAAGCTTAAATGTCAAAAAACTATAAGTCAACATGCTTTTGCACATACCTTTATCACTCTCTTGCTTGTGAAAAAACAAAGTTCCATTCTCAAGAGAAACGAGAGATTTGTTAGAAAGTGGAAAAATTGCAAGCTTTTTCAAGCTATTAGTGGTTGCTGTACTGACATCTCTGGTCTCATCCATTACAGTGCATACACATGCTAACCAGTTCGCCACCCATTGAACAAATAATTCGTGTGGATGCTCTTGCTGTGTTTCCTCATACACTGTATCCATATCTTCAAAGCTACCAGCTGTCTCACTCTTCTTTATAAATTTGAATCCTTCTTCTTTATGCCTACTATAGCTAGCTAGCACTTGTTCGGCCACAGTAACTAAGTGTTGAACAGTAATGCTGCCCATTCCAAGCTGTGTTGTCAGTTTCTCACTGATTTCATTATGAAGTCCACAGTTCAGATAGCTCAAACCAAGAATAGAGTGGAGCAATGATTGAGGAATACATGATCTAATGAGCTCATTTGAGACTTTGAGAAGCTGTGATGGTTGACGCCACTCAACTACAGAACTATCGTTCAGGTCACCTTCACTTATCACATCAATAATAACACTAAATGGGTCATCAATGGCAGTGTTAGAAGTGGAAAACAAGTCAGTAGGCAAGCAGCGTTTTCCTTGCAGCAAACGGATGATTTGGCCAGATACAGAATTGAAAAAATCATGTACTTCACCTTCAAGCGGAACAAACTGCAGAAATAGTTTAACAGCTGCCATAGTGGCTATCTCTGGAAGAGCCTAAATAAAAAAGTTTACTCATTATTTATTGTTAACTTAGTGATAGGTAAATCTTGCCTTCATTTTCTCCAATGCCTCTATAAAGAGAGAGGGAATCTCTTCTCTCAACCACTGATTCCAAGCGCTGTCAACATTGACATCTTCTCTGGATGAAGGAAGGTCGAAGTCACCTTGAACTACAAACCGAAACCCATAGCTCCTCAGTGGTAAGAATGCAAAAACTTGCTGTGGTTGCAATTGCTAGAATAAACAGATACAAATTGTTATAGTGTATGTGCAATAAAAGTTCAGAGAGGGTACTTACCCTAGTGGTGAGGGGCTGTTGGAGGTCATCAGGAAGTGGGAAAGCCAGAGCTAGTTCAGTTGAATCCACACCAGGTTTATACTGCAAATAAGCATAATGCAAGAAAGTGCATGTTAAAATAACTGACCTGACTAGCATTAGTCATCAGTTCTCTAACTACTAGCCAATTATCAGTCCCATCACTATGGCAGAGTTTAGTGATGCCTTGTGTCAAGTCATCTCTTCTCATAAATACAGTCCTAGCTGACTCCTGAAAATAATCATAATAAAACACTTAGAAATTCTACTTTCATACATGTATGTACGCACAAATAGTAATAATTATCGTGGTCGAGAGCGTCGTTTTCCACTGCTAACTGTCGATATTAGTTTTAACACCGCCCATAGCAGTTTTAACACCGCCCATAGCAGTTTTAACACCGTCGATAGCAGTTTGACATCGTCGATAGCAGTTTAACACCGTCGATAGCAGTTTGACACCGTCGCAGTCGCGGTCTCGCACTAGAAACTACTAAACCCAAGACCTTTAAAACCTTCACCTAACAGCGCCCAGTATGGACCTAACAGCGCCCAGTATGGACCTATCGGCGCCCAGTACGGGCCAGTAGTTCGCCTAATGTGCCAGCTAGAATAGTACTGGGCGCCGATAGGTCCATACTGGGCGCTGTTAGGTCCATACTGGGCACTGTTAGGCGAAGGTTTTAAAGGTCTTGGGTTTAGTAGTTTCTAGTGCGAGACCGCGACTGCGACGGTGTCAAACTGCTATCGACGGTGTCAAACTGCTATTGACGGTGTCAAACTGCTATCGACGGTGTCAAACTGCTATCGACGGTGTTAAAACTGCTATGGGCGGTGATAAAACTGATATCGACAGTCAGCGGCGGCAAACGACCGTCTCGGCCACTATACATAATGAATACCATACTTATCAAAGAATTCAATAAAAGGCATTCTGGTTTCAAATAACGTGTTTGTATACATAATACATTGCCAATCACTATACGAAGGGGACAGCCTCTTTTATAAGACAGAAGCCTGCATGATACAAATGTAATTCCTCACCTTGTCTTCAATCACAATGCAACGAAGTCGATTGAGAAAGAGTAACAGAGAAGGATGAATATCCTGGAATTTGTTCACCATAACCTTGGACTGAATGCTGGCTGGCTTCAGTGGCAATACAATTCTAGTTGTCCACCTGCAAGGCCATGCAATGTGTTTGGGAATTTTGCAACTATAATGAAATTTACCCTTTTGTCTCTTCTGATGGTAATTTTCCATCAATAAACGATGTCTCGACCCAGTGTGGAAGGATGTAGCCAATTGGACCTGATTTGGTGTCAAACTTGACATGGAAGTTGTTAGAATGAATTTCAGGAACATCAGTTACTCGAAATACTGACTTGAACCCGATTCCTTTTTGTCCAATGTAGCCTGACCTGTGAGGATCTTTAGTGCTCTTTCCAACATCACAAATGGCTCGAATATTTTTCTCTGTAAACCCAGCTTCATTATTCAAGACCATTACACATTCAGGAGTGACAATAAACTTGAGTGTGGGTACAGCCTCGGCCGATGAAGTAAGAAGAGGAGAATAATGATTATCATCAGCATTTTGAATCAATTCAAGCACAAAGTGTGTGTCTTTACTGTACAACTCTTGTGACAGCCTTTGAAGACCACGCCCCTCTCTCTCACGCTGTTTCCTGGCTATTGCTTCCTGCTCAGGCTGTAGACTGAGTCCATAGCCAAATTCATTCAGCCGTATATTGAGAATAATCTCTTTGCACTGGGCTTCCTTTTCTGGCTCTGGCTCAACAGATGGAGGTGACAAATAAAGGTTTGATTGTTCACAAGAATGTTCAGCTTTAGGAGAAATGCTGCTCTTAGAAGAGAGCTCAAAGGAAAGAGAAGAATCAAGGGCAGAATTTGGATTGCTTGTAAAAGGAGTAACAGAGAGCTATGTGGGTAGGAAGAATACACTTTACACAAGAATGAGAACTTCCTCGAAACTAAAACTATCATAACACTTGTCAATACAAATCAACCCATGCAGCTTTTACAGATTGAATGTGGTAGCATACCTTTTCAATACCAGTAGACTGTGTGTGTAGTGGTTGAGAAACAGTCTTGCTAACACTAGCTTTGGCTGTAGTTTCCTTCTGCATCTCCATAAAATCATCAGACCATGTCTTGATCCCTATGGTCATACCCAGTGCCTGCAGAAACAGCCTGTTCTCGGAGGATTGGCAGAGCCTCAGCAACCCATCAACAACAGCTGTACTTGTCACCTTCTTCAATGGAGCAATAAATACCTAGACAATGAAAAAAACAATGTCACTTAAAAAATGATCATAATAATATTTTTCTTAAAATTTACCTCTGATGCTAGGAACTGGCAGATGTGAAGTGGTATTCTAACAAGACATGATAACATAAAACAAGCTGCCACATTAGGATCGTTATTTGTTGACGCTGCCATTAACTCTTCTAACTTGGTCTGGACGTGTTTTGCAAGCAGCTGCTTTGGTATGTCATGTACGTTCCCACTTCTTACTACCATTGTTACTAAGTGGCCAGCTGTCCTTACAGCATCAGCATCTTTGACTGCTTCCACAAAATCAGCAACAGATGAGCTGGATTCAATACGAACCAGTCTCCCAGGAGATAACTCTAAAGCATAAACTGAGCCTTTGCAATGTGAATTGAGAAACACAGCTATGTCTCCTAAATAAGGTGCAAACACAAGGTCCCAATGTGACCAACTAGCAAGGTCTTCAAGAAGAGGAGCTTGTTTTAGGCAGAGAAGAGCATCATTTGGAGATTTTGGTCCCAGTAGGTCTCCTTTTGCTAAAGAATGGATATCCTTCCTGTCCACAAGTAAAGGAACTTGATAAGCCACCACAGGTGTGTCTGAACTCTGTTGCTGTTGACTGGCATCTATCATGAGCTTCTCAATAGTACCACATTGTAGAGCAGCTACAGATGGAGTACTGAACTGCTGTACTATTGCCTGAGTAACTACATCCTGTGAAGGGAATAGTCAGGCACATGAAACACTCACTAATATCATGTCACAAACCTTGTTGTCTTCTTTCAGTTGTTGAATGAAGGTCAGTACTCTCTCACGTACTGTGCTCTGTACTATGCTGCTAGTAATCTGTTGTCCTCCTAGAGCACTTAAAATCTGTGGCTGACTAGTAATGAACTGGAGAAAACTTCCTTGACTAAGATGAGCAAACTTGGTCACACCATAATGATCTGTAAGAGTTTCTTCAATTCGTGAAAGAGAGTTAAGATCAACTGGAAATTGTACAGTTTTGAGATGCTGAAGTAGTTCCTCTTTAATCTCTCCTCCTATCAATAGTAAACAAATATTGATTAGAGTATACAGTTTTATCAAAATTAATTCAAATGCATGCACTCTAAACTTATTTGTGCATGGATTAGCCAGGAATAAACCGTATTTATGTTAAGCAGTCTGGGTTCTTACTATTTACTCACTTGGTATATGCACAGTCGATAGAGATGATTGATCAAGACCTCCTCTGTCCTGGTATCCATGTTGACGAATTGACTGATGAGATAAATCTGAAGCAATGTTTCGAATACCATATGCTCCTTGGTATATAGCCATGAGGAAAAGATGACGAAGAACTTTCTTGTTCAGTACAAGCTGCATGAAGCCGATCACCTGATGTTTCAAGCGTTGGTCAAATAATTCAATCGAAGCAAATATGATCCCTTCAAGAATTTCAATAGGATTCCTCTTCGCCAATTCTCTCTCATCTGATGCCATTCTTTTGAGTTTCTTCTTCAATGTTTCCACTTCAAATTCGGCTACCTCTTCAAGGTCATCCTTTGTTTTGTCACGTAGCTCATTCTTTAAAATACCTTGCAATTTCATAAAATTAAAATTGACCTGAACACGATAATTTTTGTATAAACATGTAAACAATAAACACTAATATGGATAGCACTTACTTTGAGAGCAAGTGGAAAACTTGTGATACGAACACACAAATACAGAGGACCTTGCATAGACAGCTGCTTAGCAAAGTATTCAAGAAAGTCAGACAGTTCGTACTTTTCACCTCTTTTGTACTTTGAAATAAACTTGCCAAGGTGTTTTTGAAGATCGTATCCAGTGATTTCCGGAACAGAGTCAAGATCTGCTGGCGGCTTGAAATAATCTTTAACAAGAGGATGGGTTAGTATAGGGCCCATCTGTAAATCGTCAAAGCTATCACACTTCTCAAGAATAAGAATTGCTTTCTGAAGTTCATACAATGAAGTGATTGATGTATTCCAGCAAAAACATCGAATAAATTCACTGGTTCTACCGTAAAGCATGCTAAAGTTAGATGCGCACTGGATGTCTTTCCATAAAATTAACTGCCGGCTGTTTATCAAGCTGTTCGTCTTAGTAGAAGCACTTTTTGCGATATCAACCACAATATTTGCTGGTAGATGCTTTCTTTGGGTAGATAAAAAACGAATGTAATTTTGAAGGTAGACTTCAAGTTTTTCTAGTACTTGTGCCTTGGTTTCTCGTCGCGAGAATGACGGAAAGATCGGCTTAGTAGTGAGTATGGGAACTTCCATGTCTGGTCGTACAGAAGTGAGTGCAGGAAGAAATGCTTCTTCTCCAGGAGGAACACCTGGATTAGGATGGCATTCAACTGAGGAATGAGAAGAGAGTTGAGGAGGAAGAGAAATCACTTCTTTATGAGGCCGAACACCTTGAATAGGATAACGATTAACTGAAGAGAATGCAGGAAGAGGTATTTCGTGTCCAGGAGGAGTACCTTGATAGGGAGAACGATTAAGTGAAGACTGCACGGGAAAAGATGATGCTTCTCCAGGAAAGACACCTTGATTAGGATAATGATTAACTGAAGATGAGTGACTGATTGGCAGTTGAGGCGGATGCCTAGGCATCATGTGATGAGCAAATGGAGGTGGGGGTGCGGGAACAAGGGAAGGTCTAGGAAGAAGTGGTAGTCTTTGGCAAACTGGGGAACTGAATGACTGTTTTACAAAAGGAGCTGGAGACTCAGAGTAGGGAGTCTCAGTCACTTGTACTGCCTCATCACCATCAGCAGCTGTGCATTTGTACAGTAACTGCTGCAAATTCCCCAACTTGAAATAGTTGAGGAGAATTGTTGTTTGAAAACCGTTTTCTCTCTCAAAAGTTATCGCAGATGGAGACATCTTAGAAGACAGCAGTGGGCGAACTAGAACGTCAAGCAACTTAGCCTCGGATAGAGAAATCGATTGATCATCATGACGATCGAACACGTCCAGTTTGGATAGTAAATCATCAACGCTTTTAAAACCAAAGGTACGTGGAGAAAGGTTTCTTCTAGCCCAGCGCTGGTATTCATGTACCAATCTGTCTGTCTCGACTTGGGGTATGTCTTGAAAAAGTGGCAGCAACAATCCCAGTACAGATTTCTGCTTACAGGAAAGTGACTGCGTCATTGCTGAAAAACAGCAGGTGGCAAGTAACTGCCACAACGATCGACAGCTGAGAACTGGAGCTGGACCAGTCTGTATCTATAATTTATACCACTCGCGATCGACCCCTTCTTTTCGCGGAATTCGAGCGCGCGAGGCAAACCGCTGTAACAAGAGGGGCTAGTCTACACATAACTTACGCCGCACCCATAATTATGAGTACAATAATTATAATATCAATAGTAATGCTGTGATCATAAAGTGTACAGTGTTAAGAACAGTCTCGCTGCTGGATTAGTGTTAAGATGAATACCTAAATTTTGTAAATAAGTTAGACGTATTTCATTGGTGCTTTTTCCAGCATTGTAAAGGCGATAAAGAAAAAATCTTTGTCCAACCTTCTCCGCGAACTTCAGTTCTCTCCAAGATATAGGAATGAGTTCCTTGTTCATGGATGATGTAGCCTTCACCTCAACATACCAAATTTCTTTTGTTTCAGTTACAATGGATAAGTCATATGGATAACCAGTCTCTATTGCTTCATTTACCCATTGGACTTCAGCAATTTTGATACCATTTGGTAGCACTTTGAGATGCTTCAGGTGATTGTATACGAACCACTCACCCCAGCGACCAACAGCCATTCTAAATGCCCGACTACCTTCTTCATTAAATGCACCTACTGTCTTCGTTATGTCAAAAGATTGGACACTAACAAAGTCATGATCAGGTGCACCACACGATGGAAACCACTGTTGTAAAACGTTCACACATTGTCCTTCGTTTCTCTTGTCCATTGGTGTTTCATGTGGTATACCTTCCTCTTCTATTTCATTAATCCTTTCTCCTTCCGCTTTTCTCTTTTCGTCATGAATCTGTAACTCTGCATACCCTGCACCTTGACTTGCTGGTTCATAAGCTGAGCTTTCTAGTCTTCTTCTCTTGTCTGGACTCACTGGTTGGTCAATTCTTCTTTTCAAAGTTTGATGAGTCCCTCGCGTAGTAAAAGTTGTAGACTGAAAATGATCTACCTGTGAGACGACCAGCACATCTCGTGCAGTACACTGACGAACGCTATGCGAGCAAACCTCACCCGTAGAAGTTTTGATTTCACTTGCTATTTCATGAAGAGTAGCATCCTCTTTAGTGCTTAGTTGCTTCGTGCAAAATTGAGATGTCAGATCTTCTTGAGTTACACAGTCACGCTCTTCATGTGATGGTAGTTCTGCAGGTTCATTTTGCTCTACAATTTTCTCGTCCGGTAACAGTGTTAATGTTGGTGGCTTGACGTTCCATCTTGTTGAATCCTGTGGTAGATCTTTAAGTATATACTTAGCAACAATGTCTGATATTTCCTCCTTTGATCGTGGATCGTTTACTACAAGGTCAGTTAAGAAAGGTCGTATTTCTGTGACAGTGTTAGCAATTTCACGAAAGAACATTCTTATCAAGACATCCACCAACGAAAGCTTGTTGCTAATCTTACCAGAGGTGTTAGTGACAATATACAATGCATCATCTTCCAGTGAGCACTGTTTGATTGCTGTAGGCTCTGATACTTTCTCTTTGCCATCAACCTCTATCACATATAAACCCTTCAGTTCTAATGAAGACAATATCTGTAGCTTGTCAAGATATGCCACTATTCCTAGAGAATGCTCCAGGCGCTCGTGTTCTTCTGAATGGTGACTAAAGAGGTAGCGTTGTATTAGTGGGATCATGTGGTATAACATTTCTCTAAGTTCATCTGACTGCCACACCGTACTGCCTGGTGTTACACGAAGAGAATAGCAGTTACTGAGCTGTGGAATGTTGCATAGTTGAACAAAAGAAGGCAGCAAGCTATATAGATTCTCACAATATTTTAGTGGCCACTGAAGAAAATGCACCTCGTCTGACTGTGAAAAGTGCTTAGCAATTTCACTTTTATCATTCCAAAACAGACCTCGAAGAGTGACCCATTTCTTACTTTGTGAAGGAAACACACGCAAATTCGTAACTTTGCGAACAAAGAAATCAACCAATTGTTGGTCAACAACATGGCCTTCTTCCCTATACATAGCTTTGTTTTGTGAGGAACTACAAACTGTTGAACAGACTACTTCAGCTATACTTCGAAAAGATTCTAAATCACCAACATTTGGAGTTGGTCTGCGTGAAGCATTAAACTCAAGCAAATCAACGAGACTTTGAAGATCAAGATTTTCCTGAACTCCAAATCTTATAAAAGCAATCTTCATAAGATCATGTGGATCATGATAGTATAAACTGAGAATCCGAGGTAAGTGCGAGGGAAGCTCTGTCCCATGGTCTAGTTTATGATTCAGAACTTTTGTTTGGTCATACCAGCATACCTTGGAGACAGAGTAAAAACAACCCTTTACATCTGTTTTTCTTTTTTCCCACCTAGCATTCGGAACAAAGACAAGCTCCCCATTCTTAAATGAATCCACAATAGAGCTTGAAGCACCATACTCGCTACTCTTTCTATACAGACAAAGATAAACATTTCTCATGTGATCTAGTGAAGTACAAAAATTTTTACGCTTTGACCATCGCTTGAGAAACTTCAAAAGATTATCATCGTTGAAAGAAATATTCACGCCAAGAAATTGTAGAAAATCGGAGTCAGTTATCTTAGCGGCAAGGTAAGGTACATGAGAGTGTAGAAGGTGCCTGTTGAGCTCTGACTCAAGGTAGACTTCAGGGCCTCTGTTAAGGGAATTTGAGGTAGATGGTAGCCATGGAAGACTACACAAGGAGTGACCGAAAGAAGACATTGTTACACCTAGTTCATTCTTGTTAGCCCCATCATAGTAATGGGCTGTCACAAACTGTTTGTACTCGTTCCATGACTGATCCAGTATCGTGGCTAGGGTTACCATATGTCGTCTACTGATCTGTAGAGACCTGTACTTAGTTGACTTGACTATGACATCAAACTTTTGACAGTGATAATCACGAATAATGTACTTGCCATCTGGAGATTCCTTCCATTTTGACATATCTCTCCAGTCACATTTTTCCTATAGAAAAAATATATCATTTTTGTAACGTACATGTACATACATTGTAATTATCAGTGGCTGTACCTGTTCAACATCAACTCTTTTGACTGCCAATTTTTCTTGAACTCCAAGTTTAGTCAGGAATGCCCTCCAGCTGGAAGTTGCTTGACTTGATTTCAATCCAGAGTTTATATAAGCTGGTGATATTACAGTCCAGTAGATGCCTGTAATTATGAACATAGTCAGAACTTTTTTATTAGCACAACTCTATTGCCAACCTGGAAATTCCGCTACTAAATCCCACTGAGGTTGGTACACTTTACTGAAGTGAACTGGCTCTTTGCTCGGAAGCTTGAGGCCTTTATTAGTAACCAGGTAGAGGGAGTCCTTGAGATCAGCCACCATTTGATCTTGAGAGACATCTCTCTTGTCAATTGCATTCTTAATGTAAGCCAAGTAACTGATCATCTTTTTATCAGAGTCCTATATAATGCAAACATGCTGAAGTATGCAGTATACAGCTCTATACAAAATTGTTTACCTTTTTCTTATGATCAGTGAGTCGAGGTATTATGTGATGGTGAATTATTTCTTGTGGTAGAAGTTCCTTTACTCCTAGCTTAGTGAGCAGTCTAGTCACCAGCACTGGTACAAGTGCTAGCTGACTGTGGCTACTAGCTGATGATGATGAGTGGATCAGGTTAGGATCAATCACTTGCAGACTGCTAAACACAGGCGCAAACACGCCAACTGAATCTGAGTAAACACAGCTTAAATGTCAAAAAGTTATAGTTCAAAATGCTTTTGCACATACCTTTATCACTCTCTTGCTTGTGAAAAAACAAAGTTCCATTCTCAAGAGAAATGAGGGATTTGTTAGAAAGTGGAAAAATTGCAAGCTTTTTCAAGCTATTAGTGGTTGCTGAACTGACATCTCTGGTCTCATCCATTACAGTGCATACACATGCTAACCAGTTCGCCACCCACCGAACAAACAATTCGTGTGGATGCTCTTGCTGTGTTTCTGTGTCTATTTGTATTTCGGCACACTCACTCTTCTTTAAAGATTTAAATCCTTCTTCTTTATGTCTATTATAGCTAGCTAGCACTTGTTCGGCCACAGTGACTAAGTGTTGAACAGTAATGCTGCCCATTCCAAGCTGTGTTGTCAGTTTCTCACTGATTTCATTATGAAGTCCACAGTTCAGATAGCTCAAACCAAGAATAGAGTGGAGCAATGATTGAGGAATGCATGATCTAATGAGCTCATTAGAGACTTTGAGAAGCTGTGATGGTTGACGCCACTCAACTACAGCAGTATCGATAAGGTTGCCTTCATCAACAATGATATCGAATGGGTCACTAGTAGTAGCCGTAGGGAAGAAGTCAGTAGGCAGACAGTCCTTTTCCTTCAGTAATCGAAGGGTTTGGCCAGATACTGGTCTAAAAAAGTCGTGGACTTCCCCTTGAAGAGGAACAAACTGCATATATAGTGTAACAGCTGCTATAGCGTCAATCTCTGGCAGGCCCTAAACAAAATGCATACACTAAAATTGTAACAAACATGTCTACAGTAGTGAACCAACCTTCATTTTCTCCAATGCCTCTATAAAGAGAGAGGGAATCTCTTCTCTCAACCACTGATTCCAAGCGCTGTCAACATTGACATCTTCTCTGGATGAAGGAACGTCGAAGTTACCTTGAATTATAAATCGAAACCCATAGCTCCTCAGTGGTAAGAATGCAAAAACTTGCTGTGGTTGCAATTGCTAGAATAAACAGATACAAATTGTTATAGTGTATGTGCAATAAAAGTACGGAGAGGGTGATTACCCTAGTGGTGAGGGGCTGTTGGAGGTCATCAGGAAGTGGGAAAGCCAGAGCTAGTTCAGTTGAATCCACACCAGGTTTATACTGCAGCATAAAGATGGCAGACCATTTGTTAGTATAAAGCCTCACGCAAACTATAAAGCAAACTATATATACTGACCTGACTAGCACCAGTCATAAGCTTTCTGACAACCAGCCAGTTGTCAGTGTTACCATCACTGTGAAATAGCTTAGTGATCTCTCGTGAAACTTCATTTCTCGTCATGGAAACAGTCTTAGCTGACTCCTGGAAATATATAAATAAAAGATTGTCATAACCAATTAAGTGTTCATGATGATACTGTGTATAGTAAAATGGCAGGTCTGCAAAGAATAACCATAATCAATCCTCACTTTGTCTTCAATCACAATGCAGCAAAGCCGATTGAGAAAGAGTAACAGAGAAGGATGAATATCCTGGAACTTGTTCACCATAACCTTGGACTGAATGCTGGCTGGCTTCAGTGGTAAGATGATTCTGGTTGTCCACCTGCGGAAAATAATTATTATTTTAAATTTAATTTTGGCAAAGGTTGATGTCACTTACCCTTTCGTCTCTTCTGATGGCAGTTTTCCATCAATAAACGATGTCTCAACCCAGTGTGGAAGGACGTAGCCAATTGGACCTGATTTAGTATCAAACTTGACATGGAAGTTGTTAGAATGAATTTCAGGAACATCAGTTATTCGAAATACTGACTTAAATCCAATTCCTTTTTGTCCAATGTAGCCTGACCTGTGAGGATCTTTAGTGCTCTTTCCAACATCACAAATGGCTCGAATATTTTTCTCTGTAAACCCGGCTTCATTATTCAAGACCACTACACATTCAGGAGTGAGAATAAACTTGAGTGTGGGTACAGCCTCGGCTGACGAGGTGCCAACAGAGAGATGAGGTGGATAGTCATTGTCATCAGCATTTTGAATCAGTTCAAGCACAAAGTGTGTGTCTTTGCTGTACAGCTCTTGTGATAGTCTCTGAAGACTACGCCCTTCTCTCTCATGTTGCCTTCTAGCTATTTCCTCCTGCTCAGGCTGTAAACTGAGCCCAAACCCAAATTCTTTCTGTCGTATATTTAATACAATGTCTTTACATCGAGCTTCTCTTCCACCAATTATTCGTCTTGATAGAGCAGGAAACAACGGAACATTCACTAGTTCCTCTGATCTTTCAGCAGTAAAAGAAACTTGGCTCTTAGTAGGGACCTCGAGAGAAAGAAAAGAATCACCAGCAGAAATTTGATTACTTGAAAGAAGAGAGTCAGAGTGCTATGGTGGAAAAAATACAATAATTGCTGAGTAAAACGCGGCTAATTATTGTTATTGTACAAGGGAGCTTGCGTATTTCAGAAATTTTATACATGATAAATTATGCTTAGAAAGACCTGGATGTGGAGGCCAGAGCACATGCACCGGACACACCGCGAAGTACTTCCTGCAAATTCGTACTTCTAGTTATGCACTATCCAGTTAAACCTATAAAACTATTAGATTTGAAAAGCACATACCTCTTTAGTACTGGTAGACATTGTGTGTGGCTGGTGATGATCGGTCTCGCCCAAAGACACGGATTCAGCTTTCTGGTGCTGCTGCTGCATCTCCATAAAATCATCAGACCAAGACTTGATCCCTATGGTCATACCCAGTTCCTGCAAGAACAGCCTGTCATGGGAGGATTGGCAGAGCCTCAGTAACCCATCAACAATAGCTGTACTTGTCACCTTCTTCAATGGAACAATAAATACCTGAATGATAAAGGTGGCAGATGAACACATGCAGTATCTTAGACACTTGCTACTATCAATTTCAAATACCATACTAATCTACTTTGACCAATCAAAAGCAAATCTAACAGATCAAAAATCTCAAATCTAACAGATCAGCACAAATGGTAATCATGTTAGCACTATATCCCTCAAGATAGCTCGTGAGAACCTTGCATGTGCTTTGCTTTCGTGACTTCACACAACGCATAACTCCTACCGATAACCTATACACTACTTCTAGGCAACAAGTACCTCGTGCAAATGATTTATTTACCTCTGATGCTAGAAACTGGCAAATGTGAAGTGGCATTCTAATGAGACAAGAGAATATAAAACTGGCTGCCATTTCTTGATCACTATTTGTTGATGATGTCAATAAATCCTTCTCCAGTTTAGCTTGAATGTGATTTGCAAGCAGCTGCTTTGGTATGTCGTGTACATTCCCACTTCTTACTACCATTGTTACTAAGTGGCCAGCTGTCCTTACAGCATCAGCATCTTTGACTGCTTCCACAAAATCAGCAACAGATGAGCTGGATTCAATACGAACCAGTCTCCCAGGAGATAACTCTAAAGCATAAACTGAGCCTTTGCAATGTGTATTGAGAAACACAGCTATGTCTCCTAAATAAGGTGCAAACACAAGGTCCCAATGTGACCAACTAGCAAGGTCTTCAAGAAGAGGAGCTTGTTCTAGGCAGAGAAGAGCATCTTTCGGAGTCTTGGGACCTAATATATTCCTTTTGACTAAAGAGTGGATATCCTTCCTGTCGATAAGTAAAGGAACTTGATAAGCCACCACAGGTGTGTCTGAACTCTGTTGCTGTTGACTGGCATCTATCATGAGCTTCTCAATAGTACCACATTGTAGAGCAGCTACAGATGGAGTACTGAACTGCTGTACTATTGCCTGAGTAACCACATCCTGTGAAGGGAATAGTCAGGTACATGAAACACTCACTAATATCATGTCACAAACCTTGTTGTCTTCTTTCAGTTGTTGAATGAAGGTCAGTATTCTCTCACGTACTGTGCTCTGTACTATGCTGCTAGTAATCTGTTGTCCTCCTAGAGCACTTAAAATCTGTGGCTGACTAGTAATGAACTGGAGAAAACTTCCTTGCCCAAGTTGAGCAAACTTGGTCACACCATAATGATCTGTAAGAGTTTCTTCAATTCGTGAGATAGAGCTAAGATCAACTGGAAATTGTACAGTTTTGAGATGCTGAAGTAGTTCCTCTTTAATCTCTTCTCCTAAAATTATAAAATAATAAAAGCCATAAGCAGCAGGTTTACAACAAAATGAAAAAAATATTTAAACTTATATAATCTCAGTATAAGGTTGCAAAGGCTCAAATTTCCAGTCAAACATGTTGTAGGTATGCTACCAGAGAGGGTGTGAAAGCAGTGGAGCTAAAGTAAAAATGTGTGCTTGCTGCCAATATCACCAATATCACCAATATCTAGAATTACAGGATGAAAGCTCTTCCTCATACAGTGGAACAAATCTAGTACGGACACCCTTGGGACCCACAAAGTGACCTGATAAGAATGGAGTCCTGACTCCGAGGGTTATTAAACATACAAGTGCTATTATGGGATCATGCAGTCTCCACATGTCCCTATTTACAGTGAGGGGTTCGTTCCAGTACACATTCCCTAAAGCTCTTACCACTTGGTAGAAACATAGTTGCCTGAGTTGAATGAAAGTCTGGATATCCACGCTCAGGAGTCAACTGATGAGAACCAATCCTTCGCATACCGTACGCTCCTTGGTATATAGCAATTAGGAATAGGTGACAAAGAACTTTCTTTTCCAGCACAAGCTTCATGAAGCCGGTCACCCGATGTTGCAACTGCTGGTCGAACAATTGCACAGAAGCCGATATAATACCTTTAAATATCTCAACTGGATTCTTCTTTGCCAATTCTCTCTTGTCTGAAGTCATTATTCTGAGCTTGTTCTTCAGTGTTTGAACTTCAAACTCGGCTGCTTCTTTGAGGCTGCATTTTGTTTCCTTGAGTAGTTGATCCTTTAATCTGTTTCGTATTTTTACAAACTGTAAGTGGTCCTGTAAGAAAAATATGTATAATTATTATGCAAATACAATTCTTGTTCTAATCAATCACCGACCAACTGTACATGGCACCTAACACCAATATCAAACTCATATATATCGTGCTAGCTATCATAATTCCAACTCAGAGAATTTCAACAAATTAATGTGTTGATCAACCTATAATATTATGTACACATTTACAAGCAATGACTTACGGTAAGTGCCAAATGAAAGCATGTAATGCGAATGCAAAGGTACTTGGCATCTGGTACAAATTTTTGTTCAGCAAAGTATTCAAGAAAGGCAGACAGTGTATAGCTAGTGCCTTTCTTGTCCTTGATGTAGCTGGTAAGGTGCTTGTGAATATCGTATACAGTGATTTCAGGAACAGAGACGAGGTCTGCTGGTGGCTTGAAAAAATCCTTAACAAGAGGGTGGGTTAGTATAGGACCCATCTGTAAATCATCAAAGCTTTCACACTTCTCAAGAATAAGAATTGCTTTCTGAAGTTCATACAATGAAGTGATTGATGTATTCCAGCAAAAACATCGAATAAATTCATTTACCCTACAATAGAGTGTGTTGAATTTAGACAAACATAGGATATTTTTCTTATTGACCTTTTTCCCCTTCCTTTTCGTATTTGCGTAAGCAACAGCTTTGTTAGCAACAGTGGCCAAGATTTCTGGTGATAGATGTTTTCTTTGACGACATAACCTGACAATATGATCCTGCATGCAGGCTTCAAGTTTCTTTATTAATTCTTCCTTAGTTTCTCGTCGCGAGAATGACGGAAAGATCGGCTTAGTAGTGAGTATGGGAACTTCCATGTCTGGTCGTACAGAAGTGAGTGCAGGAAGAAACGCTTCTTCTCCAGGAGGAACACCTGGATTAGGATGGCATTCAACTGAGGAATGAGAAGAGAGTTGAGAAGGAAGAGAAGTCGCCGTTACACCAGAAGAAGCACCTTGATTAGGAACCAAAGAAGAAGAGAGCAGAGGAATAGAAGTCACAGAAGCACTTCGATTAGGAACTGGAGAATGAGAAGACAGTTGAGGAGGAAGAGTAGTCATTCCTCCAGAAGAAGCACTTTGATCAGGAACTGGAGAATGAGAAGAGAGTTGAGAAGGAAGCGTAGTCTTTCCTCCAGAAGAAGCACTTTGATTAGGAACTGGAGAAAAGAGTGGAGGAATAGAAGTCACAGAAGCACCTTGATTAGGAACTGGAGAATAAGAAGAGAGTTGAGGAGGAAGAGAGGTCATTCCTCCAGAAGAAGAACCTTGACTAGGAATTGGGAAATGTGTAGGAAGAGATATCCCTTGGTTAGGAAAACGATTAACTGAGAAATGAGAAGGGACTACAGGAAGAGATGATACTCCAGTAGAAGTAACACCAAGATTAGGATAATTGGTAACTGGAAAATATGAAGAGAACTTCGAAAAGGATGTCACTAAAGCACCCTGATTAGGATAACGATTAACTGTAGAATAGGTGAGAGATGGTGACAGAATACCTCCTTGGTTAGAAGAATGTTTAACTGGTAAACGAGAAGACAGTACAGGAATTGGCGATGCTACTACTCCAGAAGAAGCGCCGGCGCCTTGATTAGAGTAACGATTAACTGGAGAAGAGGAAAGTACAGGAGTTGGGGGTGTCACTCCGTCAGAAGAAGCACCTTGGTGAATAACTGGAGAATAAGAAGAGGGAGTAGGAATTGCTGTCGCTCCTCCAGAAGATACACCTTGATTAGGATTACGGTTAACTGGAGACTGAACAGAGTGCGCAGGAAGAGATGTTGCCTTAGTAGAAATAGCTCCAGGTTGAATTGGTGCGGGAGCTGGATGCAACTTAGCCTGGCTTTTAGGTGTTGCTGGGGTGGAGGATGGAAGTGCAGAAGGTGGAGCATGGGTGGAGCTGGAAGGTTGTTGAGCTGGAACTGTGCACTTGTCTATTAACTGGGACATATTTTCCACCTTGAAATAATCACAGAGAATATTTGCTTTGAAACCATTAGCTCTCTCAAAAGCAAGCACATAGTTATCTGGTGGTTTCTGTAGAGACAGCAGAGGTCTAACTAGGACATCTAACAGCCTCTCCTCGTGCAAAGAAACCAATCGTTTGCCAAGCCCATGATGATTGAAGACGTTCAATTTTAACACTTGAGTGCTGTTCTTAAATCCGAACTTACGTGGATAAAACTTCAAACCAGTAAAGTTCCTGTACACAACTGACAATTGATTCTTTTTGATTTCAGGTATGTATTGAAAAACTGGCAGCAACAATCCGAGTATAGATCTCTGCTTACGAGAATCGACACGTGTTGTCATGACTAAGCCGCCACTGCATTGAACAACAGCGACGGACAGAGCATAGATGGAGAGCTTGATCGACTCGCGATCGAAAGTCACCTGTCAGATGTGTCAATCGTCACACGTGTTAGCAGGCGTGGTCTGTATCAAACCACGCCTTTCATATCTCAGACTCGTTGTGTCATGTCTTCCCTCACGTTCATGACGTTCCTCACTAGTCCTGTCTTTCTTCTGTGTCACGAGTCGTATTAATGGAACAGGTATTCAACTACATAGCAGATCCAAGCTACGGCACACCAGATACGCCTTCTTCACTAGACCCTCCCTTCTTACGCAAAAAGATACCCACGTCCAGCGGACAAGACACTGCTCCATCCGAAGTTAGTCTCACCCCACTTGAAAGTAAAATCAAAAACCTAATCTTGTCAGCGTACACTGAAGAACCGGCATTGCCTAAACCTAGTAACAAGAACAATACAGCTGTTGCTACCAGCAGTGCTCCTGTCACACCATTGTCTGAGAGACGGCAGTGGAGTCCTTCATTTCCTCCATCACTTCCTCTCCATCTTATTCCAGCAAAGACAAGTGACTCTGATCAACTAGGTCAATTGTCTAAAGTCAAGACAGATAGTAACAATAGTCTATATCGTTCTGTTGATAGCATCATGTCGTCCTCCTCTGATCACCTTACAGGTCAGTAGTAAAATACCAACAAATGCATGCAATAAATAAAAATCTTTTTTTGACTTTATTGTATGATGTGTTTTCTCACAGATTCCAACTATGATGCTGGCCGCTATCCTCCAGTTTTTCAACCATCTACTCCTCGTCCTTCTTCCTCTCGTGGTGTCAGTGCTGCTGGAGAGCCCAATGTACCAGCTGCACTTCGCTATTCTTCAACCCCAAACTCTCCTCTTTCAAAGGACTACTCTCCTGTTTACTCTGCCAGCGATCATCAGGCTCCACTGAAATATAAACCACAGGTTCCGGATTCGTTAATGAAGCATTTCACACCTCCAGGTATGCCAGAAGCAGTTGAATATCCTCTACCTCCTGCTGCATCACTGCATGGACCTCAGCATTCCATTCACAGCACCCATGTCTCGGAGTCTACCAGTCGGCCTGATAGCACACATGGTGACATTACACCTGTAGCGACTAGTGCTACCTCTTCTAGAGAAAGCTCACCTTCATCTGCTCCTAAAATGCCCTCTCACATCCAGCCTTTGAAGCAATCACAGGCTGTTCCTCCTTCTCCTAGACCCCAGTCTGCTCATTCCATGCCTCCAGATACACCAAAGCAGAACACACATGCTTCTTTGGGTTCTTCTAGTCTTAGAAATCTTGCAAATCCTAATCTTTACAAGCTGCCTGTAGATAAAGCCATGAGTGAGGCAGGCTCTGTGAGACTACCTGGTAAAGTAATTCGAACACTCAGCACTGGTAACACGCCACTCACGACACCATTTCCTGGTGTACCTTCCGATCACAGCAGCTCTACATGTACCACTAGTGTTGGGAATTCTCCTGCAACTTCTGTGCTGGACAAGGAAGTTGAGTCGCTAAGAAGACAGCTCCACCAGGCTAGAGAGGAGAAGGCACACTTGGAGGGTCAACTAGAGAGTGTAGTAGATCAATGCCGTTCCACACTTAAGGACAAATCTGATTTACATGCGAAACTAGCCAGGACAGAGACTGAGCTTAAAAGCTACAAGGAGCGACCTGAAATGTCTGCTAAATCTTCATCCTCAAAGAAACCTGTTGACACTTCCACTCAAGATTTTAGTGAAGTTGATCGTTTGGAGTCTACCCTAGCTCAGAAGAGAAGAGAAATGGCGGTCTTGAATAAAGAGATAGATAGGGAACGAGAGAAAGTCAAGCGCCTAGAAAATGATCTGACCAGTGTCAGAGAACAATCCAATGCTAAAGATGAACAGGTTAAAGACCTCCAGGCAACTAACATCACGTTGAGACAAGAAGTTGATCGAAAAGAAGACGAAGCACATGAACTAGGATGCAAAGTAGCTACTCTCGAAGCAAGCATCAAGTCTACCGAATCGGCTAAATCATGGCTTCATGATCAACTTCAAGATGCCGTTGACTCTAAAGTGAAAGTACAGGAAGATCTACGAGCAAGCAAAGCTACTTCTATCGCTCAGACCATCAAAATGGACCAGCTACAAAAAGAAAACACTCTGTTTCGCAAGCAGCTAGATGATCTTCAGAACAGCATCCTGCGTGACAAAGCTCAACTGGTGTCTGATCTAGAAGCTATTGAAGAGGACTTTGCTCAAAATGAGCACTCGTATGCTGAAATGCAAGTCAACAAGGCTCAGCTTGAGCAGCTCTTGGCACTGAAAACGGATGAGCTTGAACACATTGGTTCTCAATTAGCTCAGCTTGAAGCCGCTAAGCTAGCAAGCGAGGACAAAGTGATGGATTCTCGGCAATCCAATGAATTACTGCAATCACAGCTAAAAAAAATAGAGAGAGAAAGAGATCATCTTCAGAGTGACTTGCAGCAGGCGAGACAGTTGCTACAAGCAAGAGAAGGGGAAATTGCTGAGCATCGCAAGGCAAAGTCTGCATTGCAGGACAGACTGAAAAAAGTTGAAACTTCTCTTGTAGGCAAGCAAGGTGAACTACAGGGTCTCAAGGATTCTCGTAACATTACCAAGCATGAACTAGAAGCTGTTCAACAAGCTAGAGCGTCAGCTGAAGCGGAACTAGCTACAGCTGCTGAAAAGTTCTCAAAGCTACAAGATGCTCTTGAATCTACTGAAAATCGTTGTATGACACTCCAGGCACAGAAACAAGAGTTAGAAGCAGCTCTTAGGAGCAACAAGCTTGCATCAGGTAGGCTCTTGTCAGAGGTTCAGACAAAGGCAGAAGATCTTGGTAAACGTGACCAAGCAATGTCCTACCTTCAGAGACAGTGCGATGATTTGCAGTCTCAGTTGAATTCCCTTCAACCGAAGTTTTATTCCGCAATTGAAGAAAACGCTAAAGCTCAGGAAACTATAGAGGAAAAGCACGCAATCATCCAGCAGCTTCAAGAGCAAGGTGACCAGGCTATCGCTGAACTAGAGAAAGAACAAGAAAGTCTTGTTGCTAAATTGCAAGAGCTTCAGGCTGAGAATTCTCGTCTTCAAGGTCACCTAGAGTCACCGGTGGGCCCTACACTGAAGGAATATCAACGTGTTCTGCAAGATAAAGCGCAGCTTGATGGTGAACTAAGCACAGCCAAAGTTTTGCATCAGAACGAAATGATTAAGGCGGAAGCAAAGGTTCACCGCCTTGAGACAGACCTCAAAGACACGAAAAGGGAGACAAGAAGGAATGAACGCAAACTACAGTCTCAAGTAGAGAACGCACAACAGCAAATAGAACAACTGAAGGAAGCTCTGAATGCAGCAGAATCCAGGCTAAAAGAGGTAGATTCAGGTCTTAAAGAGGGGTCGGTCGAGAAGGAAGCGCTACAAGGCAACATGGAAGCTCTACAAAGTAACATGGCTGCTAAAGAAGACCAGCTTCAGCAACTTAGTGAGGCAATTGAGGAGTTAGAACGAGAGAATGAAGGCCTTAGAGAAGAGCTCATGGAGAATTTAAATCACTTGAGAGTTGTAGAGAAAGCGCATAGTCTAGAAGCTGAACAGTTGAGGCAGGCAGCTACTAAGACAGAGCATCAATTGAGGGATAAGATTCAAGATTTGTCTTTAGAGAAAGAAAGATACAAGGGTCGTTTAGCTGGTATCGGCACTACCCAAGCATGCTTGAAAGAGCAGGCAGAAGCACTGGAGAAGACCTTAGCACAGAAAGAGTCTGCTCTTGCTCAGCTCTCCATAGAAAACAGTGAACTCGTACGAGAGAAAGACAAAGAGATCGAGGAGCTCACGGAAAACGTCACTTGTGCTCAAGACCAGTTGTCTTCTGTGAAATCAGAGCTTGAACGAGCACTCACTAGTGCTCTTCTTGAAAAACAGAGAGCAGATGAACTGAATGATCGTCTTGCCGAGAAAGACAGGGCAACTACTGGGAGAGACTCTGCAGTAGTTAAACAAGATTTGGAGACTGCTAGAGAGAAAGTGGCTGTATTAGAGGGAACCAATGATGACTTGCGGCTTGAGTTGAGGGCCCTCAAGCAGCAACTAGCCATCACTCAGACCACCCAGGAGAGTATTACTAGAGAACTGCAGGAGAAGGACACACAGGTGGAGCTGCTACAGCAACAGCTGAAGCATGCTAAAGAAGAAGTGCACCAGCTGCAGGAAGAGGTCGGTACAAGTATTCATAAAAAAATTATTTCATTTTCTGTTTAGCTAAGGCATCAGCTGGATCACACAAGACACATTGAGGAGCTGTATCACAATACTAGTCAACCTTCTTTCACAAGAGGAGATATCAGCACAGATTCTCCAGGTCAGCATTAGTGCTGGTGTTGTACTGATACATTCATGAATTTTCGTCTATAGATGTACTGCAGCAGTCTAAACCAGATGATCAGCCAAGTGCTGGCGAGATCGCAACTCTCAAAAATGAACTGTCAACAAAATCGAGGTTAGTTTATAGTCATCAAAAGCACTAAAAACATGTTTCTCTTTTGTCACAGAGCATTGAGTAGCTTGCAATCCTGTCTTACAAATGTGAAGTGAGTAGCAAAAAAAATAATTATAGTGTAACTTACTCTCATTTTTGTATCTATAGGCAAGATATGAGTAGAAGACAGCAAAGTCTCGATGGTCGTTCAGTGTCATTGATGGCCTCGTATCATTCCTCACGGTAAGCAAACTATTACTATGAATAATTACAATAATACGTTGCTATAGTGATCTTGAGAACAAACTGGAGAGTCTAAGACGAAGTAGTTCTAATTCTCCATATCCCACTTCTTCTACACCTACCAAGCAATGATCAACTCTTGTGTGTAGTACTTTATTCTTAGCACACCAATCATAGGTATATTGACAAATCAGAACACATCTACAGGCTCTTTATTTGCAATTTACACATGCTGTTAATAATAATGAAATTCCAGGTGATAATTGTACAAATTAACTAAGTTGTTACAAGTGGAGTAGTTGCCTTGTGAGGATGATCCAGTACTGTCATGGGCAGCACAGACGGTAAAGAGTTTCCTCTCTGAGCAGCTGGTTTATTGCGACGCCAACTGGTTGAGTTACCTAGAGTGTGGTAATCTGTTGTCTGAGAGAATATTTTCTGGAGAGCACTGTTGGTGTTTTGTGTAGTATTGTCTCTCTGGTCTGGTTTCCTATCTCTTGCTGCAGTTGAGCGTCTTGACTTTCTCAGTTCCTCATACTCTTGAGGAGGGAGGAAACAAAGTGTTCTTTCCGCATGAATTGTTTTTGGTCCGTATGCTCGATGATTCATTGATGCTCGTGGGAATTTCATTTTACCATCAACTGCACAGATACAACATCACACATTAATTTTATAAATCACGCAAAAGTCACACAAAATTTGCTCACTATAAGATGCTCCCATATCCCAGAGAGTGCTGTCTGGAAGAGAGGTGCTTCTTTGTCGGTGGGACAAGTTAGGCAGAGGAGATTCCATGTCTCTCATCTTCAAGAATCCAGCAGGAGTAGCTCTGATGCAACCAGTAGCTACACGAGTTTAGTGGAACATTAGTAAAACAGTAGTATAGTTAAGATTCCATTCACTTACAAGTAACTTTATTAGGAACTCTCTTGCGAGCAGGATACCGTCCAGCACTGGTTTCTGCAGTAACTGGCTGATGTGTAGCAGTCCTTGTAGGCACCGGTACACTATTTTGACGCCTTGATGAAACTTGAAATCCTACACAGAATCATAAAATATGTAGCGATTAGAATTTGCAGCTTTTATTACTAACCCTTTGATTCAAGTGAGGCATGCACTGCTAATTCTTGTCTCTCCAAGGCCTGTAGCTGAGCCGATAAGCTCTTCTTCATGCCCCAAGCTGCATGCCTCATTACTCGTCTAGTCGTGACTGCTTGCTGCATGTATATAGCTGTATCTCGCTGTTGCTTGGTCCTAGAGCATTCAAATGTTACAGTACAAATCTCAAAAATACTACTTAGATATTACCTGCTCCATCCAACCAGTGTGTCTTTCAGTTGCACTCTCTTATCTTCTTGTTTTCGTTGCAGCCATTCAGATACTGTTGGTCGTGAGCTCAGGCCCATCTTGCCCATTGTGGAAGCTAGTTGTGAGTTCTGGTTATGCGCTGACTCAATCTGCTCATTGATATCGCTAGTTACAACCTGAAATTCAACAAGAGCATGTGAAATTTAAACAAATGCTGTAGAAATCAGTACACTCACAAGAGAGGAATTTTCTGCCTTTTTCATTCTGTCCTGATACTTATCCATGAGCTTTTGAGACTCAGCTTTTGCTTCTTCCTAAATTGTATACAAAATTTTCAAACACAGCTTTCTTATCGACAGCACCTCATAGTTTTCAAACACTTGTCTCTTTTTGTTCAGATCTTCCTTTAGTTTGGCAACTGCAAACTGTCTCTTCAACTGAGTGTGAGTTTTCTGGGCCTTCAACAACTCATCAACTGCTTGATATGCAACTGATTTAGTTTGATCCATTTGAGCTAAAATAGTCAAAGAAATAATAATTATCGTGCAGCACCAATGTAGTCCAGTCACCTTTGGCTTTTCTGAGTCTTCGCTCATAGGGCTCCATTACAATCTCAACTGGTGGAGGTGATGGTGGAGGAGGGGGTGTGGGAGTGGGTGGAGTGGGAGGCTCAGGAGTAGGCGTCGGCTCTCTAGCTGGAGTCTGTAACCACTCTAGGTCTGTGTGTGCATGGTAAAATCATAATTGCAGTTAATTCAAACAGAATGCATACTTGGTAGACTGCCGTCAAAGTCAGCTGAAAATTTCTTCAGCTCTTCAGCAGAGTCAGTTGCAACCTTTTCAGAAATTTCCATTGCTTTGGCACCCAATGGAGTAGCTATAGAACAACTTGATCAAGTATTATGCCCATTATGTCTATAAAACACTCACCAATCACTGATGCAGCAAGCATAGTTGCCTGTGCCCCATAGAAGCCTACAACACTTGATAAAATGGAGTCTTGCGGTGGTGGCTTTTTCTTGAGGACGGTTAAAGCTCTGGAGAGCAGATTGGCTCGTTTGGGTGGAAAATTTTCTCCTGATGCTGGTCGTGTTTGTTGTCCCTCGTCAGAAAAGAGGTCTAATTTTCTGTCACGTCTTACTAGAGGTCGTGAGCTGGGGCGACTGGGCCTCTCTTTGTCCTCTCCTTCATCAGGTTCTCCTGCATCTGGCTCCTCTATTGCTGGCTCAGAAATAATGATATCCCTATGTACACACAGTCATATAAACGAATTGCAAATAATTGTTCGTTTCTGTACTCACTGCTCTGAAGCTGTCTCCATTGTTACAGCTGGTGGTGTTGGTGCTTTTAGTTCTGATCCTGGGAGAGCACCATATGACAACAGCAGTTGCTGAATTTCTTCATTGTCAGCGGCATAGTCAAGAGGTGACAGTACTACCTCCTGTAAGAAACCACTCAAGTATTTCAGCTGATGTTCATCACATTCTAACCTCTTCAGTGACCATTACGGCATTGATTTTAGCCCCAGCTTCAAGCAAGAGCTGAACACAGTCCTTGTTTCCACCGGACACAGCAAAGTGCAAAGGAGAGGCTATTCCTCCTTCAGATTGAGCATTGGGATCATAAGCTGATGCCAGAATATACTGCAAAACATCTAAAAACAGATAGTGATAAATCAACTGCAGTGTAAAATGCTCACCTGTGTGTCCTTGAGCAGCAGCATCATGAAGAGGAGTTGTGTTATGAATGCTCTTTAAGGAAGCATCACCCCCACCACGAGCTAACAGTAGCTCAATACCTTCAACTGATCCTACACTAGCTGCTATATGAACAGGACTACAGATGAGAAAAGTTAAGTACACATTGCTTTAGTAACATATTTGGTACCTTCTCTGATCCTTGTTTCTGTGATTAGCTGAGCAGCCAATACTCAGCAAATATTCTGAGCAGAGCAAACTCTGAGATTCAATCGAATAGAAAATTGCTGTCTGTTCAAAGTTGTCCAGGACATTGCCGTTGACTCCTGCAACTTCTACAAGATACTGACAGCCATCTGTGACCCCATACTTAGCAGCAATATGAAGACCTGTGAATAATAAAAAATAAAGCAGTAAAACGATAGAGACATGTTCAATACCTCTCATTCCAGTACTGTCTTGACTGTTAGGATCAGATCCATACGATATCAGCAGATGAATAGCCTCGGTGTTGTCTATTGATTGACATTAGCTCAAAATTAAAATTTAATATTTTGTGCACATACTTGAGCATTGGAGTGCCCAGTGTATCGGCTGCATTCCATTGTTATCAGTACATTCATGACTAACGCCCTTTTCCAGCAAAACCTGCGCAGTGTGACACACACAGTATAGTAACAACCTAACAATAGTACATGAATGTGTCATCACCTTTATGCATTCTAGAGCTCCTTGACTTATTGTCATAAGAACTGGATCGACTGACTCTTCTGAATGATTATGTACAGTAGCCATACTGTTAAGGTATTGTACGTACCTGATGGAAGAGCTGAACTATGAGATGCATGGTGAAGTGGAGTTGCTCCATTTTTGTCTTTTTCTAACCCAGAGAATCCATGCTGCAAGAGTACAGCTGTTACCTCAGGTTGACAACGACCTATGAGACAAGTATGATAAATGATTAGTATGGTAAACCTGAAGCTCACTTGAAGCCAAGTGAAGTGCTGTATTTTCTTCAACATCTACAGCTTTAGTATTGCATCCTGATGTGAGGAGCACTTGTACTACCTCAGCATTTCCAGCTGCTGCTGCTGTGAGAAGTGGAGTTCGACCAAAGTTGTCTTTCTCTTCTAGCAGCGCTTTGCTCTTTCGAATCAGTTTTTTCACAATATTGCCTGCTGATGGCGATCCACTCTCGGTTGCCCAGTGCATGCAAGTCTTTCCATCTTCGAGATCCTTGGCTAGAAAATTAACCTACAAAATGAATGATAGTACATGTCAGCAATGCATGTGACTGAACCTTTTTCTTGATGATGAATTTCACAGTCTCTTCCCAGCCAGCTCTGCAGGCATGCAACAGTGACGTCATTCCAGATGCATCAGGAATATCAAGCACTTCATTCCCAACCAGATTGCAGATAGCAGCAAGAACCTCTTTAGTGTCCAAACTTCCAGCAATGTGAATAGGCGTCAGACCTGTGTGTACAAGGAAAGTATCATAATTATACAGCAACGGTTTCTCTGACAGATTACCTCTCATGTCAGGAGAGTCCAAAACTGCCTCGTATTTAAGGAGCAACTCCACTATTTCAGCATTTCCATTCTCCGCAGCTATGTGCATTGCAGTTCGAGCCAGCGCGTCTTCTAATGCATTGATGTCACAGCCAGACTGTATCAAGACTTGGGCTACTTGGGTTTGTCCTGTCTGTGCAGCAGTCATCAATGGAGTGAGACCTTCTACTGTCCTTGTCTCCACCATTTCAGCACCTAGTCTTTGCAGCACGATCTGAACACTTTCAACAGAACCGCTGGAAACTGCTAGATGAAATGCTGGCATTCCTTGCAAATCACCAACCATCATATCACATCCTAGATGGGGAAATAAGAGTCACAAATCATTAGACCTTAGTAACAGCATACTATAGTTACCTGCAACCATCACAATGTCTAGTAGTTCATATTGGTTGTAGTGAGCAGCCCAATGTGCTGCAGTCCGACCATATACTTCATCGATAGCATCTAATGGGACACCTGCTTGGATCAGTAGCATTACAGTGTCTGTATATTGTCCTTGGGGGTGTGGTTTTGTTCCTGTATTGTTGTAGTATAAAAATGCTGCGTAGGATCTTTGCATTACATACCTGCAGCAGTGATGGCATGCATAAGAAGGGTAACCCCTCCTTCAGTCACAAAATCCATTGGTAGTCCACTAACAGCACACTGCTGCATGCACAGCTGCAGTGAAGCAACATCGTCAGCATAGATCGACTGCACGAGAGCTTCAGCGAGCTCCATGATCACAAATCAGAATTCAGCCTGAGGCTAAGTTAGGCAACGCCCATTATCTCCGTAGGCGTTCTAGTGTACGTTGCTATGAAACTGCGTTGGCGGTTTTATCCGTACACATCCGGATACGCGGATTTGTGAAGAACACGGCGGTAGCACAACGTACGTACGAGCGCTATGGCCATGTCCAGACCGCCAAAGAGAACCAAGCTGGATTCAGAGAGTGATGATTCAGATACTGGAGGCACCATAAAAGTTGGTAGTAATTTATCTCACGTGTGGTGAGTCAATAGTTGTCAATTCACTCGGTGTGTGCAGCCACCAGCTGTCAAGAAGAGTCATGGTACCAACACTCAGTACAGCAGCTCAGGCTCCAGCTCTGAGAGTGATGATGAGGTGAGTGTAGCTAGGGATTCGAACCACGTGTAAGAATGCTCAGAAAAGCAGCCATGTTTGATTAACCTGACATTTGGGGGTAGATTAAACTCATGTTACTCACACTATAGTGGACAGTGGGTGGACCTAGCAGTAGTGGGGCTAAGAAGACCAAGAGAAGTAAGCCCAGTAGTATGGGACGTCCATCAGGCAAGAGAATGGCTGGTTGGTCTAAGGGAGGAGGCAAGCATTCCTCGGCAACTACCAGTAGTGATGAAGATAGCGAGGAGGACTTTACTCTGAACAAGGTGTGTACTGACTAGTGGGTAAGTGATGAGAGTGCCTGCTGCCTGTGTGTAGGTTTCGCGTCATCAGAGCTCATCAGGGAGCAGCGATTCAGAGGACGAAGAAGACAGCGGCTCAGAGGAGAGCTTGCAGTTTGATGATGGTTTGGGTGAGGATTTGGTGGGAGACGAGGAGGACATGAGGAAACTCAATGATATGACCGAGGCTGAGCGAGAGCTAGAGCTATTCAAAAGGTCTCTATATGTGCATTTTGAAACATTTCGATTTTGTGCTATTAAATTTGCAAATAGAGCACTAACTTTATTAAGACATTCCATTGTCACGTTGTCATAGCTTAAGTATGAATGCTCACTTGTTCATGTAAAATCAGTTTTGTTCTGAGAATTGCTATCATAGTATTATTATAAATTTCATAGACACGAGCAGAGGGAAGCTCTGAAAACAAGATTCGAAATTGAGAGGAAGTTGATTCAAGAGAAGAAACAGTTGCAGAAGGATAAGAAAAAGAAGAAAGAAGCAAGTCAACAGAAATTACGTAGAATATCACTGCGTACAAAGCGGTACGGAGGCAAAGAGGATAAGACAACCAAAGCAATGGATGAACTGAAGGCAAAGCGTACAGCCGACAAACAGAGGAAGGCAGCGGAGGCCGAACAGCAACACAGACGAGAACCACTGAAAGCTTCAGATGTGTTCAGTAACTCATCAGATGATTCTT
This sequence comes from Haliclona indistincta, assembly GCA_964017065.1. NCBI lineage: Eukaryota > Metazoa > Porifera > Demospongiae > Haplosclerida > Chalinidae > Haliclona > Haliclona indistincta. Next base: position 17,425,761 of record OZ024784.1, read on the forward strand.
CCTCAGACAGCAGCGACGATGATGAAGAGGACACAACTGGAGACGAGCCCGGCCCTGGAGAAAGGTAGGCTCTCAACTGAATTTTAAACTGTTCACTCGTTTTTTTTCAGGTCATTGGGAAGTTTGAAAGCTTCTGCGTCTCAGCCAATCCGTGTTATCGATCAATTGAACAAAATCAAACTCTCTCGATTCAGACTAGAAAAGTGAGCAGTCTGCTACACGCGCATGCTATCATTGGTTTGTGTGTAGATGGGTCCACATGCCTTTCTTTGCGGAGGTGATCAAGGGCTGCTTTGTTAAACTGGGCATTGGTCAACACGAGGGCAAAATGGTTTACCGGGTGAGAAAGACCTGTGTGTGGTAGACATGTTGTTTATTGTGTGTTTTGCAACTGCAATTTCATTTTTTGTGTGTCGAGTTGATTGTTCAGAAATATTCAATACAAAAAATTGTACAGTCGGTTTTGAACATGACATGTTACATAAAAGCACTGTGTGGGCCTTTGTGTATTGCTAAGATCCACGGAAATTGTTTAGGTGACCTTCATCTGAACAGTTTCCGTGGATCACAGATGTTCAAACGCAACTGAAATCAACTGTATGCCCTCGATTGCGTTCAGTACCAAATGCTGCTTGTGTGTCTGAAGTCCTAGTTACTGGTATATGTACTCAGGTCTGTGAGATAATAGCAGTGCAGGAGACTCCTAAGATCTACAACTTAGGAAGTTCACGCACAAACAAAGGACTGAAAGTCAGGTATGTACGCACAATAGCTTGTCATGTTATTGACTTTTGTTCAGATACGGTACCCAGGAACGCGTCTTCAGAATGGAGTACGTCTCTAATAGTCCCTTTAGCGACAGTGAATTCTCCAAGTGGAAATCTGAGGTTTGTCTTCTACTAAATGCATGTACTATAGAACAGTATGGTTTCAGTAAATTCCCAATAAGGCAAGATAATTCATGCCTTGAGGCTTGAGCATGCATCGACAAAACTCAAAACGATTGCAAAATAGGCTACGGTCATAGAAAAATGGCAGCAAAGCTATTTTGGTTGACTTATTTCAGCTCACTGTGTTACTATCACATAAAAAAATTTGTATGTGCAGATGGGGTCTAAAGATATTCCACTGCCCACTATGGACTTTGTGGAGAAAAAGGTTAAGGAGATTGACGGCAAAAAGCGCTTTGTTCTAAAAGACGATGACATTGACAAGGTGATGGTGGTCTTTCAAGACACATTACTGCAACTGCTGACTGTTCTTGTTGTGTTGCAGATTATAAATGAAAAGAAAAGATTTCAGAAAAATCCCCACAATTATGCACTGACGAAAAGCAGATTAATGAGAGACAAGGTTTACATGAACACATTTTGTGGTCTACAATTTTTGAAATAATTATTAGGAAGTTGCTGACACTTTTGGTAATCCAGAAAAGGCTGCTGAGCTTGCTAAGCAGCTGGAGGACCTAGAGGAAAGAGCCGAGAAGCTAGATAGACAAAGATCTCAAGGACTATCTGCTATCACGTGAGTCTTGCTGATTTATCACGTCCAACTATTGGTATCTGTTCACAGCTATATCAATGAGCGTAACAGACAAAGAAATGTCGCCAGAGCAGAGGAGGCTTTGAAGGTGTGTGTAGTTGGTGCTGCGGTACCTCACCTCACGGGTTGTTGGATCAATTGTAGGAGGAGATGGCTAGAATCAAGGATAGTGAGGAGGACCCTTTTACTCGCAGAAAGTGTAACCCACGACTGGTGGCATTCGTGAGTTGAGCAGGGCTGTGTTGTATGTCAAGCATCTTGCTTCGTGCAGGGTAAGGATTCTCAAGGTAGCGCCGGAATGAGTGATGTCTCGCCCACCAAACCCCAGGTCATTATGTCGGTTTTGAACTGAAATTCTTTGTGTCGCCTACCTTGCATTTATTTGACGACCATAGTATATTTTTCTTTCTATGATGCTCTGTGTCAAAATAGTTTATTGATGTGACCATGATGCTTTCTCTCCTACCACAGAACACCAGTACAGAGCCTGCCTTGGATACTCCAAGCAGAGACAACGGAGCGGTATGTAACTTTGTGTGTGTAGATTTCTACAAAGTTGTTGGAACGTATTCAATCGTACTGATGTTTGTAGCAGTTGTTACTTCCATGTTCAATGCATTATTAGCAGATCTGCTGTTGTAGTTCATTAATTTTACGTTTTCTACTCAAAAACAGAAAACCGATTAGTACGGTGATAATTGCTATGCATTTAGGTGCGAATTCGTGGTTGCTTTTTGCAAGAGAATGGCTCTCGCTGTCCCTGACTGTGTAAAGCGTGCTCCCAGCCTCTCGTTTGCAGACTCGAACCCGATACAGCGAGCGATCTACTGCGGATCGACTCGCACTTTGCGCTATTTAATGCGCCTCGGAAGCAACCCCAACGTTCGCTCTGGACAGCTCAGGCAGACTCCTCTGATGCTCGTCTGCTACGTCTCAGACAGAGCCAAGCGTTGTGTGATGACGGACTTACTGCTCGCAAATGGAGCCGACGAAACATTGGTGGATCGCAATAGATGGAATCCGCTGTTCTACGCGTGCGCTCTGGGAATCGCCGACGTAGCAGAGCGCCTCATCGAGAATGCAAAAGTAGAGCTGACTCCCGTCGACAAGGATGGCAACACGGTGCTGCATATATGCGCAATGGAGGGTCACTCTGCTATCTTGCTGTTGCTGCTGAAAGAGATGCGTTTGTGCGGAACTTCGGTCAATCTCTACAACAACATGGGCATGACTCCGCTGGTAGTCGCAATCTCGCAGGGACAGCCCGAGTGTGCTACACTGCTCCACTCTGCCGGTGGGTTTCCAAGACTATCTGAAAATGATTTCGCATGCCTTCTCTCCATGTCTTACTCTTATCCTGATTTTGCTCGAGACCTTTTGCACTCCATGATGCCAGCTGGATCTAAATTAGCAGAATTTCGTCTCAAGTCACCGTTGCTTTCTTCACAAGACAGTAGTAGTAAGAGTTCTCGAGTGACAATACCTGACCAGGAAGCACCAAGCAGTGATCACAGCTCAGACACTGGATCACAGGATAGTCTTCGTCATTTGCCTGAACTACGCCATCGTTCGCAACAGCCAGGCACGAATCTTAGTCAGCTCGCTAATAAACGAACTTATCCTTGTAACATGATCATCACAGCCGTATCAAAGAAGTATGGAAATACGTACCGGATCTCTGATCGAGTTCCTCAAATTAGGCCCCAGGTGCCCGTATCACCAGAATGGGTCGAGGCAGTGCAGCAGTACAGACACTTGCCCTCTCTACCGCCAACCAAACCTGCAGTAGCACCATTGGCTTCACGTTCCATGACAGCTGCTGCACTACAGACAGAGTTTAGAAAGGTACCGTTTCCAATGAAAAACATATGTTTGATTCCAAGGCAATCAGAGTTTGTTGGAACCAAGCTGCCTTACTCTCGGCGCCGAACCTAGCTCTGAACTATCTTGTACATAAGCAATACCATTTTTCTGTACATAATTATTGCTCTTAAAAAATCATTTTCTGTTAGAGTGAAATTTGTATTGAGGTCTGGGTATTGTAGTAAATTTCACGAACTCTCTGTTTTTGTAGGAATCAGCAGAGTTGTTAGTCGAGTCCACGCCCACTGTATCTTCCACTCCCATTCCCGACAAGCCTGACGTAAAGGATCTGTTCTCAGCTCATGATTTTGATATTCAGATTGACCTCCCATCATCACCACGAAGTAAGAGTAGACATTGTTACGAAATTTATAGATTCACAAAATTTTAGTACCACCAGCCCATCAATTTTGTTTAGCATTGCAATTTTGTTCGTTGTCTCTCAGATCAAACTGATGTAAAGATGACACCAAAAGCCACGCCTCCTCCAAAGAACGATGGGCCTCGCAGATCATTGAACCTTTCAGACTACAAGAAAAGAAGAGGACTCATATAATAAATTGCTTTCTTTTGTAAATTTGACTCTCTTTGACTCTCTATTTCTGAGACTAGCATTTCCATATCTCTATAAATAATTTATTATTATAATTATCTATTGAACATTTCCAACACATGTTGTACATTGTATGTACAGTTTTACAATTAAAAATTGAGCTATTGACAGCTCAGTGAACAGAAGGGGAACGAGTTGTTAGGAACAGTGAGTGAATATAGTTAGCCTCAAGATGATGAGTTGTGATTCCATCGAACTTCACTTGCAGCTACACCCTGAAAGAGAAACTATTAATTGTCCGATACATTTCTCTTATTACTCACTTTCTTCATTTCATCAAGGTCCTCCAGTATGTCAATATCTCTCAGCATATAGACCACACATGGCCGTAACCAGTGAGTCAGGAAATAAACAGCTCAACAGTGAAAATTGCTTTTGTAACTAATTTAGAACAACACAGCTGCGCATTATTACGTGAAGGATATCAGTCACAGTGACTGGCTTCTTTCTTTTCTCAGGTAAGAGAAACTCTGATGATGTTTTAGTCTTTCGTTTCTTTCCTGAGAAGTTTTGATAAAAATTGATGTCACGAGATATGAAATTATTATCACCTCTCTCCATTTGAGACAATGTTCTTTCTTCTTTCAACAGTCTTGTCTTATCCTTGATTTCATCTTTCATTCTGTCTCTGGCTACCTCGCAGCTTTCCTAAGAAGAGAACAATTGTGATCACGTGTGCACAGTTTTAGCTAACAAGAAAGTCCTTGTGTACAGATAGCATCTCCTGGTTGAATTTGTGATTGATACTGGTCACCTAAAGAAGAAATACTGCAGCCTCACATCCATTTTTGACAATGCAATACTATTATTAATTTTTACTTCTTGCAATAGTAAAGTGTAGAACATCACCACCTTCGTGCACTAACGTGTTAAGTCTTTGATCATCCTCCATTGTGTGAATAAGATATTAATATCTTAGTCTAACTTTACTATTGCAAGAAAAATGCTTTAGGCTCTGGAAATCAGAGCTCAGTAGTAATGGCTAATTATTTACAATATTTATTCACACCCCTTACAAGCGGGGCAGCATCATTCCTGCATTGTAATTACACAACACATGCACCAGTAGAGTTGTGTGTAGATAAGACAGACCTGACAATTATGAAGAAATTCTACAAGGAAGAAAAATGAATTAACTTTAAGCAAGTGAGTATGCGGCATGGATTACCAGTTAGATGGAGTTTGTTGATCTTTGTCTCCTCCAGTTCTTTTAGCGGGCATGTGTACTCAGGAGCTATGTCTGGACCAGAATAGTAACAACATCACAGCTTGTATTTGTGCACACACACACACACCTTCGGAGAGTTGCTGTATCTTCTGATCTACATCCTGGACTCTTTCTTTATACAGTCTAAAATATGAAGATTGCAACAGCACTCTAGATCAACTGTCTGTCTACTCACATGTCCTTGAGGTCTACAAACTGCTGGTCTAAGAAAGCCATGTCGTTCAGGCATTGGGCCTTCCTTTTCTCCGCCTCTTCTTCGTCGTCTGTGGAAGATGAAAGACAAGTTACTGCAGTGTTCAGTAGCTGAGCTCCGACACGTACAAGATGATGATTCCTCGTCAGACGCTGAAGAATCGTCCTCTCCATCGCCTTTAGCCTCCTTCTGCTCCTTCGTTGGCGTGTCCTGACCACTGTTTCGCCCAGGCATCACGCGAAGTTGGCGCCGAGCGCTTAGCCAGTAGCCACACCTATTATTACATTTTCGACTCCGCCTATCAAACCAAATTGAAAATCAAGTCTTCAGTAGTTGTACAACAGCATCTGCTAGCTGTTGGTACTCCTGCAATTCATTATACACATGAGCTGAAATACGTATGTAGAGTTTTCCTTGAATACACTTCACAGGGACCTGCAGTAATACAGACAATAATCTGTGCAACAATGCACTGCAGCAAACCTCGATTTTAAACTGATGATAGAGTGCGTCCTGTATTCGCTCTGCATTCTCGTAGGTCAGTGAACTACTAGTAGCCCCGCCCACTAGACCATCAGGGAGTGCTACAAGCACCATTGATCCAAACAAAATAATGTCACAGAGCAGCTCAGTGCCCCATGCCCTCTGCAATAGCTCCGCTGTTATTATAACACAAAACTAACAATAAAATGATTCTTACTATGCCTACCAGCTTGTTTGGCTGTTGCATGAATGTAGCTTCTTATTCTCTCGATTCCATAATGTTCCCAGAAATCAAGAACTGATAGTAAAGAGGAGAATCTGACCAGCCCACACTCAATGCAACAGTACCTGTAAGCAGTGCCAAGTATGGACTGTTGTCCCGCAATCCTGGCAGTGTTAAAATTCGTATAAAAATTCAAATACACATGTCTACTGCATGTACCAGTCCATGAAAATTCAGACGAGAATCCAGATCCGAATCCATGAGACACCACCAGAGATCTGATCTTTGACTGAAGAGAACGTCTCACATACATTAAAGCACATCCCTGACAAATTATAGCAAGGGTCAACTCTCAATCCAACCCACTTTAGGAGAGCAGAACCACTTGTGAGCATTAGTAACATAGTAGTCTGCATCCAGTTCCCTGAGCGGCATCAAGTATCATAAATTCATGTATTTTAGGTGGCGTTTACACAGCTCCAGATACATGGATCCGAATGCCCTGTTTACATGTAAGCAGTTATCAGTTATCCTGCGGAAGTTACTCAGCGGAAATGGAATGCAGTGCTCACGAAGCGATGAACAGAATGCAGGTTTATATCTTGATAAATGTAGCTACAAGATCCGAAAGCAATCACAGCAACTATAAAAGCCATGGGTATGTTTCTTTCAGAAGTTGGTATCCGTTTCAAAGTCTCCACTCCAGATACAACATCAGAGACATATAAACGAATGACCTATCCGACGACCAAATATCCGGTTTTGCAGTGAATATGGAGCCGTGTAAACGCCGCCAAAAAAAAAGAATATTACCTCAAAGACAGGGGCAAACTACCAAGTGCATGAGCACCATCCACAAGCACTTCAACTCCACTAGACTTGATCTCACGTTAAAGATCTTAATTTAATCTTTTACTCACCTTTTATGACAAATATCAACCAATTCCTGAAACGACGAAAGCACAAAATTATGAACATATCAGAAAGGATGGCTGACCTTCATCGGCAAGATGACCCCACAGTTACTGTGTATGTGATCCAAAACAGCTAGCTTAGTTCGAGGACTAGAAAACAAACAAGTAAAAAGAATAAAAATAAATCTAAAATTGTCTTAACAACATGTACCCGATTGCTTCAGAAACAGCCTTCACAATCTGTACACAGTAAAATAATTTTTATCAGTCGCAATATTTGTTATTTCACCTCTGACCCACTTTGAATAGGGAACTGTATTACGACTTCATAAAATGTCACTCCATGAGTGTGCTCCATGTGGCGAAGTAGTTTTTTAGTTGCTCCTACAGAATTTTCCTCAAGTACTCGTAACCCAATTGAAAATGCATCATTTAGTTTAAGTTGTCATACCATAGGCTAGATTGAGAATGAGTATGCTGTCTCCTGGAGAGAGAGACCTTACTACCTCCTGGACTACAGTAGAGGTAGCCGTGGTAGCATTAGGTACCAGGACCAGATCCTCGGCACAGCAGTCTGCGACAACACAGAACCATCACATTAAGAGACAGCCTTATCACAGATTTCAACATACACTGACCGCTCTTAAATTATGCACTAACATTGATGATATGCAATTTCTTGTGTCTTACCTACAAAAGCTGCCATTCGTCGCTGAACACTCACTAGAAGAGGTAACAGCTCTCGATCGAGGAACCTGAGTGGCTGTGACTCACAGTAGCGCTGCCATTGCTATAAAAAACAGTGCATACCACTGAAGTACAGGTTTTCAAAGTGATAACATCTAAACAGCTAGTAACCTTTTTACATACGTACCTGAGCTGCCTCGAATCCATCTTTCAGAGCAGCTCCAAATGCACCGTGATTCAGAAACACCCAAGATTTCTATATTGCAATCTCTGCTGATTAAGATGCTTTAAACCTTCACTTACATCAAGAAGAAAGTGCTTTTCTTTCATCGGCGACCCAAATTCTACTCGCTCAGAAAACAGTGGTAATTTAACAGGGATTGGTGGAGGAGAATACTCATCCTAGTAGGTATATAAAGATATGCGTTCTGTGCAACTATTAAACTTACCTTGGACAAAGATATCAGTGCACGCACGTTGGAAGAGTGGAAGGAACCAAAATCTCGCTTTCCAGCAACAGCCATATTTACCACGTGTCACGCCTACTATCGATCCGGAACCAAACAAATGGTGTTACGTTTGCGTCACGAAGTTCGTGCATGCGGTGCATTATAGGCTAACCACTACTAGTTTCAATTTCAGTGCCAATGACAATGTCTCTAGAGTAACCATTAGTAATAATAACTTTGCTTGCATGAAAGGTCACTGCTAGGTTTCTGGGTACAGATACTCTGTTGGGCATGAATCAGAAAGTCCAGGAGTGACAAACTGTGCCTGTACATCAAAACCAGTTGCACCATAAGTGCTCTTTTTCGGCCTCCTTTTTCTTGGATTTATTAGTCGATTGCGATTGTCTTTTCCTAGAACCCAGAGGTGAATACCAAATGCAACTGAAGCAGCTGTTCCCAGTGTTGCACCAAGAATACCAGTGAATAGTTGAACATGGGTGAATCTCTTATCTTTCTGCACATTATAAACCATTGGAACCACTTGATCAAAAACACAGAAAACTGCAGTGTACACAGAACAGAGTAGAGGGACAATCACTAGAGGTGTTATCTCTTTCAAAGCCTGCTTATAACTATTTTTGGAAAAACTATCCTCTTGCTTGTGAGCCTTTGAACACAGGGTTATCAGTGCAGCAAACATAAAGGCATTAGTAACAATCAGCATTAAACCAACTATGAACATTGCTAGTATGACCGTGACTGTGCTTGTTGCATCAATGGTGCAGCCCATTGCAGGAGAGAGGTTGTTGTACTGTAGCAAAGTCTCCAATCTGCCATGACACAGAGAGAAAGATATGCCTGTGTACAGCAGTGAAAGAGTAATCGACATGAGAAGGCAGTTAAAGTCGTAGATCCACTTGTTATATTTCTGATAGCGGACAGCCAATGTGTAGAAGTAAAATGTGTAGCATATCATCAACACCAAAGAACAGCAAAATGTACTGGTGTAGACAAACCCAAAGAAGAGTTCCATTTGATCTAGCAAATGTTTGCCTTCATCCACATACATTATAATCAGATAGAGCATGTCACTGAGTGAGAATACTGCCAATGTGAGCAGAGTATACAAGACAAGACGATAGGTAAAGTGACGATACATCTTATAACACACTAAAGTGGATATTGCTGCAACACAAGAAACAGTAGACAACCCAGCAACAGAAGAGCTGGAGACTACAGTTGCACGTACAAGTTCAGAAGTGAAATTGTCCTTCAGAATCTCCATGGCAGCTAAAGATGTGATTCCTGTTGCTCGAGTCAGAATAGAAGCTTAGTTGACTGGCACCCGCGTGTGACCACTGAATTCCACGCAATTATAGTAGTGTTTACATAGTGTGGTCATGGGTTGACATACATGTAGTAATCAGTACATAAAAAATTGCGCATGCTTCATAGAAATTTTGAGTTAGTATCATAATTTGATGACGAATGCTAGCATACAGTCTTATAGAGAATACAATTTTGACAAGACAAAAAATATAATCATTGGGTCAGAGCTTAAAAGGAGACATGTTTTGTTCAATTACACCACAACTTGATTGATTCTTTATATCTGAATATTTCCATTACTAGTAAGCCGGTCATGCGATGTAGCCAGAAGTCTAGTACTGCTGTCCAGACGAGCGGAGTGACGATTTGACAGCCGATGATGATCATAAGGAGAAGTGAACAGCCAATTACCAGTTAGAACTTGACAACCACCCTGTTTGAAAATCCTGGAAAAACAAGTAAAAGACAAAAGGATACGTCAAGTGTGTGTGTTGCTACTAACTTGCTGAAACAGGTCACAGGCAACAGGAATAATGTCCCAAACATGATCACACTAATAACACCAGTGATCACTATGATAATCATTGCACCACACATTTGAGCAGCCAACAACTCTCCATAACTCTACAATGATAGAGGGAAATAATTATTGTATCCGAAAGAATGATCAAAGGTTTTTGAGGTTTTTTTTCTTAATTTATTTTATTTTTCTTTCTTACACCTTAGTGTCATGACTTCGATTTTGTAGAGAAAAATAATTTTTAAGAAGGTTGAAAAATCTTGTAAACATCTCCACAGACCAAAGCGTCTACGAAAGATGTTTTTCAACCATCTGCAAATAATTATGCTCAATAAGTGTTTGTGCCTAGGTGGAAAGGAGGGAGGAAGAGAGAGAGGGGAGAGACAGGAAGGAAGAGAGCAGGGAGAGAGAGAGGGACTTCACTCACTAGATGAGGCAGTCTTAGTTCACAGTAACAGAGACCCTCAAATGTGGCGTGCAGATTACATGGAGCATCTGTTCCCACCATTAGCAAGCCCACTGCTAACATGCTCCACAAACCACTGAAACAATACAAAAAGTCAAAAAGTTGTACAAATTCTCAAAATACCATATTCCGTGAACTGGTACAACTTTAGCTGTGTCCTCGAGACCAATCTTGTACTCCAAGTAGCATCCACAGTGATACAGTACTACCGCCACCACTGACAGATAGTGAGCGACATGGTTCAAACTATGTGACGTTGAGTGGTACCTCCTATGATGCAAGATCCCCAGAAGGTCATGAAGGGACAGCCTGCTGTGATAGCAACCAGTGCAGACATGACGCCATTAGCAATCTCATTGGCATTTACTGAAGGAGTCTGAGATCTCATCTAGTAGAAGACACGATAAATATTCAAACACAAGGTCCAGAGCTACTGTTGGGCTTACCTGAGCCCACACTGCAATAATGACGGCTAAAATACCTCCCGAGGCACCACACAGGATCATGTTGATAGCAATGATGGCTGGAATAGTAGCATAAGAAGTCTTTGCGCCTCTAGATGCTAAAACAACAGATGAAATGAGAGAAAGAGGCAACGAAATCGACTAACATTGAACACTTTCAGTTGAACCACAGTTGAATGCAAACCTATGAAGAACAAATCTATCGCAATGTACACGACACTCACTGACCAGCAGAACCACAGTATCAGCACTCCCAGAGCAGCCTCACTAGTCGTCTCACCTCCTCCATGAACTGGATACATCCAGTCCCAGAAGCTAACAAGCAGTACCAACAGCATAACACAACATGTCATGAACTTACCCAACAGACTCGGCCTCTTCGTCCTGCTCATCTTCGACTCTCTGCATCTAAAAAACAAGTTATTACACATCTTACACAACACACTGATGTACTAGTTTCTTCATCTTTCGATTGTCAATCCACTTTTGAAGTTTAGCTAGCAAGCACAGAACAAGACCAGCAACTCCACCTTTATAAATATTATTGTATATCATAATCTTGTGAGGTCACTTCACATACCCAACAAGTGAACAGCCCCTCCGCCTGCAAAATCTAGCACGTACAGGCGCTGGTTGAGAGAGAGATCCTCATTACAGCCGCCTTGACAGAACCGATATGGTGAAAGAGATTCGGGCTGATTGGTCCATATGAGGCGAGCAATGATTGGATGAATCAAACCCTGTAATGATCACATACTATGTACTACAACACACTATGATAAGAATAACACATTGACCTATCATACTCACACTGATAACAAATGCGCTGATGAAGGCAGCTGGTAGCCTCATCTTGTACTTGTTAGTTACCAGGCACCCACCAATGATGGTAGCTGCATTGCTTGCGAACGTAAACTAGAGTCAATAGAATGTATACACATGAGCAGACTGTTTCACTTTATTATACCTTAAAGAACCACAGAATTGGATCAGTGACTTGAAAGAAACTTGGATTTGGCACACCAATAGGGGTATACGATGATATCCAGTCAAAGCCAATGAGAAAAAAGCCAAAAGCGCTAGCAAAAGCATCAATATATTTCTAAGAAAAGATTTCAAAAAGGAGCAGCTAGTCTTACCACTACAACTGTTCGCCTTTTGTCAGCAAGAGTCTGAGCAAATGCTATCTCAACAAGCATGAACCCTGCTTTCTGTAGATAGATGAGCAGCACAGAGATGAAGTGTAGTAACACTGCAAACATAAATACCATGAAGAAGACAATAATGGCTGCCGTCAACACCCATACTGCACTGGAATCATTGTATCTACCATGATGCAGAGGATCCTCACATGGTTTCTGTACAGGAATATTGTACAAGGCCCAATATCACATGCTACTAGACTGCTAGTTATATACTTACGTATTTATACGTACAGCCCGTGTAGTTAAAGCAGTATGATGTAGCATTGTTTGAGTCCGTAAAGAGCTCGCTCAGTGACAGCGTGCCTTCCTTCATGATTTACACGTGTGCACTAAGCGTAAAAAGTTGGGCGTCAACATGACACACCCAGCTACCGTAATGTTCTTTGCAGCTAATACCAGCTATTAGCCATAGCACGCGACAGAATACTCAGCCGGCTTTGTAGACTACTATCGAAGACTAGGAATCCTCAGATAAAGCGGTAGCAAACTATTGTGTGACAATATTGTCAATCGGCAAGACATCACATAGCCTCGTCCCCAGTCCCTCTTCCAGTCCTCTGGGGACGAGGCTAGACATCACAGTGATCAAACACCCGTGTTTTGTTCGGTTTTGTTACATACACATATAGATCAGACTCTACATGTAGACGAACCCAAACGCTTAACCTTGCTGCACCTACGCGCACAGGGTAACTATATCTGCAAGCCAATCAGCATTAGATGATGAATCCGCTATGATATGACTATTAGCAGGCATGCATGACGCATTAGACATGAACCCACGTGTCCGGCTCCGCCTTTGACACACCCATAGGAGTAGGACGGATGTGCACGGATTTTATTAAGCGGGCATGGCAACACGTGCGAATCTTGGTGAGAAAAATGGCTTTGTCCAAGTCTACCAACACCTACAATCGGTTGAACTGGGAACAATCAGTGAGTTATACACTAATGCGTGTAGTAAACGACCTCGCTCCTCGCCAATACAGGAGTTTCCCTTACTCTGTCAGACATGTCTTGGGGACAATCCTTACCTCAGAATGGTGAACTCTTGTCTGTTACTAGCTGCTCCTTGTTCTTGTACGTGTGTGGTCAAGTTTTGCCTCTCGTGTTGATATCTTGATCACTACATTTTCTTTTTCTCTGTGCAGTTGAAGGACAACTACAGGGCTGAGTGTAAGGTAATGGGGCTTATGCATTATTATTGATCGGTTAAATAAATCATTCGGCCGAGGGGGCAGCGCGTAAGAAGAAGTACTAGTAACGATATGGTTCACTGCTGTTGCGTTCCAAGCTGTCGTGTTATACACTTCCCCTCAGAAATAAAGCATTACTAAAGCGTTGGATTCATGTGATTAGAAGAACAAACCTTCCGGATCAACAACCCAACCATCAGGTGAAGCGCCTAACCATCCCTTTTGAGGATGAACAACAAAACGAGACACCGAGTTGTTTGTGACCATTTTTTCGCATATGCTGAACATACTTTTGGCGAGCCTTCTCTTCGTTTTCCCTTCCCCACTTTATGGCTTTTGGTAAAATATAGAAATGGTTTGGGATAAATAACATACTGAAGCAATGCTTGTGTCTTCTTTTTTGTTGCAAAATACGACCACACTTCGACCCAGTTATACGATGCTGGCGTGCTTGGAACCACAGAGGGTTAGAGCTCTGAGATCTTGTTCCTTCTTCTAAGGCCTGCCTCTTTTTTTCATCCATTGTCAGCTTCTCCAATATATCGTCAACTGTTTTAGCAGGTTCCACCACAATACACAACTCTTCAAAGTCTTGGGTCTCGTCATCAACAAGGTTCTCCTCTTCCCCATCTACCAGTCTCTTGTAGTAAGAATGGTCATGAGATGTCTAGCAGAGTCAAAAAACCACATGGCTTATTTATAGCTAGAAGATCACATCGAAGGTTTTCCATGGCATTACTGTCAGGCTTTCGAAAATCCAAGGGTCTGGGAACAAATACTGCTAAAGATCCTTTTGCTCGCACTTTTGATGGAACCAATTCTCTTCGACGATCACCAAGTTGATTTACTGGAAGAGGATCCACTTTATGAACTCGTAGTTGATTCCATTCCTGCAGCTTGTCAGTGCAGGTGCGATACTCAGGAGATTTTTTGAACCTGGTGAAATCAGCTATTGCATATGCGAGTGCGCCGATATGCTTGCAACTCCCATGAGGTCCTTTGCCAGCTGGACATCCACACTCTGCACCAACGATGTCAAAATTTCTCCTTCCAAGAGCAATCCGCACAACATAAACTCTATCTTTTCTCATTTCAGGAAGACTTTGGCTTTCACAAAATAGTATCATCCTTTGCTACCGATTGAAGCATCTGTATATGTCCACATCTAAAAAGATTTTCTGCAGACTTATTGATAGCCTTAAAGTCTTCTGCTGGCAGATGATCTTTTACCGTTCTTGTAACGAAGTATGATACTATGTTGCTCATACAAAAATCACAATAGGCATAATCAGACTGGGTTAACATGCTTGGTAGAGGTGACCAACCACAAGCACCAGCTGCACTCCAGGAACATTTGATTCTTTGTTTTCCTTTCGCCAACCATACTTGACACAAGCATTTACCCTGTATATACAATAAATATAGTTACAGTGAGCTAATAAGCATCGATAGGTCTCACCTGTCCAACAACTCGCTCTTTTTCCCTTTCGTGGGCGCTCCCTTACTCGCTAACCAGCCCTTGAGCTCAACCACTGTCATCTTGTTGAGTGGTTTTTCACTAAACATCATCAATGTGACTGTAGAACCGGGACGATTTCCTTGATCATCGATCATCGTTGTGTTCATCATGTGAAATTAGTGCCGCCAGTAGACATGTCAATCGAAGCAGACATCTCGTCCATACAATACATCAGTACAAGACGTGTTTAAACGACGTAGACAACGACTAGCTTATAGCTGAGGCTGGAAAAGCAATGTTATCCATACTTCTATTGAACGCGCTGCCCCCTCGGCCGAATGATTTATTTAACCGATCGATAATAATGCATAAGCCCCATTGAGTGTAGGTGTTCCATTGGATGTTGTCATTTCTCACTCTTCAGATCTGTGAACGACCATTTACAACCTTCAGGTGGTGTCCTGGTGCTAGAATGGGATACAAGAAAACCGAAATATGTCAAGTGAGCCTCTGCGGCACTTTTAGATAAAACTAATAACTACTTGGTTCTTTTTTTTAGATTTGTGCACGCTTGAAGAATGTGTGTCAGACCTGTTTGTTTGATCTCGAGTACGGGCTACCAGTGCAGGTCAGAGACCATGCTGAGGGAGTCAAGGACAACCTTCCTCAGAGTGATGTCAATAAGGAGTACTTCATACAGAATGCTGAGAAATCGGTGAGCAGCGTATTGTTCATGTCACAACAACTGGGAGGAGTCTAATAATGGGGCTTTTAGTGTGTCAGAAGCCTTAATCTAGTCCCAAGGGTTTGGTAAACAACTACTGACTAAACCAATCATACTGTTGATTTCATGCTTCTTTGAAAAGCGTGCAATTCTTCGTGATAGCGTTGCGAGCAAAACTGGCTTGCTATTTTAAATCTGACATCACAGATGCTTACTTTGTAAGCTGGGGTAGTATTTCATAAGTTTTATTCATACAAACTCTTTTGCGCTTTGCTTATGGAATTTCACACTGTTCAAATCAACAGTGTATGAAACTCATGACTGTGTGAACCCTGAATATGAGTGCTTTTGTACATGTAAATGAGAAGCCTTTCTGTAGAACACTCACCTGTTCACTATTATTATAATGTTCTCTTTCCTTATCAGTTGAGTGTGACAGGCACTAATGACGCCATCACTGGAGGAGGAGGAGGTAAAGCTAAACCACCCAATGACATGTTGTTGAAATTGGCTCGAACCACTCCCTATTACAAGAGGAATCGTCCTCACCTGTGCTCCTTCTGGGCGAAGGGAGAATGCAAGAGAGGAGAAGAATGCCCTTTCAGGTCCATACACATGAAAAAAATTATTATTATTTTGTCCTAGTAACACCAAGCAAATTTTTAGTTTTCTCTTCTCTGGTTAGGCATGAGATGCCTACCGATCCATTGTCTAACCAGAACATGAGGGATCGATATTACGGTATCAATGATCCAGTAGCAGAGAAGCTACTCCGCCTATCGAATCAGCTGCCCAAATTAACTGCGCCTGACGATAAAAGTATTACCTCGCTTTATGTGGGTGGAGTAGAACATGACATCACAGAGAAAGACCTAAGGTATGTCACTCCTATTCCTCGTGGTTTTATTATCTCTTGCTTTATTTTAGAGATCATTTTTACCAGTTTGGTGAATTGCGTAACATCAACATGGTTCCTCGTCAGCAGTGTGCCTTTGTCAACTTCACTACTCGTGATGCAGCTGAAAAGGCAGCCGCAGCATCATTTGACAAGCTCATTATTCAGGGTATACACTATATACATGAAATGGCTGTGATGTCTCTCTTGTGTAGGTCATAGGTTGAAGATTCTGTGGGGTCGATCACAGTCACAGCCACCTCCACCTAGTGCAGTTCATCTCCCACCACCTCCTGGTTAGTATGACATGCAGCCATGCAGTAGAGTCAATGATGACTATTAGCCGCCCCAGTCTGATGACTGTGATTGACTGGCACACTGTCTGAGACCATTCAATGCTCACCTCTACATATCAGTGTATTATTATAATCCATTCCTGCAGGTGCTCCACCAGACCATGGCTACTATGCTCCATCACCACCTCAAAGAGCTAACTCAGTAACAGTGTGCCTTCCTTCATGATTTACACACTCGTTTATGTTACACGTGTGCACGAAGCCGCGCCCATAAAATTAATGTGGAAACATGACACACCCACCTACCGTAATGTTCTTATAAGCTTTGCAGCTATTAAAAAATGTGAGTATCACTCGACAGAAGACTCAGCCGGCTTTGTAGACTACTTTCGAAGACTAGGAAGCCTCAGATAAAGCGGTAGAAAAACTATTGTGTGGCAATTGTCAATCAGCAAGACATCAAACACCCGTGTTTTTTTTTGTTACATAATTACACATAGACAAACCCAAACGCTTAACCCTGCTGCGCCTACGCGCACAGGGTCACTATATCTGCAAGCCAATCAGCATCAGATAATGCTGTGATAGCAGGCATGCATGACGCTGTTGGAAGTTCATGAACCTAGCAAAATCACGTGTCCAGCTCCGCCTTTGACACACCCATAGGACGGATGTGCACGGATTATTGAGCGGGCAACATCGTGCGAATCTTGGTGTTGTGTGCTGAGAAAATGGCTTTATCCAAGTCTACCAACACCTACAATCGGTTGAACTGGGAACAATCAGTGAGTTATACACTAACGCGTGTAATAAATGACCTCGCTCCTCGCCAATACAGGAGTTTCCCTTACTCTGTCAGACATGTCTTGGGGACAATCCTTACCTCAGAATGGTGAACTCTTGTCTGTTACTAGCTGCCCCTTATTCTTGTACGTGTGTGATCAAGTTTTGCCTCTCGTGTTGATATCTTGATCACTACATTTTCTTTTTCTCTGTGCAGTTGAAGGACAACTACGGGGCTGAGTGTAAGGTGAGATGTGTAGGTGTTCCATTGCATGTTGTCATTTCTCACTCTTCAGATCTGTGAACGACCATTCACAATCTTCAGGTGGTGTCCTGGTGCTAGAATGAGATACAAGAAAACCGAAATATGTCAAGTGAGCCTCTGCGGCACTTTTAAGATAACTGCTTTGTTCTTTTTATAGATTTGTGCACGTTTAAAGAATGTGTGTCAGACCTGTTTGTTTGATCTCGAGTACGGGCTACCAGTGCAGGTCAGAGACCATGCTGAGGGAGTCAAGGACAACCTTCCTCAGAGTGATGTCAATAAGGAGTACTTCATACAGAATGCTGAGAAATCGGTGAGCAGCATTATATTGTTCATGTCACAACAACTGGGAGGACTCTAATAATGGGGCTTTTAGTGTGTCAGAAGCCTTAATCTAGTCCCAAGGGTTTGGTAAACTACTGACTAAACCAATCATACTGTTGATTTCATGCTTCTTTGAAAAGCGTGCAATTCTTCATCATAGCATTGCGAGCAAAACTGGTTTGCTATTTTAAATCTGACGCTTACTCTGGAAGCTGGGGTAGTGTTCCTTAGGTTTAACCTGTGCGCTTTGCTCTCTACGCCACCACGGAATTCCACGCTGTCCAAACAAACGCAGTATTTGAAACTCATGACTGTGTGAACCCTGAATATGAGTGCTTGTGTACATGAGAAGCCTTCCTGAACACTCACCTGTTCACTATTATTATAATGCTCTCTTTCTTTATCAGTTGAGTGTGACAGGCACTAATGACGCCATCACTGGAGGAGGAGGAGGTAAAGCTAAGCCACCCAATGACATGTTGTTGAAATTGGCTCGAACCACTCCCTATTACAAGAGGAATCGTCCTCACCTGTGCTCCTTCTGGGCGAAGGGAGAATGCAAGAGAGGAGAAGAATGCCCTTTCAGGTCCATACATACGAAAAAAATTGTTACCATTTTGTCCTAACAACCAAGCACATTTTCAGTCTTCTTTTCTCTGGTTAGGCATGAGATGCCTACCGATCCTACTGATCCATTGTCTAACCAGAACATGAAGGATCGATATTACGGTATCAATGATCCCGTAGCAGAGAAGCTACTCCGTCTATCGAATCAGCTGCCCAAATTAACTGCACCTGACGATAAAAGTATTACCTCGCTTTATGTGGGTGGAGTAGAACATGACATCACAGAGAAAGACCTAAGGTATGTCACTCCTATTCCTCGTGGTTTTATTATCTCTTGCTTTATTTTAGAGATCATTTTTACCAGTTTGGTGAATTGCGTAACATCAACATGGTTCCTCGTCAGCAGTGTGCCTTTGTCAACTTCACTACTCGTGA
The DNA here is from genome assembly GCA_964017065.1 of Haliclona indistincta. Taxonomy (NCBI): domain Eukaryota; kingdom Metazoa; phylum Porifera; class Demospongiae; order Haplosclerida; family Chalinidae; genus Haliclona; species Haliclona indistincta. The sequence continues at coordinate 17,444,884 of OZ024784.1, forward strand.
TGCAGCTGAAAAGGCAGCCGCAGCATCATTTGACAAGCTCATTATTCAGGGTATACACTAAAGCCTCTCTATATACATGAAATGGCTGTGATGTCTCTCTTGTGTAGGTCATAGGTTGAAGATTCTGTGGGGTCGATCACAGTCAACTGAAGCATCACCTGGTGATCCTGAAGGAGCCAAGCTGTCCAGTGTGCCTGGTTTACCTGAGCGTAAGTACTAAATAGCTGATCATCAGTCCTTAGTTATTTGTTTCTTTCTTACAGCTCTGCCTGTGTTTGATCCTTTCAACCTACCCAACGATAACCCTCAACCTCCTCCTCCCTCTCAGCCACCTCCACCTAGTGCAGTTCATCTCCCACCACCTCCACCACCTCCTGGTTAGTATGACATGTAACGAGTAGGGTCAATGATGACTATTAGCCGCCCCAGTCTGATGACTGTGATTGACTGGCACACTGTCTGAGACCATTCAATGCTCACCACTACATGTCAGTGTATTATTATAATCCATTCCTGCAGGTGCTCCACCAGACCATGGCTACTATGCTCCCCCACCACCACCTCCACCACCTCCAGGTGGGTCATGGGGGGTACCTCCTCCACCTCCCGGGAATGCTGGCCCTCGTCAAATTTACTACCAGTCTCAGGACCCATACTTTCGTGGCTCACCACTCTTTCGTCCGAAAGCTCCTTGATATAAAAAACTTTGTCTTACATATAATTAATTTTTTGAACTGTGGACTCTGGTCAGAGCATAGTAAGATAAAATCTGTTAACCACATCATTGTACTGTAGATAACGATTTTCGAAGATCGTGCAGCTAGCTGCGGCGAAGATGGCGGAGCCGTCACGTAAGTCTAGCAATAGTCTCCTGGAGCAACTAGATTTCACTGTCTCTCACAGGAATACCGGCGGCGCGTGCTTTCCACAAAACTGTTGCTGTTGGAGATTCTAGTTTGTACACGTGGGCTGGAATGGTACCAAAGTTGCCGCAGGTGCACAGTAGTCCGGCGAAGACAGCTTATTTATCTAAAGTAGAGCTGTTTCTTAAAGATACTGGAGAATGGGTCCAGCTAGCGACAAGCGGAATGCCTCCACTTGGCGTGTATGGATACGGCTGTGCCGCAGTGGACGACGATCTCCACTTTTTCGGTGGTGTGTGCGGTCATGGAGACTGTTATCATAATTGTGTTCACAAGCTGGATGTCTTGACTTTGGAATGGGAGGTACTGTCTCCCACAATGTCGAGGGAAGGAATACCTCTTAAGAAGGCTCACTGCGGAATGATTGCATTCAAAGATGACCACAATAGCATGCTATTTGTAGTCGGAGGGAGTGGTACCAATCCAACCTATCATCAACCTGGCTCCAACTATGAAGTGGTTGATGGACGCTTTTGGTGCAATGAGCAGCATATCTTTACACTAAACAAAAGTAAGCTGTTGCGCATTACAATATTTTAGACGTTGTGCCATAATATTTGTACTATTCCAGAAGAATGGAGTTCACCAGATGTAGTGGGACAACCTCCTCCTCCGTCAGAGCAGTTCACACTTACTCTAGTGGGTGAGAGGAAAGCTGCATTGTTTGGTGGTTTTGGTGGACTAGGAGCAATCAATGACCTATTGATAGTTGAACTAAGCAGGCTTACTGTGGTGAGTGATTATGAACACCACAACAGTTAGGTTCTGATAACAAGTATAGTAGGAATAAGAGTAAATTAAGGTCTCTCCCCTCTCGCTAGCACTGGACTAAGATTGTGAGACGAACTGGACTAATGTCAATATTTTCGCGGGAGTTGTGGCCCGATGAGAGGCAGGGACATGCTGCAGTCTGTTTGTGTAGTTCAGTGCTTATGATAATGGGAGGAAGGAATATGTTGAATACAAATGGTGACTGTTGGATCTATAATCTCACTACAGAGATTTGGAAAAAGGTAAACTGTATAATAATATTATCAATGAATTATATCAATAAATTATCAACAAGCACATGTTTCTTTTCAGTTAACTCTTCCTGAATCAGTGACTTCGAGAATGCATCATTCACTGTCTGTGCTACAAATTTCACCGATCAAAATGTTGCTGGTAGTATTTGGCGGTCGGAGAACAACTGGAAATCCTCCAATATCAAACATTGTTACAATTGAATTAAGTGAGTACCTATTATACAGTAGTAGATACGAACAATGTGTTTTAGTCCAGGAAGGAGATTCCCAATGGAGGGTGGGAAAAATAGTTGATGGAACATCACACGCAGACAAGATGGCGTATAAAAAGATTCTAAAAGATAGGAATCTATTTGAGGGCAGTATTGATGGACAGGTTCTTCAAAGAGTGATAGAAAAGCTTGAAAAAGAAAAGAAACAAGTGAGGGTAAATTTTGTCTTTTTGAACATTTCATCGTTGCGAAACAGTTACAACAGCAACTTCAGCAGAGAACAGACGAGATAGAGCAAAAATTGACAAGAGACATCAAACAACTAATGCGTGAGAAGGAACAGGTAGTGATCAAGGGAGAATATTGTGTATTGCAAGTTGACTTTTACTATACAGATCGAGGAAACACTGACAAGTTACAACCAGCGACTGATGCATGAGAAAGAGCAGGTAGCAAGAGAGAAGGTAACTTAGTGCATTGCTGACTTCTATTACACAGATACAGCAGCGTCTCTTTGATACTGAACACACACTTGACCAGATGAGACTGCGGTCACAACGTATTGAAGAAAGAGCCAGACAGACAGAGCAGCAACTTTCAAGTGAAAAGGAGCAACTGACAACTGAAAAGGAGCAAGTTACGGTTGAAAAAGAACAACTGGCAGCTGAGGTGTGCTTGCTATATGCTCTCTAACATGCCTGTGCATATTGTCATATAGGTGGTACAACTGCAGCAGAGAGCTAACAATATGGAAGAAAGACTGACTAGAAGATACCAAGAGCATCAGGAGGAGCTCAGGGCAGCTAATGAAAGAGAAGCTCAATCACGTAATCAAGTACGAGAGCTACAACAGCAGGTCAGTATCATTAGGCCTGATCTGTATCAGCAAACTCTGTCTATTTTTTGTAGCTTGGTGAAGGAACAGAAGGTCCACCATCTCACTGGGTAGTGAGACGTGATGAAGTGGAGGTAACTGAGGAGATAATCGGCAGAGGAAGCTGGGGAGAAGTGAGGGTAGCCAACTTACGAGGCCTTCGAGTGGCAGCAAAGTGCATCCATCAAGTTATTCTCTCAGATCATAATCTGCGATTGTTCAGGCGTGAGATGACAATCGCTTCCCTAGTACGCCATCCTAATATGCTACTGTTTATTGGAGCCACAAGAGAAGGAGAACCGATGATTCTAACAGAATTGATGGATACCAGCTTGCGCAGTGAGCTATCAAAAAGAGAATTTTCTCGGGCTGACATTGTCTCAATTGGTGAAGATGCTGCCTGTGCTTTGTGCTATCTTCACGAGTGGCAACCATCTCCAATAATTCATCGAGACATCAGCAGCAGTAATGTACTACTTGAACCTCTTCCTAACAATCGCTGGAGAGCAAAGGTCTCTGACTATGGGTCAGCCAACTTCATGTATGCCATACGCACAGGTAATCCGGGTGGACCGCTCTACGCAGCACCTGAATCTAGCCATCCTGACCAGCATTCTCCCAAAATGGATACTTTCAGTCTTGGAATCCTGCTGGTAGAGATGTGCTTAAGAGAACTTCCCGAGACTAATCCAGCTCTCAGAGAGACTCAGATCATGCGAGTCCAGTGGGAGGCCATGGTTTTTCTTGTCAGGTGGTGCATCAATGATAACCCAGCAAATCGTCCTACCATGAGAGTTGTTATGAATCTATTGGTTGGCACTATTGATGACTAGTTAGTTACTGTACTACATTATCTACATTATCTTAATGAAATATTATTTTTCTAGTTGTCATTGTACAAATGTATTATCACTCCAGTATTCTTACTCTGAGTCTTGGCTGTGATGTCCATACTTGCACCTGCTTATCATCAGATCTTATAGCAATGCTTTCAATGTTATGATACTAGTGAACACGATAGTATAGCTACAGCTGGTATTGTTTGTTTCGCGCCGCCAAAGTAACAAGAAAGATGAGGTCTGTGATGGGAACTGCCTAGTACAGTGTACCAGCTTTTACTCTGTTAGGTACTTGCTGCTGCTGCTATTAGTGGTCATTGCCAACTGCTCTGCAAGTAACCATAACCATTTCTCTGTTCTTCTGTCTTCAATTGAGGAGATTAAAAGAGGCACTGTCTTTTCAATTGCAAGTGATACAGTCATCAAGGAGGCTCTTAATCACAGCTTATTTCTGAAAGACCATACTACCAAACGAAAGATAGAAACTCACATTTTTAAAAATGTATCACTCACTCTTACCATCAATAAGAACAAGTCTATTCACCTTGATCCTGAAACTACAAAGGTCCAAAAATGTATTGTGTATCTTAAATCTAACTTGTCATTGTCACATTGCTTACTCACAGATCAATTTAACACATGCAATTGAAAATCTCAAAGAACATGGATGCAATGAGTTGCTTATTCAGTTTAACTCATCATACACTCTCCATCCTAAAAAGGACCTATCCGATGCCCACTTACTGACAACTTCCGTCTCAAAACACTATCATTTGTACCTGTTCAGTAAGTACTGCTAATACATGTACGTGCTATTGAATTTTCTGTAGCTTCACCAGTGATTGCTAAGAATAACGACTTCATCTATTGCTACTTGAACGACACAGGAGCTAGAGAATATGGAACTTGGTTGGTTAAATTCACTCTGGAGATTAGTCAAGGGAACAGTGTGTCTGTTGGGGTTTGTGTTAAAGACAGTACTGCTCAGGACAGCCATAATAGAACAGAGATATACTATGATGCAACTCAAGACGCCTGTGTTTTTAGAGTGCCTGATCCAGTTCCACAATCTGATGTTGGTAGCTATACTTGCTCTCTCCATGTTACACATGTTGAGATCGGCAGCAAAACCACACACTGCCGTGGAAATGTGTCATTGAAGGTATCTCCTAGTCGTTCAGAACCTTTAGCAATAATACTTCCAGTTGGTATTACTGCACTGCTAGTGGTGCTAGGATTGTTAATAATAGTGGCAATTGTTCGTAGATATGGTAAGTGATCTGCACAGTTAGTACTGTTTTACAATTTACACTGTTTCAGCAACCAAAGAGCCCAGACCTGAGCCGATAGACCCGCCGCCGCCTGCTCCAATCATTCCAGTAGATCCACCTCTGCCCATTGCACTACCTGGTAAAAATAGATTATAATAAAAATATTATCGCTCACTTTCTCAATAACAGACAGTGATACCAGCGGCTACAGTAAGTAAAGACAAACAGCATCAAAGTAATACTGTGCTTTCCGTTACTAAGGTGGAGATGAGAGCACAGCTGATCACGGTCATCTATTACGATCTGGCGCATGTAAGCAGTATGGTTAGTCTAGCATTAGATTATACTCCAGCTGTATAGATCACTACATAAAGCGAAGACCAAAGCTGAAGATTGACACTGTTCCTGATACCACAGAGAGTGATCAATCACAACCCAGATCACAAAACTCAAAAGGTTTAGGAATATTATTATCTTCATATTATGTTAAAGCATGTGATTCACAGGTAAGGTAGCTGCAGCTGAATCAAGCTATGCAGATGATGAAAGCAGCTTAATGTTTCCAAGACACAAGAGAAGTTTTCGACGTGAAAGTAGTAGAAGAAAAAAGAAGAAAACTGCAGGTAAGACTATAATGCAGCAGTATAATAATTATAGCAATTGTTACAGACAAAAAGCAAGCAAGCTCATTTGGTGAATGAAATAAATAAATTATAATGAACTGTGTCCCTCTGTACTAGCAAGCATTAGTGTTAAACCAACAATAAATATGACTGTCAATTATTAAGAAATTAATGCAATGAACTGGTGATGACTATTATAATCTGCTGATGACTATTATAATGAGAAATAAAAATAAATTTGTCTTTTTGTAAATAGCATACAAAAGAGGGTAGGAAGGATGTATTGGGTCATTGTATGAAGCATAAATATGATATATCATGTTACGACACACAGTCACACAGAGAGAGACAGATTGACACCACTAGATTTCCTCCACCCAGCTCGCCGGTATCCATTGTGGTTCTTCCTCTATTCTTCGCGCTACTTCTTTCAACATATCTGCTGCTACTTGTAGGTCGTCATTCACGATGACCCAGTCGAAATAGTGACTGTACTCTGCTTGTATCTCCTGGCTATTACGATATAATTCTTGTATCTCTGACTCCTGCGAAATTGAATACAAATTTTCATCTAGTTTACAGGCGATAAGGTACTTACTGTAAAGACGTGATTTTCTTTCTCTGATGGAGTAGAGGATTTACGTCTTTGTTTGTCAGTGACTACTTTTCTAGTCATCATGAGTCGCTCTACTCTAGGAGCAGCCACTCCAATGATGTATGGGACCAATCCTGAATGACCAACCACCTTCAATGCCTGTACAAGATATCATTATGCACAGTACATAGATTTTGAATTCATACTACAAATATCATAATCAATACTGCTTGCTGTGAGTCTCACCTGAGGATAAAGATCAAGAACCGGTACTCTGTTGGTCTCCATTGCTTGTTGCACAGTGGATATAGCTGTTCCATAAAGGTGTCCCTTGTTCTCTCCATACTCGAGAAAGTTTCCAGCTTGTATGCCCTCTTCCATCACCTCACGCGAGACAAACAAGTAATCCTTGCCGTTTACCTCCCCAGCGCGTGGTGGTCGAGATGTGTCTAGAAAAAAAAAGAATAATATTATAACAAGTTTATTACCATAAATATCACTTACGAGGTAAACATGTAATGTAATGGGAGGGGTCAGACTCCAGCAAGTACTTCATAAGTGTTCTTCGTCCAACATGAGGTGGACCTGCGTGTATGAGTAACTCGCTGATTGTACAGTGTGAGGTAATACTTACCAATAAGCACGATAGGTCTCTTTCTTTGCAAGTCGGGCATCAGTTTTATGACATCCTCATATGTGGCTACTTCGTGACCAACAGATTGTAAAGCTGAGAGAGAGACGAAAATTTAAACTTTTCCAGTATGCAGTGAGGACCTCACCTCCTGAGAGTGGATTGTGATTGTAGTAGATCTTTTTCTTCTTCTTCTTTGATAATCTTGAGAGAAGACCTGAAAAAAACAAAGGGCAATGCAATAATGTAACTCACAAAAAATGCATTATATACCTTTCTTTTTGTTCTTCTCCTCTAGAGCAACTGACACTCCATAGGATAATCTCATCACTTCTCTCCTAAACATCAAGCACAAAATACTCACACTGTTGACATAATTATTTCGAAATACTTACTTTTGCTGAAGCTGTCTAGCTGGAATGAGTCCTGGTAGGGACTCACCACCATCATCAAACACTTTACGTGCCTGGAAGTACATAGTAGAGCGTACATAAATACGACTGGTAAAGATGCTTACCTGCCACCAGTCAGGGTCATCCTGATTAGACACTTCCAGAATGTCACCTTTTTGAAAAGTCAGAGCTAGTTCTCTACAAGGAACTTCTGTGTCTAGCTCAGAGCTGTAGCCAAAGTGAGCCCGAACGTATTTCTAAGAAAGCACATGGAAATGTTAATATCGATTACAGAATGATCACACGTACCTCTTCATAATCAAGGTCAATATTGTCATCATGAACTGGTATAAGAGTGAATGCCAACACTTTACCAACCTCACCAGTCTAGTGAAAGAGGCACAAATAAAACATGCTAGTAGTTTCTCCGATAAACAGCATACCATAATTCTAATGATCTCGTCAGTTGATTTGCCAAACAGAGCACTACCATTAATCTCCAGTAGCTCATCTCCTTCTTTTACTACTCCACTTTGTTCAGCATCACATCCTTTCTGAAGCTTGCCCACAAATACGGCATCTTCCTGCTTATAGATAGTGCAACCCTACAACACAAAAAGCATGAGACGATAATAGTGAGATATTTTACAGCTTACCAGTGGTCTATTGGTTCTTTGCAAGTATACAATAGTAGCGTTCTCCTTACGACTGCTGGGCACATCTCTGCTGAGAGGTGCTTCCTTTGAAACATACAGAGATGAAGCTGTTAGATCCACGGCAGAGTGGTACATCACAACGTCTTCCTGCTCCTGAGCCGACTTAGGAAAGAAGGTTGCCGGAACGTAGAAATCTCTTGTAGAGACTTTATCATGACAAAACAGTAGTGACTGCAAGTAAATCACAATCACTACAAGCACATTTTATTCATATCTCTGTACCTGCAAGTGAGGATTTCTAAGCAGCTTTCTCAGCTCGTCAGTTTCCTTGGTCGGTTCAACTCTCTCGCGCACTATAAAACGAATCTGAAAGAATCAGTAAAACACATCAAACTTGTTAGAAAATGCATTACTACTTACTTGTCTGGTGGCTGTTACTATTCTTCTTGCTTCAGGTAAAGGTGAGTCTTTTGCTTGAGTAGCTAGACACTGCATTTTGTCGTAAAACTAAAAAGACAAAAGTAAAAGGCATCGAAAGATTCTGGTAATCACTACTAACAGATTTTGCTTTCATAAAGTGACTGCTCTGCAGTAGTTCCTCGAGCATTTTGAATTCATCCTCCTCGTCATAAGTACCAACCTTCTCATTCAGCGATCTCAGCATATTGAGCAATGCATCGATACCTATACACAAGAGAGCAAATCATACGAGTGAGTGTTACAAACTAGTCCTACTGCACCTTTGGTTTGCTGGGTTTTAGAAGCTGATTTTCTTCTCAAGTTTGCGCTACTACTAGCGCTGTGACTACTGTGCGGTGAAGCCCCAGCACTAGGTGCTGAGAGCTCTTCCTCTTTCATTGTTCTTTTTTCCTCTTTCTCTTGATCAGGCTCTGCTAGTAAAGACATGGCTCCTTGCTGCTCTCGTGATGAAGCCTCTACTTCTCTCCAAATCTCATCAATTTGCAGCTGAGGGGAAAGACTGTCTAAACTGGTCCTCTTAGTCTTAGATAAATCGTTCATTGTTAAATGGAGAGAAGGCGGCTCAGATGTAGCTCTGGGATATTTTGAAGAGTGATTTGACTGCACTGTGTAGGTAGCGAGAGCGCGCTCATCAAAGCTAGCATTCACTTTCTTTCTCTCGTCTACTTTGTTTCCCATCAACAGTACATCAGAGTGAGAACGTAATGAGTCCTCCTCTTCGTCCTCTTCCTCTATCCTGTTGCGTTGGACGGTTCTAATGGCAATTGGTCTTCTCGATTCCATCACAACTTCCTGCACTCTCTCCTGTTGCCTTGCTTCTGGAGGTTGCTCATCAGTACTAGCCTCTGATCTGCTGACAGCATCTACAACATCAATAGAAGACATTGAGTGGTGGGAACCGGACTCTACACTACTGCTGAACTCAACAGCATGATTGTTAAAATCTGAAGGAATCTCATCTAAGGAATTTTCATCCTTGCTTTTGTTTGTATTAGGTCGAGTGGTTTCGACATAGACTACTTTTCGAGCAACTTGATGCTGTGGTAGAGCATCAGAATGCACTCTCTGTATGTCCAGCCCAGTAACAGCGCTGACAGCTACAAGGTCCTTTCTGATAGGCCATTCTTTGTGATGCGGTGGAGCTGAGAAACCGTTCTGATGCACCTCATGAGCTGATGACTGGGTTACTGCTGGCTTGACACTACTCTGTGGTGACTGACCAGCCGTGGAGTGTCTACGAATTGTCATGAACACTTTCTGGTTTAAAGACGCCTGCAGAGAAAGAAGATGAACTGTTGGACGTACTTTGAATATCCTCCTTACCTGTTGAAGGCTGTCTATAATGTCACTGTGTAACATGCCTTGTACATTTCTACCATTAACAGTGAGCAATTCATCTCCTGGTTTGAGTCCAGCACGAGATGCTGGTGAATCTGAAGTATCGGAAATTAAATCACAAGTATCAAAAAGTCTATCAGCTTACCGCCTGTAATGGTCTCAACAGATGGTGGGATAGCCTCGAGTTTACCACCAAATACGCCAAATCCCAAATGCTTCTCTCCAGGAAGTACTGTTAGTAGGAAATCCATCATTGTACCATTGCTTTTAGCAGCTGTAAGCTCACTGGGCACAACACGCATTAGACGCTTGGTAGAGCTACGATTACCCTGTCCCGTTGCCATGTCTGATTCACTGTCACTGAGATAGTCTTCTTGAGGAACAGGAGTCTTTGAGGAAACACTAGTGGCTGGTGTAATAGATTGTGGCTGCTCTGTATCACTGCTCTCTTGTGAATGAACAGAGTCTTGCGTCCACTGTGGTGACTCCTTTGTACTAGAAACTACAGCAATGACTGAATTAACACTCGATTGAGTGCTCCCGGAAGAATTCCTCTCACTATGAACGCTGGTCAGCGACACTTGATTAGAGATGAGGTCTTCTTTGTCGGTTTGAGAGGAACTGGTTGGTCTGCCTATGTACTCCTGTGAGTAACTGTGACAGTTCACACCACTATGGCTGTGATGAGTTGAGTTGCAATGGAGATCAAACGTGTCTATAGGAGTGGAGTTGGGTATCTCAGAAATTGCAGGAAGATTGTGTTGGCAGTTGTCGTCAGCTTCTGGCTGAGTGTTGTCCGAGATGCTGTAGTTGTCGGGTTGCGAGGTTTGTGTAAGATTCACATGAAAGTTTCCTTCGGATTCTCTCGGAGAAAAGTGAGGAACACTGTCTTGACTAGCTGAGCCGGTAAACACTTGCGAGTGAAAGTCCAACTGCTCTTCAGTTTCGAGTGGCAGCAGTCCAGTATTGTCGATAGTGTCAGTACCGAGACCAAAAGTGTTGCTGAGGTGATGAGGCGAAAAATGAACTCCAGTAGCAGCTGTTGATCTGAGTCCCTCTAGGTGGTGACCAGTTGTGGGACTAAGAACAGATGAGCTAGTACTCCCATGCACAAACACAAGATCCGAACTGAACTCCTTCTGGCTTCTTGAATGATGAGTTGTGCTTGGACTAGCCTTGCTCTGTGACGACTGTCTGGTTACAGGAGTTGTGATTTGCTGATTGTTTTTGTCTGCTTCGAGATCTTCGTCTTGCTCTTCCAGGAACTCAGAGCTGGCTTGTTGACCGGTGAATAGTGACTGTAGGTTGCTGACTTGCTGTATCCAGATTAGTGGAGATTCACGAGATTCGGCTGTAGCAGGGTCGATGGTGGGAGAGGAGGGAGGTGTGGGTCGAGGATCGCTGAGTGGTGAGTACGTGGAGATGAGTTTGTGATCGGAGGCCGGGAGCGGAGTGTGGGATGGTGTAGATGACGGAGTGGGAGAGGAGTAGCAGTCAAAGTCAAAGTGAATGACACCCTACGAGAGTCAAGAAAGAAAAGTTTACCTAAGAACGTTCAGCAACACTGTTGACTCACTTTCGAAAGGGTAGGTGTACCTCTGAAGCAGGACTGGTCAAGATGAGGGCCTGAGTACTGTGGTGACTGTTGCACCACTCTACTCAGCCAGTACAGGGTTGACACCACCTGGGAATAAGAGAGAAGAATATAGCAACATCGCCATGCACTGTTACACAAAGAGAATGACTGGTATGTATAGAGTAATCACGCTCTCATTGACTAATATCATTATAGTGACTGGACTCACGGATTTTATCTTCTTGTCTTCGTGCTCAGGCAAGCTGTAGGACAAACATGAGGATGTGTTAGTGTTATAGCAACAATATACAAGAATCTGTCCAAGAATGAGTTTAGATTAGAAGGCATTCACACAATTTGCTACAAATGCACACCTTATTACCTTAATTGTACAAAATATCCATCAAACAAAATTTTAACAGAGAGAGAGAGAGAGAGAGAGAGAGAGAGAGAGAGAGAGAGAGAGGGAGGGAGGGAGGGAGGGAGGGAGGGAGGGAGGGAGGGAGGGAGGGAGGGAGGGAGGGAGGGAGGGAGGGAGGGAGGGAGGGAGGAGAGAGAGAGAGAGAGAGAGAGAGAGAGAGAGAGAGAGAGAGAGAGAGAGAGAGCAAAGTGCAAGCACTAGGCTTCAGTTATCACACTCAGCAGTGAAAATGCAACCTGAACAATTCAGGTGCCAAATGGTTTAATTACAGGTCTCCAATGTATACTATAGTGATCTATACTACACTTGTAAATTCATCATTCCTTAGTTACACTTACACTATGCTACAGGCAAGGGGTAACATGAGAAGAACACGTCTGATTGAATATCACTTCAATTGAATTTACAGTATTCTGCTTATAGTGGAAAATGTGCATTAACAAACAAGATGCTCATTCCAGTGACATGAGAGTAAAACTGTCACTCCTTCAACAGAAGCCAGGAAAAGTAACATATGGAATTTGAGACATACTTGAGACACGCAGCAAGTATACGTACCCGATACATGTTATACTAGAGCACACACTGTATCCAGAACTATAGTGTAATATATTATATAGACTATTTGAGACAAACTCACTCTACTGTAGCAAGATCGTAAGGATGTCAAGATTAGAGGAGGGAGTCTACAGCTGCATGCATCATCATACACTGTGACATATGGTGTGGTTTACATTATAACATTCCACTCAAAATAATAATAATTCTCCAATGCTATACCAATGCAGTCACACAACACAGTGTTTCAGTCCCTGACGCACCCTATCAAATCCACAACAGCTGCTGCAGACAACGAAAATGTATACTACTTAAGCTACTAGTTTATAGTGAAACAGCACTCAACTAAAACACACAGCGCACAATAACAATGAAGCTACTACCGTCGGATAGTTTCAAAGGTGTATTGCGCAGGAGCAACAAGTGCATAACAAGACTGATTGATAGAAGTCTATATTAGCCGGCTTCTGAATACATTCCTGTATTGCAGCATGTATATGATACTAGTGCAACTTGGACTGGTAGCAACTATCAAGTTTTAAGAGAGATATTCTTTAGGAATTGTCATGGTTTGTGTGTGTAGGTGTGTTAGACAACATATCTACATACCTTGTACAAGCTAGCTCCACTAAAACTAGTGTGCTGCCATCAACAGATACGCAATCTCATATATACAACAGCATAGACATGACACTAAGATTCTGCTAGTCTGCATTGTTTACTCATTTATACTAGACTGTACAATACTCTAAACAGCTGCTACACATACAATCGGACAGATCGTGAGTACTATTGGCGACTAGACTCGCTATGGATACCAATATGCTCACCTTATCGATCGGTACAGCTTGACAGGCGCGTTGAGAAGGTCCTCTGGGTCGAACAGCTGGCCTTCTTGCAATCCAAGCTGCTTGCACGCCTCCAAGAAGAACGATAAATTTTCCTGTGTAAAGATACAGATGCGTACTGCAGACTGACACACCGCGGCACACAGTAGGCGCGGGACAGCTGAGGAGACGGTCTGTTGGTTCTCCCTCGTATGAAACAGGATGCCGATAATCATGCAAGCGGAGGATGATTGGCTGCTGAGTAGGCGGAGCCGACTCTTTATTACTAAAAATTATTTTTAGCTGCCTAATCAAAAAATTATACGAAATACCCAATTTTGACTGCTCTGCATGCACATACAATGCAGTTGGTTGCATTGCAATTTTGACTGTACTAGTAGGGTTTACCCAGTAAGCAAAAGGACTTCTCAGCTTGTTCATTCTCTTGATCAATCCTGGTCTGATGGTTTGAATCAATCTGAAAGAGCAAGTGGAATAACAAGACTTGCAACTGTAGGAGACCTACTTGCACAGGACAGTTCCATCCTCTAGGTACTCTCTGAGTGTGTTGTGATGCTGTTCAACATCAGTGCATCTCTGCAATGATAACAAATCACAAACACGATCATCACAATGATTAATTTTCACTAAGTTACATTTACACTCTCAGAAAGTGCAAATTTATAGTAAAATTAATAATGTATCACTACTTTTCACTTTTTGGGAAATCCCACCTTGAGTTACACGTTTACGCAAGACAATGGATGGCTCTAAACTCAAGGAAATTACAGTTACATGAAAAGATGCAACTACAACTGAGTTATGACTCTAGTACGCCATTTGAACCAGTCCCAGGTGCAAATAAGGTTACTCATGAATGCAGGCGTAAAATAAATCGTATAATTGTAAGTTCAGCAGACCCATCCCATTGGTAAACTTGAAGCACACAGTATGGGTGAGTGGCTGTGGTCAATCAGTGTTCATTAGGTGTTGTACATACTGTATACACAGTGAACATCAACCTACACAAATGGCTATTGCATGGCAGCATATCACCAATGCAATATAGCAGTTTATGATCAAATAGCTCAATGAACACTTGTTTACACAGCATAGACAAACTGCTAGAATGCTGCAGTATTGGAGGCTCATGTATTTTGCTCACTAGCTGGTGCTAATCCTGATGCTGATGTTTCTAATCCTGCGCAATACAAGTTTCAAAAACTTCAATTCACAGTTATTAACATTGCAGGCACTTTTAGTAAAACTGTCTCTACATGCACCTGGGGGCATGCAAGATCATGTTCATTATGATGAAATACCAAAGAATTTTCAGAAGAAAATTATCAATGCATGTGGTAGTCCATATATAAACAGGAACTAACTATTTAATTTCAGCCTTTTCTCAGGAAAGAAAGATTTTGCAAAGTAGGAGGGAATTCTCATGCAAAAAAAATAAGTGCTATGCAATTACCTCAACCCAAGTTCTCGCATTTTGAAGAGCCTCTTTTGCACTGCAGTCAAACAGGCTATCCATGGTTTCATCTTTTATGCTCCTGTGCTTTGATTTTCTTAGTCCAGTAGCATGGACAGCAGCCATCGCACGACTGCTCATGGTTGATCACTTCAGGAGATTGATTTCTTTAACAACAAAAGAGAGAGAGGGAGAGAGAGAGAGAGAGAGGGAGAGAGAGAGAGAGAGAGAGAGAGAGGGAGAGTTAAATAACAAATTTACCAAATTAGTTAACATTGTGATATTGAGATTTTCAAACTAGTCGATAAGTTATGAAAACAGTCATTTTAGTGCTAAACACAACCTAGTCAAGATATATATCATGGTATGCAGCTGCAGTGTACAATAATAATATACTACAACGTACATGAGTAAAGTTTTAGTAAACAGATAATACATAGGATATATACAATTGCTGAATGTATAGGGTTACTGAGCTCTACAATATCAATCGTGCTGTAGCAATATCACATTTCTTGTATTAATCCACGATAAATTACCAAAAAGACTTGAATAAGGAATCAGTTATGTTGCTAAGTGGGAGGAGTGGAGGAGGACACAGTATAAGTATCCATGCATAGTCATAGTGTATAATACTACCAAGCATAAGTTATGTCTGCTAGTTCTATAACCGGTCACAGTACATTGGGATACTGATAACAATTCGAGGTGCAAGTCCGGTAGACTTCAGAGGCTTATACACTATGATCTAACTACTGTAATATTTATAATGGAATGATTTACAATAGCACTGTGGTTTAGAGTGTGTAAATATTGCTGTTAGCAAAAGCTGATAGACACTGATTACCTCAAAATAGATGCATCATGGGATGAAACTGAATACTATTGTGATAAAACTGTATTCAATTCTTGCAGGCTGCCAAAATCTCAGAGGCAATAGTCTCAGCTTCGGAACGCCCATGATACAAAGCCAAGGTGTGTACACAAGCTGAAAGAATAGTTTTGAATGCCTATGCAGTTGGTTGTGACTAAATATACCACAACAACGAATACTAGATGAAATGTTCAGCAATTTCATGCACGAAATTCTACAGCACCACCATCAGATACAGCTATCTAAGACTTATTCTACAATCTTCGATGAGTAAATCTGTAACTATAAATCTCCGTAGTAAACGTTGGTAGCTTGCAGTCACTAGAAGCCATAGACAGCTGGGTACATTATTGTAAGCGATGTCAGAGGCTCACCTGGTCTAGTATGCGACGTAGTATGTCAGAGAACAGCTCAATTCAAGCAAGAGACATCGACAAGGTAGCAGATCTACCGCATAAACAAAACACGGTTTCTTGTAGTGCAGTAATGCACCACACCCTTGCCGGAGGGGGCAGCGTACCGTATTTAGAAGTCTCAAACCTTATTACACGCAATTTTCGTAATATTGGTTTGCCTTCGAGCCATGGCGCCACGTCAGTCAACACACTAACCTCGTTTCATGAGCAACTCCACTCAATACCTCGCTCAGTACAGTATGCAGAGGATAGAAGCAATCGTGTTTCTAGTGTGTCTGTTGCTTTTATGTGTTTCTACGTCTACAGGTGAGAGAGAGCACTGTGTACACATCTAGTGATCACTGACATACTTTTATGCATTCTTAAAGTAATGAAATTAGTGTTATCTGTTCATATCTCAATAGAAGGTCGAAGTAAACCCTCACGGGACTTGTCCTCACAATCACATGAACAGACTGGAAAGGAAAGCAATGCTCAACGAAGTGACCTAAACAGACCTAGTGAGAACTGACATTCAACTCACAATAGTGCATGCAGTGAACATGTTTTGATGTGTGTTTTGTGGTTTAGGTCAACAGCAAGTGACAAACAGTGATGAAGCTGAATTGAAACGAGAGCCTCCATCACTACCTTCTGTCAGAGATAGGACTAAGGATAGCAGTGCCTCACTAGTAGAAAATATTGATCCTTCAAATAAAGATGGCTCAAAAATTGGAGATAGTACTGCACCAACTAAAGATAGTACTCAATCATCTAAAGATAAAACTGTAGATAATACTAAGGATAGTACCCCAAAAACTGAAGATAGTACCCCACCAGCTGAAGATAGTACCCCACCAGCTAAAGATAATAGCTTGCCAACTGAAGCTACTGGTAGTAGTCACACAGAACAACAGCCAACAGGAGATAGCTCTAAATCAACAACACAGGACAGCACTGAACAGTCTAGGGAAGGAGTAAATGGCAACGAAGGAGATAGTAAAGATGCTGGTGAACAAAGAGAGATACCAGAACCAGAGGATGGTGAGGGACCTGTACAGCATTGTGTTTATATGTTCTGTGTTGGTTAGATACGTACAAGGCTGGTATGAAACTTATTAGAAGTCTAGAATACTCTGTTAAAATAAAGTGAGTCTTAAATTCAGCAACTTCGTGACTCCTGTGTGTGTACAACCATTCAGTTCCTGTTACTGTATGTCATATGTAAACCATCCAGGGGCTATGAGCATCTTCTAGCAGCAGCTGAGGCAGGAAATCGAAAAGCTAAGGCAGCAATAGCTTATGGATATTTGGTGAGCACAGTAGCGCCTGTAAAATATTCAATATCAGCACGACTATTGCTTGTGTAGTTTGGAAATGCTTTGAAGAGGAACTACACTAAAGCATTTGAGCTGTTCACATGGCTTGCTGATAGAGGAATGCCGGCAGGTCAAGCGGTCAGTAACCACACACAGGACATGGTTTATGCTGTGCTTAGTGACCTTCCTAGTTTATTGTTACTGATTTACACAGGGCCTTGGTTTTATGTACTCCACTGGTATTGGGGTCAACTCTAGTCAAGCTAAGGTATGTGATACTAGGAAACTGCTGTTTCCTAATAATTTCATCCGTTTTAGGCGATTTTATATTATACATTTGCTGCACTTGGCGGTGACCCTTTAGCAATGATGGCTATGGTGAGAAGATTACACCTGTCATGGGAGTTATGATTCTGTGTCTACAGGCATATAGATCTCGTCTAGGCGTTGGAACAACGGTAAGCTGTGAATCAGCTCTTTCATACTACCACAAAGTAGCTACTGGAGGTAAGTAAATCTACAATCCACTGCACACTCGTGCTCACTCATCACTTCTGTGTCTGTTAGTGTCCAAGGGAGTGTCTGTGTTCACTGGAGGATTTGCTGTACAGAAGGCAAGGCTAATCGACAGTGAGGATGGAGGGGTGAGTAATCTTTTAAATTTCGAGTAACTTGATATTTCTGCTGAAGCAGCAACCACTAGTAGTTAGAGAATGAGCAATTAATACTTTTTCTTCTTCAACAGAGTCCTGTTGTGTTTGGAGGCGTGTCTGAGGATGAGGTGGAGCACTATAGTGAAGTATTTGCTGATACGGGAACCACTGTACAGGTATCACAAAACACTTCAGTCAAATTCTCATCTTTTTTTGCGGCTCCCCTCGTGCAGATATCTCTTGGCTTATACTACATGTTTGGTCTGGGAGGTACAGACAGGAACCTTGTGGTTAGTAACACATGGTGAATTTTTTCTGAACCGATCATAATTCGTACAGAAAGCTTTACAATATTTAAAAAGAGCTGCCTCTGAAGATTATTCTACAGCAGCTGCACTCATTGGAAGGGTTAGTGTGAGATGAAGTACCGTGTGGTGGTGATACTGATTGTGTGCTATAGATATATGCTGAAGGCAGTCCTCCTGATATTCCTCAGAGCAACGACACGGCGCTTAAATATTTGATGAAATCTGTCAAACTGGTTAGCAGTAGCCGTCTTGAAAAGGTCATCGTATTTATGCTATTGAATCTAGGAAAATATCGAAGGATATACTGGACTAGGTATGATGTATTTCTATGGAATGGGAGTGGAAAAGGTGTGTTAAGACCACATTCTCATGTGTTGAACAAGTATTTTCTCACATGCCTCGTGTTGTGTGTGAGAGAGTGTTGGCATCATTGTCTGTTGTTTGGTGGTTAGGATTATGAAATAGCCTGGGAGCATCTCTACAAAGCAACAACAAAGGGCTCACCTGAGGCTCACTACTACGTTGGTCTTATGTTGTCTAGTAAGTGTTCTTTGCTAACAAAGATGTTATATGATGTCTGACACTTGTTTCAGAGGGTCTCGGTGTACAGCGTAATGTGAACAAAGCTATATCACACTTCAAAGCAGCTGCACAGGGGGGTCAGTAGTTCTTCACATGCTGTAGACATGATATAATGTTGCTTCTTGTGCAGGTCATGTGCTTGCTATTTATGAACTAGGAATAGCCAATGCTAAAGGCGCTCTTGGTCACCCAAACTGTGAGCAAGCAGTAGAGGTCAGTATACAGCTTACCCGAAACATTGTTATATTACAGCTTTTTCTGTTTTTTTTTTTACTGATAGCTTCTCAAGGCAGTCTCTGAGAGGGGTAGCTGGTCTCGCCTGCTTCGTGAGGCATATCGCACTTACCACTCCGGTGATGTTAACACTGCTCTCATGATGTATCTACTGCTTGGAGAGATGGGATATGAGGTAGCACAGAGCAATGCAGCATACATCCTAGAGGAAGGTGTGTGCTGTACAGAATACATTGTGTGTGTGCACTTCATCTTGCTGAGCAGGAAGTAGTGAAATGCTGGATGATCGTAATGAAACACTCAAGAGAGCCCTCTTACTCTGGGGAAGATCAGCATCACAAGGTTTGTTGCATCAAGAGTCTTCAACTACCCTCTTGTTCAACTCTTGGTCGCATGAATAACTAGTATAATTTTGGTCCTTTCTTTTAGGTTATGCTATAGCTAGAGTCAAGCTAGGTGACTACTACTACTATGGACGTGGTGCTGATAAAGATCTAGAGCTAGCAGCAGAGCAGTACCGCCTGGCGTCTGATCGTATGGGGAATCCACAAGCCATGTTTAACCTGGGCTACATGTATGAACAAGGGATCGGGCTTGAGAAGGTCGGCAACTCAATATTGATTGTGAATGGTTTGTAATTTTTGGTGAATTTTAGGACTTTTACTTAGCTAAACGATATTACGACATGGCAGCTGAAACCAGTCGTGAAGCAGCGTTACCAGTCAACCTAGCCCTCATCAAACTCACACTAACTCAATACTATACAGATCTACTCAAGGTACGTATAACACACCTGGTCTGAGAGATCTAATGATTCTGTGTTGCAGTACCTACGAGGAGAGAGTACCAGCAACAAAGAGCCTCTTCTACCTGAGCCCGAGGTAGATGAGAGTCATGAGACATCATCAGAACTATCTGATCTAGAGGAGAACTGGGATATTTATCTGACGGCATTACTTTGTTTATTGCTAGTTATAGTTATCAGGTGGAGGAGAAGATGATCATAGCTGTTGCATATTTTGTACTATCTAAATTTTCAATTGCAATTCCAAAAAGTAAGTACTGCTTTTAGCCCCGCCCCTTGGCAATGGCTTCGCCTCGAGCCGATCAGCGCCATCAGTTGACGCAAAGACGAATCTCCGACTGTTGTATACGAATGCAACACATGACGGTGGAGTGGAGCGAGCTGAACGCCCAGGGACTAGACGCGGCAAACGAACTAGTGCGTCTTACAGTAGAGAGACTCCGCCCTGCTTCCCACGTGGACCATCAAGCTGACAAAGTAAAAAATCTAGGAAAATTAACTACCACAGTTAAGAAAATGGTATGCGCACTACAAATCAAGTATTTTAACGACCCTTCTATTGCAGGAGGCTGTTGTGAATAAAATGGGCGGGCTAGCTAGGAATCTACGTGGATCAGCAGAGTTGTTAGCTTTGGAGGAGTCATCCATTCCCATAGCTGTGCTAGGTGAGTGGATAAGAGTGTCTGCATCTCAGCCTCTTTGCTGCACAGCTCAGAATGCTCAAGACATATCTCAAGCTTACTGTGAGGAACTCCAGCTGAAGCAGAGCATATTGGAGGATATACTTCGTCAGACGAACAGGGACACTCTGACTGTCTACCTGTCATGCTGGCTTCATGAACCATGCCTTACTGAAACAGTCAAAGAAAAACTTGAAACACTGATAATACACGCAATAAACTGATAGTGAAATGATAATAGATAACTGAGCAGGGTTAGTGTAGTATAAAATGGTTGACTGACACCACATGTACTGGGTCATCTTTGGGTTCTCAGATGACTGACTCTGAGCCGATCAAGGACTAGGTCCTCTAAGTAGTGATGGATAGAACCCGGGGCTCATTGGTATCAAGACTTACCCTGACATCTGTATTCTTCATCGGCGTTCTCAGGGAAAGCAGAGTGTAGCACGTTTATACCACCTAGAAGTGCTGAACCCTAGAGTAAAAAAATCACTGGGTAGTCACTGATTTATAGAAAGTCATGTTACCTGCATTGAACTCTCCATAACAGTGACAGCAACAACAGCATCTTGTAAGCTGACCATTGGGCGGCACATCAATCGTGCATGACCTGTACGTGGATGAAATTTTTAAGTTTCTCAATTTCATAAAAATGCATTTCTGTCTATAGTCTAGGCCCTGACTAAGATTTTTATGCATTTAATTTAGGAGAGGATAACTCAACTGTTTTAGGGTAATTTAATCCCAAGGAATAAGATGTGATATGTGCCAAATTGTCTATCCGCTGCGAAATACCCGAAAATGACCACGCCCCTTTTATCGGCAGTGTCAATAGCAATAATTGCTCTATCTTCTTAAGGTGACGGGGTACAGTTACACCCCCACACTTATGAATATAATTAGCATGTAATACCAGCAATGTAAAATGGCTGCGATCGATGAGCTACATTTTTGTCGTCAAAATTTGCGAACAGCACTTGCTTGCCATCGGTAAAACCCGAACGTTTCTGTTGTACAGAGCCTTGGACAGGGCCTGAAACTATAAACTTCGCCTAGAAGCCACCTGTTTGTGAGTTATGACGGCAGTTGTCACCAAAATATTAGCCGTTTGGAGTCTCATAATAACTTTTTGGGCTTTTTCTCTGAAACGACTTACTGGATTACTTGCAAAACATACTCAGGCCCTCGCATGGATACAGAAGTGTCGGTTAGTGCTAAACTCTTCCATTTCTCCTTCAAAGCGTTCACAAATTTTGACGACGAAAATAGAATCTCATACCTCTCAAGCTCTGCTTGCTTGCTGCCCAACTTTGTTGCGTGTTTGCTTAGCTCTTGCACCTATTATGAAGACAAGTCTTTTGTGTGTACATGGATTGCCACTATGACGTTCTAGCGCTATTCTTTTCGACTCAGTATTTGTATTTATTTTATGAATAATTAATTAGCCAAACAGTACCCCGTCCCCTTAACCATTTTAGTAACCTACTTTCTGGCAACTGTTCTAAGGTAATATGACGCTAAGGAATGTATTGGGATGTGTGCCAAAACCAATATTCACTGCAAAAAATGGCTACACCTTTTCAGAAATGCATGAACATCTCTATTTTAAAGAGTTTAATATTGTAAGATTCTGATGGTTTGAAAACAGTACAAGTACAGGGTATTACCAACAAAAAGACACAATTTATTAACTTGAGGAGTCACTTAATATAAACTTAGGCAGTATTTAGTATTACAAAAATGATGTCTACAAAAATTAAGTCATTCAGTGATAGGGTTTTTGCAGGAGCTCCTTTACACTTGCAGTATTTGCAACACTTGATTCCAGCTACCCTGCAGTGACATATCCATTCTTGTGGGCACATTTACCACATGTACAAGGATCGGGAAGGTCTTCAGGCTTGGAGGTAACAATACCAAGAAATATTAAATTTCTTTGTGAAACCATACGACTCAGTTTTCATTTCTAAACCATCTTCAAGTGGGGCGTGGGGCTTGTATCCACAGCTGTTGTAATTATGCCCTTTGAATATGCTTTCTTGCATTGGTTGCTGTGCAGGGAATTTTCTCAAAGTCCATCTTGAGGGAATTGCTATTAAAAGCAGCAAGATGCAAGTCATCAAATGTTTCCAAGTCTTTTGTTGGCTTGAGAAACCTTACTACAGCACTGGGGAAAAGCTTAAAAGGTGTCTCCCTGCACTCCGTGCTCTGACTGGATGTGATACAACTAGCAAGATTTCTACGAACCATGCAGCAATGAAAGCTATCCACAACAATTTAACCGTGCACTGATACAGAACTTTAAGTCTTTAACAACTCAGAGTTGACAGAGAGCATGATACCGACGGCAGAAATTATCTAGTAAGGTGTCTCAAGCCAACAAAAGACTTGGAAACATTTGATGACTTGCATCTTGCTGCTTTTAATAGCAATAGGCCATTCCCCCTAAGAGCAAAGTATGCGTGGAATGTATCCGTGGGCACACTGCTCTGCTTGCCCACAGCACTGGGGTGCGAGATGATTACGTAAGCGCTAACATTAATACACGAATTTTTATGGGGCTTATGGGAGAGATCGCGATAATTTCGACATCTTTGTAGTGCTCTCCGTAAACTTGACAACCGTGTGGTCTTGCTGCTTGGGTTCCTCTACCTTTTCTCTGTCGAACGCAAAAGACTACGCGTGCATTGGCAACATCGTTTTGGAGAAACAGGCGTGCAAACAAGCCCAAGTTACGCTAACTATGGCAAGCTTGTTGGGCATTTTTCTCGAGAAAAACAATTTTTTAAACCTGGATACTGTAAGAGTATACTGCGTGCAGGTACTGCTGCCAGTGGTTACTTGAACTGTGGAGACTGTGTCCTTTTTTAGCTTGATCTATAGTGCGAGTAGGCCTTGTTTGCACGCCTGTTTCTCCAAAACGTTGTTGCCAATGCACGCGTAGTCTTTTGCGTTCGACAGAGCGAAGGTAGAGGAACCCAAGCATCAAGACCACGCGGTTGTCAAGTTTACGGAGAGCACTACAAAGATGTCGAAAGTATCGCGATCTCACCCATAAGCCCCATATAAATTCGTGTATTAATCTTAGCGCTTACGTAATCATCTCACACCCCAGCTAGCCCGGAAGCCAATTACGCTAGCCAATATCGCTAATTAAATTCTTTAGGCTCTTAGTAGGAATGGCCTATTCCCTCAAAATGGACTTTGAGAAAATTCCCTGCACAGCAACCAATACAAGAAAGCAAAGGGCATAATTACAACAGCCCCACTTGAAGATGGTTTAGAAATGAAAACTGAGTCGTACGGTTTCACAAAGAAATTTAATATTTCTTGGTATTGTTACCTCCAAGCCTGAAGACCTTCCCGATCCTTGTACATGTGGTAAATGTGCCCACAAGAATGGATATGTCACTGCAGGGTAGCTGGAATCAAGTGTTGCAAATACTGCAAGTGTAAAGGAGCTCCTGCAAAAACCCTATCACTGAATGACTTAATTTTTGTAGACATCATTTTTGTAATACTAAATACTGCCTAAGTTTATATTACGTGACTCCTCAAGTTAATAAATTGTGTTTTTGTTGGTAATACCTGTAATATCGTGAACCCTGAACAATATCTTGAACTCTTGACAAGCACATGTATTATTTTTGATATTGTAATCGTAACATGGTATTGTATTGTGCTGGTCACCTTGTCTCTACTTGTTTTATTTGTCTACTATTTAAACTCTGATTTTGTTTGTATCACCTGTTCTGTGCTTTGTGGAATAAACCTTTGAATCTATGACACTTGTTTTGGCGACGAGGATAAACCATTGTCGGTGTTAGCTGGTGGAATTGGAGAGTTCAACCCAGCGGATGGAGACTGGTCCTCCTACACAGAGCGTCTACAACAGTTCTTCATTGCTAATGATGTGCAGGATGCCAGTAAACAGCGAGCTATGTTGCTGAGTGTGTGTGGAGCTGGTACTTACCGCAGTCTGGTGACTCCCAACAAACCGGCAGACTACTCTTTCAAACAGCTAGTTGAACTGGTTGATATCTATTACAACCCAAAGCCTTCTGTGACGGTTCAGCGGCACAAGTTCTACACTCGCGTACAGCAACCTGGAGAGAGCGTGGCGGCGTTTGTGGCCAAGTTGAGGCGGTTGTCCGAACATTGTGATTTTGGTACGTCCCTGGATGTTATGATTCGCGACAGAGTGGTGTGTGGAGTGCACGACCCCGTGTACAGCGTCGTCTCTTGGTGGAACCAACACTCACTTTCAAAGATGCTTTCAAGATTGTTCAATCGATAGAATTAGCCTCCAAGGACCTCGACGCGTTACATCAGCCCAGTGAATCTCCTGTTCATAAAATCAAGACTGGCCCGTCTGAAAAGCGTCAAGGTTGTAGTACGCGCTGTGGAGGCAAGCATCGTGAAGCTTCGTGCCGATTCAAAGATGTGGAGTGTTACAAGTGTGGCAAGCGTGGACATTTAGCTCGAGTATGCCGGGGAACCTTCAGACGACATGAACAGACGCCGAAGGCTCCTGACCAGGCTAATTGTTTGGACGACAAAGGTGAAGAAGTTGAGGAGGAAGCCTACGCGATATTCAACGTTAACCTGCCGACAAAGAAGAAACCATCTTTGGAGCCTCTGCGAGTGACCGTTTTGGCTGATGGACGTACTCTGGAGTTGGAGGTGGACACAGGCACTTCGGTTTCTATTATCAACGAGAAGGTATACTACGCCACATGGCCGGCTGCTGTTCGTCCCAGGTTGCAGGTGTCCAAGGCGTGTTTACGCACATATACTGGAGAGAAACTGAAGGTAGTGGGAGAGATAACTGTTTCTGTGTCCTACAGGTAACAATTGCTGCAGCTGAGTTTGTTGGTGGTGCATGGACAAGGTCCTACGCTCCTCGGAAGAGACTGGCTAAAGTATCTCAAGCTGGACTGGAATCAGCTTCTTTTCCACAGAGTACATGCTGTCACCATGGGGTCTAACCTGGATGCTTCGAATCCAAAGTTACACAAGGTGCTGGAGCGTCATGCAGCGGTGTTTAAAGAAGAGCTGGGAACGATCGTAGGACAGTCAGCTGTGATTAATGTCAAGCCGGACGCTCAACCAGTATTTTGTCGTGCTCGTCAAGTTCCTTATGGTTTGGAAAAAAAGTAGCTCAGGAATTGGAACGATTGCAGAGTGACGGAGTTATACAGCCAGTGAAGCACTCAGATTGGGCCTCGCCCATTGTTCCAGTGGTCAAACGTGACGGCAGCATTCGTATTTGTGGAGATTTTAAAATCACTGTTAACCCTTTATAGGCTATTGACGCCTTAAGGCGTCATAATTGACTTCACCTACTCTAGATGTCATAAATAGTGTGAAAAGTGCTCTAGAAAGGTCAAATCAAGTTTAATTGCAGAAGATAACTTTACCTGAAAAAACCCACTGTTTTTCGCCGCGCCCTCCCCACTAAAATATATAGAACGGGGGGATTTTTAAAGGGGGGTGTCCCCCCTTTAACCCGGGGTTTGAAGGGGCGGAGCCCCTCGCCACTTTCGGCATTTTTAGGGCTTCAGGATGCCCTACTTTGGCATAGAATATGGTCTAAACTGTGCTGTTTGCTCACCTGGACACCACCAGGTTTTTGTATCAGTCACCAGGGCTAAATGAAGACCAAAATCAGCTGAAAAATGACGAGGCCGCAGCACTTAAGTGGCTTCAGTTCCGAAGTGGGAGTGGCCAACTCAGATTTTAGTACATGGTCGTAAACTTTGACTTGCCAGGTAAAAACAGTGCTAGTTTGGAACAGCTAGCGTACTGCATGTTGTAGAAAATTGCTAGACAAACTGTCAGTTTAGAGCAAGTCGAATTTTCGCCAAAATAACCTAGCAACTAAAGGGTTAATCAAGTCGCTAATAGAGATATCTACCCTTTGCCTCGATCTGAAGATCTCTTCAACAAGTTGGCCGGTGGTCAAGCATTCTCAAAGTTGGATCTGTCCCACGCATACCAGCAAATAGTTCTGTCAGAGGAGTCTCGGAAGCTCGTCACCATTAATACTCCACTGGGGTTGTTCCAGTATAGACTTCCTTTTGGTGTGTCAGCAGCTCCTGCCATTTTTCAATGTACAATGGAAACCTTACTTCAAGGAATAGAGCATGTGTGTGTCTATATTGATGATATTTTGGTCACAGGTGCTACAGAGGAAGAACACATCAAGACTCTGGACGAGGTCTTACAACGTCTCGAGACTGCTGGGGTTCGTTTAAAGCAGAGCAAGTGTGTCTTTATGAAGTCTGAGGTGGAGTTTCTGGGACATAGAGTCACACAACATGGAGTTCAACCTACAGAGGATAAGGTTAGAGCAGTTAATAGAGCTCCCACACCCACAAATGTAGCACAGTTACGCTCCTTCTTGGGACTCATGAATTACTATTCTCGTTTCTTCCTAACCTTTCCTCCACTCTGGCTCCTTTATATTTGTTGTTTCAGAAGTCGTCATCTTGGTTTTGGGGCACTGAACAACAAAAAGCGTTTGAGTCTGCTAAAGCTCAGCTATCATCCGACACACTACTGGTCTACTATTGCGGTGATAAACCACTTCTTTTGTCATGTGATGCATCGTCATATGGACTCAGAGCAGTGCTCTCACATAGAATGGAAGATGGATCTGAAAAACCGATCGCTTATGCTTCCCGAACCTTGGCCCCAGCGGAGAAGAGGTATGCCCAAATAGAAAAGGAGGGCTTGGCAATAGTTTTTGGAGTGACCAAGTTTCGTCAGTATTTGTTGGGTCGAGAGTTTACCATTATTTCTGATCACAAGCCCTTACTCGGTCTATTTTCTCACACTAGGTCAATTCCACAGATGGCTTCAGCTCGCATCCTTCGATGGGCTCTTACATTGAGTGCCTACCAATACACCATCTCGTTCAAGTCGGGAAAGACTCACTCTAACGCAGATGGCTTGAGCCGACTACCTCTCCCTGACACTCCCAGTCAAGTTCCGCTTCCTGGTGATACTGTGCTTGTCCTGGATCGACTTTCTGCTACTCCTGTTTCAGTTAGTCAGATTAGAACCTGGACTTCCCGGGATCCTCTACTGTCACGTGTTTGAGATTTTGTACAGCAAGGATGGCCTCAATCTGTTGACACGAGTTTTCGCCCTTTCCATTCTAGAAGATCTGAGTTGAGTGTGCAGGATGGTTGTTTGCTGTGGGGAAGTCGCATGGTGATTCCACCTCAAGGACGAGTTTTGATTATGGAAGAGTTGCATGAGACTCATCCTGGAGTGTCTCGTTTGAAGAGTCTGGCGCGTTCTTATGTGTGGTGGCCCGGTATGGACAGTGACCTGGAAGAGAAAGTCAGGAGGTGTGCAGAATGTCAGCAGAATCAAAAGTCTCCCGCCAAGGCACCACTACACCCCTGGGAGTGGCCAGAGCGCCCTTGGTCCAGATTGCACGTGGATTATGCAGGACCTTTCCTCGGCAAGATGTTTCTTGTTATTGTGGATGCCTATTCAAAATGGTTGGAAGTGGTCATTACCAATTCTGCCACTTCACTGACAACTATTGAACAATTACGCAAGCTATTTGCTGTTCATGGGTTACCAGAACTGATCATCAGTGACAACGGTCCAGCCTTCTCCAGTGACGAATTCAAAGTTTTCATGAAAAAAAAAAGGTATTCGTCACCGTCAAACTGCACCCTATCATCCATCTTCAAATGGACTAGCGGAGAGGGCAGTTCAGTCTTTTAAGCTGGCACTCAAGAAGAATACTAGCGGAACACTACAGCAGCGGTTTTCTGACTTCTTGTTATATCAGCACATAACGCCTCATACCACCACTGGACGACCACCTGCTGAGTTGTTGATGGGCAGGAAATTGAGATCGAAATTGGACCTGTTGATTCCTGATGTGAGTATTAGAGTGCAGCTGTCTCAAGAACGTCAGAAGAAGTATCATGATAGAGGCACCAAGTCTCAAGAGTTTGAAGCAGGAGACAAAGTTTTCGTAAAGAATCATCTGTCAAAATCACCTCGTTGGCTGCCGGGACACTCAGAGAACTGGTCCACTCTCTTATGTAGTGCAATTGCACTCAGGTCGAACTGTTCGTACACATGTGGATCAACTTCGTATTGATACTACAGTTGAGGAACCAAAGGAAGTTGATGGAGCTTGGGACACTCTCGTGGTACCAACTGAATCCACTGTACAACCAGAGCCTAGTGACCAAACTCCGCCAAGACAACTTCGTCGCTCAACTAGAACACGCAATCCTCCAGATCGATATTCACCCTCATGGAGAAGGGGAGGAATGTAATATCGTGAACCCTGAACAATATCTTGAACTCTTGACAAGCACATGTATTATTTTTGATATTGTAATCGTAACATGGTATTGTATTGTGCTGGTCACCTTGTCTCTACTTGTTTTATTTGTCTACTATTTAAACCCTGATTTTGTTTGTATCACCTGTTCTGTGCTTTGTGGAATAAACCTTTGAATCTATGACAATACCCTGTACCTGTACTGTTTTCAAACCATCAGAATCTTACAATATTAAACTCTTTAAAATAGAGATGTTCATGCATTTCTGAAAAGGTGTAGCCATTTTTTTGCAGTAAATATTGGTTTTGGCACACATCCCAATACATTCCTTAGGGTCATATTACCTTAGAACAGTTGCCAGAAAGTAGGTTACTAAATGGTTAATAAGATAGAGCAATTATTGCTATTGACACTGCCGATAAAAAGGGCGTGGTCATTTTCGGGTATTTCGCAGCGGATAGACAATTTGGCACATATCACATCTTATTCCTTGGGTACCCTAAAACAGTTGAGTTATCCTCTCCTAAATTAAATGCATACAAATCTTAGTCAGGGCCTCCACTACTAACCTTGAGCAATTCGTACGAGGCTTTCCAGTAGTCTAATTGTTGTTCTTGCAGCATTTCTGCTGTCAGCTTGTCGCTGTAATTGATAATACTTTGAAAGTACTCTGAAACGAAATCAACTTCACGTACAACGCCAGAACAAGAACTAACTGGTTGGCTGGTTCGGTCATTATAGGAGAAATGGTCTTGATATGACAGAGATAGCCTTTGAGCTTTTCCGGACTCCAAATATCAACTAAATGAAAACCGAAAATTGAAAAGAATGTTCCATGGTAACCAACCATCTGTTGTGTTCAGGCTCCTCTGCTTGAGAATGAAAGAAGACACAATTCTACGATCCAAAACCATTAACATCCACACGGTGATGATTCTTCCACTAACTTGTCCCACTCTTCATTGGAGGCATCGACCAGCACAAGCACGATATCAAATCTACTCAGTAGAGGACTAGCAAGTGCCACATTAACACTGAGACTCTGCATCATGGAAGAACAACACATTCTCAACAATGTCTACAACCGCACACATTTTTGATTTCTACAATAAAGTGTGTCAGATACTATCTAGCAATGGTAGGTGAAGTCACATGATCCCAAATAAGAGATCTCATACCCATATTAAAATCATCCACAGAGATTAGGGTTATGTGCCCACTACAGTTTCTGACCTCTTCAATGTCATACTGTCCCTTGGGATTAGTAGCTGCTAGCACAGAACATCTTGAGTTGAGCTTGCAGACTAGACCCGCCTGGAAAGCATCACACAGGACACACCACACTCTGTACCTTAGCAACACTGATGACTTGCTGTTCCATAGCCTCGTGTATGCTGGCTCTATCACTCTCTTTAATACTACTAAACTCATCTACCGAGACATTTGTAAAATAGAGGAGCAAATGTGGTATAGATTAACCTATGCAGCACAATCCACTATCAGCCAGTACAAGTGCTCCAGCTTCCAGCTGCCATTCCCCACTATCCTATACAGAGCAGAGTACCTCTACTCCAGCACACAGCAGTGGTGTTACCCTGACAGCAGCCACTGTTAGCCCAGCATTAGTAGTACCAACTCCTGTAGTCAACACTGACCGAGGGACAATGCTGGCTGCGTACTTGAGAAACTGTGATTTACCTGTACCTAGAAACAAGATAGCTCACTGATACACTGAATTGCCCACAAACCTGGATCACCAACTAGCAGTAGATGACAGTCACCTCGTACTTTAGTACCAGAGGTATCTACATACTGTATACACACACACTTGCACACTGATACAGTCTGTACACTGACCTGTACTCCACCAGCTAAAGCCAGACATATGCTAAGCTTGACAATGTATAGTCCAAACACTTGCGGACAGAAGCTGGCAATTATTTTGTTCCGGCCCTCAAGAGGTGTGTCATCATGCTCCGCCCAAAATGACTCAAACTCACTCCTCTAAAAAAGACACTTGTCACTGAACAGTAAAAATATACTTGCTGCACACACAAGACTCATACTAACCTGTTCCTCAGTTACAGTGACTCCAACTCTCTGTTCACTGTTCAACGATATGTGGTTGGCAAGCAAAACCAGCTCCAACTGACACGTCATACTATTACTGCACAAAACAATAAAGTCACTAGTGCACATAACATACATGAGGGGCCTCCATCGCTGTAGGACTACTCCAGTAACAGTGACATCGTCTCCAGCCTTGCACAAGTCCACAAGATCAAACTCCAACACAACCCACAATGACCTGGGGATCTGAAGCGAGACCAAGTCTAAGATCGAGACTCGCAGTACACAACTAAGCTCACATTACCAACTGCTAGCTTCTGTACATGCTCCTGTACTTTGATCTCCTGATAGTCACAATATCCATCGTGAGGCTGATCTGCAAAGACATATTTCTCACACATGATGTCTGCTTAAACCAAGGACTAACCTTTTCCTACAGCTGTGAGCTTGTATGAGTTACACCCCTCACCAGGACAACTATGAAGCTGAGTGAAATGTTATCAAAATTTTAGCAACAAAGCAGCACAAAATTTTAGTCCACTGTCTACACGATATGGTTTACTAACATGGTTGGTTTGGGTATTGCATAACATTGCTCAAACTCTGCTTCAACCGTGAACGTCTCGTCGCATTTGTCACACGTGAACAGAGCTTCGGTTTCTAACAGTTTTGGAACAGTACTTCTGATAACAGTACCTGAAGAGGAGAGAAACTTAACATTTAGGGGCAGTATTGTAGCTAGTTACCTCTGAAGGATACCATTCTGCTCACATCAGCTGTCAATGGTACAGTGATACGGGTCAGTTCAGGACAAGATGGTAGATTGGTCACTCTAACATGACAGCACTCCTTCATTGCCTTGCAATGGTACAAATGATGAATAGGAACTAGTGCTGATAAAATCTTACTAAGACTCCATCTTCAGTGTTTGACTCATTTAGCACTCCCTTCATCACTTTCTTCAAGCTCTTATCAAAAGCTGCAATGGTAATAGTCAATGCACTGTTACGTTACAGCAATACCTGGTAGAACTGTCATCGGTGAAGCAACAAGCATTTCAAACAGCTGAGGATCACAGCTTAACAGTTCCAAACCACTACAGAGCGTCGGTAGGACATCGTAATTTCTATTAACAGCTCATTGACTGACTCTATAGCCAATCCATAGTGAAGAGAAGCGTCTTCTTCAGCCAAAATGGCGGTCACTTGGTCTTTGTATTGCTCGAGTAGAAACTTTTGTCCACGAGCTGCAGCCGAACGTTACAGCAACTTTAATGCAAGAATTTTACCCACTTTCTGTAGTCTCCATGGCTGAGCGATGGATTGAATAGCTGAAGAGAGAGGCTACACGTGCATGCGAGGCGCTACACGTGGATGTGAGGAATGTTTATGACGTCATAGCATGAGCTCCACCCCAATCACGGATTGCATAGTTATGGTGAAATAATATTATGCTCTGTGCTTTTCTGTGCTAAGAAAGTTCTGATCTTTTCGTTGATGATGGCGAGTGCAAGAAGAAGTCGAAAA
The DNA here is from genome assembly GCA_964017065.1 of Haliclona indistincta. Classification (NCBI taxonomy): domain Eukaryota; kingdom Metazoa; phylum Porifera; class Demospongiae; order Haplosclerida; family Chalinidae; genus Haliclona; species Haliclona indistincta. Next base: position 17,477,369 of record OZ024784.1, read on the forward strand.
GTTAGTTCAGTAGTACCTGTGTATAAAGCATGTCCCTGCAATAGCGAGAGGATGATCCAGACACTAAGCTGTCCAAGTTTCTCTCATACGTGTGTCGTCATGGAGCTGAAAAAGAAGGCTTGCAAGTACACCAAGGTATGTTTTATTCATAAACATGTCAGTGTATGTTGTCACCCAATATCAGGTGGATTTGTGAATGTGAAGGATATCTTGTCGCTCAAGAAGGGTCAACAGTACACACAAGATGATGTTAGAAGAGTGGTCAGTAACAACGCCAAGCAACGCTTTGCTTTGGTCGATGTTCCTGAAGCACCAGAGTTAAGGATCAGAGCCAATCAGGGTCACTCCATGCAAGTACGAGACCTGTCTCCATTGTGCATAACCATTTTTCTTCAGATAGACGATTTAGAATTAACCAAGATTCTGAGCTCTGAAGGAATTCCCGTTGTGGTGCACGGAACCAATGCTAAAGCTTGGGAAAGCATCAAACATCAGGTGTGCACAAACACAACACATGTCTGATTTACGGTATACCCACATGCTACAGGGCTTGGGTAGAATGAAACGCACACACATTCACTTTGCAGCTGGTCTACCAGGAGAGTCTGGCGTTATCAGTGGTATGAGGTCGAGTTGTGATGTGCTGATCTACGTCAATCTGGACAAAGCACTGAGAGGTGGGTTGTTCACCCACACACAAACACTATTGCCTTTCTGTTGCAGATGGTCTTGAGTTCTACCGGTCAGCCAACAATGTTATCCTCAGCCCAGGCAATGCCGATGGACTACTTTTACCAAAATACTTTGAAAGTGCAGTCACTACAGAAGGTACAGTTTGTGTACGAGTTGAAATCTCATTTGTAAAATTTTCTCAGGAAAGCAGTTAAAGTAATACTGCTTCACCATTGGACCTAAAATCTTCATCTAGATCATCTTCTATTTTGTAATAATTTTTATAAACATTACAGTTCATGCAGTTCAGGAGGCTCATAGCCAGGTATAGGGGGTGTGGCTGTGGGCCCAACATACTCCAACGGAAACAAATCTGTTCTAAGCTCCAGTGCTTGTTCATATAGAGGTATAGACACTTTTTTCAGCTCACGCAGTGCTTTCTTGCGACTTTTCATCATTCCGTGAAAATAAGTCAAATCCTTCCTGTGCTCTGCCAGTCTGTGCCTAGTCCACTGCTTCGTCATCAGTACTCGCTCCTCCTTCTGTTCCTCTGTTAATTCCACACGTGGTCTCTTTCGAGCAGGATTGAGCATCTCGGGGTCCATAGACTCGCCCTTCCTAGCCACGTTCATGGTAGCCGCAATTATCTGCTTCTCCAACTCTATTCGTTTTACAATATCTCGCATTGATTCTCTGAGGTACATAATAGTTATAGTCATTATGCTTTTATACCCAGAAAGCTATGCCTATTATACCTCTTTTCCTTTCTAAGTTTCATCTTGTTTGCCTGTTTAGATTTTGCTCTGTTTGGTACCACACACATAGCAGGGACAGATGCTCGCAATCCTAGTTTAGCAAAGAGCTGCGACGGGCGAAACAGCATAGTAGCCATATTCACGTGGTTGCATGTGACTTCTAACTAACGCGCACTCGACCACGTGGGTTGTTTGCCAACATGGAGGAGGTGCTCTTTGTGTCTGGTTGGACCGGGAGCCAGGAACTGACACTCCTGGATGCGCTCGAAGAGTGTGGTTATGGAAACTGGTAATCTTATGGCCGTGTAATATTGCTTTTAGGTAATAAGTTTTATTCAGGACAGCGATCAGTAACAGATTAGGAAGAAGTCAGGAGGGTAAGATAAACCATTAGCCAGTTGATAATAAATAACGCTTCGTTTTAGAATGTAAGTACCACTATGACAACTGTTATGTGATCTCACCATCCAGCACTGAATTGCCTGGTCAGAATACCATTTTATGATAAGTACACTGAAATTGGAATTTTTATAATTCTCAGTCATGCGAGGTCCAGATTCAGTTCCATCTTCTCGATCTGTAAAACAGTATGACCTAGCAACAATGGACTACAATGGGAAGGAGATTGTCCACTACAATCCATTAAGAGGAGAATTTGGTGTGGTAAGCATGAGACTAATGAAGCCTTTTTTTCAACTATAATCCTTCTCAGGAGATAGATGACGCTGCAGAAAAGAGGTTAAATGGGCTACCAACAGCTGCTAACAATGACATGCAAGATGAGGAGGAGGAAGAAATGAGAACTATTGAGCAGCAAGACAGCTGTATCACATCACTGCAGCTAGCGGCAGTTGATAGCTACAGATGGAGGCTAAAGAAGAGACAACAATGGAAAGAGTACGTTTTTGTTGGTTCTCCGTGGGTGTAAATTATTTATTTATTGCAGGATAATACGCGAGCACGGTTTGATAGATATCTTTAGACAACAAGGTGACGAAATTTTTAGGCTTAGTAGTTTTATGTGCGGTTATTTCTCAGGTAGAGAAAAATTGCATTCACCAGCTCTACGGTAAATGACAAAGTACTTTCTCTTGTTCTTTTGCTTTACCTGTAACTTCAGAAATGCTCGCACAAAAATGAGACCGTTTCTGAGATTTTTATCGTCAACAGAAGCCGAGAAACTAATCCAAAGCTTTGCCTGTGAGTAAGAGCTGAGTTGTGCTCACCGTGTGATGAACTCGTGCTATGCAGGGGAAACGGAGCTCAAGGAAAGGTTGAAAAATTTACTCCACTGTCGACAAAATGGGATCACAACTTTGAAAGGTGGGTATTTTGTTATAGTGCATTTATACTTACATTCCATCGTCCAAAGGTGCTGATCTCTACACTAGACTGAGCAGTCATAGAGAAAAGATGAAAGAGCGCAAGAAACAGATGATAAAGGAACTGTGCAAACAGGAGGTATAGTGTAATTATCATGTTTACTGCGTAGTGTGATTCTAAACTATTAGGAACGCTTGATCCGCATTATTCTACACAATCGTCAGCTCAACATGTCACTGGGAGCTACTACCGGTCAACAAACAGCACCAGCCGAGTCCAGACAGTCTGCAACACCTCATCTAGACATCTCGCTCTCGCCCGGAGTAGACAAACTCTCGCAAGAAGAAAAGGAAGTTAGTACTAAGTCAAAGTTGCTTTATTTTATTATATTCTCTCTAGTTTTGTTCAAAAACTCGCATCTATCCGGAAGTGTTCCTGCGTTGTAAGATGGCGATGGTGACAGAGTACAATAAGAATCATAAACTCAGACTAATGGACGCCAGGAAACTGTGTCGCATTGATGTCAACAAGACTAGAAAAATCTATGATCTTCTCAAAACTAACGGTCTCATCTGCCGTTAATAATCTGTGTGTAAAAGAGCTTTTTATTTGTGAAACTGTGAATCGGATGCCATGCAGTATGTTGTAATCAAGTCCTGAAGCAGAGCATAGTGATTATTTATCGTTTGAATGGAGATGATGTTACACCAGCAACAGGAACTGTCCTAGTAGGAGGTAGGGTAGTGCGGATACCTGAGAAAAAGAGACACAAACACAAACACATGATAGTGGTTTTAGTAAATCTACAGTGTGTTGGTAGTTTTATTGCAATCCCTCACCAGGTCTTATAAGAGGTTTGCCTCCTGTCAGCTGTAGTCTTCGGGTAACTGTCATTGGTTGAACACCTGTAAAGAATTGTATGTAACAGTGTCTGATGAAGGAACTAGGTAGTTGAGACTGTACCATTTCCATGCAGATAGACCCCTACTAGTCTTCTGGTTTCCTCAGATGAGTTGGGTTGAATGGTACCTGCAACAGAAGAGGTGAAACAGCTGCTTGGAAGTCACGCTGCCTACTGATAGTTGCTCGCTGCTTCTCCCACTCTTCTTTGGCATCTTCCACCAGCCCAATAGCAGTCTCCAGAACCTTGTTGAAGCGTTTCACATCCTGCATCAATGACAAGTAACTCACATAGTGTGTGTATCACTGGAATCACTAACTGCTTCTTGCACTGGTTGTAATGATGCTGTCTCGTACAGGTCTCTTTGCTTTGCCTCCAAGTCGAGATCGAGCTTCGTACGCAGATAGTCAGGAACTGTTTGATCGATTGAGTGAGGGAGTAATAAATTGTCACATTTGATCGTTCTTACCAACTTCATGATGTAGCATAGGGACTCTGCCTTCTGTTGAGTGCTGGAATACAAATGGTTACAGTATTCAGTCAGTGATTAGTATACCTCAAGCTCCATGTCTCTCTCGCTAGACACTTCTCGTGGTAACAGAATCTGGTTATACAATGGAGGTATCTTCTCATGCTGTAGCTGCTTCATCAGGTTGCTGAACTGCCCTACATGCAAAAGAAGGGCTCTCTATAGAGAAGGATTTATATCAAACACTTACCAGAGAGAGCAGCGAAGCTGTCCAGTACACTGGGCCTAAGTGGAGTTTGACGAGCAATGATTGTAAGGTGCACTGTAACACGTACCATGTTAGTGGTTCTCGCTCCATCTTGGCTATGAAGGATGATAGAGACGCCTTCACGTCTTCTACCTTGGCTACTATGGCACCCACAGCAACATCTACATTTTTGTCTTCTCTTCCAAGTCCAGCAGGACCCGTGAGCTAATGATAAACTACTATGAGAGCGCTCTTTCATTTACTCACGCACCTTGGAGGCATTACTTGCTGGATTCATCATAGCCATCATTATCATGTGAATCAAAGGGGACTGGACCGCTCGGACTGGACTTTGGGACAGTGCCCCGCCCATTTAAAATGTGCGCGCGCAATTCAAATTTAACTTACATTACATGATTCTGTTATAAATTTTTGAAAGCTGTCGTGAATAGTATTATAGCCTGGTCACAAGTATAGATTCTGCATTTGGCATCCCATAATTATTTATACCACTCACACTTCAAGTTCATGTACAAAATAATGTGTGTACACTCTTGTGGTGCATGCATGCAAATTCACTATGTGAAATTCAAACTGTTCGCTTAAACTAATGCGGGCTCATCATTACCAGTAGCTTCTTTATTCAGTCTTCTCCTCATCATTACCAGTAGCTTCATCCTGCTGCTCTTCACTATCAGTAGATTCTTTATTCTTCTCTTTTAGCCAGTTTCTCAGGACTTTACACATTGCAGGATCTCCATGTTCCGTGTCATAGTACAGAAAGAAGCGTTCTTCTTGAAACTCCTCGGGAACAAGCAACTTTGATACCTGTATGAATACACGCACATGACAAGCAAAAATCATTCAAACAAAACATGTAGACACAATTTTACCTCTGAGTCAGTGATAGGGAAGGCAGTATCAGGATCATGCTTGCTGTAGACATAATGCTGTTTTAAGGGATTTTTTTCTTTCATTCCATAGTTTATTTTTACTGTCTGCATAATGGAGAAATTGTTAATATTATGTTCATAATTATTATGAATTTTCATAGAAGCATGCAAACCTGCCAAATGCAAGGAATATCCCTGCCTTGTATAGAAATTGTGTCTTCTTCGGAAACAGGCTATAAAATTGGTGCAGATACCAATGTTATATGTGACAATTGTCATTCTTGTTTACATTTAGTTTGGTACATGCACATGCTCCAATGAACTTTGGGAGCTTGCGCTTTTCAACAATTCTCTTCAAAATCTCTCTGACCTGCATTAATGACTATTTATTATAATAAAAGTGCATGCATTATCAATCACCTCAGACAACCCTTCACGGTTATGTACTCTAATGCAGGGTACCGGTAATTCAGCTATAGCCTCAGGTGTTCCCTGTAAATGAATAGTTACGTTATGTACCCATACTGCATGATGATGATGATTTACTTCAGGATGCACTGTTTTTAGTATGATATCCACGATTGAGTCATCAAGAAGATGAAACATCTCCATGTCATCCCAACATTCCAATATGGACTTGCTAAGAGTTATAAAGATTGACTTAATACTACTTTTAATGAAATTATCTAACCATTTGATTTGTCCACTCTCACCATTTTTACTGCCGTTAAATTTATAAATAGCAATGTAAAAGATATAATACTCTTACCAATACACTTTCACAAATTTTTGTGCTTCTTTAAATGCCTTTTTGAACCTATATAAAAATGTGCATGCATGCACGATAAAATGAAAATTGACTAACAGGTATTGCACAATCCGAGTTGTTTTATGATGGAAAGCTATCTTGTGCAAGATGGCACGTGTGTGAAACATCTCATAGAGATTGTCTATTTCCTGTCACAATAATCTTATATCAAATATGCACGAAATTGGTGTTATTAGCTCACCTTTTGATTTGTACAAAGCCGATAGCATGTTTCAGCTGAGACCGGTGGTTCCACTTTAATCACTCGAGCAACTTGAATAAAGCGCCTTTAGTATTTATAGTTACATCTAAAATCATAATAATTATTACAATTATGCAATTCACCTCCAATCAAATCTGTTTGGTAGCCCCAGTCCATTACTGTCTCTAGCAAAGTAGTCCATCTTGTCTACATCAACGCCAGTTAGCCCATTAGCTACTATCTATTAAGTTCAAGTTAATATACATGTATCCTGTTAAAATAATAATAATAATGCATGTGTACCTCTAGTAGATAGATTTTGTTTTCATCACGGCCTGCTTCTTTCAGTTTTTCCTGCATGACATTATGAATTATTCTAAGTTATAGAGTACATTTTTCACCTTCATGAATTTTATGCAAGATTGCTCCTTCTCTGTCTCGTTTAATTCAGACTTTTTTCTGTGTGTCTCGACATCCTTGGCAATGGTGATCATTGTTTGTATGAGCTCTAGATCAGCAGCTTTTTCTAGAAAAGGGTTTTCGTCTTTAAGCCTTTTGTTTTCATTCGACGACCAGAAATTACAGTCGTCCATGAGCTTCTCAAGAATGGCAGCAGATCTATACTCATGGTGCTCATGGTGCTTAATGGTCATGGTGATAATTGTAGGCATAAGATAACTTAACATTTGATGCATTAAAAATTTACCATATCGTTTTGTTTGCCATCAAGACAATCATCATACAGATGAGAAAACGGTCCATGCCCTTTCAAGAAAAATATAATAAATAATAAATAAACGGCTGCTTGGTTGCATGCATGTACTGACCCAAATCATGACACAGAGCAGCTATCTGGACACAGAAGGCATCTTTTGGTGTTATCAGCAGCTCATCTGGTGTTATCCGCTGCTCACCATGAAGCTTCATTAGACCCTTCATTAGTTCCCCAGCAATGTGACAAACTCTGTATGAATTAGTTACAGAAACAAATGAATTTTGAGCTGAAAATCATAGCAGCAGCACGTAGATCCTTACTTGCATATCATATCATAACTGTAGTGCATGCATACAAGTAAATCATGCTTATCATACCCAATGGAATGTTCAAATCTAGTATGGACTGCTCCTGGGTATACAAAAGTAGCACCACCTAGATAAGTTTGATTTTAGTTGTGAGAGCAAGACTAATGGTGTATGCATGGTTTACATTGCTTGATCCTTCTGAGACGCTGGAACTGCGGTGTGTCAATTATCTTTATTAAAGCGCCATCAAGTTCAATAGACCCATGAATTGGATCACGTAATATTTTGTCCTGCAGTGTAAAGACAAATTCAGTCAAGTCATAACAAATGTGCTTGATTTCAAAATTTTAAATCTAGTACTCTTACAATGTATGAGTTGTTCCAACACATGTTAAAAGGATGTGTGTGCATGCTGACAAACATCAGCGTGCATGCACAAACATTTATTTGCCCGGTGTTGGCCTATCTGGTTATACTGCGCGCATGCCCCGGTATGTATTACTATACAGCACTGTCTATACACTCTGTGATCTAGCATTCGAGATCGAGGCGCTTTACATGTGACTACTGCAACATAGTTTTATACGCATGTGATTACCATAGCCTATAACAGTTAATAACAGAGCCAAGTAGCCAACAACTACAAGATATATCATGCAGTACAGCATTATCCATGCAATGCGTCATCATTTTCTATAGCCCGGCTTACGTGTATTTTCTCTCCTGTCGCCATTCTCCAACGCGTTCTTCAAGTATTCACAGTAAACAGAAACAACGGTCCGAGCGACTCTGCAGCGAGCAAACCAGACGCGTAACCTGCGTAAAATATTATTATGGTCGCGTATGTCGCGTGATGATATGCAATTATAATACTAGGGCAATTTTGTATAAGAATGATTGGCATGGGATTGCAATGACATTTTTCAATGCCAATCTTCTCAATTCATGCCACAACCCCCACAACTCTAATTAAACACCTGCATTGCGGGAACTACATAGTAATTCTCAATTCATTTCGTCTTAACATAAGTGTGAAATTCAAATCACACTAGTTTAAGAATTAAAATCACACTTGTATATAGCACAACTGGAGTGACTGAAAACAGTTCTTAGTTCCAATGACAACGATCTTTCGACCATAGTGACTCTAGATCATGATGGTAGCCGGGAAATTGCGCCAGATAGGATGTGATGATTCCTTCAGGAGTGGTTTCAAAGTCCTTCAGCTCTACCTTTCCATCTTGATAAAATAACAAATTTGTAACCATGGTGATATGAATGTATTGTCTCACCACTCCCAATGCATGTGTGAGGCTGTACAAACATCCTACGCGGCATCTTCCTAGCTAGTACAATATTCCTCAGAGCAAGGTGATCCTCCGTAACACTGGAATAGTCAGTGTAGAGGGTCTCACCAGCAGAGACATTAGCTGTAGACCTGTACACCTAATAAGAAGGAAAGGCAAGGAATCAAAGACAGGACTATGATGGTTCCTTACCTGTAGTTTGTTGAGGAATTTACCAATGGCTGGTTTACCCACAGACTCAATCCTAGTTCGTTCCAAGTGCACAAGCAAGTCAGGTTTGCCATCCTCACTGTTTGTGATCTGCTCAATACTCACTAGGTTCTCACACTCCAGCAACACGCGTAGAATCACATATCGAGCTTGCATGTGAGCCTAAAAAAGGTAAAATCAAAGCGTAGGCATTCTGTTAGCAACTGACTTGTCCCCATTTCTTGGTTTCTGGTGTAAAGTACTCCAATCCAACGAGTCCTGCTCGAACCATGTTCAACCAGTTTACAAATATGATGTCGTCAGCAGCCGATCCCTCGTGACCAAATATACTGGTGTGTGAGAATATGACAGCAAGCAATGCTGGTGTACATAAAGTACCTCAGTATCTCTCTGTCACAGCACAGATATATTCCCACGCACTCTGCTCGGCACTCCTCATACGAAGAAGCTACAGAACTGAATCGAGTGTCGTACGTTTCACTAGGACCATACCAGCTAGCTATCTGCAAATAAATGAACAATGACCATACCATTACGTTTTTATGTAAACACCTTTCCACCAGTCAATGGATTGATGACTTTGTCTTTATCAAAGTTAAACTGACCCTTGTCATCCTAAGACAAACCGTGTTAGTGCAACAACTTGAGAATCTGTGTAAGAATTCGTACTTGTTTAAACATCTTGCCTGACCCGTGACCAAGTAACTCGTGAAGTCCAACCTGTACCTCAAATGATGCTGCTCTAAGCTGGACATACACGTCCTAGTAGAGAGAGAAGGAGAGGAGGAGTGAGTTGATAAAATAATCAGTGTCATCCAGACCTGCACTTCAGGTGGTACAAAGGACACTCTCTTGTCTCCGGCAGCTGCCGACAACACATTGCCTAGTGACACATTCTTGAATCCCTCGTCTTGACGAATTTCATCATCTGACAAAAAACGCTCATAGTCATAATACAGAATATTGCTAGCTTCATACAGTTGGGTATGTTGATGCCTGCCGGGATACCACTGGAACCAAATGCTAACACATCAAGTGAAGTGAAGTCAGGACGCAAGAAATGGTCTTTCTCAAACTCCTTGGGCCAGGGCAGACGGCAGAGGAGGTCTTCAGCTGACGACACAAGCTTTCCAAACTTAGCGCTCATAGCCTTGTTGACGACAGCAACAAATCCTACAATGGTATGATGGATACAGCACTTGGATGTCATCATGCCTTACCTTCATACTCTCCTCTCACACCAAATGGATCACGATACGACTCAATGAATCCAATATATCTGAGATAGAAAAATTATTCATCATTCTCACATATTCTCTTCGCATACGTTTCCACTACAGGTCCCTTGTTCTTTATCCACTGACGAGAGCCATCTTTGTGAGCATTCAGTGAGCCTGTCTTGAAGCTCCTGGCGTAGTCCTCCAACATGGCTACTTCAAAGCTATTGGCAGCATACTCCTACAAACACAATACTTGTAGTGAGCCTGAGCAAGCCCTGTAGACAATTTGTACTGTTAAGATTATGCACACAACCTTAGCCTTTCTCAGATTGTCCTCCATTCTCTTCATAAGAGGAGCATAGTCTCCTCTGGTAAGCGTGATGGACGCTCCCTTGTAAGTATGAGCGCCCAACATGGCAGCCATTTCATCTTCAGGACCACATGACTCGGCTAAAGATCAGACAGTCACAAGTACAGATGCTGGTATAGCAGCTGCTTACAGCTGGTCACAGAGGAGGCTAGTCTCAGCTCATACTTAGTTTGACCATCTTTAACAGTCTTGAATGCTCTAGTGTTATATGGTTCCAGTGACTAGAATATAGAGCGTGAATGATAGCATTGGTCTAATGCAGTTAGTCAGCACCTTCTCTAGCATGAACCCCTGAATGAGAGAGGCATCTTCACGAGTGAAGTTCTGTGAGTAGTACGTTGTGATTCCCTAATTTTGATACAAAAACACAGTAAAATACTCAGACAGTTATTCGTTTTGAATATCGTACATGTACACACTGATCATCCCTCATGCATCCTTATGTGAAGTGTGTACTAGTTAGGATGGGCTCTGTCAAACACGTGTTACACTTGTATAAACAACATTTCATGCAGTCAAGCAAGCAACAGCAGCATTACAATAAGCGACATACCTGGGGAGGAAAGCCCAGCTGCCTGTCCCCATCGTTCAGTGAGTACAAGCGACCGGACACAGCAGCCCACAGCTCGTCAATGAGACGACCATCTTGCTTGTATGACTCACTGGCAGTTATGAGTTTGTGTAGATCGTCTTTCGCTATCCCTGGAACTATTTTGGTATCTCCAAAACTCCGATAGTTGCCTAAGTTATTCAAAAATCCCGCAGCATACACCAGAAATGCCTGTAAAACCAACATTTTATGTGAATGATTTATAGTTCTTCGTTGACTGACGTTGAACTGTTGGTCGTTGAGACCACATTGTGATGAGGCTGTTTCGCGAAGAGAAGAGATGCTTTGTGCGGAGAAGACGCGCTGTAGCAGCAAAAACACAGGAGCTGACTCCGGGGAGGTCTGGAGCAGGCAGATGGGGGCTGCCTCCCACGAAGCACGACACAAGTAGTGGGCATACAATCGTTCTTTTTCACCGAGTCCTTCGAATGCTTCCTTCGCGTCTAGCTTGCTGACTGGAGTATCCGCAGGGATAGTAAAGTACCTGCGGTCGACAGCCATTGTTGCACGTGCAATAATAAAGGCGTGTCAAATATCTCAACCACACCCATTACCACATGGTTCTAGAAGACTAATGTAGATCTACAGATGAATATCAAGCTAGAGTTCAGTGGAGGGGCAGAGCTGCTGTTTGATAAGAAGAAAACTCATCACGTGTCACTACCAGATACCAACAGCCCATGGACTCTACGATTACTGATTGGTTGGATCAAAGATAACCTACTACAAGAGCGTCCTGAGCTGTTTGTGCAGGGAGACAGTGTGCGGCCCGGTATACTAGTAATGGTGAATCTAACAGACTGGGCATTGCTAGGTGAACTAGACTATAAAATACAGGACGGAGATGAGGTACTGTTCATATCCACCCTTCATGGTGGGTGACCTTCAAATAAAATTTACAATCTTGAATGCTATCATGTCATTGAGTTTATTTGCCTGTGTCCTTTTCGGTCAGTTCTGTGAAACAATAATTGCACTTACATGAGTATAATATAGTTTATGGTCTTGCTTACTGTGGCTGTTGTTGTAGGTGGTTGAATGTTACTGGAATCATTGGGCAGTAGTTTCATTGGTGTGGTATTTACTGACACATGTCTACCACAGAATACCTTAGAAAAGAGCCGGGACAGTGTGAACACAGACTAGCAATTTTGACTTACTGTCACATTCAAATTTGACTGCTCCACTGCGTGAAAACGTTCCCTAAAACATCAAAAATGTCAGTACAGCTGAGCCCAGTACAGTGTTCAGCTTACCCAAGGTTCACTGCACTTGGTCTAGAGTCATCAATGATAGTCTGTTGATGCTGTCTAGCTTCCTATAAGAATTATTAATAGTCATAGTTAGCGGGTATTTTTCACCTTTAATGTTTTGTGATTTGAGGTTCGTTGTGTGAACTTGTCGTGCCTCTCTTCTGTTCTCTCTTTGGTCAGCTGTGAGTCTCTTAGCTAGACACATGGTCACATTAGTTGGTATTGCTATACACATTGTCTATACCTGCTCATAGAATAGGTACTCCTCATCAAGATCCCTTCTATGCTGTTCATCTATTAGCTCATGCTAACATAAACCGAATGCACTGTAACTATGATGTTGGTTTAGCAGTTTAGCGCCACTAACCTGTTGTTTGATCACTTCCTCGGTCTTCTCTTCGGCACACTGTAGTATTTCCTGCAACCCCTCCTGATCTGGCGTGATGGGTCTCAGGCCCTCTTGAGCTAACTCACTAGCTAATTCATACCACACCTCTCCTGTCTATAGTAAGAGCATGCTACACACTGGTTAATGGTTGACGTACTCACTGACCTTAAAATCCAGGTAGCTTTGTATGATGCACATTGTTATTTTGTCCTCTGTTGTGAGGGTGTCTGAGGGACATTGGAAGCCCAGTTTAGTGCACAGCGCATAGATCTTGGCTCTCATGTTCTCTGTGACATCCAGTATAGATGGCGATGGCTGGTTAGTTGGTAATGGAGACATTCCCTGGCGGCTCTGCTCAGCACCAACAAGAGGCAGAGTAGTTCCTGTAATATAGCGCACAATGCAGTGCATCTAGAGGCTGGTTGATTCTATACCTGCCACTGTGTTCATAACATCTCTTGGTACCTCAAGATCAGCCTCCTCTTGACGCCAGAGCTGTACTAACAGTGACCAGGCATTGGACTGGGACTTGCCTCTCCATGACGTTACATGAGGAATAGCCTGCATGTCAGTTGGTATGCATAATCTCATATATTTATCCTCAACAACACGTTACACCTTGGGATTGTCACATAGGTCCACCAGCACTCCTAACACTAGACCTCGCATGTTCTTTGGTGATACCTTTAAGTACAAACTATAGCAGTATGCTTGACATCTTGCTGAACTGACCTGGAGCAGATCTAAGAGAACAAACACTCCTTCATTCTCTAGGAAAATGTCCTCCACCATGTTATTACCAACCACAGCACACCTGACAAGAAAAAATCTCATCTGTAATATTTGACTATTCCACCATCTTTACCAAGTGCAGTCTGTAGCTGCTAGTAGCAAGCGGTGGTGACCAAGACCACTTGTAAACTTTTGTGGATCTTTCTTGAGGCAATGTATTAGCACATGGATACCATCGTATCCACCAAACAGTTCCTGTGTGACACAAAAATAATTGTAATTTTGTAATACTGAGACAATACCTTCCTGTGCCCATTTAGTTCACACAGACAGGACAAGATGAGCAGGCAATCTGCCTGCATTTCCAACTGCACACAGTTGTCTTCCAATGCAGTTTGATCCAAAAACTGCTTCATAAGGCCTGTGACAAGTAACAAGTTGGGCTTGAGGAGTAAGGATCACCCTTACCAATGAGCGCTGGTATGGCTCCTTGCTCATGCAGGTCCTGTAGCAGTGCCTCGTCTCCAGTATTACTCATACTGAGCAGCAGTCTTAGGCTGTATCTTAGCTGAGATACCCTAGTACCTTGACCGCCCTGACCGTGGAAACTGTTCCCAAAACCAGTGAAACTACCTAGAAGACCAGCATCACAAGTTGTACGTAACATTAGTCACCGACCTTCCATTTTGTTACACCATTCTATTAGCAGCAGTATCCTAGTGCTACCCTGACAAATCATATAATCTTCAATACATTGAGGACTCAGTATTGATAAGCAGGAGAGTGCCTGTAGATACACAATCCACTAATACAGCTGATATATTGATCAGGTACTGACCAGTAGTTGAAGCTCTTCATATTGTGCTAATGTCCACTCACTGGTCACTTTGTCATTGGCTGCTACATATGAGAAGAAAGCTCTGGGTATTTTCTGCTGTGACAACACCTAGTGACAAATGGAGTATTAAATCCACTACTTTTAGGGTTCACACACTGACTTGTACTGCAGCAGGAGAATCATTGCTTAGTGTTATGAGCAGACTCATCAGTGACCTCTTTAGCTCAAAGTCCTCATGCTCTTGAGTCAATTTGAGGTTTCTTGTTGCATCACTTGGTAATCGTCCATCTGCAACAACAAGCATGCGATCACGTAATGTTCTACTGTAGTAACATGCCTTCGGAGAAAGTAGTGAATTGACAGAGTTCTGTCAGAAAACCAGTTTCCTAATACGCAAAATGATTATGATTGTGCAGTGATGACGAGAGTAACAACTGACCACAAATGGAGCTCCAGGACATAGTGCAGCAATCAATGAGATTATCATGAGGAGATCGTTCCTCAGCTGCTTGTCCTGCTGGCTAGTAGCAGTCACCATGAGGCTTTTGAATAGTTTCTGAAGTATTCTAAAAATATCAATTCAGTGAACATAGAATGGTGTCACGTTACACGAGGCTTACTTTATGCACTTGAAAGTACCAAGTTGTTCGGCAACCTGCATGTGACATTATAAAATAGTTTGCCTGAAGTAAGCTATGCTCTATACCTGTAGTTGAGATCCATGCTGTAGTAGATTCCAGATAACCTCCACTCCAATAAACATTGCTTTAGGTTCAGATGAAGACAGGCAAGTGCACACTGAAGAAGCCACACCTACCAACAGCATATGGTTGCAGTTGGTAACTGAGGAAGAGCATAGGTAAAATTGCTATCAAATTTTAGAACCGAGGTTTTCACCATTAGTAGACAGCATCAGAATAGCATCGAGAATAGGCAAGCAAGCATTGCGACTTTCAGAAAATCGCTGTAGACTCTGAAAAATCAATGCTGAAGCAGAGACGCGGTATCTGATTCACTGTACCTCAGCAATGTACTTTGCTACAGAACTTCTCTCTATCAGCACTGCATTGTAGGTCCTTCTGGTTCCTCTGAGCTCTGAAGCAGAACATGATCACACTGCTGTGGATTCAAAAGTACAGCTGTACCTGCAGGCAGAGTGATGTTCTCCTCCTTGCTATGATCATCAGAGTAGAACGATGCTACAGCTGAAGCAATCTCGCAACAAACTGATGCCGGACACTTAGACATCATCTTCCCAAGCAGTATAAATGTCTCAATGACAGTAGCAGCATACTTAGTCTCATCTGAAGTCTTTTCCTTCAGAAACGGCTTTCTGGATAGCAATGTGCAAAAAATTACGTTTGAAATTGTGCAGATACCTACTACCTGCACACGTGAATGATTCTACAGATGGACTCTTCATATTCAGAATAACGTTGAACTCTCTCCACACACAATTTTAACAGCTGACTTAGACTAGAGAGATCTCTTAACATCTGAACAGTATTAATAGTCAAGGGCATTATAACAATAGTGTAGGACCATTACAGTAAAATTAATGATGATTATAAATTGGATACATAGCCTTGTTTGTAGTTGTTGGCGATTCTGTTCAAAGCTCTGACATGTCTCTGCACCATCTCACACTGAAACAATATATTGGATTATGTGCACAACGCCAGATAATATGCAAATTTGAAAACAGTGCCTGAGGCTAGGCCTGAGGCGATTGTTGGATACATAGGCCTCGCTTACCGAGTGTTTATCTGTCATCAAAGCAATTGCTTTTGATATAGTCATCGTTGTTTTAAGCCTGTCTGCATCCATGGTTCTGTGTCTCCACTCAATGCAGCAGAGAAAGCAGCTTGATTCCGGTCACGTCCAGCAGCGACCGTTTGGTTTCCAAGGCAACAAGTGGCATTAATTGGAGGCACCCACGTGTTGCAGATAGAGTAGCGATGGCGAAGGTACCAGCTAATCTGTCAGCCTATGCTGCCTTTATGCAAGACCAGGGAGGTAGCCACAAATCTGACGAAGACGAGTGTGACCAACAAACAACCTCAAAGGTGGTAAATTTGATTGGAACTCATTATTAATTTTACTCTCATTGCAGATGATGTCCTCTGCGTCGAAGAAGCGCAAAGGCTCTCTGAAGAGTAAGAAAATGCAACAGATTAAACGTTCAAAGGTTCAAGCTATTCGAAACAGAGAACATGTAGCTAATAAACAGGTGTTCAAGCTACCTTCTTGTTGTTTGTTCATAATTATTAAGCTTGTTTTTCTATTTTTATAGCTAAAGAAGTCCACCAAGAAAAAGAAGGCTCAAAGGAAGAAAATGCAACAATCTCCAATACCAACAGAAACAGCAGTGAAACAAGAGGAGGAGGATCCATTCACTGATTCTGAATCACTAACAGAGGACTGTGTTGAGTCATTACCATCCACTTCACAGCCATTCAAGTCACAGTTTAACCTGGAGGATTATAATGACAGCCGAGAGGCTGCTCGTGCTCTGTTCGCGCTCGTCATCAAGCCTTACTCTGTAGACAAATTCTTCAGGTACAGTGTGCAATTGCTTGTGTAGTACATCTGTTCTTTGTAGTCATGTTTGGGAGAGAAGGCCAGTAGGACTAAGAAGATTGAAACCACAGTATAATGATGGCTGGTTCTCTACTGAAGAGTTTGATCGAATACTACATCAGGTGTGTGTGCTAGGTCATCATTCACTATGCTTGCCTCCACACTAGGAATCTCTCCAATATACTGTCAATATCAACGTCACAAGCTTTGAAGACGATAAGAGAGAGACCCATAATCCTATCGGTAAAGTGTATCCATCCACACTATGGCAATACTTCAAGGTACAACAATACTAAGCATCTGTGTGTAGCTCCTCAATTGTTCTGTACTACAGGATGGCTGTTCAATACAGTTTCTCAACCCACAATCCTATTCTCAGTCCATGTGGCTGCTAACATCTGTACTACAAGAACAGTTCAACTCATTTGTAGGAGCCAACATGTACGCAGTGCTAGATACTGTTAGTCACATTGCTGAACATCATCCAGATACTTGACTCCAGCTGGCACTCAAGGATTTGCACCTCATTATGATGATATCGATGCCTTTGTTCTCCAATTGGAAGGCAAGAAAAGATGGAGAATCTATAAACCCAGGTACTGTTTGTCAACTTGATGAGTGCTGCGTGAACAACCGTATGCTATTATCTTGCTAGAGACAGCTCAGAAAGATTAGCCAGAACTTCAAGTGGTTAGCTCTGTAGCGATTTTATAATTTTAACGTTTGTTTGATTTCCAACGCAGAAAACTTCAGCGTTGATGAGATAGGTAAACCAATAATGGATGTTGTTCTTGAAGCTGGTGACCTGCTGTATTTTCCAAGAGGATTCATTCACCAGGTATATAGCTAGGCCCATCATGGTTACCTTGTATCATTATACCCTAGGCTACTTGTATGCCAGGCACAAACTCAATGCATGTTACACTGTCAACTTGTCAAAAGAACACTTGGGCCGACCTGTTCGAGAAGGTGAGGTTCACAGAAAAATTCTCCCAAAAATTAAAAATTTTCTTTAATTTATTAGATGCTACCAGTTGCACTACAGACTGCAATTGGATCAGAACCAGCATTTCGTGCCTCTCTTCCCATTGACTACTTGAACTACATGGGCATTGTTCATTCGGAAATTGTAAGCTGTTGAAATGCTATGCTTTAGAATCAGTATACCCTGTTGTAGGAGGATAGTCGCAAGAAAGCATTTTTGGACAAAATGTCTTGGTTTATGGGTCAAATTGAGTGTCTCTTACCTGTAGAAGCTGCAGTAGATCAGGTCAGCAGTGAGACAGTGATTATCACTCATTTGGTGTTCGTGTTGTAGATGGGAGTTGATCAAATTCATTGTGCTCTCCCTCCATGCCTTACTGAAAGTAAGTGCACGCTTGCATAAGCTACCATAATTATAGCGGGATTTAGTGAATTTAATTTGGTGCCTAGCATTATTGACTACCACACGATTTCTTGATTTCTTCTGCTAATATACCATGATTGGTGTCTGCTCATGTATTTAGGTGAGAACAAGAAGTCTGTCTATAGCGGCAGAAAGTCGAGCTTCAGCAAGGATGGAAGCATTGTCGATGAAGTAGAGATAACACTAGGCTCTAGAATCAAGTTGATACGTTATGGAGCAGTAAGGCAAGTAGATAATAGTGGTTACTTTATGACCAGGTGCACAAATATCCTTTCAGGTTGGCTGTTGAAGATGACGGTGAACCAACTCTCTATTTCACTACCAACAACTCGCGCGTGTACAAAGCAAGAGAAGTTCAAGGAATGTCTATTCACGAGGATGTGAGTGTTCATGAATGTGTTATCATTGTTTTTATTATTGTTTTGTCTCTAGGATGCGCCTGGTGTTGAATACCTAATTCTGAACTATCCTAACACTGTCTGTGTAGCTGAGCTACCAATTGAAGAAGACAACCAAAAAGTTGACCTCTGTTATGTTCTGTACAGGCAGGGATTATTGCTTGTAGACAACAATGACCAAATTTAATCACTGATTTAAAATTTATTGCTTGTTAGAGTGAAATTTGTTGAATTTATTACAATAAAATGAGACAGAAGGTGATAAAATACAGAATAAGTTAGGGCGGAATCTTTAGAGGAATGGTGGCTCTTAGAAGAGCCGGTTTGAAAACAAACAAAAAAAGTTTAGCCTCCAAAGCCGTACAGAGTGCGGCCTTGACGCTTCAGAGCGTAGACAACGTCCATGGCAGTGACAGTCTTTCTCTTGGCGTGCTCAGTGTAGGTGACTGCATCACGGATGACGTTCTCAAGGAACACCTTCAGCACTCCACGAGTCTCCTCATAGATGAGACCGCTGATACGCTTCACACCACCACGACGAGCGAGACGACGGATGGCGGGCTTGGTGATGCCCTGGATGTTGTCACGAAGGATCTTCCTGTGACGCTTGGCGCCTCCTTTTCCGAGACCTTTGCCTCCTTTTCCACGTCCAGACATGATGAGAGAGATTGCTGCAAACTTGACAAGATGAAAATTTGCTGATGATTTGACCCGCGGCAGTCGGGTACTTATAACTGGTTCAAGTTTAATTTATGCGCGGACCTCATAGGAATCTTGCTGCCAAAAGTTCTCGCTCACGTGCGCTTATCGCGCGATTCAGCAGTTTTGCATTTTGATCCGTAAGCTAAAATGTAGGCGGAGCATACAATTTATGGATCATGGAGTCGAGAGCTAGCTGATTAGCTGAAAACTTTGTGATTCAATTTTAGAAGCAGCTCACACGTGAGATTGAAACTGCTGCTATTAATTTAAATAGACACTTATTAAAGATCTAACATAATGCCTGCCAAAAGAAAGAAGTTTGAGTCTACCTTCCCTGCTGTAAGTACACAATCATGTGATGTTCCAGATAAATGGCTTCGTACAGGCTCGTATCAAGAGGATAATGCAACTGGATGATGACATTGGTAGAGTAGCTTCATCGGTTCCCATTGTAATATGTATCCTTCTGCTAGCCATGGTTAACTACATTGCTGTAACTACTAAGGCATTTATCGAAGAACTAGGCATATGTTATGTGGTATTGCTAATGTAGTTCCTCTGATCCTTGACTACTAGTGCATAGCACGTGCTCTTGAGATATTTCTTCATGCTGTGTTGACTCGAGCAAATACATTTGCAGTTTCCAGGAGCGCCAAGACTCTGACAGTGGGGCACATGTGAGTGTGCATGCAAGGTAATTGTAAATTTAAGACTCTTCTTCCATTTGTAGTAAATACTGTATTGAACGTGAGAAGCAGTGGGATTTTCTGAAGGATTTGACAGCTAAACTGCCTGAAGTAAATGTTTCCGAGGAAATGCAGGGTGCTCCTAAGCGAGGGAGGTCAGTGTTGATCTTATTATTATTGATACTCATCAACAAACATTGTGTGCAGGAAGCGTCGTGGTAGTGGCTCTACTGTTGGCAGTGTTGGTGGTGGTAAGGCAAAAATGAAAAAGGGGAGCAGTGCCAGAGTAGAGGCTGTTGGAGATGAAGAGGAAGAAGATGAAAGTGACTCCGATGAAGTTAGTTGCGCTACCTATGTGAATTGATTGCAGCATGCTTCTCTTCAGGGATCCGACAACACTAGTACGACTAGTTCACCTCACAGTCGCAGCAACCCATCATCAGTGTCGGCGAATCCATCACCACTTGCCCTCCTCCAGCACCAAATGGTATCATCACAGTCAACCTCCAAGACTGCTCCTGCATCAGCTCCTTCCTCCTCAACCACTCTCTCTCCACTAGCTAAGTACACTGCCTCTCTGTCCAACAGTAAACCAGCTGCCAAGACTGCACCTGCTAAGGCTAGTCCTTTGTTAGCTTACACTAGCAAACTGCAGTCAGCAGGAACTACACCATCACAAAGCACTACTAGTGATGACAGTATGGCTCGAACTATGGAAAAGATTGCTAGCTTAGTCAATCCTCGCAAGGATTTCGACAGCGACGAGGACTACGACTCATAACTGTTTGTGTAGTGTTTTCAAATTGAGCCATTCACTCGACATTCATGTAACACAATAATCATTTACAAAAATTGTCAGATGATAAGAGCTGGGCTGTATGGATATACTGAGCCCCAGGAGTGCATGATAGTGATTGATGCCAATAGTGTTCTAGTTAGCTTGTCTTTGTCTCATTCTGGTCTCATCTTCCTCCTCGTCACAAGTAGTTGCTCGATCGTTTCTCATCCAGTTCTCACGAGGTAGCCCATCTTCAACCTGTCTCCTGAGGTTAGACAGGCTGGCCTCCAGTTCACTCAGCTCTCCAGCGTCTGTAGTGGTTGTGAGCTCACTAACTGAACTGATAACACTCTCTGTGTCTTGTGTATCACTGTTGGTCGGCTGCTCTCCTCGACTTGACCCTTGGAGCAGATACATAATTATGCAGATGACAAAATACACACACTCGTAGTACCAGAAGCAGTTGACAACTCTTCTACTTGTGGTCTTCTCTGATGATGTCCACCACCTTCCCTTCTTCCTCTCTGATCTGTGCCATCTGCTGGCTACAAGAACAGCTCAAGTTAATGCAGTACACATGATATACCTGTGGAGATCTCCGCCTCCTCTGATGCTGTAATTGCTGAGCAGCTGGCTGTTGTTGCTGTGCTTCTTGTTGTCTACCTGTGAATCGTCTGCTCAGTTTCCGTAACCACATGAGGACTGTCACGGTGGTCATAGAGACAAACGCACTCACAACAACAATGACAGCCATAGACAGAGGCCAGTGGTACAAATAGTATCTACATCAAGAACAAGATACTCTGATAACTACAGAACAAAAGTAGGGCAGTTTGTTTATACATAGTTACTAATTTTGAAAAGAGGTGCATCACTGTGTATTGACTGTGCATCAGTCTAGTCTTACGCTAGTCCAGAAAAGTCAGCATCTAATTTGAGTGACACACGATAGAGTTGGACATGATGACTGAGCACAGTCACTCTGCCATATACTGCCCCAACTGCCTACAAGAATAACCAAATATTAGACTAGTGTAACATTAAAAATTAGCGGGTGAAAGAATACTATGCGCGTGCACTCACAAATGGCTCCTGGTAGTCCATCATTGTCACTGATAGATGTTGCTGTTGTTCAGACCAACCGAACAGGAGTGGTAAGGAATAGAAAAAAGTGGAGAGAGTTTGCAACAATGGTGACTTGTAGTGGAGCATAACCTACAATGAAGAAATGATAAGATATTGCAACAAGGCTAACTTTATACTCACGTATCTAGCAGAAGTAGCAAGCTGTACTCTTGAATTGGAATACAGTGATACATTAACCATGAACATACCTGTACAATACACTTGGTATGGGTTATACTGTACTAATACAATAGACACTCACCCAACATCTCATTACTAGGGCTCTCAGGGAGTTCTATCTCTAGTGTAACTGTGTATAGTTGACCAGGGCTAAGCAGACGACTCCCGCCAGCAAGGAAGAATTCAGAGTATGGATAAAAGCATGCCGGCATTCCCACAGGGTGTTCGTGACTATAATAGTGCTTAGCCTCTTGAGTGAAGAGAGGGACATGTTCAGGATCATGTACTGAACTGGAGGAGGATGGGTGAGTTCGTGTGTTGTACTGTGCTCCACCAGATACTGTGCATTGTGGGCTATAGGGTGAGAAACAGTATTGGTATGATTGTCTATTGTGCAGCTGTAGACCTTACTTGAAGTAAAGGTGTACAGGAATCATGTGAGTCTTTGGCGGCACCATTATGTGTCTGATTATAGTGTACAGCATCATGGATGCTAAGAGGTAGCCGAAGAACAGCACCACAGTGAGGACAGCACGCAGAATGAGCTCCTTGGTGGTTCCTAGAGCGGTACTCCAGAGCCATACGGCGGTACTCCATAGCCATGTGACAGGATAGAAGAGTCGGGATAGGAAAGATCGCACAGACATTGCCTTTGATTGCGCTAGCTTCCTTAGCAGCGCAGAGAATTAAAACTCCAACGTGACCTCCTTTTTCTCTTGCCCCTCCCTAAGGCTCGCTAAGAGCAATGCGCCACACCTCCAAACTTTTTGCCGACTAGAAGATGGCGCTCGTTGATGAGTTCCCGATAGCGAGAAGCGGCGCCGTTATGTTTGTATACGACCATCAGCTACTGCTGTGGGGAGGGATGACGCAAGTTGTGCTGGGAGAGGGAGAGGATCGCTTCAATATTGACATCAACTTGCCAGGTAGGTCCACACGTGTACATGTACTTGACCCGGCTGAAGTCAGCACCACATTCGCCAGCACCACATTCATAGAAACCATAAAACTACATTTTTGTGGTTTGGGCATTGTGCCTATAATAATAGCTGCTGTGCGCGCTTGACAATATCACCATAATAGAGTGCGCTTATGTACACGCGTGGTCTCGTTACTATTCAGTAGTACTGTACGGCATGAGAGAGGCAGCTAGGGCAGGAACATGAGTACAACGATCACTGGCAGTAAGTCATTCATACTAGATAGCTGGGAGGGAGAAAAGGCTTCTCAAATGCAGTTTTGCTAGGGGGCGTGATTATATTTATAATTAAATTTAGTACATTAAAGTTGATTGATGATCGAGTTGTTTGTTTCTAGTTGTTGAATGAGCCCAGCAAAGTATCTCGTTTCAAATATCATTTTTTGTTTCCTGAACTCAGCAATTAAGAGTTTGAATGTTGATTTACCAATACGAAGCATGTGCATGGCACGCGCCTTATTATATTGCTGGGTGTGGCACTAACTGACCAAATTATCCATGTGAGTTTCTTCTTTATGTGCATGTGCTTGTTTCAAATCTCATTTTCCTTCATTCTAGTTGTCTCCTGGACCCAGCAATAAGACTTTGAACATCGAAATCTACCGATACCAACACGCTCCGCCTTATTGCTGGGTGTGGCTTTAACTGACCAACTTCTACATGTGAGTTTCTTCTTCAGGTGCATGTGTTTGTTTCAAATCTCATTTTCTTTCATTCTAGATGTCTCCTGGACCCAGCAATAAGACTTTGAACATCGAAATCTACCGATGCCAACACGCTCCGCTTTATTGCTGGGTGTGGCTTTAACTGACCAACTTCTACATGTGAGTTTCTTCTTCAGGTGCATGTGCTTGTTTCAAATCTCATTTTCTTTCATTCTAGATGTCTCCTGGACCCAGCAATAAGAGCTTGAACGTTGAAATCTACCGATACTAACACGCTCCGCCTTATTGCTGGGTGTGGTACTAACTGATCAACTTGTACATGTGAGTTTCTTCTTGATGTGCATGTGCTTGTTTCAAATCTCAGTTTGGGCTAGACTCCTGGACATTCAACAGACAAGCTGATCTCTTTTTCACTCTCAACACACTCCAATCCACCCAGGAATAACATTGGTTAACTCCTCCCACTTCCTGTTTTCCAACCCAAATACGTCAAATGCGATGTTCATCAATTTCTTGCACATTTTCAATTTGGGCTAGACTCCTGGACATTCAACAGACAAACTGATGCCATTTCCACTCTCAGCACACTCCAATCCACCCAGGAATAACATTGGTTAACTCCTCCCACTTCCTGTTTTCCAACCCAAATACGTCAAATGCGATGTTCATCAATTTCTTGCACATTTTCAATTTGGGCTAGACTCCTGGACATTCAACAGACAAACTGATGCCATTTCCACTCTCAGCACACTCCAATCCACCCAGGAATAACATTGGTTAACTCCTCCCACTTCCTGTTTTCCAACCCAAATACGTCAAATGCGATGTTCATCAATTTCTTGCACATTTTCCATTTGGGCTAGACTCCTGGACATTCAACAGACAAACTGATGCCATTTCCACTCTCAACACACTCCAATCCACCCAGGAATAACATTGGTTAACTCCTCCCACTTCCTGTTTTCCAACCCAAATACGTCAAATGCGATGTTCATCAATTTCTTGCACATTTTCAATTTGGGCTAGACTCCTGGACATTCAACAGACAAACTGATGCCATTTCCACTCTCAGCACACTCCAATCCACCCAGGAATAACATTGGTTAACTCCTCCCACTTCCTGTTTTCCAACCCAAATACGTCAAATGCGATGTTCATCAATTTCTTGCACATTTTCAATTTGGGCTAGACTCCTGGACATTCAGCAGACAAACTGATGCCATTTCCACTCTCAACACACTCCAATCTACCCAGGAATAACATTGGTTAACTCCTCCCACTTCCTGTTTTCCAACCCAAATACGTCAAATGCGATGTTCATCAATTTCTTGCACATTTTCCATTTGGGCTAGACTCCTGGACATTCAGCAGACAAACTGATGCCATTTCCACTCTCAACACACTCCAATCCACCCAGGAATAACATTGGTTAACTCCTCCCACTTCCTGTTTTCCAACCCAAATACGTCAAATGCGATGTTCATCAATTTCTTGCACATTTTCAATTTGGGCTAGACTCCTGGACATTCAACAGACAAACTGATGCCATTTCCACTCTCAGCACACTCCAATCCACCCAGGAATAACATTGGTTAACTCCTCCCACTTCCTGTTTTCCAACCCAAATACGTCAAATGCGATGTTCATCAATTTCTTGCACATTTTCAATTTGGGCTAGACTCCTGGACATTCAACAGACAAACTGATGCCATTTCCACTCTCAGCACACTCCAATCCACCCAGGAATAACATTGGTTAACTCCTCCCACTTCCTGTTTTCCAACCCAAATACGTCAAATGCGATGTTCATCAATTTCTTGCACATTTTCAATTTGGGCTAGACTCCTGGACATTCAACAGACAAACTGATGCCATTTCCACTCTCAGCACACTCCAATCCACCCAGGAATAACATTGGTTAACTCCTCCCTCTTCCTGTTTTCCAACCCAAATACGTCAAATGCGATGTTCATCAATTTCTTGCACATTTTCAATTTGGGCTAGACTCCTGGACATTCAGCAGACAAACTGATGCCATTTCCACTCTCAACACACTCCAATCTACCCAGGAATAACATTGGTTAACTCCTCCCACTTCCTGTTTTCCAACCCAAATACGTCAAATGCGATGTTCATCAATTTCTTGCACATTTTCCATTTGGGCTAGACTCCTGGACATTCAGCAGACAAACTGATGCCATTTCCACTCTCAACACACTCCAATCCACCCAGGAATAACATTGGTTAACTCCTCCCACTTCCTGTTTTCCAACCCAAATACGTCAAATGCGATGTTCATCAATTTCTTGCACATTTTCAATTTGGGCTAGACTCCTGGACATTCAACAGACAAACTGATGCCATTTCCACTCTCAGCACACTCCAATCCACCCAGGAATAACATTGGTTAACTCCTCCCACTTCCTGTTTTCCAACCCAAATACGTCAAATGCGATGTTCATCAATTTCTTGCACATTTTCAATTTGGGCTAGACTCCTGGACATTCAACAGACAAACTGATGCCATTTCCACTCTCAGCACACTCCAATCCACCCAGGAATAACATTGGTTAACTCCTCCCACTTCCTGTTTTCCAACCCAAATACACTCTCATCCACTCTCATGATTATTATTGTACTATGTTATTAACTCAACCTATAGTTAAATTTTAACTTTCAACTTTTTTTCTTTTTTTTAGTTATTTTTGTTAGGATTCTTGTGTTACTGATTACAATTCACCGGCTCTAAAATTCTAAAAGTACGGTCGGTCGGTCGGTCGTACGTACCACAGTAAAAAATTGGTGTACTACACGCTAGGTGGGGCTCGCTCAGGCTCGCCCCAATTATGTATTGTTCATGCAGGGTACTTTAACTTCAGTCTATGGGAATCTAGGATTCTCTGCGCCCAATGATGCTGAAGAAGGTACTTTGGCTCTTATAAATTCCATTTGTGATGGCCTTCAGGTATAGCTATTATGTTGGTTTGATGTAATAAATCAATGATTATTATCATGCAGACATTTCCTGGAAGTGATATTTTTGAATTGAAGTTTAAGATCACAGCATCCTGTCCAGTTTGTATCGAGGTGTTGCAATAATATTTGTTATGTATAATGTATTGTGCACATGCAGATTCCAGCAACTGTGGAGGAAACTTCATTTCAAATCACTCCATGTACCTTTGGCAGTACCAGTAATAAGAGACAGCATTGTTCCACAACTGTGTTGTGGAACAATGCTGTCTCTTATTATAAGACGCAACTGATCATAAGTTCTAGGTAGCTATATAGTATGCCGGATCGAGATAAATTTATGCCAGCTTCTTGCAGCCAATGCCACAACTGCCAAAGCAACTTACAGGTCCATGGTGAAATACTGAAGTTACCAGATAACCTGTTGTTGGTAGTTCACCGAAACCTTGTTGGTAGACGCACAAAAGATAAAACTGCTGTGCAGCTTGATGAGTAAGTTGTGTCAGATGATGATTAAAATAACTTATGATAAAATTATAGACTGTTGCAAGTTGATTCTCAAACCACTTATAGTTTGGCTGGTGCAATTGTGAGTAGCATTATGCATAGCATAACTATTTAACATAGTTCTTAAAATTCATGTAGGTACATTATGGATCAAGAACTGGAGGCCATTGTATGTTTTAGCATGCTTCAGTATAATAGAATTGACATAATGATTGTTGTTAAATTTAATGCAGATAACGCAATTGTGTCCAATGGCTATGGATGGACTATTTATGATGACAGTGCTGTAAGAGAGGAGAATAAAAAGGATTGGGCAATGTCAGAAAATGTTGCTGTTAGTATTCATTGTACAAGTGCTGTGCATGGAAACATGCATCATGTGTAATACTGCATTATTAACTATAATTATAGAGGAACGTATACATTGTAATGTACATCAAGAATCAATCAAAGGTGATTATAGTTAAGAGTTTAACAAGTAATATTGCACATTAAAATAACAGGTCTATCTCAATCCATCAACTGACTTCAGTAACTATGGAACAGTAGTGAGTTTTTACATTTTGTAATGTTCATGCAGCAAGGGTTTATTGCAGAAGCCACAATTTGGAATAACTTTGGAAGAGGAAAAAACGGTACAGCCTATTTTGTAAGATTGCTAAGTTTATTAATTATATTCATCAGATTAAGAAAAACCTTGCTCAGGTCCCTGGAGGGGAGACATTGACAGAAGGTCAATGGCTGTCATCTGAGGTGATTTCAATGCCTGCCTCGTGTGTCACAAATTCATAATAATCTGTACTGAATGCAGATCATCTGTGAATATATGCACAGCCTCATACAGATGCATGATAAGCGAAAGGTATAGCTAATAATATTAAACTCATTAATTATTCATTCATTTGCACTTGTTGCATCCAGGTTGCTTTTTCATTTGATCCAGTTTTCCTCCCAAATTTAAAGGCAAGAGGTTATAGCACTGTGGAGCGCTATGCCAAGGTTTGCGGCGCTGTCCAGTAGATGCATGGATGCATGACTTGTATGCATGCAGGGCATTGATCTTTTAAAGAAGGAAATCATACTGTTCCCGGTTCATTGCCCACAGCATTGGATGTTGGTGGTAAATATGCATGCATGCATAACTCCAATAAGATTTTATTATTTCTTCAGGTTGTTTTTATACAACAGAAGCATGTTTGCTGTATCGATTCATTACAGCATTGCGCTAATCAGCCTGCTGATTATGTTAACTGGATATGGTATGCAATTGTTCATGCATGCATGCATTTTTGTCCAGTATCATTATAGCCATACACACAGGTACTTTCTTGCCAGGAAATGTGGTCTTGACCGTCGGCAATGGAAATTTTGTGACATGGTTTGTAATGTAATGTAATGTTTACAATAATATAGCTAATATTATTTTTATGAAGACTCCATTTGCCCCTAAGCAGAAGAACATGTATGACTGTGGTGTATTCATTTGTATGGTAATGTATTATTCGTATTGGTAACATAGTTTTGATTGTTAGAGCAGGCAGCAAAATGCATTATGCTGGGATGCAAATTGTCATACACACAGGTACATGTATTCAATACAAATTAAATCATCATTACCTTTTTCGATTATAGATGGACGCAATTAAAGCTAGACTTGAGATAGCCAAGACAGTCATGGAAATGAAGACAAAAGCAGTCACTATTCAGGCAATAATTAACTCTTGCAGTTGTGTATGCATAATGCTGGGCTTATTAGGATTCAGATGATACAGATGGTGGTGATGACAGTGATAATGATACCTTCCCCTCTGTCAACTTCAAGCTAATTGCAGAAAAAGTATAATACCTTTGTTAATACCGTACACTGTGTATATGCACTACAATTATATAATATTCATGCATTCAATCATATCCATGTACTCTGACTATATACTTTTTTGCAGAAGTCTACGATGTGCAAGAGTACTGACAAAGTTGTATACAATGATGTATGACATTATTATAGCTATATACATTCTAACACGATTTTTTTTCCAGAAGTCTATGACGTATCCAAGTACAGGTGATATAATTGCCACTTTGCACATTATAATTGTGTTGATATGAATAAAACTTGCTATGTCATGCAGCCATCATTGCAGACTACAATCAAAGACCAATATTTTGGGTGCATGGACTATGCACATTGTATGTGGAAGATGTATTAAATGTTCTATGTGAAGATCGATCAACGTGCATTACTGTAAGTCTGTGAATGCATCAAACAAATTAATTATTATGTGTTTCTATATACACACTATATTATGTAGGTTCTGTATTTTTGCTTGCATGTATGGGTAAAGATGCTGGAGAAATTTCAATTACAGGTTAATGCATCTTGCATGAAAACAGAATTAAAGTTGTTCATTGAATGCATCATCAGATGGATGCATATGAGAGGCAAGATCAACTCAGCATTGAAATTATTCATGGCGTTGACATACAGAAGTGTCGAAAGCTCAATGCCACAGATTTTGACAAATTGAATCCATGCAGACACATCCAGGTACATTCACAAGTGGAAAAAGCTTCATGATTTACTGTTGATTTACAGAGAAGCCCATGTGATATTAAATATCTGATCTGCCCTTTCTTTTTGAGGCATTCTTTTATATGCGTAAGTTAACAATACTATACATGCAGTCATGCAAACTATTAAATAACTAATACAATATAGGTTGCTGATTTTAGAAAGAAAATTGTCTACTCCTATGATCCTGTTAATGATCATCATAAGCAACATCTAAAGGAAGTAGAGCTGTTTCGGTAATGCATGCATGGATATAGAATTCATGAATGTCATACATGTATAGTGATGGATGCGAACATAGTATAAGTATGCATAAATCTAAAAGGCATTATCACCTTTTTATAACATAGGAGGGTGGTGGGAACATGGCATTCTCTGACAGAGTCAAGAAGGCGACAATACAATGACTGGACTATTACCAGCATAAAAGTATGCATCACTCATTATACTTAATTTTTACTGCAAATACTATATTATATAAGGTGACAACATTCATTTCACCAAATAGCAGCGTTGTCACACTTTGCAAGGTAATCATCATTAATATTGCGTGCATGTACATATACATGTATAACTATCATTCACTATCATGCAGTTTATTCATGACCTCCTTTGGAGTAATTGCTCGTGTTCACAGTTAGTAGACCATGGCAAAAATTTAAATGTAAGATGCTTGGCTAATATGAATCATCAATGGAAATATTTTACAGGATGACAAGATGTGGCTAGTAAAGGAATTATGTAGAAGGTATGTGTTTATTAACTTTTTTTGTTGAAATATCTTTTTGTGAAAGGTATGTGTTTAAAACAGCAAAAATTAATGCATAAAATTAATTAATAAATCTCCGTAAACTGCTGCATAATCCATGCAGCATTGACAAGTTGGACACCGTCAATTGTGATGAGGAAATTGCAGAAAGAGTAAGAAAGCAGCTTGGCATTGTTGGTCAAGGTATGATGATTATATTCAGGCACACCAATAATTAGCTACATATTACATTTAATCATGAACATTCAGAATGTGCCTCATCAGTACACACAGATGCAAGTGAAAAAAATGAAGATGTGGTTATTCAGCTACTAGATTGTTACGGTACCTTTGTGCATGCACATAATTATTTACTTATTACAATAATCAATTATGTATTGCAGATGAAACTACATTACCTAAATACATTTTGAGACCACAATTTAGTGGAAATTGTGATGTAGTAGATGCAGATGACATCTTTAACAGTAGGTCTAGGAGGGATATGTGGATTGCTGGATTTCCCAGGCTAGAAAGACCATCAGACGAGTTAGACATAAACTAATCCATTAAGTTTTGATTATGTAACTCTATTCATATAGGCATTGGTTGTTTACACGACTATTTATAAGAGCAGTATTGAAGACTGCAGAGGCAAGAGACTTTTCCAATTGTTTAATTATTACAATTACTGGCATCATAATAGCCAACACTGAGGTCTGCCTGCACAGGAGAATTTGACAGTGTCTTTGCCATGAGAGAAAGTAGGAGGAAAGGCATAGACAAATATAACATGTGGCCATTAGAATCAAATGATATGGTATAAACTAGTGCACATGCATGTTACACATGAAGTATGCATACAAGCATAATGTCAATAACAAAATGCATGCAAATCACCCAATGCAGTTTGAGGAAGTGATTTACTTTTTAAGTGGCATAGTGGGTGACGTAGAACAAAGACACCGCCATATCGCTGGTGATATGGTATATCAAGTGCTCTTCCCTGAGGTATGATAAAATGAAGAATAATAAAATGCTTTTGATTTCGTAATAGGCCATGACAGTTCTAATAGGAAATAAATTTAATATCAGATACGAGGAGGCAGCAAAGTCATTTCTTACTAAGGTTCTAAAATTTAAATAGATACACTATTATTCGTTATACAATTATTAACATTTTCTTCTTTCACTTTTCATAGACACTACCACAGGTGTGAGCAAGACAGACAGAATAGCTTAACAATAAATTCTCTAATTTTTGTTTATGTATAATAATTGCATGCATGCACAATGCACCGTTGTAATAAATGGATATAACAGGCAGGCATAAATAGCACATCACATACTTCCAATGCATGGGTATTTAATTGTGGCCATAATAATGTTTAGGTTTTGAGCTGGAATCTCGCTTCAAGTCTATAATCCAAATGCACTGAAACTTCAATATATATGGATTTGACTAGTCAATCTCATTCTACTATTACCTTATGCAAGTTTTTATTAGTATAATAGTCATATGCACCCTGGTATGGTAGTGAGATCAGTGATCATAGGTATGTACGCAGACCCTGTCATGTGAAGCCATCATCATTACTGTAGGCAAGTAGCTATAATAATAATGATGAACACATTATGGATACATGAATTATTTATGAGAACCAAAAAGTCCGAAACAGATAAATATTGTCTGTCTGCAGTTGCAAAGAATTACATACATAATAAAATTATACTGCAAAACATTCAAACTCATTCTTGAAATTGGGTTTAGAAACACGAAAAGAAAATAAGATTTACAATCAGCATATGTACCTCAACAAGAAATTCACAACAGTTAGTGCCACATGCATGCCCAGCAATAAAACGGAGCATGTTTATCAGTTGGAATTAATCACATTCAAACACTTATTGCTTTGTCCAGAACAGAGAAAGCAGAAATGGCATCAATATGTCTGTTGAACATTCATAAATAACAATAAAACAAGAACACTACAAAAAACAAGGAAAAAGTTAAAATTTAGCTATAGGTTGAGTTTATAACATAGTACAATAATAGTAATAATCATGAGAGTGGAAACACTGGGTAGATTGGAGTGTGTTGAGAGTGGAAATGGCATCAGTTTGTTTGCTGAATGTCCAGGAGTCTAGCCCAAATTGAAAATGTGCAAGAAATTGATGAACATCGCATTTGACGTATTTGGGTTGGAAAACAGGAAGTGGGAGGAGTTAACCAATGTTATTCCTGGGTAGATTGGAGTGTGTTGAGAGTGGAAATGGCATCAGTTTGTCTGCTGAATGTCCAGGAGTCTAGCCCAAATTGAAAATGTGCAAGAAATTGATGAACATCGCATTTGACGTATTTGGGTTGGAAAACAGGAAGTGGGAGGAGTTAACCAATGTTATTCCTGGGTAGATTGGAGTGTGTTGAGAGTGGAAATGGCATCAGTTTGTCTGCTGAATGTCCAGGAGTCTAGCCCAAATGGAAAATGTGCAAGAAATTGATGAACATTGCATTTGACGTATTTGGGTTGGAAAACAGTAAGTGGGAGGAGTTAACCAATGTTATTCCTGGGTAGATTGGAGTGTGTTGAGAGTGGAAATGGCATCAGTTTGTCTGCTGAATGTCGAAAATGTGCAAGAAATTGATGAACATCGCATTTGACGTATTTGAGTTGGAAAACAGGAAGTGGAAGGAGTTAACCAATGTTATTCCTGGGTGGATTGGAGTGTGCTGAGAGTGGAAATGGCATCAGTTTGTCTGTTGAATGTCCAGGAGTCTAGCCCAAATTGAAAATGTGCAAGAAATTGATGAACATCGCATTTGACGTATTTGGGTTGGAAAACAGGAAGTGGGAGGAGTTAACCAATGTTATTCCTGGGTGGATTGGAGTGTGTTGAGAGTAGAAATGGCATCAGTTTGTCTGTTGAATGTCCAGGAGTCTAGCCCAAATTGAAAATGTGCAAGAAATTGATGAACATCGCATTTGACGTATTTGGGTTGGAAAACAGGAAGTGGGAGGAGTTAACCAATGTTATTCCTGGGTGGATTGGAGTGTGCTGAGAGTGGAAATGGCATCAGTTTGTCTGTTGAATGTCCAGGAGTCTAGCCCAAATTGAAAATGTGCAAGAAATTGATGAACATCGCATTTGACGTATTTGGGTTGGAAAACAGGAAGTGGGAGGAGTTAACCAATATTATTCCTTGGTGGATTGGAGTGTGTTGAGAGTGGAAATGAGATCAACAAGAAACTCACATGCAAAACTTGGATAGTGCCACACTCAGCAATAAGGCGGAGCAACATTCAAAATCTTATTTTTGGCGGCATCTAGAATGAAAGAAAATGAGTTAAAATTATAACTCATAATATTATAGTTAATTTTAAACAAAATGTCCTACCGTTCAGCTATTATATCATTTGTAAATATGTAACTAGTATTGTTGAAAAATAATTATGCAGACTGTGAATTATCATTTCCTTATGTAATATCATTATAGACTGTAAAGTTAGTCTGTAGTACTGACTCACAATCAGCGCTCCATGATTTGAGAGTTAAGGCGTACGTTGGCAGTAACTCTGGCGCGATCTGACGTTTCTGTCTCTAGATGTGTTACATATGCGTCGTGCACGCCCATTTAGTAAATGCGCACACAAAGCGCACTAGATGTACATGTATACAACACATGTTCAACAAGTACATTCTTGTGGTTTATAGTGAATGTGGTGCTGGCGAATGTGGTGTTGACTTCAGCCGGGTATGTACTTGTCAAGCTTCATTATTATTTTTATTATTAATTTTAGAAATTGCAGAACTTGAAGATGATGATGAGGATGGTGGCCAGAATGAGATGTACATTGATATATTTGATTTGAAAACACGAGAATGGAGAAAGCAGATTGTTGATGGTGACGTGCCAACACAGTGTAGAGGATCATTCCATGTAGTTGTTGGTAATACGCTGTACTTGTTTGGTGGTTATAATGGGCCAGATGGTTTCAGCAACACCTTATATGCACTCAATCTGGACACATTCAAATGGCAAAAACCAAAACAGGATCCTCTTCGTGCTCCCACTCCAAAGTTTCTTGGAGGAATGGTAGCTTTTGGGAATAGACTGGTAGTCTTCGGAGGCTATGGCAACAAGGCCGATTTTAAAGAAACCCATGGAGCAACGTTCTTGCCTAACGATACCTTTGGTGGTGGCAATTCAGGAAGTGGATGGAACAATGCTGTGCATGAGTATAATATTGACACTGGTAAGGAAACACCCATAGCAGCAGTATGTGTATACTAGTTGTGTATAGGTGAGTGGAATGAGTGTAGCTGTACTGGTGAGCGACCTCCTCCTTGTGATAAGTTCACCTTCAATCAGCTGGATAAACGGAGGGCTATACTGTTTGGAGGCAAACAGAGCAAGTACACCATTGCCTTCAATGAGGTATACATTCTGACTGCTGCAGAGGAGGGAAAAGAAATGGTAAGTCCACTTGCTGTCTCTGTTAGTTTACACTGTGTTCTTCTCATAGCATTTTGATGGACCCTTCAGACCACAGGCTGGGCAGCAGTGGCCAGTAGGGAGAGGGCTGCATGCTGCTGCTTGTCTTGTAGACCCTCAGTCAGATCTTGCCTGCACTGACCAGCACCTGATGGTTGTATGGGGGCAGGGATGGGATGCAAAGCATGTCAAGGATATCTGGATACTCCACATACAGAGCATGACATGGAAAAAGGTAATTATATAGACATACTAGTTTTTTCCAAAATCATTTTGGAAACAGTGGAATATTTTGCTTCGTCCGAGGATGTTCCATATGGGATGCAGCTATCACCATGGTGACAGACACACTGATGTTCTAGTGTATGGAGGCAACAAGCACCGCCAGTCAAAGTTTGAGCGTCATGTCATGACTGATCTTATCATCTTTAAATTTGGTAAATCATCCTCTGTTTGATCCACTCACTCTCTCTCTCCTCTTGTCTAGGTTCATTGCAGAGTCTGTACGATAAGTGTGTCAAGATGGTGTCTCATGATCGCCATCTGTACAGCAAGAGTCTAGCAGTACTACCTCCTAAGATTCAATCAGTCCTGTCAAGTGCAAAGGGCGTTGATGTTGCATGTCACATTATTTACCCTCATGATAGATTTGGTGAGTAAAACATGTATTTATACGTACTCATCTCTTTCATAATATTACTTCAGGCTCTATCCAGACCCTGCAGGAAATGTGCATTAGGTTTGCATGTGGTGATCAGCAGCTCTATGAACATGGGCTCTCTGTGCTGCAACCTCACTTCAAGTCAGCTCTGAGAAGAGCCAAGGATGCAAATATCTCTTACCGCATAGTCTATCCTCGAGACATTGACTTTCAGTAGCCAACACCGAGGGTGGGGTTAAGGGTTACACGTGGGCGGTTGGGCGTTAAATAGGTTATTCTTGTTTACCAAGAGATGGCGCTCGTTGAAGAGTTCCCGATCTCGAGGAATGGCGCTGTTATGTTTGTTTACGATCATCAGCTACTAGTGTGGGGAGGAATGACGCAAGTTGTGCTGGGAGAGGGGGAGGATCGCTTCAATATTGACATCATCTTGCCAGGTCAGGGCATTGAAACGTGTTTGCTATGGGAGGGGTACGTGAGCCCAAAATATTGAGGTACATGTTCCACGCACAGACTTGGGCTCACATGCCAAGCTGTATGTACATGATGATTTGCATGTGTGATAAGTTTTGTGTTATATTCAGAAATTGCAGAGGAAGATGATGATGAAGAGAGCTACGATGGTGCCCAAAATGAGATGTACATGGAAATATTTGACTTACGGACACGAGAATGGAGAAAGCAGATTGTTGATGGTGATGTACCAACACAGTGTAGAGGATCATGCCATGTAGTTGTTGGTAATATGCTGTACATGTTTGGAGGTTATAACGAGCCAGATGGTTTCAGCAACACCTTATATGCACTCGATCTGGACACATTCAAATGGCAGAAACCAAAACAAGATCCACTCTGTGCTCCCACTCCAAAGTTCTTTGGAGGAATGGTAGCATTTGGGAATAGACTGGTAGTCTTTGGAGGCTCTGGCAGCAAAGACGGGTTTCATACAACCCATGGAGCAACATTCTTGCCTGATGATACTTTTGGTGGCAATTCAGGAAGTGGATGGAACAATGCTTTGCATGAGTATAATATTGACACTGGTAAGTGAAACCACTCATACATACAGAGAGTATCAGTCTAGTATGTGTGTGTACTACTTGTGTATAGGTGAGTGGAATGAGTGTAGCTGTACTGGTGAGCGACCTCCTCCTTGTGAACAGTTCAGCTTGAATCAGCTGGATAAACAGAGGGCTATACTGTTTGGAGGCAAACAGAACAAGTATACCATTGCCTTCAATGAGGTATACATTCTGACTGCTGCAGAGGAGGGAAAAGAAATGGTAAATCCACTTGCTATCTCTATTAGTTTACACTGTGTTCTTCTCATAGCATTTTGATGGACCCTTCAGACCACAGGCTGGGCAGCAGTGGCCAGAAGGGAGAGGGGCGCATGCTGCTGCTTGTCTTGTAGACCCTCAGTCAGATCTTGCCTGCACTGACCAGCAGCTGATGGTTTTATGGGGCCATTTGTGGGATGCAAAACATGCTAAGGACATCTGGATACTTAACATACAAAGCATGACATGGAAAAAGGTATGATAATATATAATATAGTACATTAGACATTAAAGGTATTTTGTCAACAGTGGAATATTTTGCTTCGTCCGAGAAAGTATCATATGGGATGCAGCTATCACCATGGTGACAGACACACTGATGTTCTAGTGTATGGAGGTAACAAGCAACGCCAGTCAAAGTTTGAGCGACATGTCATGACTGATCTTATCATCTTTAAATTTGGTAAATCATCCTCTGTTTGATCCACTCACTCTCTCTCTCCTCTTGTCTAGGTTCATTGCAGAGTCTGTACGATAAGTGTGTCAAGATGGTGTCTCATGATCACCATCTGTACAGCAAGAGTCTAACAGTACTACCTCCTAAGATTCAATCAGTCCTGTCAAGTGCAAAGGGCGTTGATGTTGCATGTCACATTATTTACCCTCATGATAGATTTGGTGAGTAAAACATGTATTTATACGTACTCATCTCTTTCATAATATTACTTCAGGCTCTATCCAGACCCTGCAAGAAATGTGCATTAGGTTTGCATGTGGTGATCAGCAGCTCTATGAGTATGGGCTCTCTGTGCTGCAACCTCACTTCAAATCAGCTCTGATAAGAGCCAAGGATGCAAATATCTCTTACCGCATAGTCTATCCTCGAGACATTGACTTTCGGTAAACACTCCATCCAAGGGCGTGGCAACACGTGGGTAGTTGGGCGTTAAATAGAATGTCTTTGCTGAAAACGTTTCTTGCTAGTACTGCTGCGTTTCATATAGCTGCTGTTCTCTTTGGAGCTCCGTTTGTAGAGTATGCAACTGTTTATTCTGTTAATATTTTTGTATTGATATATTATTGCAGGAATTTTGTAAGTACTCTATCATGGGCTGTGCTCATGTCAATTTTAACAATTCTTGTTCCCAAGTTGTTGTGTGCAAGTGATTGTCAAGCTATTCTCAGGTTTCTGTGAAACTCAAATTTGTGAAACGCATGTTATTGTCTGTCTCTAGACCAGTGACACGATTAACTAGCAAAGAGGTGTGGTTTGTACTGCATGTGTGTCTGACTGTAAGTGGTGCATGGCTGGGAGCCATAGTACTACCTCTGGACTGGAACACTCACTGGCAGGTGAACTATCTATCACTGTATTATATTAAAACACAGGTCTGGTAGGACGTTTCTGAACTTTTAAAAAATATAATGTGTGGACGTTTAGCAATATGCTGCCAGTTCAAGAAGACACAATTTCTTAGCATGTTATTAGAGCGCTGATGTTTGTAGGTGGTCATTATTATGATTTTGCTTTTAGAAATTTCCATTCTCGTGTTGTGTTGGAGCTGTCAGTGGTTGTGTGATCAGCAGTCTGATGAACTGTGTCAGGTGGTTGATAGTATCAAAACAGAGAACTGAGAACAGCCATATTTAGACTGCTACTAGAAGCAGCTTTGTTTTATCATCAACAATGCTATCACCTGCAGATAACTGTTTCATAAGTAAAAAATTATTTTCATACACATCAAGTTGAAAATAAAAATGATAAATAAACCAACTATCAAAAAATGAATACTAGCTAGATGTTAGCACACATTAATTTTTATGCAAGAAAAATCATACAAGTATCAACAATGCTTCATTGTGTTATTATTGTTCCAGAAATTGTCCATTCTCCAGAGTCTGAATTTATTTTGGACAGGATGATTTCTGATTCAAACATGTAGTTTGGATCACCACGTTCAAGAAGTGTACGAGCCATTGTGGCAACAGAAGGATACAGTTTCACCACAAAGTCTTGAAGACCTATTGATATCTTCACTGCACAACTTGTGTTCAGCATACAGTCGGTGATTAGTATTCGTATTACAGAACCACATCCTTTTTCCGTAATGTGAATTGCATTCGAGTCACGATTGAACGAAGCTTCAACACGAGTTGCATCACGCTCTCCACTCCTGGTGATATCGATCCAATAGAATAAATCAGAGGGGGCTGCCAAACCATCAATAGGATACAAAGGATTTCTATGGGCTCTTGTGTTCACATCCCAAATAACCTGGGATGGAAGAGGGTTGCGTCGATGCTGGCTAACCCAAGCAATTGCATTGGTATCCTGTGTTGTTGAATTGCGGG
Source organism: Haliclona indistincta (assembly GCA_964017065.1). Lineage (NCBI taxonomy): Eukaryota > Metazoa > Porifera > Demospongiae > Haplosclerida > Chalinidae > Haliclona > Haliclona indistincta. Next base: position 17,516,676 of record OZ024784.1, read on the forward strand.
ATTTGTCCTGAAGCCAAGCTTTAAGATCACTGACTACTGTGTATTTGCATTGATTTTTATCATTGTCTTTAAAGTTGTGTCCTTTATTGAAGTGCACCCAACACTCATGAACATACCCATCTGGGTGTTGTAGTTGGAGTTCATCCAGCATTATACCATACTCTGCTCCAACTCGACACCGATTGTAGGCAGTATCCGACTCACCAACTTGAATTGCAAACGGAACATGGTATAAATTAACCATCTTCGTCCCATTTGGGTGACCAGAGGACATGTTAGCTGCTGCCCATCTATCAGCCATTCGAGGCGTCACCTGATATACCCCGTCACCACCTGCAGAAAAACCCAGTAGATAAACACGGTTCGGATTTATGTTCAGACACATTATCATGGATGCAATTAGTCGATCATAGAGTTCATAAGATTCCTTGACAAAGTGAAGATTCCACGTGTTTGTAATGCCTCTAGGAGCAACATACACTCCAGTGGTAACACTGTCTTGATAATAGGTCTGCATGTGCTCCCATTGACTGTCGTTTATAAACGACGGGGTTCCTCCTCCACCATGTAAGCAGATGTACAATGGGTACCCATCTGTGGGCTTCTTCCCGACCACCTTATACTCGATTTTCATTTTGCCGCAAAGCGTCTTGCTGCGCAGCTCCTGATCTGCCTTACACTTGAAAGACGATAAATACTTCTCCCATAGCGCGTCTCTTGAAGAAGCTACTTGTCCTTGTTCTACTGTCACTGTGCTGGCTAGCAGTTGCTCCCACGAGGACAATAGCAACGGTGTCTTCTGTTGAGAAACTCTGCTACTCTCTGGAGTCTCTGCCATTTCCTAAAATTCCTGTCAGCTGTGTTCATGTCATGTGTTATTAATGATTATTATAATACATGTTCATGAATAATAGACTCATTTCACACATGACAGCTGATTGCATTTCTTCTCCTCACAGATAGGTAAACGCTGGAACAGAACATAAATACATCATCAGTGATGATTTGCATTTATCCATCTGTGTTGGAGCTGTCAGTGGTTGTGATATCAGCGGTCTGATGAGCTGTGTCGGGTGGTTGATAGTATCAAAACAGAGAACTGAGAACAGCCATGTTTAGACTACTACTAGAAGCAGCTGTATTTTATCATCAACAATGCTATCACCTGCAGATAACTGTTTCATAAGTAAAAAATTCTTTTCATACACATCAAGTTGAAAATAAAAATGATAAATAAACCAACTATCAAAAAATAATATCTCTAAACATCACTCATTTTATAATTTGAAATACTTGAAAACCTACAGAAAAGAGCACGGTGATTTTAGTAGAACCGATAGTTGAAAAATGAGCTCACTTTAATCTCCTGGTCCTCTGATCCAGTGAACACTGTGTCATGCCAGAGTGCTAGCGAATGTATGGCTCCTTCGTGTCTCTGGAGTGCCTGGATTGGTAGCATGTTCTCCAGATTCCACACCTGTTGAATTAGAAGACACAGTAACCTTACACAACACAGCTACTGTCTAATGGATGTAGGGATTGCAATATTGAAGCAAAAAAAACACTGTTCGGAGACAGTCTCTGTTTTTTTAAGAGTATGATCATTGTGTACTGACCTGTACTACGGAGTCGGAAGATGCTGAGAACATGAACACACCAGATGGTGACTCGGTCACTTTCAGCACTGTCACTATCCCAATGTGACCGGTCAATGTACACACATGATTGAGAGTGACTCTGTCGTACACTTGAATATTCTGATTATGAGTCCCTGAGACACAAGGAGACGGACCAATAAAATGTACTTGCTACTGAACAACACTCGTGTACCCCTTCCTTGCTCTTACCTACAATGACTAGCTTCCTGGTGACAGCTATAGAGTAGATAGCGCCATAACTAGTGCTCATTTGGGTCACCATGGCGAAGTCGCCACTTGCCTTCCACACATGAATCTTGTTATGTGAACCACTGTATACCACATCCTAAAAGGAAGAAAATGGTGAAAATCACCTAGGCTTACTATGGTCTTACCTGTCGCTTGTCGTAGACCAGTGCTCTTACCCAGTGGGTCAGTCCGTCTTTGTTACCAATACTGTGTACCTCAGTGAGTGTGAGCGGGTCCCAGAACTATGCGTGCACGAGAGCTATTGTAACGTGAGTTTATACACATACTTTGATGGATCCGATAGACGATGTGATAACATACTCTTTACTGCACACCATTGCACTGGTTATACCATCGTGTGCTTGCTGGAGTGTGAGATAGTTGTCATATGCAGTGTTTAATAACCCATTACACTCCAGGCATTCAGTAGTTGTCAAAACTGTATTTGACTACGGAACTCACATCGATTTTTCCTATCTCTTCTAGTGTGTCAATCTGCCATGATCTTAATGACAGATCAGTGCCTGTGCTGTACAATATTCCTCTACCAACAGCTAAACACATTGTCTGTCACAATAAACCAATGACGATCAAAATAAGAAATGCGAAAAGAAAAGTGATTGCTAACCGCTTCTTTGTGAGCAGGTATGGTCTTCAGGCATCCTCTTCTAAGATCAGCAATGTCCCAAACCTTGACTGTCCCATCACTACTACCACTGTATAGATGAGCTCCAAACGCAGCTTGACACCATATAGTAGCTTTGTGACCTCTAGTGAATGAAGAAAAAATCGCAAACTAAACAGTGCAATATTAATAGTACCTGAAGGTTCCTATACATTTCAAGGTGAAAGGCATCTGCCATACAAATGGTCTATGCTTCATCTCGCCCACAGCGGCATGAGATGATGCAACGGAGTAAACAGATGCAATTGACTCAGTCGAATATCTCTTGTACTGCTCTGCATAAGATCTGGGGCAGACAGAAACAGCAGTCTAATTTACTTTCTGTGAACAAGCATGTTATTAGAAGATACATGTATAGCATACATTCTAGGTATAACCTACTACACTTGTTATGTATTCATAGCAACAGTGCATAGCAAAAGTGATCTCAAATTCTCAAACAACTACTAGGTTTGCTATGACTAACCGTCTAAGGTAGTATGGCGTGGTGCTGTTCTCTCCTGCAGGAGGTGGACCATTGCCACGTCGTAATCTAACAGACTTGAATGATTCCACTTCAGTATCCAGCTGGTCCATGCGAGACGTCAGTGTAGTGATGGCTCTATGACAAGAGGGGAGATAGAGGGGGCAGTGATTCAGCTATACTCTCACAATGCCTGCTGCTCCATCTGCAGTGTCATGGTCTGCTTTTCAATGGTCATCTTCTCCAATGCTTTGAGCACCTTTTGCATCGAGATTTGCAATGCTTCATTCTGCTCTTTCACTGCCTTTAGCTATGAGATGTCAATGTAAGGACTGTATGCATTCTTCATAAGCTTGCATGCAGACACACATAGATGTGTTTACAAATCATTACATGCATAGGTTCCATGAAACTGACTGAATTACCTCTTTCATTGTGATAGTAAGCAGCTGTGACTCATCCGTGTATACACAGTGCTGCTTGTGCTCGGTGACCTCTTCCTTCAGTCCTCTGAATGTACAGCCTACACGAAAACAAACAGGTCTATCTAGTTGCTAGCCAGTCCGAGCAGCTACTAGCGTACCAAAGTCAGAGAAAGGGCACGGCACTTGACTGCATTTTGCAAGATGGTCGTCAAAGTCTTTTTTGCGTAATGCACCACACTGGTCTCCTCCGTACGGGCACACAGCATGTGAGAATTCACATTTGTCCTCGTGATGGTCTCGTGAGCCCAGCTTGACCATCTGGCTGCAGCCGGTCTGATCCCGTTCACAAGTGAGTCCTCCGTCCCGCGAGATCAGACCAAAACAACAGTATATCAACAGATCATCAACCTGACATGCAGGATTGTAATATGATAAAACCCAGCTAGTACATGCTCTCTGTACCTGTCCACTAACTGCTCTGTTGAGTACGAGCTGTGTCCCATCACACTCAACACTATCCAGTGGGCATCGCGTGCCAGTGAGAACCATACTCTCAATGCAACCACGACAGAACGTGTGCCCACATTTGACTGATATAACTGGTTCTGAGAACACCCGTTGACAGACAGGACACACCAGGGCCGACGGCTCGGTGACGAACATGGTTAGTCTTCTAGGCATCGTCGGAACTAGTGACAGCTGTGGGCTGCAGAAGAGATGAACCATTGTTAGACTGCTCCGACTGCTCGCAGCCATATTTGCTGCTATTGAAGCTCTTGTAAGCAGTGCATAATTTTAGCTATCATAATAACAGCAACTAGCACTACAAAACAAAACACGCTGTGCAACTTACAACAATTTTAGCTGCGGAATCCACTTTCGATGCCAGCCATTAAACCACGCCCCTCTGTATACATCGACCAGTCACGTGATCAAATTCCCTGCTAGCTATGGCTGCTCCCTCTCTCAGAGACTTCGAGCCAGTGAGTGAACTGGGACTCTTTATTCTGTGTGTATAGTGTGTGGGTGTGTCTAAGTCTTGGTGGTAGTTCTATCGTAATGTAGACATGTTGAAAGCACAAGCAGGCTTTTACCAATCCTTTGGTACAATGGGACTGATTTGTACACTATCTTTAGGATGCATTCGTTCTGGAGAAGTACCTGGAAAAGTTATCCCAGATGAACCCCAACACTGGGCTGGGCCCTCTCAGCAAGAAGAAGGACATGCCTTTTGATCCTCAAGTGCTGCTGGAGTCGTTTCAGAATAGTCTCAGTCTAATAAACGACCTTACCGAGAAAGTACAGAAACGAGTCGATAAACTTGAGTTCTTGTGCGCTAAACAAGAGAGGGACCATGCCGATAGGGTCAAGCAACTCGAACCAACATTCCAGGTGTGTTGCAGTCTGTACATCTAACTCACGCGCTCACTTTTTTCCTCATAGGATGCATTTACCGACTTTCATATTCTAGAAGACAGGATCACTTATGTTGCTAGGAAGGTGGTCCACCTCGGCGACCAGTTGGAGGGGTCTAATAACTACCGTCAAAGAGACATCGAGGCACTCAAATTGTTAGAAGTTATGAAAGAATTCTCAGAAAGATCAAAACCGTCTCGTCCTGAATTTGTTGAGCCTAATCGGGTAAGTATAATGTCAATTGCACTAACATAATTTTTTTTCAAAATTATTTATGAATAGCCTAACAAAATTTGAATTTATAAAATTTTGAATGAAACATCATTTTTATATGTACAGTTAACGGAAGGAGCTGAGCTGATTAACAAGTTGAATGTTCTCGCGAATGAGCTCCCTCTGACAGAAAAGTGAGTCCATTATACCGGTTACTGTAGCATGCACATTTGTTGAATTTTGTGTTTAGATACGAAAGTATGCGGCACAATATCGCTCAACGATACGCAGAAATTGAGAGACAACTCGTGGACAAGTTTTGTGATGCTCTGCGATCGTCGGACGTGAAGAGAATGAAAAAGTTTGCCTCTACGCTTCAGGTCTTCCCTCACGTAAGTTTGAGTATTAGGAGCATTCCTTCCTATCTTGAGATCTTATTTTTTTCTCCTCACAGGGTGCTAGTCAGAGTGTGGTCAACTATATTCACCATCATACCCAGGTTAGCTAAAGTGTAGTGACACACACTTGCAGCCTACCTGTCCTCCTCTGTAGACAATGGCGCAATTGGGATCGTTTGATGAACTATTTCACACTGTTGGTACCAGATGCGTCAAGGTATGACCGCTACAGCAGTGTGCCTGTGGCGTGGTACTCTTTGTGCTGTTGCTGCAGATCAGCAAGCAAGTTGTAGAGGTGTTTGATAATTCAGAAGAGGTGATGACTAAATTCATTCAAAATGTCACTGAGAAAGTTCTTCTGGTGAGTGTGAGAAAGTTCTTCTGGAAAGTTCTTCAATGTATTCTATACACGATTTTCTTTTCGTCAATTTTCTTTATTACTTACTGATTTCTCTCTCTCTTCACAGGATTACGTCAATAAAGAGCTGATCGGCAAAGCAACAGAAGCTTATCTACAACGTCTCTATCAGTTGCACATAAAGTCAGACATTGGCTCATTGGTTAATGTTCGATTTTATGTGTTTCATACAATAGAGCTATGTTGCTCAAAGATACTCTATCACAACTGGTTGTAAGGATCGACCCTGTGTTCCTCAGCAAGACACTGAGAGCTACTCTATTTTGTGATCACCTTGGAGGATATGCTGAGTGAGACTTGTAATGAAGATGTTGTTTTACGCTGCTTGTTGCTGTTTTATAGAATGGAGGTCAAGCAGCTTAAAGACAAGTCCCAGCGTATGGTGGACGAGTTCAATGCACAGAAGGGTATCCAGAGAAAAGGAGGAGCTGGATCAGTGTAAGTATTACAAGAGCTTATTATGATATGTCGAAGTGTATTCTGTTAGAATATTGACCAGTTTCGTTTCACTGTATCAGTAACTGAGTGCAGAATCGATTTCAAATTGTGTTCAGAGTTGAATAATTTTATTTCTTTGTCTGTTGTGCTATTATCGTATCCAAGTCTATTGTGTGTTGTCAGTGATGATACTGTAACACTCATTTGTGATATTGTCCATTCTTCACGTAGCCGTGCTACCATCTCTGTTCCTGCATCATCTATAACTCCTGAGGAGAATCTTGTGTCCGAGATAACGTGTCTTACTGTTCTCAATGAATCAAAGACCTCTATCAAAAGATGCAAAGAGGTCCATATTAATACTGTACTGCACCATCACACTATTGTACTATTTATAGAATAGTATAGCATTAGTATTACTGTATTGTACTATTTATAGAACAGTATAGCATTAGTATTACTGTATTACTGTAGTTGCTGTTGGATCGTGAGTTATCTCACGTGATGAGAGACATTTTCCTCACTCTACTGAGCATTCTTGGTGCTGATCATTTTAACGTTGCTATTGACATTGCTGGTAAATCATTTTTTGAGCATGCACTGTTGAGTTTAGTGCATACGTTTGTTTTCTCTTTTCATAGCTGAGTTGAAAGTGGGCCCGACTGGATTGTTTCTCCAAGTGGTTGGAAGTGTCAACAAGAACTTTCATTTGATAGAGAAGCAGTTTCGAGATCTCATATTGCCCTCGATCTAGTGAGTGGTTATCATTATCAGTGAGGGACTTGTATTATTGATCACACCCAGCTATGCTCCTGTGGCGTCTGTATGCAATGAGAAGAAGAGAGAGCTGCTCAGCAAGCTTGAGACCAAGATTGAGGCCGGGATGGAAAAGTTAGATCATGCACACGTCATTGTGGTTGCTAACTGTAGCTATCAGTGTGTGATAAACCCTATCCATTATCTGACATTATCCATTATCTTGCAGGTGCATTGCTGGAATGGTTGGTACCCTGAAGCAGATTCTCTCCACACAGAGGAAGACAGATTACAGACCAGAGGAGCCGGCAAATGCTGAAGTCACTCATGTTGGTCACACTATTGGTCACTCATGTTGGTCACACTATTGGTCACTCATGTTGGTCACACTATTGTCACTCATGTTGGTCACACTATTGGTCACTCATGTTGGTCACACTATTGGTCACTCATGTTGGTCACACTATTGGTCACTCATGTTGGTCACACTATTGGTCACTCATGTTGGTCACACTATTGATCACTCATGTTGGTCACACTATTGGTCACTCATGTTGGTCACACTATTGGTCACTCATGTTGGTCACACTATTGGTCACTCATGTTGGTCACACTATTGACCACACTATTGGTCACTCATGTTGGTCACACTATTGGTCACTCATGTTGGCCACACTATTGGTCACTCATGTTGGTCACACTATTGGTCACTCATGTTGGTCACACTATTGATCACTCATGTTGGTCACACTATTGGTCACTCATGTTGGTCACACTATTGGTCACTCATGTTGGCCACACTATTGGTCACTCATGTTGGTCACACTATTGGTCACTCATGTTGGTCACACTATTGGTCACTCATGTTGGTCACACTATTGGTCACTCATGTTGGTCACACTATTGACCACACTATTGGTCACTCATGTTGGTCACACTATTGGTCACTCATGTTGGTCACACTATTGGTCACTCATGTTGGTCACACTATTGGCCACTCATGTTGGTCACACTATTGACCACACTATTGGTCACTCATGTTGGTCACACTATTGGTCACACTATTGGTCACTCATGTTGGTCACACTATTGGTCACTCATGTTGGTCACACTATTGGTCACTCATGTTGGTCACACTATTGGTCACTCATGTTGGTCACACTATTGGTCACACTATTGGTCACTCATGTTGGTCACACTATTGGTCACTCATGTTGGTCACACTATTGGTCACTCATGTTGGTCACACTATTGGTCACTCATGTTGGTCACACTATTGGTCACACTATAGTAGTATTGTATGTGGTATTGTCCATTGTAGTATATTGAACATTGTCTGTGTGTTGTTCATTCAATGTCACTCTTTGTTCATTCAGACTTGCACTAAGGCAGTGGCGTACATAGAAGAGTGCACTAGTGTCATAAAGTTATCTCTGGATGGCAAGAATCAAGAGGTGGTTCTCTTGGAGTTTGGCATCAGAGTACACCGAGTGATCTATGAGATGATCCTGACATTCACTGTCAACTCAGCAGGCAAGACGAGAGAGCGAGAAAGAGAGAGAGCGAGGGAGAGAGAGAGAGGGGGTAGGGAGATTTGGGATTGTGGAGAGTGGGAGAGATAAAGAGAAAGGAAAAAGAAAGTGAAAGCAGGAGGGAATGAAAATGAGAAAGATAGAGACACAGACATTATACCACTTCAGGAGCTATGTTTCTCATCTGTGATCTCAATGAGTACAGAAAAGCAGTGAAGGAGTTCAAAGTAAGCTGAGTAGTGGGCTTGTTGTGTTATGATGTAGGCTAAAGTTTATAGTCTGTTGCTCCCACACAGTGTGTGTACTATCAGTCTACTAGTGGTTGTGTTAGTGGTATAGTAGTGGTTTATAGTGTAGTGTATTGTAGGAGTGTCTGTTGTGTTATGGGACCATCTAGAGACCTTAGATGTAGTGATTGTAACATTGTATAGTGGTGTGTGTGTATACTATCAGTCTGTGAGTGTTTTGGTACTCTCTACTATAGAACCAGTATGTTGACGAATTATTCGACAACCTACAAGCTCTCTGCAATATTTTCATTGTCATGCCGAACAACCTCAAGCAAGTTTGTTCAGAGGAACCTTATGTAAGTTGTATTAACAAAACCGTTAGTAAAAATAGAAGTTGAGCCTTTAAGTTACTGCAATAGAGTTCGTGTGTGTGTGAGCGGACAACGCTTCAATACTGCCTCTTCCTGTTCACAGATGAGCTTTGACAGAAGTGTTATTATGCACATGGTTCAAATGAGATCCGACTACAAGACAGCTAAATTACACAAAGTATTCCAGCAGTGACATAAACTAGAACTCACCAACAGCAGAACGAACAGATATTGACAACATTATATTGAATGTGCGGTTATTATTTAAAATGGTGAAAAATTATAAGAAGTAATTTCTCTTCCTGAAGATGTGCTCTGGCGTACACGCCAAATGACTCTGTTACAAGACATGATGGGTATAAGTGATTAGTATACAAACTTGATACATGGTGATTATAAGGTGGTGGTTAATGGTTGTGTGATGAGTCTGAACTACTAAGTAACTGGATGAGCTCGTACAGGTCTCCTCTGCTACCACCAATGTTTTTCTGCCATATTTTAAGCAGTTGTAGCGCCTGGGCTGCTGGATTACCAAACTGTTGTTTAAGAGCCTCCAGTTCAATGTCAGGCACGTCGACTGCACTCGCCAGAAGAGGCATATCTTGAGTCACGAATTTAGAACAGCGAACTAGGTCGGCTAATGTGGGAGCATTCTGCATGTCTTGTTCGGAGTATACTTTGACCGGGCCTCCGTTTTGCTGAGCCTGCAGAGGCTGTGGGAAAGAGGGAAGAGGGAGTGGTTTAACCTATTGATGGACAATAACATTATAGACACCACTACTACCACAGTCAAAGTGAAGAGTGTTTGGTTAAAGCAATATATGTCAACACAGGATAGGTATAGTACCTGAGTGGGATAGTATATCTTGTTACAATAGTAATAGGTATTACTAGGAAATACTCCGCTATTGTTACCCTACTGAGTACACTGTAATCTTAATACAATAACAGACGCAACTGAAATTCAATGCCGGGCCGGGTGCATACAGCAGGTCGGTAATCTTACCACTTGTGCCGGGCTCCCGTTGCTGTACGTGACACCATTCTCCACCACTCCTTGCTGCTGTGGGTGATGTTGCTGCCTTGATGGTGTTTGGGAACTGAATTGCATGTAAAGGAGAGTAGCTATTATAGTGTATAGGTTACCTTGAGTTGCTTGGTAGATCCTCTCTAGCATTTTGCATCTGGTGAATGGATGGGTTGACTGTTAGTAAAGATGTCAGCATTCCTGATTGCTCCTCGACAAACTGTGTCAGTGCGGGAACACGTTCATATTCAGGGGTTGTTGGTGCTTGCTGGGCCAGCGAAGTCGTACGCCGCTCAGTAGCTCCTGGTCCACGACCAGTGTACGTCCCCCGAGGCAATCGCAATCTCTTCTGCGGATCCCCCATGTTCATCAGTGCTTCCAGTCGCGGCTTCTGCTCGCGCCATCGACGCACAAGACTTTCGTCCACGTTGAATTGCTTGCCAGCAGCAGAATTGCTGGTCTCCAGAGCATACGCGGCAACCTGCACTTTAAATTCTATGGAGAATTTGTTTCGCTTGGGTCCCCTAGTAGGGACCGTAGATTCTTCAGGACTAGCTCTTTTTGCACCCGACGGAATGGCTTCGTCGTTGTCAGTGTTCTCCGTATCATTGGTCTCCCAGTAGTAGCTAGTAGTCGGCATGTGCTCGCTAATTCCCTCTTTCATGTCTTCGCTAGGCATCACTGGTAGCTCCATAGTAGCTATTTAGCTCCGTAGTAGCTACTGACCACGTTGCCTGGTCACTTGTTCTTGTTAGTGGTTAGTGACTACTAAAATTAGAACTAGTGGTTAGTACCTATACTATAAATAGTAATCGTTCTATAACCCGGTAGCCACACCTCCACCACAAAACGTGGACAATAACAAGTTGTTATAAGCATGTATGATGACACAGAAAACATAATAATAATTATTATTATTTCAATTGCAGCTATGTGCTCAGCTCTTTGTTGCTGGAAGTTAGACTGGTGAAGAGAAAAATATTGCAACGGTCAGGTAATAGCTGATGCAAGTATGTTACCTTTCGGCAGCTAGTGAAAATCCAGCACCTGATAACAGCTTTGTCAGTTCTAGTCTTGAGCCTCCGATATTTTTTTGCCATATCTTCAACAGTTGTAGCGCTTGTCCTGGAGTGCTTTTGTATTTGGACTTCAACTGATCCATGTCCTCATCTGTCATGTCCATAGCACTAGCAAGCAGTGACAGATTCCCCTCCATGTGGCGGGAACAACACACAATATCAGACAGTTCAATCGGCTGCATCAGCCTGCATACCAACAACACAATTATTAAAAGCAGGTGCTAATTGGGGCAGAGTCTCAATTCCCTTATACATTTTCGTCACCAGAACAGAAAGACACGAAGATGATTACAAATGCAATTTGTGATAAAAATTAATAATACATGTACAGATATAAAAGAGATTGTTGCATCAGCTGGTTACGCAGGTTTTTTCGTTGCAATCCTAAAATCAGATTTTTATTATCATTGCTGATCGGCAATGATATGTAGGGATGACCTCGAACTAAGATGACAGCTACTCATGTGTGAAAATGAGTTTTCGCCCATGTATCTACTGTTATACTAGCTGCATTTACACATATGTACATGCCGTGCAATCTGATCACGATTTACCAACCTCGAATCTTGATCAGCCACTAGAGGATTTAACTCAATTCTCACAGTAACTTCTTCTGGATAGTTGTCGTAAGCAATAACTCCAACTGACGACAGTCTGGCATCTAACGGCAAAACAGTTCCTTTCTGCCCACCAAAAATGAATGATACATGAAATCAGAAGTATTACATCACGATGATGAAGATCGTGCACTAGAGTTCAGTTTTACTAACTTTGATTGATTTTCTTGTGTCCTTATCCTCTAGATTTTCATACTGCGTCTTAAACTTGCGCCATCGCCGTATTACGCTCTCGTTCACTCCAAACTCACGCCCGGCTACGCGGTTGCCTGTAGCCTCCGCGTGAGCTACAACTTGGAGCTTAAACGCAGCTGTATAGGTAGAGCGAGGACTATTAGACATTCTGGATGAGATCTAAGTCCGGAGAGACGATATAAGGCGTAAAAATGCGCCAGTCGTCTTCTTCTTGGCGCCCCGAGTACGCAAAATTGATTAATTATCCAATGAATAACATTCCTCGTAGGCGCAAGGAGGGCGCGTTCATAAACAATAACTATTCTTATGATTAGACTACTTCCCCCTCTGAATCATCTTCGAGTCTGTTCTGATCCCTGTTCTGAATATTGCTTTGTCCATTACTGGCTCTTTTTTGCATTTTTCTTAGTAGCGGAGAGGGTTGAGTAGTACCACCAGGACCACAACATCTGTTCAGTCTCTCCGTCATTTTGCTACAAGAAAAATGGACATAACATTGAATCCAGCAATCATTGATTTCTTACTAGAGTTCCTTCTTGGCTGTCTTTCTTTTTCTATCTGATTCAGCAAGGGCTTCTTTTAACCCACTGAAAAATGCAGGAATGCACAATAACGGTCAAAGAACAACAGAAAGGATCCGGACCTACTTATTTTCAGACATCAGTCTGTGAACAGAAGCTTCGCTAGCTCTCAGTTTTTCTCCAAGTTCCTCAATGACTTTAGCTTCCTGTAAAAAAAAATAATGCAAGTCAAATTGTCACAGTCATCAATGCTCAATGCATACCTGTGACAAAGACCCATGCAATGAGTAGATGACTTTGCAGACGTCCATTTCTTCTTCAATTTTACAGATCTTTTGTTGAATCCATAGTGATATCTCTGTCAAACTCTGTCTTAAGGTTGCAGCCTCATGAGCTAGCTCCTGTGTTTGATACAACGACTGAGATTTATACAGAATGATCTATATTGCACTCACATTAATACTACCAGTTGTTTTGATAACTTTAGTGTTTAACTGTTGCTCAAGACTCTGTAAGATAAAATAATAGTATACAACATCTCTTATCACGACCGCTATAAGTTCTCACCTGATTTCTAGCTTGAAGAGAGAGCATCTCACTTCTAGCAGCATCAAGTGCTGATGAAGACTCTTCTTCGTATGATAAATGTGTTTGTGATTCTTTATCAACTGTTGTTGTTGATAGCAGTTTATATCTGTAGTAGTCTAAATAATAACTCTATTAATACCATGCAACCACAGGTACCTTCTGGGAATAACAGCAGGGCTCCCACTGGGTGACGGGGACGGAGATGGAGTCAATCTGACTGAAATAGACTGCTTGGTTGAAGTATGCTTACGACCTTGAGGAGTAGAATTGCCTTCACCTGCGTTATTTCCATCATCTCTGTAATGCACAAAATTTGCAACCGTACCAAACATTAGCGACCTCACTTTTTAGATAAGTTTGACAAACTGAGACTTCTTGAACCTGGTGTTATTTTCTCACCTATCCTGTGTTGCAGGAGTGGTGATCCTGCCTGGACCTTTGCTACAAGCTCTGCCTTTTCTTGCAGCTTTTTCCTCAGGTCTTTGTTGAGTAGCTTCTCTTCTAAATAGACTCTCTCTAGGCTTTTCAACTCCTGCTGAAGCCCTTTCTCAGACTGTAACAAGCTTTTTAAGTGGTTATTTTCTGCTTGAAATTCGTCTAGCTTCTTCTGGCAGAATCTACTTCTGGCTACTGCCATATCTCTTTCTCGCTGCAACTCTGTAATCTCGTTACTCATAGCGGCGGCCCTCTTCTCCTGCAACACTCTAATCTGTTCTCGCACCCTTTCCTCCATTACTCCCATTGAGACAGTGGAAGCAGCTTCTAAGACCGGTTTTTCAGCCATTGGAAAGTGAAGTTTTAAAAACAATGGGTGGGGCTGCATTGGGTGGAGCTATTAAAAACCCTAACTGTATTCATAGCTTTGGCTCGTGCCGACAGCTAGCTACGGATCAGCAGACATGCACGATCGCGCCACTCGCCACTATATCTAACGCATGAACATCGACTGGTGAGAGCTGTTCATCGGTGTTGATAATACGCTATGGAGGCCCTCTCTGTTTCTCCGGAATGGCTAGATTCGGTGTACACGACTGCTGGACGACTGGGTAACATCACTGACCCGCTTGACAAGGCTGTATTCGAACCAGCATGGACGTACATGACTGCAAACTACTCCAAGTTCACTATAGCATTTTGGTTCTCTATTATCTTACATGAAGTAAGAATTGAATAAAAATATAATGCTCAAGTTTATTCGCCTCTCAATAGCTGGCTTACTTTGGTCTGTGTCTGCCAGGATTCATTGCTCAGTTCTTGCCTTTCATGAAGAGGTTCAAAATTCAATCAGTAAGTTAATGAAAAACAGTAATCCAAACACAGTTCAATTATCTCATAATACTTCTATTTACTATGAGTCTCACTCTTTTTAGGACAAACCGGAAACATTCGATGGGCAGTGGAAATGCTTCAAATGGATTCTCGCCAATCACTTTTTCATTCAGGTACGTGCATGCAATACTGGAGTAACAGACTATGTGTGCATCTCGTATAGCTACCAATGATTTCTGGACTGTTCTTCTACACTGAAATCATGGGGATCCCTTACGACTGGGAGAAAATGCCAAGATGGTGAGTCGAGTAAAAATTATTGTACAGCAGTCTCTAATAATTATTTTTTCTAGGTATGTTTTGTGTGGGCAGTTGTTAGTGTGCTTGATAATAGAGGACACCTGGCACTATTTTGTCCATCAACTTCTCCACCATAGAAGTATATACAAGTACGTTCATAAGATTCACCACACCTTCCAAGCTCCCTTTGGAATGGTGGCAGAGTACGCCCACCCAATAGAGACCATGGGTAAGCTGTTAGCTTGAGCTGCTAGCTAAGGTGTGATTTTCCCCCTCAGTACTAGGATTTGGTTTTGTTCTTGGTGTGCTTGCTGTCTGTAACCATGTGATTCTGCTGTGGACTTGGATGTTTGTACGATTACTTGAGACAATAGAGGTTCATTCGGGATATGACTTTCCTTATCTCAACCCACTCCACATCATACCCGGCTATGCTGGTGAGCTTTACATTTCTAACAGTATTTAAACATTGTTTTTTGTTATCAGGTACTAGATTTCACGATTTTCATCACAAGAACTTTAATGGCAACTATTCTTCCACTTTCTGGTGGTGGGACTGGCTGTTTGGTACAGATAACCAGTACAAAGAGTATGTAGCTCAAAAGAAAACAAAACAAGAGGTTAAAAAATCACAGTAACTTGAAAGTGAAGGCTATCTACTTCAGGATTATTTATAATTTATTTGTATTGTTAAAGGCAAGAGAACTGTATAGCTAGCGCGTTGTTTATTTGAAAAGAGAATGATACCTTGTGACAATCATCATTAATTAAGTTTTGCCGGAATTATGCTTAATATTCTGGTACGTCTCGATCTTGTTGACTAAGTAACTGAGTTTTAGTTGCATAATAGTATCTATGGTAAGGTTGCATATTATTGTATGTTGATTACTAAGTTTTAGTGTTCATTTTTTCTTATGTTCTATAAACAAAACATGTTGTCTCACTGCATGAGAAGGTACACAAATCAGTGCATACGTAACAATGACGTCATCTGACCTCTCGGATCGTATTTTCTTAGCATCATTTGAGGCCTGGTTTTAGGTTTCTTTATGGTATAGAAGTAGCCAGTTCCAGCCGCACTGACCAGTCTAGACATTATCGTCCTGTGGGGCATACAGTGGAGTCAATAAAATTGCAACGACACGTGCTCACTTTGCCTTGCCCTTCCCCATTTTGAGAGGCGTGTCTGATTATAGGCCACGCCCATTAATGGAGTAAACCCTGCGCATGGTTTTTGTTTCACAGGGCCTTTGTTGTTGCACATTGAGAGAGAATGGAGGTCGTTTCATATCGAGTAGGCGTGTTTTTATTAGTGCTTTGCGCGCTAGTACATCATAGTGTGTCGATCTCGTTTCATCTGGATCCCGATTCAAGAAAATGTCTGCGTGAGGAAATTCATTCTGATGTGTTAGTCGTCGGAGAGTACACGTTGACTGAGGTACACGGCCAGAAGACCAACATCGAGGTGTGTGAGCTGGGGTGATGAGGGTCATGATAACAATAGTCATGATCGAAACCATCTCATGTTCATCAAATCCTACCTTCTCAGGTTATTGACTCCAAAGGTCACACTCTGTTTCGTAAAGAAGATGTCACAAAAGGGAAGTTTGCATTTACCACAGAAGAGTATGAAGTGTTTGATGTCTGTTTTCTGACGCATACAAATGGTAAGCTATGCTGTGGTGCTAGTGCTGCATAGTGTGACGTATCCTTTCACTAGCCCAAAATGAAAACCACGCACAGAAAGAGGTTTCACTTATATTGAAACATGGAGTGGAGGCTAAGAATTATGATGATGTGAGTGACAGTGCTAGAGAATTTTGCATGCGGTATTTTAAGGAATCTTAACGAAAAATAGTGTAGTCTATTTCTTTACTCACCAATAGTGTTATTGTCTGAATCTCACAACGTAGCAGTTGTACTCTAAACTGACTCTCTCGTTTTGTTGTAACTGTTCAGATTGGTAAGGCAGAGAAACTAAAGCCAATGGAGTTGGAATTGCGCAGACTAGAAGACCTAGCCAAGTCTATTGTAGATGACTTTTCATACATGAGAAACAGGGAAGAGGAAATGAGAGACACCAATGGTAAGAGTGTATGTGTCAAGGAAGTGGAGTCAGCAGATCTGCATTGCAGTGACCTTTACAACCTCCATAACCGTTCTCTTCCATTTTTCCACAGAGTCTACCCACACGAGAGTGCTTTATTTTAGTGTATTCTCTATGTGCTGTTTGCTGTTTCTAGCTATCTGGCAGATCTTTTATCTTAGGAGGTTCTTTCAAGCCAAGAAACTTATCGAATAACGCATGTCTAGGGGTTGTACTTTACATGTATATTCAATTTTTGTTAAAAAAAGCAACATGAATCAAGAGTTAAAGCTGTTCATTAATTTTTATATGAGTCTGATGAATAAGCTTTGTTGAATAGGAGGGCTGGTCCTTCTGCACTCCAGAACTGTTCTTGAAGTAATGATGACTGCAGAGGGCTTCACATGTCATGGTGAGTCCTGTGTGAGATCAATCACACTTTCTGAGGCTGGATCTGATTCTATGCAGGTATAGTTACTAGGAGATAAAGTGTCGGGACTGCTCGATTCATCTCTACCTCTTTTCCGATTTCCTTCACCACCAAGTTGAGTACTACCCTGATCCTTAGAGATGACCTTGTCAGGATCGTCGGCAACGTTTATTTGTTCCTCTGGAGTACATACCTGCTCTAGAGGAATGTTCGTAGTACACGTCTGCCCGTCAATAGTAGCATCTAGCTGCTCTTCAGTAGCATGTATCTGGTCCTCAGAGGTGTTCACCTGTTCTGTGCTGTCAGTCTGCTCAATCAACGTTAAAGGAATGTACCTACACATAATATACAAACCAGCGATTGTTATCATAAATACTATGCAACCAGATGTGTATGTTTATTGATTTTACATTGGTTTGAGCAGCTGTGTAAGGTCAACAAATGGAGGCAAACGAATCAGTGAATTTTGCTCCTCTGGTAGCAATATGTCCTCTAAATGGCTGTCACTTGCACCAAACATGAGAAACTTCATTGGTTCATCAGCCAATCCCTTCACAGTCAGCTGTTCTTCTAGTGTTACAGATTGAGACTCAGTTCCTTCGGTAGCTCCTGCCATTCTAATAGTGTTTACAGCCAATAGTATAAATGATGCTGACAGATGGTACAAGTCCACATGGCAGGTCCCATGACGTACAATGACGTCACATTGTTGAATATTGCTGATAGCAGCGTAGGAGCACGTTGGTCGTTTGGTGAATATTTGAAGTTTCCTTTCTGATATGGCTGACGTAGGTAACAGAACATCACAAGATTCAAACTCGTCCAACGACGATTATGTGAATATAACGCCAGAACACTCAAGCCCTGAGCTGATTGATGATGGCGAGGAGGCGGAGGAGGGAACAGCTGCTGGTGACAGGGAACAAAATCCTGTCGATCCTGAGGTTAGTTGGATTATCAAACACGATGTACATGTTCAGATGTTCGTTCTGATTGCACATGTGTCGTGTCTCAGAGTTAGAGACAACATGTGCTTTTTGTATTCAACAATATTCCAATTTATAAAAATTAATGTAGGTTCCAAAACCCAGTGAACCTGCAGTCCAAGTTTCACCAGCTGGAGTAGATGAATTACGGAAGAGAACGCCTGTTCAACTGGGAACAACTCGTGAGTTTGTCCTCAGTTTGTTAGTGGATTCGTCTGTTTAATGATATTCATTACCAATCAAAGTATTCTCAATCAAATTCCTATGCAGTGTCAAGGGCTCTATACACCCTTGGTAGTGTACTGCTTTTGTCGATATCAATAAATACATGTGTCTGCATACATGTTTAAGTTCTGTTACATGATCATTGATATGTTCTCGACAGCTGTAGAGGCTCCTCGTGCTGAAGGCTACCTCAGTTTTCTGAACATACTCCATCCTTTAGGTGAGTAGAGCACAATTTAGCGAGTGCATTGTTCCTGGAAGCTGTCAGATGATTGATACTACCTCTATCATTCAAATTCTCTAGTTCTCTATATTATTTATTGGAAGGACCTGAAGCTGAGTGCTGTTGCTCTTGTGACTGTTCTGGTAGTCCTAGCCACTCTCTGCATGAACACTATGCTGCATACCACAGTGTTGCTTCTGTTGGCTGCTACTGTCGTCTCTCTACTGTACATTGTCATCAAGATTGCCATCGACTCGTTCTACAACAGACCTATCCGTAATCCCTTCCAGTAAGCGACAGTAGACACACACCAGTCAATTGAGTGGTTATAACCATGCTCTGTTACTCATAGACTATATCTTGATCGTAATGAAGGGATACCACAGGATGAAGTAATCAAGCTAGTTGGCTATGGTCTCAGCAAGGCTAACTGCTACTACAAAGGTCTCGTGAGATTTGTCTTCTTTGCAAACACAGTATCCTCTCTAAAGGTATGTGGTCACGATGTATTGACCTTGTGACATGACCCTTCCTGCTACAGTTTATGATAGGCTTGTTCTTTCTGTCCTACTTCACTAACTGCCTGGATTTCATCACAGCTGTGACTTGCGGTGAGACAGCATACTTTCAAGTGACTCGATTGTCATCTCTGCTTATTATCTCTTCTCAGCTGTCATATTTTTGTTTGGCGCTCCTCCTCTTTACAGCCGTTACAGGGTATGCCTCCATACTGTGTTGCTGTAATGTACTGATATGCTTGTTGTTACAGCAACCAATAGATAATGTGATTGAAAAGGTCACCACCACTGCTCAGACAACCTACTGCACGTGAGCACAGCGTATTTACTTCGCTGTTTGCTGTTATATTTTTTCTTCTTTACAGGATATACAGCAAGTTGCCCTTTCTTCCCAAATCAAAGGAGGACTAGTACATAGAGCACACATGAACACTGCTAGATAGGAGTTTTTGTTATTAACAAAGGTGTGGATTGCATGCAGGCAATGGTTGATTATTTTGCGCGGGTTAATTTGGCGGGGATTTGTTACGTCACGTGGAGGGATCAAAGACGACGCACACAGCAACTAGCGCTTGCAGCAATGTCTGTGCTGCCGTTGGAAGAGGCCTTGCGTATTTCTCTTGTCTCTGGTGTAGTTATAACTTCTGTCGCTCAGTGCGTTGAGGAGCTCGTGTACAACAGTATAGACGCTGGTGCAAGCTGCATTGCTGTACGAGTTGACATCCCAGCATTCAAACTGCAGGTTCTGAATATTCTTTTAACTGTAACATTGCATTTTGTTTTCTCCAGGTGATAGACAACGGTGCTGGTATTGCTTTCGATGATATAAAATTAGTAGGTAGCCGCCATGCTACCAGCAAGTCTTCTGCTGCCTCTAACAGCTCTTATGGAAGGAAAGGAGCTGCTCTAGCCAGCATCGCAGCAGTAGCTGGGACTCTTGAAATAACCACGAGACACAAACTCTCTGCCAAGACTTTCACTAAAGTATTTCATCTTGGTAAAGAAGGACCAGTGGTTGAGTGTGACCTGTCTAGACCAAGTGCTGGCTCCACAATGACAATCCATGATTTGTTTTATAACTTGCCTGTGAGGAGAAAGTCAATGTGTGAGTCTATGGTACTAGTCAAGGTTACTCAAGTGGTGTCAGCGATTGCTTTGCTTCATCCATCAATATCGTTCTCTATTCGCAATAATCAAACTGGAGACTGTTTGCTACAGACCAGCCGAGCCAGCTCAGTTCACTGCCATTGAAATGTATTTCAGTCTCATGCAATGGTTTTGATATTTCTGGACATATTTCTATTGACGGACACAATAACAGTTCATTCCAGTTCCTTTACGTCAACAGCAGACTCGTACACAAGACACAGTTGCACAATTTTCTTAACTCTCTTCTTACCAAGTTTTTGTTTAGCAATTCCCAACAGCACAATACTTCACCTCAAGACACTGTTCTTCAGGAAAAATTTGGAGTGTACATTATTGATATACGTTGCTCTTTCTCAAAGTATGATATTTGTCAAGAACCTTCTAAAACCTTGATTGAATTCATCGACTGGACACAAGTGCACAGTGCACTACAACTGTTGATCAAGACCTTTCTAGACCAGAACAATCTTGCAGCTAAACCACCTAAGACGACTTCTCATCTGCAGTGCACTAAAGAATTTCCATATTCTCTTTCCAGGCCTGTTCTTGATGCTAAAGACATCATATCATGTGGACTTCAGTCACAGACTGTTAGAAGATGTTCCACAGCTTCAAATGAGTCATACACTGTTTCTCCTGGTCATTCTTTAGCTCTTTGCTCCTCTACTTCTATGCACTTGTCTCGAGGCAGATCAAATTTAGTTCCATCTTCTACACCAGCACTGCATTCATGTGAAGATGTTGGCAGCGATGACGATGGAGTTACTAGTATGCAAGCTAGTGATCCATATAGTTTGCAGAAAGGTAGCATGGATTCAAACCTGCTATGCGCTAAGGCTGTTCGATGTCAGAAACGCACTACTTTACAATCTAGTGGACTGTCTACCAAGCTTAGCAAACTGACTGGTAACGCTCATGTGCCTAAACAAGCCTCACCTTTGCTGTTTTCTCAAATTGGTTCTCGTCTATCGTCTTTGCATTGTTCTTTGAACTTTTCTCACACTTCAAACAGTGTTTCAGCTACTCCTAGCAATACCAACACCACTGTACCAATCTCTTCTATGAAAAAATGTAATACACCAACAAGCACTCCTCTCATGCATTCAAGTATGTTCATCACTCCCTTTACACCAGTACCAGCTCATGAGACAGCCACACCAGCTCATGAGGCAGCCACATCTCAGACCCCTTTACCCACCACTGTAGCACAATCTCCTTCAACTGCGGTCAAAGATAAAGAGAATTGTCCCAATAGTGAAAACGTGTGCCCATGCTATAAACCAGAGATTCCCGGACCAGTGCGCACTAACAAACCTTACCAAAGCGTCAGAGAAATATTGTCCTCCTGGGAAAATCCTGCATTTCGCACCAACGACAGAGTATGTTATTCTCTGGGCATAATCAGCTGTTCTTCCTATTTTACAGGAATTATCTTCTGGTCATACTAAAATTCATAATAACCTATGCTCGTACAAGTTCACTAATGCAGTGCTCAAAGACATCAAGGTATTATAATGCAATTCTATGCATCACTTTGTATGATTGTGTGCTTCAGGTCCTAGGACAAGTTGATGACAAGTTTATTGCATGTCTTCTCAAGATGAACCATTCAGCCGGTGAGAAAGCACTGTAGTTTGTGTGTTCATACTATGCACATGAGACTAAGATCTTGACATTGTTTGCTGTCTACAGAGCACCATCTCCTGGTGGTGTTTGATCAGCATGCAGTCCATGAAAGGATCAGGGTAGAGACTTTCACACAAGGTAATCACTCTTGATTACTTACAGGACATTGTTCATCTGTCACCTTCAGATGCTTATGAGAAGGACAGTGTTTCTGGAAAGCATGTTTTGAGACTGTCTCAGTGCTCTCCATTGCGCATTGTACTGAAATCAACTGAGAGGCAGTTAGCTAGACTGTTCAGCAGTAAACTGATGGATATTGGTGAGTGCATTGTGTACGTGTTCGGTTCAGTCATAAGCATGTCGGCAGGTGTGAAACTGGTGTATGATGGTGACAGGATATTAGTGACTACACTGCCTACTGTACTGATGAAGGACCTAGCTACTACCAACACAGTCAGAGCTGGACCAGTACAGGTAAGTCAATACATGCATTAATTTTCAATACATGCATTAATTTTCTCTTTGAAACACAGGAAATGATTGTCAGCCACTTGGAGGTTAGTGTACAATGGATTACTTCATGCATGCTATCAACTTTACATAGTTTCTGCAAGCAACTAATGGCGGCAGTACAACACTACCACAAGCACTACAACATGCTCTTGCCTCACAAGCATGCCATGGTAAATCACATTACTCGTGCGAAGCACGGTTTGATCTGCATTATACATAAGGTGCTATCAAGTTTGGAGATCATCTTTCTCTGTCAGAATGTGAGGAGCTAGTACGTTCACTCAGCAACTGCCAACTACCTTTCCAATGTGCTCATGGAAGGTATGGTTATGCATTGTGCATTACTTCAAACAGCTGATCTCCTCTGCACAGACCATCTCTAGTACCTCTTATTGATCTGGCAACACAGGATAACATCCTATAGATATAGACCACCCAACATTGGTGTTTAGTAAAGTTGTCGTCCCAATGGGAATACAGTTCAAAACAAAACAAGTTTACAAATAATTGGTCAGAGTGTTTTATACAAACTAAAAAGCATGTGACGCAGCCACCAACCCCTGTCATGTATTAGTTTATGCTATATTTGAATAGCCATTGGTCTTGAGTGCACGGTAACAAGCTGTGCAAGTGAAGGCAAAGAACACTGCAAATACGAGGCACAGAATGGAGAGAACAAGCATTCCCACTACCAGATCCACCACTGAGTATGGAGTCCACTTGTATTTACGACCACTTGGGATATCGGGTGAATTAAGCATCATGTACCCCAGTGCCCAGCCATAGTGAATATGCTTATTATCCTAAAGTGAACAATAGTAACACTAGGAGCCATGATAGAGCAAGGACTTACAACAGTAGTGATACCATCACCAAAGTTCACAAACCACTGCTCGGATGATGTCGAGTCGAACCTAAAACCATTCTTTAACACATGAAGTACGTACTGTCCACTGAAACAGTAGTACATAACATATTTCGGATCAATACTTCTACTGGCTTTGGCCTTTGCCTGGTAAACCACATATAAATATTATCAGCTAAGATCAGAAAATTAATATTAAATTCACCTCATTCAGTGTGCTGTTGCAAAATGAATTCACCATAACTTCAAACTTTTCGATTGATGCTCCGCTAAGGTTTGAAATGTTGAAGAAGTGGGCGGTATAGTAGAATGCATTGAATGCCTTTAACACGACAGATAAAAGCAAACTGAAAATATTGATGTGAATTCACTCACTGTGAAATTCCCTGCTGCTGGTGGAATACTGGGGTCAGCATTGTCAGAGAAGTTCATCACTTGCTGGATAAGATCCAAGCACTGTGCTCCATTACCAGTTCCAACAAAGGTGACGTTATCATCAAGGTTATTCTGAGGGACATTGAGCCCACTAATGCAATAATGAGTTTCACCAAACAAATCTCCTCTGGTGATATTCAGGACAGCATCTCTCGGCAAGCAAGGAAACGAGACAGTACTGTTTGCCTAAAATACCAGAACAAGCAATTGTAATAATTATTGTTAAGATTTCAAACACTAACCGGTGATTTTAGAGTTGCATTTGCACAGACTTGGCGCAGTGCCTCAGTATAACCATAGCACAAGTACGAACGAGAGTACAATGTGTGTTGAGACCCAAACAATGTAATGGTGTCCGAGTAGTTTGCTGGTGGATTACTATCAGCGAAAGAGATCTGCATTGAAGCTCCACCCATATCCAGTGAGCCGATAGTCGTGTCTAGTGACCGTTCCTGGCGTTTGGGCTGAGAAACGATAACAGCCAAGAAGGGTAAATTAACAAAAGACACAGACATAATAAAAATTAATGACACTGCTCAGATGTACTGCTCACATATTTCTGATCAAATTTACCGCTGATGTAGTTGACAGTAACCCATGCTGATGTAGCCTCCTCCATGCCGCTAATGATGCGACCTTGTACATCATTTCCATATAAAAAGCTTTCAATAGAGTTGTTCACACTGTACAGTATTTCATCACTAACAGAACGGTTCCATTTTCTAAAAAATAATAATGAATTTGAATGCACAACTGCACATTTGAATGTGACTGGAAATGATTCAAAAATGATCAATACTCGACTTACTCTACTAGTCTCATGCCGGCAGTTGCTCCAAGCAGAACAGTGACATTCGGCTTAATTTCACTCGGTGCTGATTTAACTATAGCTATAGTGCAGTTCTTTAAACTGGCACCAGCCTCGCTTGTGTTGTAGATGAAGGTACTAATACCCTTAGGACTAACATAGGGTAACTCTGAATGGATTAGAGAAAGACAGCTGTACTTGACGGGTGAGTTGTGCTAACAGTCACATGTTAGGCCTACCCTCTGGTTATTATTGATTAAAAGTGATTAGCTTGCATAAGTTGTGTATAAACTGTAGTACTGTATATGTAGCGCTCACCATTATTAGGACAAACTGAAGTTTCAAACACTACTCCAGTGCTAGTAGCATTGTTGGGATCAGGTAGATACCACTCATACAGATAGAAGCTGGTATGTGATGATCCAGCATCAATCACTACACCATACTGCATAGAGACACCACATGAACACATACATATGAACACATTCAGTATGTCTTAACTCTGTGCAACACAATTTCGTGTTTAGCACACACGTCATTTTACAGTTAAAGTCAAGCAATCAGTGCTATTGGTTATATACCTGCTGAAAATTAGCTAGCTGAACAAAGAGAGTTGGCAGGACTACGATTCCTCCCAGGAACACGACAGCAAGGCAGAACACAGTCACGGGGACCAGACTAACAGTGAAGCACTTGCAGCATTCTCTCGCGTTTACCATGGCTGAGTAGCTGTCCGGGAAGCTAGCTAGAAAGCCTGGCTACAACAAAGAGGTCATTACACCACCACAGCTGCTTATTAGACTGAATAGGCGTGGCATATCTAATCACGTGACGTGAGCAAAAGTGCAGCACAGGTACGGGTAAGAACTCTACTCGTTTTTCTCTATGTGTTCGTATTCAGTCGGTTTTACTTTTATCTACGGGTAGCCATGGCAGAATCTCCAAACGAGCCTGCGGCAGAGGCCGAACAGGTAGACACGAAGAGCAGTGGACCCCCTTCCGAACAGGAGAGGAAAGGGATGCAGTTTATCGCTGAGGCGGAAAAGAAAGTAAAATCTGCTTCTTCATTCCTTGGAGGACTCCTCGGGTGAGTTTCCCCAGTCGTACTGCTACGTGTAGACTAATAAAATGCATGTTTGCACAGTGAGACCACCCTGAACCACCATAATATTTATGCCTACAATTTTTGCTTCAGTTAGGCTCAACTTAGAGTATACTTTAGTCAGGAAGTTAAATCACTAAAGCAGGTTACAAGCACATGTGATAGTGTGGTTAGCATGCATCTCATTGTACTACTACGTACTTATCACAATATTGACTATCTGTCGTCAGTCATGTGTATCGTGTCGTCTATATTGGTCTGTGTATTATTACTCTCATGTGCTGTAGAGGGACGGCAAAGTTAGAAGATGCTGCAGATCTGTATGTCAGAGCTGGGAATTCCTTTAAAGTAGCAAAGAAATTTGCAGGTACGCGAACAGTGCTCAATGTTTCACGGTATTGTTGGTTAATGTACCGTAACTGCATTGTGTCTGGATACGAAGAATCTTCCAAGTTACCTATTCTTTCATTGTCATCCACAGCTGCTGGAGACGCTTACTGCAGTGCTGCTAAACTCCATCGCGACAAGCTGGACACCCGACACGAAGCGGCTAACAACTTTGCTGATGCAGCTAGTGTTTTTAGGAAGGTCAAACCAGAAGGTAAAGATCGAAAATTTTGAGAGTCATCTCATTGTATTGTCTACAGAGGCTATTTCCTGTTATCAAACTGCCTCTGAAATATACACTGATATGGTAAGCATTGAGTTTACTTGACACATTGCTGACATTTTTGAGTGTTAAGTTTTAGATTCAGTTTTAGTTTTGGAGTTCGCCTGTATAATCAATACCTGTGCTCTGTTTGTATCACAGGGTCGGTTCAGTCTGGCTGCAAAATACCACATGACAATAGGAGAAATCTATGAGAACGAACTCGTTAATTTGGAAAGAGTGAGCGTAGAAACCATTGTGCATGTGTGTTAGCGTTGTGTGTAGGCTATAGAGAGTTATGAGCAAGCTGCAGATTTCTACAGAGGAGAGGACTCAACTGCGTGAGTTTGAGACTGTTGGAACTTAGTCGAAATTTTCAATTCTTATCGTTTAGGTCCGCCAACAAATGCACAACTAAAGTTGCTCATATGTTAGCTCAATTGCAGCAATTTCAAAAAGCAGCAGAACTGTTTGAAGAGGTGTGTATCATTATAATCATGAGTGTTTAATTTTAATTGTTTTACACATTCAGATTGCAAAACACTGCTTGGATAGTGGTTTACTAAAATACTCCGCTAAAGAATACTTCTTCAAGTCTCTCATCTGTTGGTTCTGTCATGAGCCTCCAGTGGTTCCAGTAAGTCACGCCATTACTAGTATACTAGTACAGTATCATAATTATTATGCACTACCTGACAGGACAAGATGCAGCAATTCAAAGGTATACATCCTTCATTTGATGGGACAAGGGAACAAAAACTTTTACAAGTGAGTTCTCCTGTTTAGAATTACACTTGAGTCTAGAGCTAGCTTGTCACATTTATTTGACAGATCAAACATTTTTGACGTTAAATTTTCGTGTTACCTAACTTGCTTATGCATGCCTATCATGTGTAAGCAAGGTGTATTTGAGATTTAAAATAAATATTTTTATCAGTACACATTGTTGCGCCAATATTTTGTGTCAAAACTTTCCCAATCTACGATAGTCTATCTTGCTTATTATAGGATCTATGGCAAGCATTTGAAGAAGAGGATCCCGACAAGTTTGCAGAGAGAGTGAGTCATGCATGAGCTGTTATTTTTATTCAGCGTTTTTATGATGATGTAGATTGAAGATTATGATTCCATATCAAGGTTGGACAACTGGCTAACAGCACAACTACTTCTAATAAAGAAGAAAATAGGAGAACAAGGCGATATCAACTAGAATATATGATACTATGTACATGCATACACATTTTACAGTGTGATGACATAAAATTATTATTATTATCCTCCACTTTTTGTTGTTGCTGTACTAAACATCCCAAAAGTAATTATTATTATTACGGGGCGTTGCTTTACCGCCCTTTTTGCATAATGGCTACTGAAAACCAGCTGCAGAAGGATGAGCAACAAGCTCAGGGCCCGTTGCTGCGCGTATGGACTACTATTGCCGGAGTTGTGTCTCTGTACTGGTTAGTAGTAATCGCCGACGCGCTCTTGGTATACTGTAGCGGTATAATATAATTTGTATTATTATAATGCACCATGCTGCCCTTTTTACTTTATCGAGTATTATAATTGTACGAGTTATTCTAGAATCAGTAAGACAGTAACTACTGTAAATTGTGGTTATCTCATGTGCAGGTTCGTTTCGATCTCCATGGTGTTTTTGAACAAGTATCTGTTAAGTAGTGAAGATCTCAAGGTGAGAGATTCTCAATCTTTAGCATGTATATCTATAATTTATAGTAGTGAAGCAGGAGAGGGTTTATTATTATCAAATTGCCTGACATTACTGTTAAACTGTAATAGCTTATAGACTGGTTGCAACTGGTGTAGTGAGACCACACCCATCAATTTCAGGGTGTCTGTCAACTACATGTCCAACATTGCAGCAAGCATAACGGAGAAGCAAGAACACTAGCAACTGTTGTCGTGATTTTAGGCACTAGGTATATACCAACATGGCGGATAGCAACAGTGTCGCTATGAAAAATGTTGTAATTATACAACCAGTCTATAGCAATTAGAGTGGTATGCTGTACACACCTCCTCTTCTCGTGGCCTCCAATAGGCCGCCTACTAAATACCAAGTACCATAATTACTGAATTTAATTGATTCTTTTCTTCTCTAGCTTGATGCTCCACTGTTCATAACTCTCACACAATGTGTTATAGCGGCTGTTAGCTTCGTTATTCTAGGACTGTTTAGCAAGTATTTTCCTCATCTGATAACTTTCCCTGCTCCTGAATACAACCTACAGACAGCAATGAAGGTAGTATTGTGACTAGTATCATACTGATAGTACCATGACTAGTATCATACTGGTAGTACCGTGACTAGTATCATACTGGTAGTACCGTGACTAGTATCATACTGGTAGTACCGTGACTAGTATCATACTGGTAGTACCGTGACTAGTATCATACTGGTAGTACCGTGACTAGTATCATACTGGTAGTACCGTGACTAGTATCATACTGGTAGTACCGTGACTAGTATCATACTGGTAGTACCGTGACTAGTATCATACTGGTAGTACCGTGACTAGTGTCATACTGGTAGTACCGTGACTAGTGTCATACTGGTAGTACCGTGACTAGTATCATACTGGTAGTACCGTGACTAGTATCATACTGGTAGTACCGTGACTAGTATCATACTGGTAGTACCGTGACTAGTATCATACTGGTAGTACCGTGACTAGTATCATACTGGTAGTACCGTGACTAGTATCATACTGGTAGTACCGTGACTAGTATCATACTGGTAGTACCGTCGTGACTAGTATCATACTGGTAGACTAGTACCGTGACTTTTGGTTCAATATCATAGAGGTTATCCCGTGGAATTTCTATTTTTTACTTGACTTTTGTTTGTCATTCAGGTGGCTCCTCTGTCTCTGGTATTCGTAGGAATGATCACTTTTAACAATCTCACTCTAAAGTTACTGGGAGTAGCATTTTATAATGTGGGACGTTCTATGACTACTGTTTTTAATGTGGTAAGTTGGTGTTACAGCATGCCAGGGTCACCCGTGCAACTCTGTTATATTTTAGGTGCTCTCCTATTTCATTCTTGGTCAGAAGCTGTCCATGGCTGTGCTGGCATGCTGTGGCGTTATCGTAGCTGGGTTCTTGTTCGGCATCAAGGAAGAGGAGGAAAGTGTTCCTAACCTCAACTTCTTGGGAGTGCTATTCGGTGTTCTTGCTAGCATGTGTGTAGCGCTCTATGCTATCTACACTAAGAAAACTTTACCTCATGTCGACGACAGTATCTGGAGACTCCAGATGTATAATAATACCAACGCATGCTTACTGCTTGCCGTTACATCTGTAGTGCTAGGAGAACTTAAAACTCTTGCTCAATTTCAGTTCTGGACAAGTCTCTTCTTCTGGACCATAGTCATAATAACTGGAATGTTCGGGATCGCTATAGGGTACGTTTCCTCTCTGCAAATCCAAGTGACCAGTCCTTTAACTCACAATGTCAGCGGAACAGCTAAAGCTTGTGCTCAGACAATTCTCGCCTGTGTGATATTTCAACAAATGAAGCCAGTGTGGTGGTGGGTCTGCAACATGATGGTCCTTGGAGGTTCATCGGCTTACACATACGTACGCATGCAAGAGATGAAGGCAGGATCTCAGCAGCAACACACAGCAGTTCAATCTGCAGAGGACTGTGAAGACGCTACTACCGACAACGAAACTGACCAATAGTGCACATATAATATATTCTCTCATGCACCAAAGTATTAAAAAATATATATTTTAACCAATCCCTTGAAAATAATACGAAATCAAATCTTTTCTTTGTCTTCGCTGAAGTAGTAAACACTTCCATCGAGCGTACAGGCTGTGAGCTGTAAAGGGATTTGGTTAAAACCACAACTAAGGTTCATGCACATAGATTTATGCTGGTTTCGAAAGCTTACAAGAGCTCTCAAACCAAGTTACAAGAGTACAGTATTACTGGTGTCTAGTCGTGGTGCTAACCATAGGTAGTGAGGGATGGTAGGTAACACCTGATACCACGGGACTACGTGGTGTGATCAATCTGTGCAATGGTCTCTGGTGTCGTAGATCATAGACGCACGCCTGTAGTAGGTTTAGTGCACTGCTATGAGGAGGCACAGAGGACTCACTGCTCTGTCGTCTGATCCAGTAGCTATGAATCGTCCACATGGACTAAAAACAGCCGACACTGGTTGCGATCTGTTCTGATGACCTGTGAACCATCTCACACACCTATACACACACTCACACCAATAGTAGCATAGGCCGTCTCACAAACCTGTCTGTTCGTATGTCCCATAGCTTCACACCACTACCGACCGCTGAGCTCAGAAACAAATCGTATGCCTCATTGGGTAGTGCCGTACTCACTGAGCCCTGCATAGAACAGAGATGCCCAATGAGGCTCTCCCTGCTTGCTTTGGTTACCTTGTTCAGTGCAATACAGTTAACAACTCTGTCATGAGGATCATAGATGGTACGCACTGCTTGTGCCGTGTTCATATCATAAACCTGTATGCTCTTGTTTGATCCAGCTGTAAACAACAGGTCTATAAAATCAACCCGTCAAGGAAAAAAAACGGCTACATCCTAGAACTGTCAATTCGTAAGCAGGATACAGGAGTGGAAGTCATTGTTGCAAGCAAGTGCAGTGATGGTCTGAGTAGACTCCATGACAACTGGCTTGACCAGTTTGTATCGGCTGTTTGTGCAGTATCTAGCGGAAGAAAATAACGTTGAGAGAACACGTACAACAGTCACTCACCTCTTCAAGTCATCTGGTTTGGAGTAGTCTATATAGTATTTGTAGGTATACACTGTATTAGCTGACACTAACAGTATTAACTTGTCGAGATAGTAGAAACTACTGTGGGTGATCTCCTTAGGAAATGGAATATTAGACTGTACGAGAGAGAAAATGATCAAATACATCAACATGAACTGCGTCTGTGAATAAATTCTATCTTAGAGAAGTACATACACCATGTAGACATGAGTCAGCTTCGTAAGTACCTGTAGAGCAGCATCCGTTGATTTCTTGAAGTTGTGTGCAGTGGTAGTGATTGACAGAGCCACAGGATGCTGTGGGTCATTGAGCTGCCATACACAAGCGGTCTTGTCAGCGGACCCGGTAAGCAGTAACTGGTTACTGTGGCTCCAACTGGCAGCCATTACTGCTCCATCATGACCTGCAGTAACATTTACAACATTATTACCAGTGGGCCGAGCTTGCTTGTAAAGTCAACATTCATGTTGTTGGCTGACAGACAACCTAGTAGACTGTTTTGTGAGTAGGAACTTGATCTGATAAGATGTACAGCTTTGTCACCAGTCGCACATGCTAACTGAGAGCCTTCTCCTACAGTGGGTAATACTGAGGGGACTGGACTTGATAAGGCTTACACTAACTATTGTAACTTGCACCAAAGATGGGAACTGGTGATTTCAGCAGCTGTAGCGAGTGTTGCAGTGACACCCTATCAGTGAAGTGCAGGTATGGGGGTGAGACCAGTTTGTCAGGATCCTTCCTATATCACTAAAGCATGAAAATGCAACCCTACAAGTTGAATGCTTACTGGCTGGTCTTGGGATGGGATATCGGCTGAGAAGGTTTTGTTTTAGGTTTTGTTCGTGGTTGAAACATTGTCATTCTGTGAAACACAATAGTAATATTGCACACTAAAGCAGGTCACTGTACCGAGGGGACTGAGTGTACCCAGATGAACGGATTTTAGTCTTGAACACGAGTGGATGATCGTGAAGTGTCTTCTGCTTTGATTTAAGAACACCAGTCGCAATAGCTGAGATTTGTAGTCAACAGAGCACAAAATGTTACGATTTGCTTACTTTTCGAGAGTTGATCTTTTGGTGATTTGGGTACTAATTCTGCTTTTAAAATAGAATTCTTCATAACCGGAGCACTGTAGAACACGAAACTCACTGGTTATCACACAAAGACTATGATACAAACCTAGACAGAACTGACAGATGATCTTGTCCTACCTACAAGTTGTGTGAAATATCTAGTTTGGTACAAAATCTCAGAGCATACATTGTCAACAGTTTGAACACATAACACAGATATGGATCCATCCTGCTCACTACCAAGACAGCACAGCATCTGTGAAACAGTATTCTTGGTGAGGTGAGCAGTATTCTGCATCTACACATACCTCACTGGTTCTTCTGCTGCTTGTGATGAAAGCAGTTGATGAAGTGGTTGGGACCTTGTAGGCTGGAATAGAAGGTTCTGTTAGTGAAATAGCTCCTTCTGAAGAAATTGATAAATATATTATGTGTAAGAATGCACTTTACGCTACCTCTGAAATCTAAATAGTAGATGAGTTGACCTGTGTATGCGTTGAATATTAGTAGCGCATTGGGTAGCACTACCGTTAGGCTCAGAATTTCATTCCTCAGCTCACTATGGAAAGAGAGAGAGCAAAATCTTCTACACCATTAGCAAGACTGATCACCTCAACCATTGAGTGTTGCAAGCACCAGAATCATTAGTTTCCGTCTCTTCAAAGACACTATACCTCCAGAAGCAGACAGCTTGAGGTGAAGGTGACCCTATAGCATCTGGAAACATTAAATACCAGTAACGCTGTGCATATTAGCTTGAGTTCCAGTTACATACCATTTCTCTCTGCTAAAGTACTAGCTGTGTAGAGATAAGCACATCTGTTTACTTCACTCACATCGTACACTTTCAACTAAAAGGGCTAGAGTAGCTTCTTATACAAAACTTGTGTAAACTACCTGTCCATCTTCACAACCAATGCACATAAGAGTTCCTCTTTCATCAAGCGTCAAACAGTTGATGGGGGAAGCTGCGGAGAGAGAGAGAGAGAGAGAGAGAGAGAGAGAGAGAGGGAGGGAGGGAGGGAGGGATCGAGAGAGAGGGAAAGAGGGAGAGAGGGAGAGAGGGAGAATCAGGAAGCCAAACAGAGAGTGAGTAACGTACCTGAAAGCACCTCTGAATGGTACAGTATCACACCATCTGCTATATCCCAGACCTGTGGTGTATTATACGTTGCGTGCATCTTGCATGCAGCGTAACCTCACCTTGAATGTTCTATCCTTCGATCCAGTGACAACCAGTGAAGGTCTGTGACTGAGAAACTCAGCACAAGTAACTGTATTAGTGTGATCAGCTAATGTTGCTTCGATATCCAACCCCTGAAAAAAATAACTGGAGACTGTTTTGTTGTTCATGCATACCTCAGTGTTGAAGACCAGGCAGTCGTTGCCGATGCAAACTGCCAGATACGAAGCCGGAGAGCTGAACGAAACAGCAGTTACTACACCACTGCTTGGTATTTGGAGTCTTCTTGCAGCAGCTTTGGGTGACAAAAACCACAATGCAGAGGGCTTGCTAAATTTGCACACACAGTACCTGAACAATCCGGTAAGCACAGGTTCCATACTAGAACTATGTCTTCTGAGGCTGAACAGAGCAGTGCATTGTCACTCTCTCCGGCTACAACTAGCACAAGAACAGCTCTACTGTGTCTCGTTAGTGTATTCAGCAGCTGTAGACAGTGCAGTTCTGCAGCAACAAAAATTGCAACCATGGGCTTACTTCTTTTCCTGAAGAAGACAGCTTCCAAATGGCAATGCAGTTTGGTGATACTCCAGCAGTAGCAATGAAAGGTATGTCGTGGTGTGACCAAGCAGCAACAGGCGGCTTGCTATTAGCTCCGCTACAAACAGTTGCAATGTACCTGCAATCACACATGGTGGTTTCCCGCCCTCAAGTTGTAATTGTTTGAGTCGAAACCACACCTCTCAAGAACACGTGACCAAATCATGTGATCACGTCAACGCCCATCTTGAAAAAGATGTCTGCTCAAACCTACTCAGTTCCAGTCATCCTTCCAGACCTGCGAAAGGAGGAATCTATTCAACAACTGGTGAATGCGTTGGAATACTTAGACGCCGTTGCCAATGACATATTTAACAGAATCAGCTCTCGTGTGGCTGAGAACAGAGATCAGCTAACCGGCTTGAATAACCGAATCAATGTGGCTCAGGCTAAGATTGACAAACTCCGTACTAGCAGCACCAAAGCAACGCGTGTATTTGCAACTCCAAAGTACCCCGCACCTAAAAGCATATCACACTACCAGTCAGTGTTTCATGATGTCCACCCAGGCATGCACAGAGTTCAAAAGGCCAAGGCAAACTTTACTTCTCGTGTGCCCGAGGTCACTCAGGAAGCACTGACTGCGAAGCGCAAGCCTCCATACATACTGAAGTTGGAGAAAAAGAAGAAATTCAGAGAGGGTGTTGTTGTTGACGATTTGGAGCAGATAGGAGAGGGTTTGGGCAGTGTACCACGTCACATTGAATCTGTGAGCTCTCTGTTGCTGTTCAACACAAGCGAAAACCCATACAAGAAATATGTCATACTTGACCCACTGTCTGGAGCACAGACTAAGACTAGAGAGGCGGTAGACCAAGAGAACCAGCTACCAGACGCTCCAGAGAGCATCCTCAAGGGAGAGATGCTCGAGAGAGGACCACAAGACAGCACTATATACCAGCCTATAATGGCTGACTTACCCGAGCTCGAGGTTCCTCTTTCTCTTCCCACTCTCACTCACGTTGCTGTTGATGAGACTTACATTGCTGATCTCGGACCCTCTATTGCGCCTTCACTTGCCAACACCACTGTGCCAGATCTACCTAACCTGGCTGAGCCTTCTTCAGTCGCCACAACAGACATTCTACCTGAGCCTTCATCTGGTCCCCCTCCTCCCCCAGGTCCTGCCACAGCTCCTCCTCCTCCCCCACCCCCTCCACCTGTAGCTGCCGCTGCTCCACCACCACCACCTCCACCACAAGACTCTGACGACAGTGATTCTGGTGAAGGTGGTGATGAGCCTCTGGTCGAAGGAGATGCAAGAGCTAGCTTGATGGATGCCATTCGCAAAGCAGGAGGTGCATCAAAAGCTGGTCTTGCAAGCTCAAAACAGAGAAAGAAGGAACGAAAAAAAAAGAAAGAGGAAGCCGATTCACCCGGTGATCTGCTGAATGATCTCTCGGCGGCTTTGGGAAGAAGACGCAAAGCCATGAGTGGTGGCGGAAAGAAGGACGATGCACCTAGTCTCGGAGGAGGCAGTATGATGGACAAAATATCAGCCATGATTCCCCCGCCTCCCGGTCCTGGAGAAGGAGGCAGTGATGGATTTGCTGAGTCTGGAGAAGGAGGGTGGTAGTTGAACAAAAAATTATTGTGATTTTGTAAAAATATAACTATATCAACATTATGTGGTCTGTGAAAAGAAAACAAATTGAGTGAACTAAAAGCATAGGTCATGTAGACTGGTTGTCTAGTAGAGACATGAATGAAGCGACGTCTTTCACTGGTAAAAGACCGGCATGAGCTTTTACACGCAGATTCCTGTCGTCTGTTAGCAGCACCACGCTGTGCACTTCATCTGGTTGAGGCTCTGTCTGTCGCTGGTCAACACGACTGTGCAGGCTTATTGACGACTGTAAGATCAGATCATCGTTCTTGCCCTATACATTGACAGTTAAAATTGCTAAAATGCTACGTTGAGGATTTACCTTGTTGGTTATTTCTGCTCTAAAAGTGAGGGAAGAGAGAAGACTGCCTTGTGAAGTGAGAACTTTCAATTGTGGTGAACCAAGTGTTACTATCTGATGAGTGACGTACTCTACAGCTTGCCTTGAAAAAGAAAACCAATCAAGCTTCTCCACACTCAAATTACACAGGTTCATGAAGTCTCAGAACTGCTTAATTACTCACTTGGCTTTTTCACTGACTTCTTGTGCATGAGCAGACTTCCTCTTATCATCCTTTGATTCTCCTTCCATAACAATAGCTCCTTTACTCAATCCTTCCAATTCAGCAATAACTGAGAAAAATATTTCAGATTCAACTTAGACAGTGTTTTATACAGGATTGTCTTGGGAGAGGAATTCCAATTGTATCCTGCTTAAAAAGGATTTCATTCAAAATTAATTTTAAGGATTTCATTCAAAAGTCATTATAGGGCTTTATTTTGGGACTTTAGATTGTAGGTAATATGACTTAAGCTTACCAGTCAAAGGAACTGCTATCACAAATTGTCTGGTGCTGACCAGTCTCTGCAGACAACCCAGCATATCTATGAAACAGTTTGTGTCAGGAACCAGATAACGCGGCTTCACCATCACCAGCGTGCCTTTCCCCTTACTGGCCTCCTCTATCACATCCTGGTGAGAGGCAGATGGATCACAGCATACAAGACACAGCTACAGCTGCTCACCTGAGCACTCTGCTCATGTTGCTGCTGTTGCTTGGCTTCACTGGTTAGTCTTTCCTTCTCCAACTACACAGGTGAAATCAACACTACCTTATCAAAGCGTGTCACCCCACACATGCCTTCAGCTGTTGTATCTTTGAAACAACTACATCCAATTCTTCACCAACTTCAACTTGACCTGTATCACTGTCGTCACCACCACCATCATCATCCTGGTCACTTGTAGTCGGGCTACAGGAACACCATTAACACACACCACTGGAAGTGAACACACATGCACCTCTCAGTAGACCAGGACTCATCAAGACCTTCGGTAGGCGCCGAGGCACTAGCATCATCATGATGGGTCTGTGAAAGTATACAATCGGTATTAGAATACATTTAGACGATCTACACACACTAGATGCTAACCAGTACTGATGTGAGTGTCGTTTTCATTACACTAAACACATTGGTGTGAGGATCGCATCTAATGCACACTTCTTCAGCTAAGCAGAGTTTTTGTACATACTGTTTTACCACAAGCACACGAGAGAGACATTGGATACTGCAATCCTGAGAGAGAGAGAGAGAGAGAGAGAGAGAGAGAGAGAGAGAGAGAGAGAGAGAGAGAGAGAGAGCTGAAAGAGAGTGTGTTGTGAGTGAGAAAGTATGAACCTTATCAGAGAGCTGATGGTGGTCGCGAATTCCACACAACTCATCAAAGGTGAGACAAGATGGTAACACAGTGTAACCAGCCAACATCTTGTCCTCCCATAGTCTAGAACCTGATGAAAAGTGTACTGTATCAGCAGCCTCATGCACTTGAGCCCTGCTAACCCAATGAAGAAGGAGCAAGCCTGAGAGGAAAACATTCCTGAAAGAGATTGAGACACGAAGCCAGTGTGCACCAGAATTTCTCAAGTCTAAGAGAAAAAATCACGTGAGGCTTTTTTCTATCATTCTCTATGACTCACACAAGAGCTAGTGAACTGGTTGAGGAAGAGTTGGTCCACAATGCAGCATGAGCTGTACTCCAATCCATCCATATCTTCACAGCTGGCAATAGCATACCCAAACAACTCAACAACTGGTGCATCTCAGTACACAACTGGTCCCCCTGGAAGCAAAATGTACTTATTTACATACTATACTTTTTTAAAGCTGATTACAATGTAATTTACATTA
Organism: Haliclona indistincta; assembly: GCA_964017065.1. Taxonomy (NCBI): domain Eukaryota; kingdom Metazoa; phylum Porifera; class Demospongiae; order Haplosclerida; family Chalinidae; genus Haliclona; species Haliclona indistincta. Next base: position 17,554,565 of record OZ024784.1, read on the forward strand.
CCAATTGCTTATATCATGCTTATTAGCAGTTTTTATAGCAACATGAATTGCAATTAGCAACATGACTTTCATCACTAACCGCTTCTCCCCCATCTGTTGCAAGCTGCTCAAAGTGCTCATGTTGTTGACAATATGTCTGCACAATCTGTTCACACATCAGGAGAACAGAGGTAAGGAATCGTAACGCCAGTAAGGAGGCTAAACCAAGATACACAGAACAACTGTTTGGATCATCTGTGGAGGAGAAACGAGAAAATAATCCTTCTTAAGCTTCATTCAAAGACAGCTAATTTATACACAACAATTGTTTCCATAGCAACTATAATATTTTACCAATTGTTTCATTGACATGATGAAAGAGAAAGATATTGATTGAAGTCATTTTGATAAACTTAGAGGCATCATTCAGGTTTAGAACGTGTCTCTTCAAGTATGTGTCCAACAGCAGAATAAACTTATTCAAAGCTGCTTCAAATGATTCCACTCTACAGCAGAGAGACAGCAGATCCTGTGATGCTGTACAGCATACCCACTCACCCTATCTTGGTGAACAACTTGCCGTGAGCAACTAAAAATGCTTGAGTCAAATTTCTAGACAGCTGCAACAAAGGAAACAAGGTTTAGGATTAGCAAATACAAAAACACAAGCAAGAATAACCATGAGAATCTTCAAAAATGCCTTTCAAGTGGGTATAATGGGTCAAACATTCTACTTATGTGGGATACATCCTCAACTTAGGGGGAGTTAAAGCGCCTTTGTGGTTAATATGTATGTACTATGAACCTCAGCTTCATCCATTAGATTAATCCTTGATGATGATACAGTCTTCTCTTGCATGGGTTTGCAGTCAGATGCACTCAGCTCATCTTCAGCAGCTCCTGGTAACAGCCACACTTCTTTCCTCCCCTTGTCATCTCCTGTAGCTTCTCTCCTTCTCTGCTCTCTGAGCTGTTTCATTGACCTCTTTTCCTTTCTCTTTCTGGTTTCTTGACGCCTCTCTTCCTTCTTTAGTGACTTTTCCTCCTCATTTGCCTGAAGAGGAAAGGTAAAATATTTCAAAGCAAACGATGTGTAAACCACAAAATAAGCTAGGTCTGACTAAGGCTATATAAGCATAGTCCAAGAATGAGTGTATAGGCCTACCTACCTTTCTATTAGTCTCATCAAATAGTCCCATCAAGCTGTCATAAGCTGACAAGAACTGGTTTTTAGCCTTGAGACTGCGTACATAATAATAAACTGCATCAAGACGCCGATGCTATATATTATGAGAGAGAGAGAGACAGAGAATGAGTTGTGAAAACACACCGACAGACAAAAAGAAAACTAATCGTGTTATCTAGTTTGTGTACTAAGAGGTACATATCGTTAGTATGTAAGTGCTAATCACAGCTGATTTCTCTAATTCGTTCGAATCAAACACAAATTGGAAGCCCTCTGTAGAGAGGACAAACTATTGATGCATAGAGGGAGTATCAAACATGTAAGAGACTAACAGCATTGAGTGCGACTACTGCCAGTTGATTGTAGGGCTTTCCATTCTTAGGAACAAGTTGCTGAGCTTTGAGATAGTAACTGCATCAAAATATACAGTAGTCGCTACTACAGCTTGAATATGTGTAGGCAGCGTGCTGTACCTTCTAACGCAGGCCCAGTCAGATGAGGCTTCAAGCTCCTCTTTATAACGGCTGAGGTCACCGAGACATATGTAGCAAGAGTGACAAGAATGAAGAGCAAGTTTTACCTGACAGCAAAAAAATCAAAATTGGTTTTAAAAATGTACTCTGTGTTACTTTCTTTCGGTGGTCCCTAGACGTGTATTCAAGAGTACCATCAAAAAGGAGAGTTAGCTGAAACTTGTTCATTTCTTGAATTCTCTCCAGTAGGTTGAGATAAAAATCAACAGAGTGAGTGAGAAACGTTATAGCTTCACTCAGCATTGCTAGTACGTAAAATAAACAGGAAAATGTTATATCAAAATTTGTACTACAAAGTAGCTAGGTTATCTAGGTGTGGGGTACTCTATAAACTTCCATACCGTCTTTTCGGTCAGCTTGGCACCGCCTCAAATTTCTCCTGAGTGAATCAGTGATGGGATAATGCACGCTCTTCCACATTTTGGAAACGATGTCTTTGCTGCTGAACTCAACCACGTCAGTTGATAGGAACTGCACACACACTGCCTCCAGGCTCTCACTATATAGGAGCATCATTGTATAATAGCGTGCATTTACATGTGCCCTGCATTAATGCACTGGATATTTACACTCCAATATAATAACAGAGTCTACACTTTAATTCAACCATTTCAACACATTTATCAACACTGATCTACAACTGTAGCTCACCAGGAGGAGAAAATTCGAGCAACACTGGCAGATGAGCCGGTCCATCTTGACAACAAATTTCGCAACTCTCCCTCCTTGGTGTTCCATTTACGATGAACGGCAGTAGCAACTGTATTGTTAAAGTCAGCATTTATACCTCTAACTGGATTCTCACGACTTCTCTTCCCCTTGCTACTACTAGAATACTCTTTGTGATGCTTGTCGACTTGCAGCTTGCTTTTTTGCCGCCAATTCTCATGATGGGTGGGCTTTAATTGGAAAACACCTTTTCTCGAGTTCTCGGTTCCTCGATGACTGCTACTACTGGCAGACAAATTATGCACACCACTGCACACATTTTTCTCGTCTGTTTCTGCAACAGTGCAACAGTCAGTACTTGGAGACCCCAAAGAAGGCAATGTTTCACTCGATTTTCTCTTTCTTTCCAGCAACTCTTTGTACGTCACAACATAACACGGTAAACCAGCCATTCACTTTTTAAAGATCTAAAGATAATATTTTACTCCTTTGGTCTTGGATGTTGAAATCGAGGTAGAAATTCTCTTCGGTCAGCCATTGTACCCACTTTCGCAATCATCGAGCATGCGCACGGTGATTTTACGATCCACCTTTTCTTGTTTTATTATTACTGCATTATCGTCTCATTTTATTATTAAAATTCTACAGTACTAGCTAGCAGTAGAATATTATTATATCGCCTAAAGTTGTAGTCTAGATTCTGCTATGAATTTTCATGTCCATGTCATTGTGTTGTAGTTGTTTGGCCGTCGTCGTTACGTAAGAAGACTTCCCTTCCTCCTCTTGGTAATAGTTGATCACTGACGGTCATCGTAACATTCCCTTCGAGCTGGTCTCTCTGGATGCTGGATCGGGATCTCATGCGTATCCAGCTACGCCTCAAATGGCTTTTCCAGGAGTAGCGTGTCCTCCTCAGCTATGGCAGAACGGCCCGGGAGCCATGATCAGTCCGATCCCGAGCTACTATAGCCCGGTGAAGACAGTTGGATCGCCAGTTCTTCCCTCGCCTGGGTCTCCATTCGAGAACATGTCGATTGTTGACCACAATGGCCAATCTGGTGCGGACTCCCCCGCGTACTCACTGCCACCAAAGCAAGCAGTCAAGCGACAGAGACGAAGGCGTTGTGGGAACTGTGAAGGTTGTCAACGCACTGAGAACTGTGGTCGTTGTTCAGTATGCACCAATTCTAACGCTACATCAAATTCCATCTGTAAGAACAGAAGATGTATTACTCTATTGAAGACAAGAAGACCTTCCACTTTGGTCAGTATGCATGTTAGAAAGTGGTCATATTATTATAATGTTTATACATGTAGCATGTGTAATTGTGTTCAATGGGTTGCTACTTATTGTTTCCCCTCTTGGCAAGAGTCCTCCTTAATCACTTGTAATTGGTGAACTTATCACCTGTACCCAGCTAGCCAATGTGGCCTAGTTTATGGGTTGTGCAAAGTATGCCTATTGTTATCGAGTAAATAAGTGTGTGTAATGGGGTTTCCCCAGTACCACTGTACCCTATATAAACCACATCTGAAAAAATGGATCTACTGTATTGAGGAAGTAGTCGATATATGGCTAAGTAGGTGTGGTTATCCGAGGAGTATGGTTGTGTAGTAGTATTAACAAGAACGATTGTGTGGGCATACTCAAAATAGTTGGACTCCGCCCCTGCACTGTTTTGGCTAAGCTTTTAAAATTATGGTTAGACCGAAGTGAAGTTACACTCGCTTGAGGCGGAGCAACCAAAGACCTCGAATTGTTGTGCATGGTGCACTCACTCATTTTACAGAGTTATGTAATATTATTACTATTATTGTTTCTCATGTAGATGAGGTAATTTTTTCTATGAAAATATACTCTTTGACATAATGCATTACCTGTTAACTGCTGCTAACAAACAGTCTGTCTGCCAGGAAATGGTGTTTGTGTAATTAGCACTTAGCAACACCTCCTGTGCCCTAGGTAGCTAGTATAGTCATTGTAGCTAGGGATACACAGGTGGTCCTATGGAATGTAAGCCATAACTATTGTCATTCTCTCTTTCTCTTCAACACAGAGCACATCAGCCACTCACTGTCTCACGAATGGATCGCTCCCCGATGACGAGTCTTCATCAGAGGCTCCAATGTTTCAGTCGCCTGCGTTGGGTTCATTCCTGAATGGTAGTCAGGAGAGTTTTGCATCTCTCAAGTCTGAACAGGATTCTTCTTTGATTCCAAATGAGGTTAGCTTACGTTTCCACGTCAATTTCCTTAGAAATGTGTGTTTATGTGTTTCAGTGTTTCAGTGTCTGTGTATAATGATAGTGTTGTTGCAAGTACAATAGCAGACACTGGTTATATAGTACACGAATAATATGAAATATTTGTCAATTTACCCAGTCCCCTTGGTACACAGACTTTTCTTAGAATTATTCCACTGAGTTGGCTAACATGTACACCGACATGTTTAAACATCGTGGTTTCTAAGTTGTGTGTATGTGCATGTGAGTGAGTGTTCAGTACATATAGAGTTATGTTTTCATATCTACTTATGCACACTTAGCTTTCCATCATGTGATAAGGGTTTCTTGTACAGGAACTGTATATTACAGGTGCATACACACATGTAATGGCTCTACTTCAGCTTTATACCCTAGTCAAGTGTCTGTGGTTAATGAGTGCAGTGTACTTTGTAAGCCATAATCCCTTAGCAACCATCCACACAATAGCTGCTTATGAGCCAGCTCAGCTGATGTTTACATTAGGATGGAATTGACCACACATAGCCCGAAGATCACACAGTGATTGCATGCTTCATTTTCTGTTTCACGCACTAACTTTCATTGTTGCGTAGATACATATTCTGTGTGCCTAGCTGATGTCCTAACTTGATACTTGGCAGTGCATGTACCTTTATAAAAATTAATGTAGCTAGCCATCTTGTCACATGGCATTTAACCTAAATTAAATTCACGATAATTGTTATTTTGACCAATCATGAAATGTGATATGTCACTGAACCTCAACACTTGTACAAGGCATTAGTAGTTATTGCTATGTAAAAAAATTCACAGCTCATATTCTTGTGTTTTCAACAGTTTTCCTCACCAGAGAGGAAGAAAAAGCGGACTTCCACCTATCAGAAAGTGTCAGCAAAAGACCCACCTCCTTGTGGTTGTCCTGGTGAGCTGTCTAACTGTAACTGCAGTGCAAACTGTTTGTGAGAAGGGTCTAGTGTGTGCTGTGAAATACAAGTTATACAACAGCAGTTTGTGCAAGCAGCAACCTAACTAACATGTGTGGTGGTTCAACTACTGCTGCTCACAAACTTGCAAAGGCACGTTGTCACAGATACAGTGTATTTACCAGGCAGAGTATCCTCCTCTGTGTGTGTACTGCATTGTGCTATCAGCTGCTGTGGCTACCATCAACGTGCTGAAACCACGCAACTGCTGCCATAGTTTACATTGGTGCCAAAGGAATGCTGCTTCTGCCCCATCCCACATAAATGTGTAGTAGGCTGATACACCACATGGAATGCAGTTTACACTTTTACAAGATCCACTTGCACTGTATCAAACTCACTCAATCTTCCTCTTTTTTTCACATTCAGGATATGACGATGGAAACTATTACACTCACTTAGGAGCAGGTTCCTCGCCAGAGACACTCAGAAAGATGATGGAGGAGAGGTGAGTATGTTCACACTGTAAACTGCTACATTTTAAAATGGACTGCTTCATTCTATCACTCATTCATCTTCTCTTACACCTAGCTCTCTTTTATCTTTTTGTCTCTGCAGATTGAAGTGTAATTCGGAAGAGTTGCGCATGGTTGAGGTACGTATATACATCAAGAACGTTTAACAATTAAATATCAATGTTGTATTTATGCTGAAAGTAAAGTTTGTGTATTAAAGGATTTGTCTTATTGTCTGTTTCCTTTCTCTGATTATTTGTGGACCCACACAGTTGGTTTTTTCAGGTGTGGAGGCAAGAACAGCTGAAGGTTGCCCGACTGCAGAATGGGTTAGTCTTTTTTACAAAGTGTTAAGTATACATGTCTATTGATTCTGAAACCAGTGATCAAGTGTGTTATTTGTACGATGGAGTTGACCACAGCAAACTGAGGCATCATAAAATTTTGAAGTAGTGCAGCATGCTTTCAAGGCACTGTTCCTCCACTCTATAGAGAATGCTTTGCCTGCTTCTATTGTTATTTCTGAATCGAAGCCTTTTGTGATACACATTATAGTATGACTAGCTTCCATATCCCGCACATGTATCTGTGTGTTGTATGCTGGCTTCATAGTCTTCTTATTTAGTAGCACTTTCATTTCTTTGGTGTCTTTAGGTTGTCAGAAGAAAGTCCAAGGCTGAGAAGTTTCTAGTGCTGTATCGTCACCATCAGGGACACTCCTGTGATGAAGCATATACTGTTATTAGCTTGGTTCATTGGGATGGTTTGAGTGATGCCAGAGCAAGAGAGTATTATCAGATATTGACTGATATGCTACCGAAATACGGTCTACCTACCAATAGGAAGTGCGATAAGAATGATAGGTCAGTGTCTTGGTTGATTGGATGTTTTTATTTTAGAACTATTCTCTCTACAGCAAGACTTGTACGTGCCAGGTTAACCCAGGAGATCCTGAGGCTACAGGGGCGTCCTTCTCGTTTGGATGCTCATGGAGCGTGTACTACAATGGCTGCAAGTTTGCAAGGAGCAAGATACCAAGGAAGTTTAGGCTGAACGTACAAGAGAAGGTTAGTTGTGATAATTTTACTGATGTAATACAAGAAATTGCAACGTTCTTGCACCAGCCACATGCCAAGCAAGAAATGCTTAGTCATCAATAATCAGTGATCACGTGATTTGTCTGTATACAATTAACACAGTATACACCTGATCGTTGCTGACTAAGCATTCTCGCTTCGAGTGTGACTGGTGCAAAAACGTGTGACTGGTGCAAGAACGCTGCAATTTCCTGTAGAGATAAACATACATACCAACACTCATGACATGATTATGAATTCCCACAGGAGGAGGAGCTAGACAAGAGGATCAATAATTTGGCTTCTGAAGTTGGCACTGTTTACAAGTGGCTAGCACCCAAAGCCTACTCTAATCAGGTAAGTGGTTCCCATTAGCATTATATCCCATAGACGATTGCTTGCTTGTGTGCAGATTGCTACTCAGTCAAGTGCACAAGAGTGTCGCTTAGGTGACGGCCCAGAGGGTGAAGAACGACCTTTCTCTGGAATGACCTGTTGTATGGACTTCTGTGCCCACAGTCACTATGACAAGCACAACATGACTACTGGTGGAGCTACAGTGGTGAGTGGACACTTTGGGACATAAATTTGAACCCTCAGTCTCAATATTTTTAAGCTTCGCCCTCTTGCTTAGCCTGCATAGTGTCTATAAGCAAAATGTGCAGAGTACACTGTCGTTTATAACTTAAGTTCTGTGTATTGTTTTAGGTGCTCACGATACTAAAATCAGGTGTACTAGGTGAAGAAGCTGCAGGAAAATCTGAACAACTTCATGTGCTTCCTTTCTACCATATCAAAGACCCGCCTCCAGCTAGCATGCCTGGGCTAGATGTACGACCAGTCGAGAGACAACGAATTGACTTCCCTGATAGGAACAACACTCTTCACTCACGTCCTAATGCACAACAGCTACCTTCTTCATACAGCAGCATCACAGAGCAGCAACTCAAGAAAGAGCCAGACGTATCATCAGATAGCAGCTTTCTCATTTCTAGCATCCTAAGCAACAATAATCATCAGCCTTCTGTCTCTACTAATGGTGGGCTTTCTTCAGCTGGTACGGTCCCGTCCAGTCCTGTTCAAATGTGCAGCAGCACACCAAAGCCTGCACAAGCACCGCACACTCTTCTCAATCACACACAACAACCTATCACTACAGCCACCAACACTTTATCAGATTCAATGAAATTAAACAATTTTCTCTCAGCGACTAGCAACTTTCGACCACCACACAGAAATGGCTTCCATGTCAACGGCTTTAATAAACCACCAAACGGTTTCTCGATTCATCACATGAGCAATGGTGTGGAGAGTACAGCTGCTGATTCACCTTTGGCGCAGTCTCCTTCACATCCATTGCTTACGTCCATCAAGCAAGAGGCTCCTAGTACACCAACTGATATCACTCACTTTTCTGAGCATCCACCACTGAATGGTATCACAAAAACCTTTCCTTCAATGCCCGCTCTAACGCCGCTCAACGGTGTGCTACCACCATCTCCTATCACACCTGAATCCATACCAAGAGCCCATCCCCTCGCTCCTCTTTCGCCTGCTCCTGGTCAACCAGAGCTTGAGAAACAACCCGTGCTGCCTGTTCGTAGGAATGACAGACTAAACGCTGTTCCCGGAGGAGTTGGCATTGCTCTTGGACATGGGTCCATTTTGATTGAGTGTGCCAAAAAAGAGTTGCACGCGACTACACCAATCCCTACACCTTGTAGAAGTCAGCCTACAAGAGTTAGCATGGTATTCTACCAGCACAAGGGACTAACTAGGCACCAACATGGATATTTTGAGGAAGAAGAAAAGCAAAAGCAAAGACAAGAAGAGAATCTTAGAAGAAAGTTTTTCGAAGAGGAACAGCAGCAACAGTTGCTTCAACAGCAGCAGTATTTTCGCCAGAGCCCATTACAGGGACGATTTCTTCAACCCATTCCCATCATTCCTCCTACTTTTCGTTCTCTCTCTTCACTTGACTCCTGTTCGCTGAAAGAAGCTGAACAGTCGGACTCTGATTGTGATGAACTGCTCGAAGAAGAAATATACTGTGAAGCAGAGATGGTCTCCATCAAGGTGCCAAGAAAACACCATTTCTCACAATTAGAAGATCCATTTTTCCTTGAACTGCCTCTCAAGAAAGTTGACAGACAGCAAAGCCGGTTGTTTCCCATCAGATATCCATGCCCCTATGCATCAACTTTTACACATAGTACCACCAGTATAACTGTCGCCAGCAGTAAGCCTAAAGTGGTATTTTCTGGAAATTTCGTTCACTGGGAGGAAAATACGTAACTATCATTTGTGTGAATACGTGTTTGTTTCGAGTATTTCAGAGTATAGAGTATTAATTATTAATTTATGTATAGATATTTAAATTTTAGGTTTTTTGTTTGTTTGTCATCTCAATTTTTCAGGATTGGCCACAGTAAAAAAATAGAATTATTTTGTTAGTTATATTTATCATCATTTCCTTTCACCTATACTGTAGAATAGCTATTATTAGGATATTATATATTTTATTGTTATATTTTAAAAAATAAGTTTTTGGTTTTTAAAGTCAAGAATACTACGCACGTAAATATATATGAGGGTCCAAATTAGATATTTAGCATTACACTGTTATTTGGAAACAAAAATGGCTACGTACACTATAAATTGTTTAATTATGTTCACTTTCTCAAAAATTATTATGATTGTACAGTAATTGTCATGTTGAATGCTAGAATTTAGCAATAATTACTACATTATTGACACGTACTTCATGGTGTCATGACGTACTTGCACCACAACTTATGCATGATTAGAGATAGTGTTTTGTGCAGCATTGCATGCATTCCAGATCTGAGGGAAAAGCAGTGATACGTCTTCTTCTGATTAATGATGAGTCTCTATTGGTATTTCCGGCCCTCAGCGAGGAGGAGATAAGCTAACCGTATATGGTGCTTCTTCAAAATAATTGCAAGCTTATATTAACCCTTCAGGCAATGTTGGTTAATGAAAGGGACATCCTGTCGTCAGTGAACGATCGGGTCCATAGCTCGCTGAGAGTTTTTGTTTGTCGTCATGGACGAGGGAGAGAGGGGAGGTTCTGCAGCCGTCCCGGCGATGAACGAGTGCACGGTGAGATTCCAGTGCGGACTGCTGCGTGAAATGGAGACGTTTCAAGGAGAGAGCGTCCAGCACTTGTCATCGGAGACGTTGCTGTACTACGTGTGCGACATGTTGCAGTTCAAGGTGTGTAATTTGTGTTAGTGTGAGTAAAACAACTAAAGAACACGGGATAAGAGAATAAAAGTGTACAGTGTAGACTATAATGTATGTATATGTAATGTATATACATGTACAGATACTGCATATGTATGCATGTTCGAGCAATCACGTACTGGTTATGAAGTCCGAAGTCTGTGAGATACGACAGTTAGGTATTAATTCACTATCTTGTGCAGGCACGTGTTGATGTTAATTACAGCTTGCAAGTGTCACATCTTTTACGACTTTGTTAGTAAATTTGCTGTTTTGTCCTTTATAGCAGAGCCTAGTCTCTCTCTCTGTACTCATAGTTTGGGCATTGTTAATACAATTAATAGTCCTTATACTATCGTGTTGTGCTCTGCCCAAAATCGATAGCGTTTGTTTGAAACGTGTTGACATGCATTGACGTGCAAAATCTAGCAACTAATAAACCAAAGAATGATAGTAATTACCACAATGCAGTATTTATAGCAGGCTTTGATCGGTTTGGTTAACAGGATTATGAACGAAAACACTATGAGTTTAACATGTCTTGCATCTATGGTACTACCTCATTATGTAATATGTGACTGGATCAGTCTAGCTAGGGAGAACACTGACCCTGTTGTTAGTTTTTGCTGTCTCAAGTAGTATAGGGACTACTCCATGGTATTTGTTTACAGGTTACGCCTATATTTTTATGGTGATGTATTATCGAGTCTTTGAACCCAAACATGCAACCTGATATTAGAATAATATTATTACAAGACAGTACCAATTTTACTAGAAATTTACAAGCGGTATAAAAGCAATAAACAGAACAAAAGAGAAGGCATGCAGAGAGACATATGTGATTGCCAGTGATGCATGTAGTGGTATGTGTAAGTGGTGTGGTTAGTTGCAAATTATTCCACTTTACTTTTTCATCTTTTAGACAATAGAAGCCATGTTACTATCATAATACTGGCTGGGTATTGTACCATTGCTGTATAAGGTGTTGATAGTTCCTAATTTATCTTATTGTATCAATTATCACTCAATTCAATCCACTTTCTCTCCCTCCTATGGTCCTCTCTATCTCCTCCTCAAGTTTCCTGACCACCCTTACGGAGACCTCAGCCGAAAGGTCCTTCTCTACAGACACCACGAAGACAACTCACTCACTCCGCTACTAGAAGATGATCCTATCGTAGACGGCATGATAATAGAAATCATACTGTCCGGTGAGTCTTAGCTCAAATGATCATGACTCGACAATATCGTGATATATTTTCTCTAGAAAATGCTAAACAAGAATATGACGATACCGTGTGTCCACACATACTGAAGGTACACACGTACAAAGCTCCGACGTTCTGTGACTACTGTGGAGTGGTCATGTTTGGTTTGCTAAAGCAAGGCCTAAAATGTGACGGTATGTGAGTTTATTTTTGAAAATCTAACCCATTCTTAACTCTAGTAATAACAGGCAAAAATTTGTTTTCAAGTTGCAAATGAGAAAGTTTTTTCAGCACTTCTGTGCTTAAAAGTCGCATACCTTGTTATAGTATTTAATTCCAGCCCATACACATTTACATGCATGGTTGTAGTATTACTATAGCACAAAGGTATGATTCCTTATCTGCCAAACCACAAGTACAACTATACTCTGATGGTATACTATAGTATTGTGAACTGGACTGCAAAGTTTGTGTGAAGTGAGTGAGGACTTCCTGTGACCTCCCTCTGTGATGTGTGTTTCTTGGAAGGAATTTGCTTTTGTTTCATGAGTAGAGAGACTGAATAGACTCCTCAATATGCATGATGAGGACTAGTTTAGAGTCGGTCAACAGGTGTCCTCGAGTTTATTGACAGTTTGCTTCACACACTCGAATTGACAAAGGTTGTGAGAAAGCATAACACTAGTAGCGATCAATACTGATGATGGTCTGTTATGGTAAATAACACGTTGTGTTCTAAAAACTCCAATACACGGAGCACTTTTGCACAACACTTCACTGCTCACATTTCTATAGGATGCGACAGGAACTATCACAAGCGCTGTGCTTACAAGATACCTAACAATTGCATTCGTGTGACAACAGAGGCCCACACCAATGTGTTGCATGCTGTCAATATGAGTGCGCCGATTCCCTCACGTCACATCAAGGAGGTGTGGAGTGGACGCCCCTTATTGCTGGATAGGTCTGTGCAGGGCAGACTACAGGTGCCGCACACCTTCTTTGTTCATTCATTTCGTAAACCTACTTCCTGTAATCATTGCAAGAAACTGGTAAGTTCCAACACATACATATACCGCATTAGTTGAAAATTCTATCCAAATTTTGAGTCTCAATTGATATTTTTGACAAAATTTTACAGTATCTATTCTTGTTATCTCTAGATCAAAGGAGTCTACCATAATGGTATGAGATGTAAAGACTGCAAATACAACTGCCATAAAAAGTGTGCTAAAGACGTCGGCAAGAACTGTCCGGGCGAGGTTGCTGTGTTGAATTGCAGGGACAGTGGGGAATGGAGTGAGTCACTATAATGCAATTATAGAAGCTCTTCTATCGTCTGAATAGACAATTATATGCTTGGTTGCACATAGTGTATGCTGACTGTGTCACAACACTGCTTTGTCATCTTTTTGTGTTCTTGTGTGAAGGTAATTCACGATTGAGTGTGCTCAATGTTGACGAGTCTGTTCTGGACTCTCCTAACGACATGAGAGAAAGATCCGAGACAGCGCCTCCTGAAACTGGTGAACGACACGAACGAACAGAGAGAGCAATGGAGTGCGAGAAGGAGGGCAGTCCGTGCTCAGTATCTAGTCAAGACCTAGCACAGGTTCAGTACACACACAAACACACACACACACACACGCACACCACACACACACACACACACACACACACACACACACACACACAAGGCTCTTCTCTCACTATGTTAGTGTGTTTCTCCACAACAGAATGAGAGCCAGCTGTCTCCATCGATGCTTGCTATTGTCGAAGAGCCAAGCGGAGGAGAGGACACCACTAGTAACGATGGATCAGAACATAATCCAGCTGAGCAAGCTCTTTCAAATACATGTATAACACTGCAGGTGAGCATAGTAAACTGCCTAGTACCTATACCATGGTTCTCCTCTCTTTAGCGAGTGACAGGAGTATCTATGAGACACATCAAGCCTCCAGCAGCTACAGTACTGATGGAGGGATGGATGGTTCACTACACATCGAAATCAACACTGGTCAGTAAAATACAACTAAGACCGTAGACAGCAGACTTTGTAATATTATATTTCTTGCACTATTAGAGGAGAAAGCATTATTGGCGGCTGGATACAAAGACTGTTACTCTCTACAAGACCTCCGACAGCCCTCACTACTACAAAGAGATCCATCTAGCTGATATCCTGGCAGTAGACCCCATGATCAATCCAGCAATCTACCCTCTCTCGCCTCCACATGTATTTGAAATTGTCACTTCTAGTCTCACATACTATGTTGGAGTGGATATGGCAGGAGCCTTACCTAAAGACCTTGCTCCTCCACCAGACAGTGACAGTGAGTTCTGTGATTGTCGCACCTCTTCTCTTTATACTCTTTCTCATTTCTTAGTCTCCGGGGAGAACACTTTGTGTGGTGCCGAGAATAAAAGTGTCACAGATTTAGAGGATTGGGGTGTAGGACTGAACATTGCTCTCAACTGGGAGGAAGCGCTTCATACAGCACTGATGCCTGTTACCCCCCAAGCCAGTATGGGTAGTCTAGCAGATGGTGAGTGACTGATGCATATTACTTTGTTGTTGTTCATCTGCTGTTGAAGCCTAAGTGTGTTTGTTTAGCAGCAATATACAGTCAGTTCTTTTCAAATACTACACGACAGTGTCAAATATGCTTAGATACGACTTACAGTATGACTAGAATGTGTTCACACGTGCAACGTGTTATACTGCTCTGTTATTGCTACAGTTGGTACTCCCAGTCGCCCTCCTTCTTTCCGTGGGAAGAGAGGGTCTTTCCGAGGTTCATTCCACGGAGCAAGACCAGGTGGCTCATTCAGAACTCCTCGTGGGTCAACAAGAGGCTCCTTCAGAGCCATCAAGCACAGCGCTGGCCCTCCTCCCTCTCGTGCTACCTCTTCTCAGATGATGAAAGCACCAAAGATCGAGACAAAAATGGTCAGTAAATTTCTTAAAACTACTTCATGTATGCATGCGTGACATAATATATTATTATTCAAACTTGGTTTATATTGTGCAGGATATAAATCAGTTTTATCAAATATTTCCCGAGGAAGTACTTGGTTCTGGTCAGTTTGGCACTGTGTATGCAGGTTAGTGCTTGTTGCTCACTCGTGGTAAGTTGGTATGTGACTGTTGTCTCACTTTAGGTCAGTGCCGTACCACTGGAAATGTGGTGGCTGTGAAGGTGATTGACAAACTGCGCTTCCCTCACAAGCAAGACGCTTCTCTGAGACAAGAAGCAGCTATTCTTCAGAATCTCAACTACCCCGGCATTATACTCTTGGAACGAATGTTTGAAAATCCTGAGAAAGTACGGATAGAATTACATACGTGCACTGTTCAATTTTAAATGTTTTTTTTTTATCAGATACACATAGTGATGGAGAAAATGAATGGAGACATGTTAGAAATGATATTGAATAGCCCAGGTAGTAGATTGACGGAAAGAGTTACTAGATTTCTCACATACCAGGTCAGTTCACATCAAAGCTTCAAATGCTTGTCTTCCTCTAGTTTTACTACTGTTCTCATTTGTTTTTCTTCATAGATTCTTACGGCTCTACAATATTTAAACAAGAAGGACATTGTTCATTGTGATCTAAAGCCGGAGAACGTCCTACTCACGTCAGAGTCGGGTATGCCTCAAGCAAAGCTGTGTGATTTTGGTTTCGCGAGAATCATCGGAGACAAGTCGTTCAGAAAGTCGATTGTGGGCACACCCGCATATCTGGGTTAGTGTGTGGAGAGGGCACTTGTTCTAATGTTAATTATTTCCGCAGCTCCTGAAGTGCTCAAAAGTGAAGGATACAATAGATCCATTGACTTGTGGTCTGTTGGAGTCATAATATATGTTAGGTGAGTATGTATAAGTACTAGATTGCTGTAGTTCTACCATGTCACCATTAGTACTAAGCTGTTTGAACGTGTGTATGTACACAAGCATTTGTTTAACTACAAGTAATTATTGTTCTGTCAATAGTTTGAGTGGAACATTTCCATTCAATGAAGACGAGGACATTGCTGACCAGATTCAAAACGCTGCTTTCATGTATCCCCCAGACCCCTGGGACTCCATTTCCAAAGACGGTAAGAGACAGCTTTTGTTCTGTGATCCTCCATCATCTTGGTCTTGTCACGCCAGCCATCGAGTTGGTCGGCAAGCTACTACAGGTCAGCAGAAGATCGAGAGTCAAGACAAATCAAGCAATCAACCACATTTGGTTGAGAGTAAGTGCACTTTACAATACTCCTGGATGTTTGATTTTTTGTACTTGACCAGGATTTGACACTGTGGGAAGATCTCTGTCAGCTGGAGGGACGGCTGGGTACAAGATACCTAACACATGAGAGCGAGGATGCGTTCTGGAGGAGACAAGGAGCCATGCCTCATCCGCTTGACAAACCACAGCAGGCACTGGCTCCTCCGCCTACCACGAACTACTACGTCAACATACACACCATTCACGAGACAATCGCCGCTGCAACCAATTCTAGCGACTTGGACTCATCAACATCTTCTCTGGATCAACAAATTCCTATCAGTGTTGCCTCTAGCACAACAGCATCAAATTCACAATCTAGTGACAAAGATGAATCGACTTCTGAAGATATTGCTTCAAAAAGAAAGAGCTATGTTGCTCTCCCGGATGAAGATGTCACTATACTTCACGAACATGCAAAAAGAATCGGATACACAGTTAGCACTGTTTAATCATCTCTCAACCATACTGTTCTTATGACTTGATGTATGTACACATCTACAGCCCATTCTATAGAAGTACCGGCAACTTCTCTGACTCTATGTCACACCACTTACACATATCTTCCCAAAACTCTCAATATTTTATGTGACTGCTAAGTGATGACAGCAGTAGACTAGATTTTCTTTATTTTTTGCGTGGAATTGGTCATAATAATAATAATAATTTATTTGAATCTCTAATCAGTCAATCATTAGTTAGTACAGATGGATACTATAGTACTCACTGAATATCAACTATAGGTTATACCCACCACCTATTCAATACAGACTGGGCTATGAGACTGTTTACCATACTTAGCCTGTTAGTTTGATGCCTTGCGTTCGGGTATGAGGCTGTCTTGAATTTGTGCAGTTTGGGAATGAGACCATCTTAGTTTGGGTATGAGGATATTTTTTACTGGGTACGAGGATATTTTTTAACTATAGTCTGGGTATGAGCATAAGGTGCATAATTTTTTCAACTTGAATGTGAAGATATTTTGTAAATTTTAAAACATAAATTGTCTAAAGTCCCTACGAATCTCAAATGAAGCAGCACCTAGTCCGAAGCTTTACCCAAATAGCACAGCTACACAAGAGATCAGAACAGCATACAACCATCACTCAACTAACCTGCGATAGAAACTCCGATGCGTCCATGAGTTCAGTCGTACCGTACGTTATACTCTTAGGCACCTGCTGCCTCGCACAGTAGTCCTGTAAATTCTGATACTCTATATAGTTCCCTCCTCCGACAACAAACACATAAGCCTGCAGAACAACAGCACAATCAAACAACCCTCAGCTTGTGTTACGTACCTCTTGGAAGGGGCCTCTCGCTCTGAGCATGACAGAACTACAAAGATAAACAAGCTTTGAATTGCATAAGATTTGTAATAAGCTGAAATAATTAATAATTTGATTAGCTTTGATCTCAAACAGTGCTGTCTCATAGTCACATGAGCAACAAGGTGATTTCCATATTACAAAGCAGTATGCAAACTTGCTATAAACAGTACTAACCTATCTCCTCTCTGTAATTTTGGATCAAAGCTGCGATAGTCGTCAGTTTCCTAAACAATAGACAACAGGTGGAATACACAGTGATATGGAACTGAAGATAGTATGCCTAGTCATCAATAGTTACAATGCATTATTGAGTACCTTGGACGGTTTAGCTTCCATAAGTTGATCCACTACTCTAGTAACAGGAAGATTCTACACAAAACAGTGCTGAAGCATTTGATAACAATGACTCAGCGCTCACCTTGGTACGAATTACTAAGTTCTTCACTCCTTCGAGAACATACTTCGAGCTCGTGTGAACAAACTGAGAGAGCATTGTGCTGCAGAACCACAATGCAACTAACACAAGTACTATATCACAGATATTTGTGCATAGTCATAGTGACATCAGCATTCCTGAATAGTTCTAATCACCTCATTGAGCTTGATGATGGTCCACTAGTGAGTCTGGGATTAGTAGCCATCTTGGCGTATGCCCTGGACAAATCGTACTTGTAATAAACTATCTCAATGGAGTATTATCACACGGCGCTCACTTCCATTTCTTGATGTAGTCAATGGCGGACAGATCAGTACCAACTGCTTGAAGAGCAGTTAGACATTGGGTCACTTCTTGCTACATAACAGAAAGAGTGAGTTGTAATTATTAGACTGAAGAATTTGACAATAACACTATTGATACCTCAGAAAGATCAGGAGAAAGAATGTAATAGATGAGAAACAGACGAAGTTTGTCTTCTGCAGTGCCGGCTACAGTGGAGAACAGAGAACACACTCACAAACACTGTTGCTTCTCTCACCAGATGGATCAGTAATAACGTCCATCACAGACTTGTCCTACAAAAAGAGAACAACACTTGACATCAAATACATTCGCTAGTACCATTGATGACTTGGAAATCATCTTGTCCTCCATTTCAAAGAACAGATCCAACTTTCTAGCCTGAAATTTAAAAAATCAGGTCTACCGGATTCTCTACAGGTGAGGGTCATCTCACTTTGATTTGGTCTAGTAGAGCGGTAGCAATATTGGTGTGCATATCAATTCTACCCTTTTGTTCTATTAGCTCGGGCAAGGTACTGTATTTAAAGAACGAGTGAGAGACTGTCTAAACAGCAGATAAGGGGCTCACACCTTATTGCAGAGGTGAGTTTGGCGGTGCTTTCTGAAAGGTTATCAGAAACAATGTGTGCATCGTCCTCAGACATGCCCTGACGGATCACACAAACTCTCTCAGCGTACATACAAGGCAAATGGTTACCATAGCGCTTCTAAGGCGCGTCACTTCCTCTTCTCTCGTTCGGTACTCGTTCACCTCGGTCTGCACAGCATCGGCTACTGTTGGGAAAGGGCTACCACGATGGCTGTTCCAGAACTTGTCAGTAATGTGTAGATCATAACTCTTTGTGCTTGCATCAGTAGTGCTATCAGCAGCTAGAGGCATAGTGATTCTATTGAGCTCCAGTTCCTGAAACCAAAAATTGTTGAACTTAACAATAAAACTAGCTTAAGCAAGTCAACACTCACAAAAACATCGTGAACGAGAGCTTGATATGTCCATGTGTGGTGCAAGGCAGTCGCTAGATCCATGTTTCGATCCAGAATGACAAGAAGAGGTCTTGAAAAGCTGCAACACAAGACACAAATGATATTATTCTGTACATAACTGTATAATTATTTATACCTCATTTGTCCAACAGGAAGATTCTCTCCTGTGAACATACTATTACGGACGTCTCTCAAATTGTCACGCAGTTTTGTATCCAATGCTTCGGCAACCATTTCAGCTGCATTGCCGCTTGGACAACGAATAATGGGTACGACACCTATAGTGATGAAAATAGTGCTGAAACGATTTATTCAGACGCTTTATATCATAATTATTATAAAAATTAATCATAAAGCAGTTTCGGAGCTATTTTTGTAATAGAAAATCTTTTAATACTATCACTAAAATTGATAGCACCACCCCTCAAAATATCCTGCCGATTCATTTTTGAATATCCAGATAGTAAATCCCAACGGATATCCTATGGTATGATACTGGTATCTGATGAAAACACTAACTGAAAACACTAACATCTGCAGCTGTGTCGGTAGATATTGTTTCATCGTACATAGGATTGCTACACTTTCTTATTATGCAATACCTGCTGTGACAAACACAGAGAACAGAGAGTCAACAATAATATCTCTGATGGCAGTGATGTCTGTGTCTTTGGCGTCAGGACGATTAAGAGCTGGGTGATACTGGGTTAATACCATGTGCTTTTGAGCTTACAACTAACCGTAGTACGAAATATCGGTCTTATCCTGGTGACGAGTAATAAACAAGTTTTCTTCTAGCGATATAAAATTTAAATACTGATCAAACACCTAAAAAAGGATTAAAAACACTAAAGATACGAGAGTAGGTTTATCTTGCCTTCATAACTTGTGAAGAACTATTGGATTCCACGGCTGCTTTAGCTAGGTCCTCAAGGAGCGGTCTACCGATGGGAGTGATGAAGTTAAAGTACATGCTATCGTAGAGGTGAGAGTGACAGTCACGACACAGTCTAACAACGGTTGATTCAGACGGGACTATGAAGTAGACAGCGGAAGCATCCGGAATCGGTTCCCGCTGAGAATCAACAAGTCTACACAGGAAAGACACATGATATGGTTTACAATTGGAGTATGTATCTCTCTAGCTACTGACTAACATGTGAAGGGTGACTCCGAGACTACGTAACTCTTTGACAGTGAGCAGTGGAGAGATTATGTCCTGCCCGTACTTGTCATAGATGAGAACCTGAAGATATTAGTATTACTACACGTCATGTTGTGAGTTGAGATATTGACCTTCCAGACTGGTTCAATAGGCATAGAAGTCTTGGACTGAGGAACATTCAAGTTTAGCATTCGTTTCAGTGCCGCTGTAGAGAGCGATTACACATCTTTAGGCACCCTTACAGCATTATACATACCAATTTGGCGTGTTCTTAGTGAATTTAGTGGAAGAGTCCCCGTGCCTGGAGCACCAGCTGATAGCAAAGGGCCTGTATTGCTGGCGGCCATTGTTACTTGTACACTGTATTATGATCGATATTTTAACCCATCTCAGACGGTATGGCTGAAGTTTAACCCTTCAGTGACATACAGAGACGAGGTGGGAGAAGAGCTAAAGCCGATCATGTATTCGGAGTGGCTGTCTCTCACGGAGACAGTAAGGCAGCCCCGTATTGCTGACAATGTTCTTCGGACTTTCCCTCAAGACAGAGCCCAAGAAGTGGTCGCTTCTGTGATCAAGCCGCTCGAGGATATGTCTCTTGGGAAAAATTACAACATGTTGACAACCCCGGAACAGGTTAATTGGACCATGCAAGTGATAGGATACGGTCTCACTCTTCCTCTGTCTCACCTGAAGTTGCTTGGTAGCTGCACTGATGTGTACAGGGAATGGTTGACAATTCTTGGGCTTCACAAGGGGACCGTACCTTTACCGATCTCCAGCCAGCCTGACCGCTATGCACAGGTCATCTTTGACCAGATGTGTGTTTTGTTTGTCCCACGAGAAAATGAAAAGAACCTGCTCGAGGGTCATGCTCTCATCTGCAAGAATGTTATTGACACGATCTGTAGTCTTATTGTGGTCAAGAAACTCAAGATGTCCCGTGACACATGGACCACTCTTCTCAGCTTCCTTCTCCACGTGTGCGATATCCTCCTCTCTCCTCCTCCCAAGACGCCTAGTCTCGGCACTGCCCTGTGCGATCAGCTCATTCATACTCTCTTTGCTGCTTGGCTGAGGGCATGCCGCGAGATGTTCCCAGGGCCCACAATGTGGAAGACCCTTCAGGAGTTCTGTGCTAGCTGGCGTCATCAAACCAGCCTCATCAACCAATGGTGTCAACTGATGATGTCACTCACTAAGAAGGTGACTCTTGTACTCTACGGCTCCAAGCATTACAAGGAGATTTCTGGATCGATTACTGATGTCGAAAAACGTTTCAGATTCCTTCTCGATGGCATGCCAAAGGATGCAGTGGTCCAGTGTTGGTTTAGAATGCTCCATACTCTGAAGAATCCCATGGATCTACTCTATCAAGAGCTCGTTACCGACACTCGAGGATTCAAAGAGGTTATAAATGAAGCTGAATTAGTTGCTCCTGGCTCATCGTCTGGGCTCCTTCAGTCTACCAAGGAATCTCTTCCCAAGATATTCTGCTCGTTGATGAAAGGAGTCACTGCTCAGGTGTTTTTGTTCCTTGGAGAGAAACAGGAAGACCACACTTCTCCTACTGGCAAGGGGGGAGCACAGCAGCGTAAAGACAGCACTGCTCAGCCTACCTCTCCTCAATCAGTCTCTTCTACTAATGAGTCATACTACATCAACTTGTCAGCTGAGCCCAGCAGTACCATCCCTTTCACCTCACAGGAAGAAATGCCTTCTTCTGATGGAATCATTGGCAAGCCCAAAGGTTAGGTATTGCACCTGTCATGTACATGTGTGTAGTGTTTGCAAGATCTGCTTACATGACCAAGATGACTGCCTATCATTTTATTATTATTACAGGTAACACCTTGTTGCATGTGTATGGTGACTGGTTGTTTGAGGCAGCCATTTGGACTGGTCAAGATTCTGAAGGGTTTCCCAGTCGTGGCGGACAGCTCAGTAGCACCACTGTCATCTCCAGTACAGCTGACCTTACCAGGCTCAATGAATCAGCTCCTCCTGTCACCACTCAGCTGCACAGAGTGAAGGAGTATGAAGCTGGACGAGCTGAAGCCTTTACCGCACTCTGCACCATATTCTCTAGACAGGAGTGTGGTGAGAGTGTCATCCCAACCTACTTGGCTCGATTCTATCACGCATTGCTTGTCGGTCTTCAGTATGACCCTTTTGTGAGTCAGTGGGGTCACCTTGTCTTATGACGTATGTTTTGGCTTCCCCTTGTTTTAATGCAGTACAGTTTACTTTATTACACTGTTCTAGCAAATACATACATAGTCATTATTTAGTCTATTGACATCGGTTTAGCTTTCCCTTGTTCTAATGCACAGGAGCATTGTTTGCTAACTGCAAATATATCTTTAACCAGTGTTTACTAATTTTCTCAGAACTATACTGGCGAAGTGCTGACCAAGATTATCCTCCATTGTACTGGTCTCCTGCGAAAGGATTTACCAGGCATCAATATGCTAATGCCCTACTTCATTTCTGCCCTGGACAAAGTACTTACCAGCAAGAAACCACAAATTTAGTGAGTTCCAATCACAATTATTATGCCTGTGAAACCGCATCATTATGATGATGATAATGGTAATGGTAATGTTCTCTGCAGCTGTGACGTTCCCTCAAATCTGCGACACGCCTCCATACAGCTGCTTGTCTCAATGCTGGCTCTCCCACTACACTTTGTACATTTGCCATTGCCTGGTATGATCTTACAGTGTAGCTAACAACATTGACTAGTTCACATTGTTTCGGTATTAGTTCGCATTCTATGATGTAATGAAATTAATGCTTTACCCAATTCACAATGGTCTGACATTGTTTAGATGTTTCTTTGATCTTCCACTCATCAATGGAGTTTGTGAGGGGTCATTCTTCGTACCAGTCTGCGGAGAGGCGTGCTTCTAGCTCTTCGTCTTCATTGCCTCCCACTTTCTACTCCATGAAGAACCAGCTTGTCACTCTACTTTTTGCTGCTATTGAGACGGAGGAAGACCATACCAACATGGAGATGCTTCTTCATGGTAAGTGTTGCATCATCATGTACTATCTCTCTCCATTCTTTCTCCTTAGGTCTCATGGTTTATATACAGGATCTTGTAAGCTATGAGAGGACGTTGACAGCAATGACAGGAGAGTATCAGATAGGAAAACCAGACTATGATGCTACCAGTACTGATGATGAGAATGCTGACAAACCTTTTGCTAGCAGTAAAAACGATTTTTTACTTACAAAGTCTTTCACTAAATTTTTGTAGGTTTTTCACCAACAATTCTTTTCCAGAAAGCTATCTCAGCTGCTAGCGGTGTGCTACTGTCATCTGCTAATTCTCCAACTGCTAATTCACCGGTTGTATTAGCTGCTCTGGAGCTACTCTCCGGACTAGCCCGCTTGCAGTTTGACGCCTTTAGTAAGTTAGCAGACACTTGGTTCTACCAGGTGTGGGGTGAAGTACTTTTGAAAGTATTTAAGTATAGTACAAGTACTTTCAGAAGTACTGTACAAGTACATAGCTTGGGACTCAAATACAAGTACTAAGATTTGTACTTAAATAAGCTTTAACTGTGAGCTTGTCAATTTGTTGGAGGAATGACATCATGTTTATGCATCTATTTTTACTGTTCGGACTATTTATAAACCCAAAGTCCAAAATCATGTTTAAAATGGCTAATACATACTGTTACCTATTGTTTACATCTAATAAACTTCAAGTACTTGTAAATACATTAAGTATTCAAAGTACATCGATATAGTATAGGTACAAGTACGTCCATAAAACTGATATAGGACTTAAGTACAAGTACGGCAAAATTGTACTTAAGTGTCCTTAAGTACAAGTACCAATGTACTTTGCCCCGACCCTGAGTTCTACATGCATTGTTTTCCCCCTTACTTTCTCTCTCCCCTTGCTGTGAGTGTTTTGCTTTTCAATCTTGGCTCTAGGTCACAATGAGTGTCGAGAAGCTGTCCAGTGTGTGTGTGACTTTATTGAGTCTCAAGCACAGCAGAAGCCTTACCTACAGACCAAGCAGCTTCACACCTCCATTGTGGCTGCCTTCCAAACTCTGTTAGTGTGGATACTGGAGCATCCTCACTTACTAGCTCATGAGGTACACTGCCTGTACTGTGCTTTGAGTTATTATTACTACATTGTGTAGGGATGTCTCAGAGCTATATTGCGAGTGGCTGAGTTTGGTGTCTCAGGCAGTTTCTCTCTGGTAAGTGCTCATGCCTGTTTATCGAACTATTTGACTGTTTTATAGGAAAATGATGGTTCTACTATCTATAAAGGTGCGTTGTAGCCTTCAGCCATTTGATCTTTACATATTTTACACAGGAGAAAAACAGTTAAAGCCCATATCTGGGAGAGTGGGAGAAATAGCAGAATTTGTCTTGCAGAACTTGATGGAGAAAACTGTAAGTATTCTTTTACTTTCAGAATACCTATAAGATAGCTATTGTTGAGCTGATTCATCGCCGGGCACTGTGGCGCGTGTCTGTAACTGCAGCTACTTGCAGGGCTTAGGTTGGGAATGGCTTGAGACCGGGGTTCCTGGGAGCTCATCGTCCATGTTGAGCGGGCGCCCACACTAGGTCTGGCATCAATATGGAATTTCCGAAGGAGTTCAGAAAGTCCAGGTTGAATAATGAGAGTCGTACCGGCCCAGGCCCCAAATGGGAGCAGGCAAAAGTCTCCGTGTCAGGCGGTAGTTGGATAACGTCTGTGAATGGAGTTGAGTCTTCCGCCCGGTTAACATAGTCAAACCCAATCTTTTTTTCTGCCCAGTTACAAACCCAATCTTTTATTTTTTTTCTGCCCAGTACAAACCCAATCTTTTATTTTTTTCTGCCCAGTTACAAACCCAATCTTTTATTTTTTTCTGCCCAGTTACAAACCCAATCTTTTATTTTTTCTGCCCAGTTACAAACCCAATCTTTTATTTTTTCTGCCCAGTTACAAACCCAATCTTTTATTTTTTCTGCCCAGTTACATAGTCAAACCCTATTTTTTTCACTCAAACCCTGCTCAAACCTAACCTTTTTTACTCATCTACTGTATCCGTTTTCAGGGTTCTTTTCCTTTCCCATGTGGGCCTGCTTCATCCAGCTCACTTTTGACAGAGGAAGAAGTTTTGAAGAACCTTCAAAAGCAGGTTGTTTGCTACACGTGCATGAATGTTACTCTCAGTTGACAAACCCAACACAATAATGATGACAGAAATACGTAACTCTGGTGCATTGAAGTTGACAAACATTGAGTCCGTGATGTCTGATGGTCACGTGTACGTACGCTGAAATGACGTTTGTTATTTAATTCGTAGCGGCTACAACGATGCTTGATATTTCAACATTTCGTAACAGGATATGCATCATAGTGATCTTATTTCGTCTCAAGTATTAGGGGCTAGCTGACCTGTAATTCAACTATATACAAGGGACTAAGTCCAAGCCATTTAAATCAACTAGAGACATCCTATACTATTGAATGGTGCTTTACATCTCTGCTCAGGGTATACCAGACTGAATTAAATCATGAGAACAGCTCATGACTCTGATCACACATTGGTATGTTTATTTTCGTTTCGTACATGCAGGGCAAGTTTCAGTATTTTCTAGTGGATAACTCATTCATACTTGGACTACTAGAACACCCCACTAGTGTGTCTTCTAATGGAGGTTGGGCTGCCTGCAAATTTGCAAACTATAATTAATTTACATTTATTTATGTATCAGAGAGCAGTCTTCCGACTGTATCAACTATTGTGAGAGGTCCATCTGGCCGCCAGGTTTGGTCTATGCAACTTCGTCATCATCCTCAAGATGCAAAGGTACTTAAAGCCCTTGCTCATCTCTGCTGCTGACATAATTCTTTGTCACATAAGCCTACTCAGAGTCATCTAAAGAGCATGGCACGTCCTTCAGTTTGTGGAGATTCTACCAGTATTAAATTGCACAATTGGAGTCCTTGGGCTCGGGAAGCAAGCCAACAAACCAGCCTTAAATTGTAAGTTTGCTGACCTTTGCATTATCCAAACTAGGTCAATAATAATAATAATTATTATAAGTATACATGGTAATGATCATCTCCTGACCTCATACATGTCATTTTAGGTCATAAGTGTATTTACAACTTCCTTATAATGATTAGATTTCCTCAAGCCTTTGTCTACTTACAATGTTTGACAATTCCACAAAGCTCTTCTAAGAGGTGACCCTATGAAGTATAGACAACAGTCCTGGTGACCTAGAGTATGGTGGCTGGAGACAAGTCCTTTCAAAGAGATGACCCTTTATACACCAAGCAGAATAGACCCTAACAGACCACTTCTAAAGAGTGTATTAATGAAGTTGTAGGTTTTGAGCGTTACTTGCTTCTATTGCTTGCTGGGGTCAGCAACAGCATTACATTATTGACATGTAGTGAAACATGACCTTTTTAGAATGAAACTGCACCCATGTAGAAACAAGCAGTGTATATACCTCTGTTCTGGTGAAAGGTCACCTTTTTTAGTGTGGAAAAACTTCCCTAGAAACTGCTCTGTGTAGAAACAATAGCTTAGGAAAGGGACACAGTGATGTTGCACCATCAGTAACCAAGAAATTTCTAGAACAATACCAATCTACTTTATGAAAAAGCCCATTTATGATAATAGGAAGGGTAATTTTTTGTTTACATATTTGTGGTGTACACTGGTAGTGTAGTTTATGGGGGAGGGCATTTTAGTAGTATTCATACTGAGGTTGGAAATGCCCAAAGAGTGAGGGATGGGGACCTCTTTAACAGAGTCATCTGCTCTGACTCCTTGCTGAAAATCAGTCAGTGTGATGCCCCAGTGCTGTGGGAGACTACCTTGAGTTTGTGTTATGTCTCGTACAAGTTTATTGTAGTTCTTTGAGGGTTATATATACTCGAGCTCCTTTTTGAAAGTTTACTTGTTATTCAAAATCAATCCCTTGTCACACACGTCTGTGTGACTACTACCGTGTACATATCTTTCAAAGTATGTTTTGAAAAACTGAAATAATGATGTGTTTGCTGATGAAAGTACTTACGCTGGCTCCTTATATGGTGATGTTTCCGCGTTCACTTTGCTCTGGTGCTTAATCAGCATATTAGGTACATGTATGTGGTTGAACTTGGTACTGCAATGATGAGGTCAGGTATGTACAAAGTTCAACTAGTATGCTGGTTTGCAGCTAGCCCTACAAGTTTAGTGTGGTTTAGGAGTATTTGCTATTTAACATACTCTTGGTCTATGGGAATAAGTCAACAAGATATACAATAAAGGGGATTGGATAGGAAGGAAGTTTAGACGGTTCACGTTAAAATCAATTTATTAATAATTATAATTAAGATATTAAATCAATTTATTAATGTAGGAAGATATTAAAATCAATTTATTAATGTAGGGAAGATTCTATTCCTGCTCTTGGAGAAGTCCTGGATGATTCATTTTCAAACCTGCACGAGGAATTCAGTATTCTCACGAACCAGCAGGTTAGTATGCTCACTGTATCGCCGTCAAGTACGTCTAATACTGACTGATGTAGATCGAAGTTGCACAAAACTTGAACGCTGAGCTACAACAGGCGAGAGCAAAGATCGCTTATCCTGACCCAAGCACTGCGCAAGAGCCGCCTGAGTGAGTTAAAATACGACGCACGTGAATGTCAATCTTTTTAACTACTTTCTTCCTCTGCTGTAGAATAAAGAAGGTTTTCAACACAGCACGTCTAATATTAGGTCATCTTGGACTGCTGAATGTAGACTCTTTGTCTGAGGTACTAGACTAGTGTATCATTCACGATGTGCTTGCATTCTGATATCACTGCCACGTGGGGGTTGTATGCATAATTAGGGTAATTCCACAACTTCCAAGTCAATCTGCATATCTTGTACTAGTACATAACTTATGTTGATTAGATCTGTACACTACACATGTTGGTTATGTCACCCATTGCGAGGACCTGTACGGGAATTTTTGCACGAGGGGTGTGACAGTTGAGACGGTATCATAGTACAAGAGATGGAGCTGAGTGCTACAGATAATGGTGTTGTTGAGACCATGCCAGAGCACAATAATTTCATAGTGTGGGTCCTAGTTGGTGATATAACCTTCTATCCCACTCAACTTACTACTAACCTGCCAAATTATGCTACCCACATGTGGAAAAGTGCTCAGGCATTGCTTGTAAGGACTCTGAAGAATTAGATCATGCTGAATGTGAGTATAGCTTGCCTTTGATCTCCATCACTGGTAAAAGGGTAGTGTTATACCAATAAACCAAGTCATAGCAGCCTGTCACTATTTCACATGGTACTAGGAATTGTATCACCCTAGTTAGGTATCACCATGAAACAGTGTCCTTTTGTATGTTAAGTTGTTTCCATGGTTATCCAACCTGTGGGTCTATAGGGATGTGCCATGGGGATCTTTATAACTGAAAGCATGGCTTTCACATGTTTGTGCTTGCCTCACATCAGTTTCATTGTTTGTGTGTGAGTACAGTATTACTTGGGACACAGTGTCTCCACTACTATCTATTGAGTTTTGAATGTTTGGGACTTGCTGTATGGAGGAGGTGTAGAACAAGAATTGACTCTCTCTTGCACAATGCATACCACAGTGGTCTAACATCAGATGTCTGTACCTTACCCTTTCACACCTACATGTGATGACATATCATACTGAAAGGCACTGACACATGAGTTGAGAATTTTCTGGTATGTCTCAGAAAACCATATTTCCTGCTGAAGAAAGGAATATTTGGTCATGAGGAAGTCACTGGGTTGTGGTGTGATAGATCATAGGACACTAACACTAAAGACAGGAAATATGCAGCAAATATTCACCTAATAATGTGATATTTAGCAAGTTGTTTGGAAGTATTGGCTTGTTTGACGCTGTTTGCATCTCTGGCAAGCTAACAGTTGGCAAAGATGCACTTAATGTTAGGAAGCATTGCTTGAAGGGACTCTTTATGTGAAGCCAGACACTAGTATTGTTTACTTGCTCAGAACCATATTAAGTTTCTTGTATACACAACTTGCAATAGTAGTTGTATGTTAGGATATGTATGTATGTACGCTAACACAACTGCATTATGGTTTGTGAGTGAGTGTGTGTGTGAGTGTTTTTTATCCTCAGACACAGCTGCTCAGTGGTCAGGCTTCTCTGTCTCTGCTGGACTCTTCATGCTCCAGCTTTCGAAATGCCCTCGTTTCACTCGATCGGATGCCTGCACGATTTTGCAACACTGTGTTCGTATTCTTCTGTCAGAAAGGAGTGAGTAAAGTTGAGGATATATTCGCCAATCAGGTAAGAAATGATTAACAAGTTTGATGTAAGCTACTTTTGTTTTTTATGTAGACTCTCAGTGGAAAACCACAGGAATTTGTCAAGTTTCTAGGTAGCTTAGGATGGGAGGTCGATCCTGTCAAGCATCCAGGGTTCTCAGGTCGTATACACTCATCAATGGCTGGTGAAGGGCGACCTGTTCATTTGAGTGCTCAGATTCCTCTCAAACCATTTCCATACTATGCTGATGCTATGAATGAAGTAGCCTTTGTCCTTCCTGTCTTGAAGCCTTCAGCTAGTGACTCATCGTCAAGTGTCAGGAGCTTGGAATCATCTGACTCGGGACAAGAGTCTCCAGCAGTAGCCAGTGACCCTCTTCCACCTCCTCCTATCAGTATACCAACATGGTCGTCACCGTCCGGCAGTGGTGTTCAGGAGTCGTCTGTCTATGCTGGTGTTGGTGAACAAGAGAAACAAACAGCTCACAGCAAGATTGGAGTGAAGGGTTGTGTAACTTCACAGTTTGGTAAATCAGGCACTTACGCAGACTCAACGGACACCCCTAAACGTCGCTCAAGCGTCATTCAAGATTGTGCTGCCATTGTAGTCTGGTTAGAAAAGTTTGAAGATCACTTGCAGTTTCCAGCAGAATCACTCAGTCGTATGCTACACAAAGGAACAGGAAGATCAATAAAAACTGGCACCAATATTCTTCCAATAGTTTTCATACATAGGCTCGCTTCTGGATTATATCAGACTGTCATCAAGGCCGAGGAAAGGTGGGATGATGCTTATCAATATTCAAAGTTATTGTATGAATTTTTCTTTGCAGGGGTGGTCCGCTCATCGATGGGATGGTCGTCAGTTGGAGATGTCTTGGTGCCTTGGTTCGACAAACTACCATCAACTTATGCAGTAGACACAGAATGAATAATGAGGGGTAAATTACACATCTCACACTGCATACTACTGTGATTTTTTACATAGTTATTCACCACCTCATGTGAAGAGAAAGAAGAGGATTGAAGAAATAGGAGCTGCATTTGCAAAGAGTTCAACAGCAGCCAGCCTGTACAGTGAACTGTTATTAGACAAACAATGACATGTGCATGTATTGTGAAAAGAACATGTAGATGTCTTACCATTCATAAATAATAGTCCCAGGGATTTCCCCAATATTGCTCCTCATAATAAAATAGCGCGTTCTTTCATAACTGCGCATTATTCAGTTGTCTCACAATCAATGGCTAGCAACGACTTGTTTAGAGGTCACGGAAGCGGCCGGTTGCTGCCTAGAGCAGCACAAACTACTTTTCAAGCTTCTGATCTTCTTCGCGCTTCCACAAACGGAGGGAGTTGCATCCCTGACAGCAAACTGCTGAAACGACGAACGAGCTTGAAAGGTGTAAACAAAACTCGACCAAGACTGCCTCAGCGCAGCCGCTACGTTAGTGACAATGGTATGACTACTCGCGGAACTCTTCTGGACTCTAGTGTACTGGCTGACTCTGCAACGACTCTGCAAAGTATCAAGGGTCCGCACACTTATGCGTACATGAACAAAGCAGTGGTCGACCCTGAAAACCTCGACTCAGGGCTCGGAGTTGACCCCTACTTAGGAAGTCTTTCAGACGAGAACTCATCAACCAGTACCGATGATAGTGACAGTGACGTTGAGATGGATTGTGCTCACACTAAAGTCTCTGGAGTGATGCCTCTACCAACTGACATACTGAAACAAAAACCAGGATCTCATATCGAGACCGAAGATGACTTGTCCTACATTCAGGACGATCTCAATTTCAAAAGGCGATTGGAGGAAATTAAACGTCAAGCTACCGAACACTACGAACTCAACAAAACCTTGCAGCTGCTTTTGCCAGACTCCGATGGTGACACGTAAGTTTGCAGCTGTAACTGCACTTTGCAGCTTTTTACCTTTCTCTAATTTTACAGTGGGTTCCACCATGCAATAATTCATGACAAACCTTACATGCTAACAAAACTACTTGAACTGGTGAAGAAATTTCCACAATTGCAGACCAACGTAAATGACCAGAATGCTCTCTTTCAGGTGATTGATGCACACTCATTTTGTTGCATGCCTAAGATTTGCTGCGTGGAATGTGTATGAATACTTGTGAATGGTTATTGATATGTTTGAAGTATGCAAGGGTATTCACCTGTTTATATATTTGCTTAATCCCTCAGACTCCTCTTCATTTGGCGGTACACACCCAGCAAACAGACTTAATACGCCCTCTTTTTGAAGCAGGAGCATCCCTACACCTCACAGATCACAAAGGAAACACTCCCTTGCACATCGCAGCTAAATCTTCCAATTCATGCTTAGAAGAAATTCTCAACAATGCTCCTTTTTCGACCATCTCAGAAGTCTCCCAAATTCGAAACAACAGCGGACTTACTTGCGTCCATATGGCTGTCCTTGCAAATAACACAGGAAGCATAATGAAGCTGAAGAGAGCAGGTGTTGATATGAACATGCAGGTGAGGATAATTTACTTACTAGCTGATCCTGATAATGTATTGTGGTGGTGTTCCCCTTTCACTGTTATTTTAACCATGTTACAGGATCATACCAGTGGTAGAACACCCCTTCACCTTGCTGCTGAGATGGGCTCTTTTCAACTAGTGCAACTGCTTGTTCAGTCGTGCAAAACGGACTTAAATGCTACTACATACTCCGGTTGCACTCCATTGCACATTGCAGCTGGAAGAGGACAGATAGAAATCGTCGCTTACTTGGTATCGATGGGAGCAGACCCCGTTGCTCACACTGACGAAGGCGACACTGCTCTAGACTTATCTTCATCAGACTCTGTTTCAAACTTTCTTAAACATGTACTATGCTTACTAAGTTGATTGTGTTGTTTGTTTTCGTTTGTGACATTTTTTGTGTGAAAGTTATAACAACAAGCTAATTTTGCTGGCTGATAATATTATTGTACTACTGTGGTGTGAGTTGCAGTCTTGTAACTAGCGAAGCTCTTTCATAAATCTTAGAATCACTGTTAGCTTAAAATTCATTTCTTCATCAAAGTTTGATAGCTTGTTAAGAGGATGTGATGTCTTGCTTCAGTGATTGGTATTAACATTGATTGACCAGTGACGTCCCTATGAACATGGTACTACACCAGTTACATAGCAAATCCTATTTTATCAAAAACTTACCTACCACCTTGTTATATTACAAGCATTGTCAGGTAATGCAAAAGTTAATGAACCCTTGGTAAGGTGGGTTCTAGGAATGGTCAGAGCTTAATGGGTTCCCAGGCTAGAACACTAGGGGCATGGTTGTTTGCCAATTGAAGCTATACATGGCACTTTTAACCAACAGTCTGTTTAAAAATTAATGATGAGAAAATCGTTATTTACTTTGAACTGGTGTAATGATTGGAAGAGCACTTGCACACTAAGTTTGGTAACCTTGTCAACTACTACTGTAGTGTCTCTTAGTAAGTGCTATCTAACCTGACAGTTGTAGGCTAAGTGTCTGCTCTAATAATTTTATGTGCACACGGCAATTGTAGTAAAGTGATACATGTAGTTGTAGTATATCCCAGTGATTACCCTGTGCAAGGGCTATCGTATTCATAGTACATGCATGCATGGATAGTTAGTTGCTATAGGAATGGAATGTGATGTGACGTATTAGGTCATTTGCTAGACTATTACGCAAAATGAGTTCACAGTTGTAATAGTACAGTGCACAGTACTACATTGGGTAGTCAACTTCCTGCTTGTGTAAATTAATTCCTTGTTCCCGTGCGGGGTTTAGATTACATAAACATCCCCCTGACCGACCACGTGTAATTGCAACGAGCGGGATAGCGTGCAGCTGTTGTACAACTAATGTTGCTGACTGGAGCGCTGACTTGCTGAGATTCGCTACCTGTACTAATAGCCGTGTGTGCAGCTCGGGTAATTATGCACTGCACCAAAGATGAAAAAACTGACAAAGTAACTGACACACCAAAACAGCCGTGCAACGAAACCGGCAAAGTAAGAAAGTGAAGCATGCTTACAACCACAGTACAGAACTACATGTAACTATTTATTTTATGTTAACAGCTTTGCCTACGAGAGAGAAATGTGTGTACACCCATGGTTAGCAGCCTCTCCCCTTTGCAAACGTTGGACGTGACAGCCCGTGCTCTGTGTTTTGGCTTGAGCACTGACATAGCCTCAGAGGAATGGTATCTACCATGGCTGTCATTAATGCGTCTTTCTGCAATACAAGCGTCTACAATAGGGGACAGTGGAGTAATAATGTCTTTGCTACATCTGCAAACTGGTTCCAATTTGGGGTCGATGCTCTCTCGTTCTGACCGTTTGTTAAGTCTACAAGGTGTTTTCACAGACGCACAGTCACCTAGTAATACCGAGAAAGAACAATTGACACTATCAGTAGAGGAGTGTGTACAAGATGAGTCAGATTGCAAACCACAGTGCATCATTACATCTCCAGCATCATCACTAGTACCACCTACAGTAGTTCCCTCTCCAGTCTCAAATCTGCAAGTATCCCCTCCAACTCCACCTCCACTACCTTCTCTAGTGCCAGCCCCACATCATTCAACACTACCCATCTCATGTTTCTACTCTAACAAATCAACCTTTATAGCTAAGCACACACCCTCTCTCTTCCACCCGATCGAACCTCTTGATGCTTTCTCTGTCAGAGCCTTACTGAGACAAAGAGTGGGAGAAAAACGCAAGGAAACTATCGTCGAGCTAAACCAACAAGAGTCTAGTGATAGTAGCATTTGCCCGCAGAACAAGAAAGCAAAGTTGGATGAAACTTACCTTACAGAGTTGATTGAAGAAGACAGAAATGTACAGATTGTACCAACTGCAAAGATCAATACTCTAAAGCATGATACTGAATCACAGGACAGCACAGAGAAGTATACTCCAGACCAGTGCCCTTCAAACCAGACCACTCGTACTATCGAATCACCAAAGAATGAAGTGGACAGAAGCTATGAGCAGTGGTCATCATCAGATGATCCCATCCCTTTGCTTGATTCGTCATTCCAGTCGGACAGTTTCCATCAAGTGCCTGGTTCTCCATCCAACTATTCTACCGAAGAGCTACAGGTTGCAGAGGAGCTGTTTCCACCTGTAGCCGATGATGTAACTAAGAGCAAGTGCACTCAAGGTGCAAACAGCTCCTTGTTTCAGAACTTGGATTACGACCAAGAAGACCACACAGTACCTAGTCAACTATCTGTCTCTGACTTGTACAGAGAAAGATTGTATCTCAAGAAAGGTATGTTGTAACTAGTGTACACTGACATGTGTTGTATCATTATCGTCTCATGTAGCTTACAATAACTTCAATGAGCCTTTGGAGCCAACTCGACTGAACCTGACCAAGCCGAGACTGAGACTAGGGCTATCTAAGAAGCAGCGCTGTAGAGCACTTCATAATGCTCCACTATAACTCATCTCAAATAGACAGAAACTCAATATATCACTATGTTCATGCAGTGTGTGTTCATGCATATTATTGTATACTGAATTATGTTGTTATAATACAGGACTGATTGATAGTATACAATGTCATGTCCACTAGAATGGTTTACAAGAGAGACAGTGTGGATCCTTCTCCCCACACAGGCTAGTCCAGTGTAAGATATCAGAATTGTGCTCGAGGCTCTGCTCAGGCAATGCTACACTTCTGAAACCAGTAGTCTGATCTGCTCCTAGTGGAAGAGTGATGTGTTTTGCTGAAACAGCCGAACTAGATCTAAAGAGAGCAATACATAACTACATCACATTTACAAGATTACTCACTGCACCTGTGAATGTTGATAAAGATCTTGTATACTCTAGTCTGTAGCTCTCTTTCAAGCACTGATCGTCTAAGTGATGGATGTACCATTTTGCAATTCTCACTAGATTTGTATGTCCAATCACTGCTACTGACTGATGACTGAAGAAATGATCAAAATGCAAAATATGTGAATTATAATTCTTACTCTCTCCCAGCAGAAATGAGGTAATTGATCGGGAGAAATAAAATATCCAGTTGAGAATATAACCAGTGTATTTCCAAAGTAAGCATGATCTTGTAGTAAGTGAGGATGATAACCAACTATCACATCCACGCCCAGTTGTGCGAGGTGTCTAGCAGCGTATAGAGCAGTCTCATCAGGAAAGTAACTATACTCTCTTCCCCAATAAAGTATAACTAAAATAGCATCCACACCATGCTGTAACGGAAGATCACAATAAAATTGTCAGTGTGTGTGTGTGTGTGCACCTCTTGCAGTTCTTGTACTGCAGATGTGGCTGCCTTTGTCGTGTATTTCGTAGGTGTGAATGGTAGACTGGTTGTCTCCATACAAGCTGCATACAGTCCGCAGAACGCCAGTATGCCGAGCTTGACTCCATTGATTTTGACTATTTCGTGTGATTTCGCATTCAGCCCCACCCATCTGATGTTGGTGTCATCACATGCACTTGCAGCCTCACTCGCTGTAGCTGATCTCCCGTCACCTTGAATATGTTGGTTAGCTAATGATAGCAGTGATAACCCATAGGAATGTGCTGTCCTGAGATCACAAGAGAGTACTTTTAACCATGCAAATATCTCACTCACTTTAACCACTTTATGACAGTTTTTGCCTCGCTCTGAACAGGACTGACAAGATTAGAGAGCACGATACTGCTACTGTCTCTATCAACTAGTTTTGTGAGCTGCCTAGGGAATAATTTTTCAGCACTGATTCCAGTAATGGCTGTGTCGTTGAGGTTGATGGCGCCCAGTACTGTAATGGTAACCGCTCCCGTCTGGTTCGGTGCAGTGTCCTGATGTTCCAGTGGAAAACAGCTTGATTTTACACTCTCGTGATCTCTTGGAAGGGTTGATTCTGAGTGATGCAGCATAAAAATGTGTGTTTTCGTCTATGGTAGTCTGCAAATACCATAAGGGGGTGTGTTGATGGTTTCTGGTGCATCTGGGTGCGACACCTTTGCTGCATTGATGCCGATTTGTTGCTCAGTCTCGCATATTGTATCGGAGTAGCTGCTCAGCATCCACAGAGCAAAGGAGAGCACCAGAAAAGCGACGGTCAATCTACTGTACATGTAGATAGTCGCCTGCATGGTTCATGTTGTTACAGGCCTGCCTGCTGAGTTAATTTTGCGGTCTGTTGCATTCCTTGATGTGTTATGATAGAAACGCTAAGAAAATGGCGGCTTGGAAACCAAAACTAAACGCTCTCGTTGCAGAGGTAAGTCTTGCATTGTGCGTTTTGCTAGGACTCAAGTTATTATTATGGACCTTTTCTGATACAGTATTTGTCCGAGGTGGGCCTGTCTAGGAGTCTGTCAATGTTTGAAGCAGAGTGCAAAGAGAAAGGGCAGTCTATTGGTGAAACTTCCAGTGAACTCAGCAGGAATGTGAAGGTAAACACTTACAAGTCAACATCAGAACGACATAACTGATGCATCCTGATGATGACGATAATGTCTTACGTGCGTCATAGCCAAAATATTATTGTGTTAATTGGGGGTGGAAACAGGGTGGAAACCAGAACTAGTACTAAGTACAATGTTAGTTCACTAGTATGGTTTACTGGTGGGCTGTTTATTAAATATCAATTTGTACTAGCATTTGTTTGTTTTTGAAACCGTTTCAATGGAATGATTGCTACCACCTGTTGAGTTATGTGTCTACTGTGCAGGAGGCATTCATAGTTGCCTTTGATTGTGGTGAACAAGAGGCATTCTTTGATGCCTGGGAAGAGCTAGTGCCCTTAGCGGTCAGGACTCACGATGCTGTTGGACGTGATCTGGAACTTTCATTGTCTGTTCACTTTGCTCTTTACCCACTGAAGTACCAGGTAAACACTGCATACCAGAGCTCAAAATTTTGAGCACGAAATGGGCAATAAATTTGAGATGTTATACCAGGTAGTGTGAAAATGCATATAAATTATGGGCGTCTCCTATGCAATGCAGGAGAGCTGTACAACTCCATCATTAAACTCCTTTAAGCTCTTATTATCTTCTTATAATTTATAACCTTTTATTAGCTAGGGTACACTTAATATTAGCTTCTCTGCTATTGTGTGTCCTTAATTATCAAAACTATTATAGAAAAAAATCTGTGCCGCAGTCAATATGGAAGTTTATTGTGAACACAAATCAATGTATTGATATTCCATGAACCTCCATACAACCGACAACGTTGACTTTAGACCTGTTATTTGTATTGTTTGTGCAACTATTATCAACAGGAGTATGCCCTTTGTTCTGTTGTTATTATTTGGTAATACTAGAACTTAGTTTATGGGATGGAAATCGGGACTTTTCTGCTGTTGTTTTAACACTGACCAAAAATAATGTCAACAGATTCGGTTTAGTATAGGAAGCATTGATTGAAGGGGTCATATTAATTTTTATTTCTTGGTATAGACTGGTGATGCAGTACAAGCTATGGATACATTCAAGACCTATCTGAGCAATAAGGGCGGAGTTCTTGCTCAATGTCAAGAGTTTGCGGTCTACTGTGCTCTTCCATATATTCCTAACCCCGCCTCTCACTCCTCATTCAACCACCTGTTTACGGTGAGTGGGGATATTATTCTTTTGTTTTATCAGCTCATTGATTTTGTTGTGTTGACAGGAAACTTGGAGCAATGAGCTGAAAACTCGACTGGAAAAATTCCTCTCCACAGCACTTCCTTCGTCAAATACGGTTACTAAAGTATCACTATCTGATCTCTATGCTCATGTAAGTACATCTTCGAACTTTCCCTGTTTGTATTGTAACATGTAATTAATTATGTAATTGATTGTAACCATAATTTAAGTGTTGTTGTAACAGTGTATGTGTGTAGGTTAGCCTCGTGAAATGTGCTGAACGTATAGTGACCATTTTAGTCGTAAGTATTGTTTGATACAATAAATTCTGCATGCTTGAAATACATGAGACAACTGACTGTGAATGTGTACGTGACTCGATTAATGTCTACTTGTAGTCACAGATTAGTCCACGTCAGCAGCAGGGCAAGGAGAGGGCGTTGGAGAAGAGGATCAGTGACATTAAAAGATGCTATGATACTCTGGCGGGCATTTCAATTGAACTGATTGAAGCTCTAGAGGCTGCTGTGGCTGGAGAATTGGTATGGACAGAACAACACACCCACTAGCCATTTCTCAAGACTAGTTCACAAACTGAAGTTTATACATGCTAGTAGTCCAAAAGCGTCCAGTGTATTGGGGTAATATCAGACCATGGACTCGATAATGAAGTTTTCTTGGAAGTTATGACTGTAAACACATACAATCCTCTTACACAGTACTATTGCATGCTTTGTCTCTGTGCTTCAAATCAGATTGTGAAATAATTTTTGCTTACTGTAAAAACCACATGTTTCTGTACATGGAAACAACATATTATTTTTTGCTTACTGTAAAAACCACCATGTTCTGTGCATGTCACTGTTTCCATACAGGTGAATCCAGAGTATATCCAGAACATGTGTTCCAGACTTTCATCTACAATACCCACTGTATCAAGCACCCATACATGGTCCAATGACGTTCCAATGCTTGACAAACAGGAACCAGTGAGTTCGTTGCTGTTGTATTTCCTCTTTCAAAACTATCATAATGGATACTACAACTTGTTATGACAACTACACAACACTTTGTGTTCTTCTTTCAGAATTATGACGTTTCAAAGTTGCGGGAGTCAGTGATGTCACTAACACAGAGGTATGTCAACAACGTGAGGATGGGAATATAGTGCTTCTATTATGCTAAATTATGCTAGTGCTACATAGTTGTGTATATCACTGATACTGCATAACAAAGATGATCTAAATTGCTCCAGTGTTCACACTCCTGTACCGGAGGTGCTATGGGAAAATTATCAATTACTGGAGTATCCCCATCTGAAACAGGATCTCATGGTCCTTGCCGACAGAACTAAGGCACTGATCCTGCAAGCCTTGCGCTGGGTGAGAGTTGTACTCACTCACTCACTCACTCACGCACGCACGCACGCACACACTCACTCTCTCACACTCACACACTCACACTCACTCTCTCAACCCAGAGGGTAACCCGATCACTTCCTGGTCGCCAGCGGCAACTTGTCATGTACCACTATATCAACAATGATGTGTTGAGATTAGCTATTGGAAACACACAAACAGTAAGACAACAAGCTTTTGAAATTGATCTGCATTGTGTATCAACAGATTATTGACTGTTGTCTGTCAACCGAGGATCTCTTCTTATGGGACCAGATGTGCAGATTGCTCAATGCTTTCTCATCACTTGCTAAAGGGCGTGACTATCTTCAAAGCTCCCCTTCATTGGTGCCTCACTTGTGTGCTCTTCTCATTGCTCATGAAAGAGACGACTATCTTCGCCAAAACGCTCTTGGAACGATACAAAAACTCAGCTTGAGGCATGTTCATTTTTGCACCACGAGTTTGGAAATTTTAGCTTTTTTATTTTTAGGAGGAAACTGCAGACCTGTATGATCAAGGAAGGGTTAGTGGACTGGGTGATTGGTATTCTTGGTGACCTGGACAGCTTGTCTGACTACACGTTACGCTACTCACTCGCTCTGCTCATGAACTTGTGTCTTCGTACAGCAGGTCAGTGTGTGTGAACACTACTCGAATTAGGGACT
The DNA here is from genome assembly GCA_964017065.1 of Haliclona indistincta. Classification (NCBI taxonomy): domain Eukaryota; kingdom Metazoa; phylum Porifera; class Demospongiae; order Haplosclerida; family Chalinidae; genus Haliclona; species Haliclona indistincta. The sequence goes on from OZ024784.1 coordinate 17,594,628, forward strand.
CTCTTCACTTTGTTCAACACTTGTTTTGACTACAGGTAAGAGGCAATGTGTAAAGCTGTCACCTCTACCACTCCAAGTGCTGAGTGAGTTATTGGAACACGAGGAGACAGAGGTTGGTCACTAATTGTCTGTGTAACTGGAACACCACATTCAAGAATTGTGTGATCTTTTTGACTTGTCTACAGATCAGGTCCTACATCAATGGAATACTGTATAGTCTGTTGGGAGTGTCTGAATTAAGAGACACAGCTCTTTCACTGGTGAGATCTGTAATGGAGCAAATTAATATGCTACACGCATCCAGTCACAACACATCACATACTTGCTTGTTGTACACGTGTCGTTTTGTAGGGGATTGTTGATATGATCCAGTCAGCAGTCAATGACAGTCCTCCTGAGATACAGAGCCAGCTAAGATACATCATCAACGATAGACTGAAGTCAACCAAAAGTACGTTAACATTATGCGCCTATCATTGTCGTGTCATTGTCAGGGTGGGGTTACTTGGGGATTTACTACATGTAGCTGTTTGTTGCCTGAGGGGTTTTGACACGTTCGTATTTTTCAGTAAACATACAAATATGGACATGTAGCATAGTGTTCTCTGTTTGGACTGTGCACCAGTAGGGGCCAAGTGGGGGATATGTAGGGGATTGCATGCCAGTCGCTCCCCCACCCCTGGGGCATTGTAAAACCCACAAGTGCAGATCCCCACATTGCCCCACCTCACCCCATGTTGGGGGGGTGGGGCGTGACATTGATAGGCGCATTACACCTAGGTCACAAGTGGTGTGTAAGCACTTCCAATAATAATTATGAGCAAAAAAAATTTAAAAATTAAAATAATTGAGTAAAAAATTTTTTAATCGCAGCCTTATTGCTCAAAGATTGTGCTCTCAACAGCTTGGTTGTTGAATATTTATTCTTTGAAAGACGCCTGCATAGTCGAGATAGTCTCCTGTCGCATGCTATGGTCATGTAGTCCTATTAGCAACATCGCCGATTAGAACATTCCAGTAAGTGGGTGTGCCACAATTGTGAGACTGAGCGAACACGTTCAATTAAACGCGTGCTGGTGGGTAGCATTCACATCAATTTCTATTTGCATAGTGCACAGGGTATGTGCTCCATAGCGCACAGGCTATGTGCTCCAAAGCGCACAGGGTATGTGCTCCATAGCGCACAGGCTATGTGCTCCATAGCGCACAGGCTATGTGCTCCAAGGCGCACAGGCTATGTGCTCCATAGTGCACAGGCTATGTGCTCCAAAGCGCACAGGGTATGTGCTCCATAGCGCACAGGCTATGTGCTCCATAGCGCACAGGGTATGTGCTCCATAGCGCACAGGGTATGTGCTCCATAGCGCACAGGCTATGTGCTCCAAAGCGCACAGGGTATGTGCTCCATAGCGCACAGGCTATGTGCTCCAAAGCGCACAGGGTATGTGCTCCATAGCGCACAGAGTATGTGTTCCATTGAACTCTTGTTCTTTTTATGCTGTAGTACATGATTGACCAGTGTGTATGTGTGCTGTCTGATTACTGTAGTCCAGGCCCTGCCCAATGAAGACTCCGATGATGATACAGACGAAGATGAAGAGGTAAGTGTGCAGTTACCTGCTGTGATGGTGTGAGTGAGTGTGTGTGTGTAGCAAGAGGATCCTGAGATGGTGGAAGGTGATGAAGGAGAGAGTGCTACCCGTACTGGTGAGACAGTTGGAGAAGAGCTGCTTGCAAAGTACTACCGGGTCAGTTCATCTATTACGCACACTACTGATACAGAAACCACCTCTTTTCACTTACCTCTTTTCTTTTTTAGGACGATGAAGACAGACCTCACACGTCGAGCGAGCGAACACAGGTATAGTCTATTGTAGCACTGTCACCCAATTTTTTTCTTTTTTTATAGTCTTCCCTTTCTATGGTTCCATTCATGCGTCCGGTGACTCCGCGATCTGTTACCACATCTACACCAATCTCGTCCACTCCCAAGCCGTTCCCCTCACTGCCAGCAGAAGAGGAGGAAAAATTAGAGACACCAAGAGAGCGCTCAGCTCCTCTGAATAGAACCTACACTCCTCAGAACCAGTCAGTGATCCAGACCCACAGAGTGAACAGACCACATACAGCTAACAGTTGACAGAGTATTGTGACTCATAGTGCAAGCAACCACGATCAGGTTTTATCGCACATACATCTACTATAATAAAGTTGTGAAATGGATATGACAGAGGCAATAAATATTATACTCTTGACTGTGGTGGTTAGTGAAATTAATAATTATAGAGAGTTCAGTTAGATTTTTAGCAATCCTCGCTGTATTTTAGTGAGCAGCATCTTTGCGTCCAGTTCTCTGAAATGGGCACAATCTTCCTCCCAGGATCTCATCTCGTCGTGCAGTTTCTCTACATCACTTTCCATTTTCTTTCGCAGTTCTCTCTGCAGTCGCTGGCTGACTTCTCGTTGTGCCTTCTCTCTGATTGCTGTCTCCTCCTTTTCCCGACTCACCTTCTCAGACATCATCTGTAATCGATCTTGGTAACTGCAAAAAAGTGCAGTCACATTACTGTCAAGATCTGTGATACAGCGTACAATTTCTCCATCGATTCAAGATGATCTGAGTGTTCTCGAGCTAAGGCATTCTGTTTCTCTTTAGCACGGACCCTCATATCTCTCACTCTTTCTTTTTGCAGTGTGAGACACTGTTGAAATGCATTCTTCACCACCTACAGACGGTTTTTCACTCAACAGTAGATGTTGTAATAATTTTTGATTATTTTTCTTACCTGTTCTTCACGTGTTCTCATTTTCTGCAGTTTGCTTCTCAACGAGAGCTCGTAGTCGTTAAAATAGCGCCGGGACCTAGCAACAGACATTTTGTTATTTTCATCACTGATCTGCACAGCTCTGTCTTTCATTTTCTGATCATTAAGCGCTTGCTAGAAGTGTAAAAATATGAGCAGATGCAGAGAGAAGGAAAATGTGACTTACAAGTCTGCGTGTGTGAGCCAGATCCTTTCTGATGATATTCATGAGCGCTGCCTGTCGCTGTTGGACCTCCTGCGTCTAATAACGTACGAGTGATAATGGTGTCTTTAAGAGTATCTCTCACCTTGGCTTGACAAGAAGATGAAGTGGGAAGACGACGGAGGGATGAGGTAAGAGCAGTCATCTGTTTCATCTGCACGTGCCATAGTTTGCGCTCCATAGCGGAACTCATGTCTACTTTAGGGAATGTCTCCTCCATCAGTGGTAGCAGGTTGGTAGTCAAATGATATTTAGGCTTGTCTTGAGTTGTGTTACCACTAGGTGCACGCTACAGAAAAAATATTCAACACAAGTACTAGCTGGTACAGTTCATGTACCGTGGTGGGTTTCTGTGAAGATGGACGGGTTCTCTTCCCTTTCCCCTCTTCCCTGTGCACTTTGGATTTCTTACTCATGTACTTTTGAACCATTTGTTGCAACAGTTCTTCGCTGGGTCTCTCAGCATCATCACGATGGGACTCCTCGGTTGCCTCCGTACTATCAGCCACAAGTGTATCTTGCTCATCACCAGCAGGACTTGCTAGAAGAACAGTAGGTGACGAAGCAGACTGTGTAGCTGGTAGTGGTCGTGGTCGTTGTTCCATGTGGTTAGAAGCATCAGAAGTGAGCAGTGCATTAGTAGACTGGCTGTGTGTCTGTCTGTTAGTGGTGGTGTTGGGAGGAGATGATTCTGAGCGAGGAGAGAGTGTGCTTATACTGATGTCTGTGGACTGGAGACAAGAGGAGATCAATATCAAGTCATGTGTCAAGTTACCTCGGAGTGAATATTGGTTACTGGTGGAGGTGGTAGTCGTGAACGAGGTCCTATAAAGTCCTGATCACATGATGCTCATTGTAATATATCAAGAGGTACCTTCATGAGGCGTGCTCTGATGGAGCGGACCGGTCGGAATCCTGTGACTACAAGGAGTGGAGGGAGGTGAAGGAGAGGATGTGGAGACAGACAGAGGAGGAGCAGACTCCCTCAGTCGCTGCAGCAGTTTAGTGGCGGTTGGTGGAAGATCAGCCGATGGCACTCTCTGCAACAGCTCTGCTGTACTGTCAGAAGAGCAAGTGTGTCCACCTAACTCTTCCTTCAGTACCTCATCAACCACTCGGGCTCCTGAAGAAAGCAAACTTTATCAAACTTCATGAGGCATGAATGGGTCGTTTTGCATTCGATCTACATGTAGCAACATATCCATGTTGTTGCTAGACCTATCATGTCAATTTGAATGCCCCGTTAGGTTTGTGTTTAACTTTTTCTGCTATGACTTGTTCTACAGCTGCTATTGTACCTTCTGATGAGAGCAGGTTAGAGTCATCAATGTCTTCCTCTTCTTCCTCAGCTTCAGTCGTTGATTGCACAAGGATACCAAACACATCTAGTAGGTTTCTTATAGAGATGAGATCCCCCTAACCATGATAACACACGAGTTTATACACTGTTCTAGTTGTATTAGCTCACTTGAGCAATGTCTGCTCCACTGATGTGTTCTAGTGTGATATCATCTGGAAGAAGGCGGGTCAATGCATCTATCACCGCCTGACACCTCGCGACCTCACTGGTGGATGGTTCTACAGCATCATACAGATGGGACAGGCAGTCTATGACATGGCTCAACACACCTGTAATCTTACAGCCAGTGAGGGCCTGGTAAAGAGACGAGAACAGAACTGAGTTGCACTGTTTGACGCGAGTTATTCGTCTCGATAACCCGCTGTCTTCCAACACACGGTTTGCCAACGCAATAACTGATATACGGACAGAAAACAATCGATACCAACTCAGTCCAGCAGCTAGCTAGCTCACCGTCAGCAGCTTCAACCTCGGCTTCAATACCGTCCATCACACCAAAATTAATTTGAAAATTTGCGGGAAATGACCACGCCTCACATGGGCGTGGATATGGGATTCAGTCTAGTCTCTCAGACTCTCATGCAGCATGCACCAGGAAATCTTGCAGCAAATCAAAGAAAGCATTGCCTAGATGCAGCAGTAGCAGTAAAATAATGATCTGATAATAAACTTATTTTGATAAATCATTTTTATGGTAAAACAAGAGCGCACAGCAAAATTGCATGTTTGTGTTAATTGTCTAAAGCATGTGACTTACCAACCTGTTGTTGTATTGAGTGTGTGCATGTAGGTTGCACACGTGGTAACTACTTTTTCGTCCTTCCCACTCTATAAGTTATCATTGTGTCATTATAGCTAGTTAGTTGTATCGTGCGATAATATCCAGCTATATAGTCCAGCTAACATCATATATCATGTTTGCGTTGACCCGCCTTCTTCCAGATGATATCACACTAGAACGCATCAGTGGAGCAGACATTGCTTTTTCGATATATGTACCAACCCTAATCTCTTGCATTTTTGTTAAAATGTTTTTATTACTTTAAGATAAACAATGACTTTACATAGCATCATTACTGATCTATGTACGTATTTTCTTGTATACTTCCAAGAGTTCCTTGGTAATAGAGGCAATTTCTGGATCTTTAGATAGCTTTGACGGTGCATCTGCCACACTAAACTCAGGATCATATTTAGATGGCAAACCTAGTTTCTTTAGCCGCTTTAACCCTTGATAATGCAGCTTGTCATTCCAGCCCAGCTCTTCTTTCATCTTATCCCAATGTTGCTCTACAGATGTTCTCTGTTCCTCGTTGAAAATATCAGAATAAATTGGCTTCCTCGATATGGCCTTTCTAACTTCAGAAATGGAAGAGACTTCAAGTTCATCAGCACTAGGACATCCGCTCCTTTCCAAAAGCTTATCAACCAATTCCCCGTCCAGGAAGTGGGCCAACTGAACCGCATATCGGCAATATCCTTCATAAAATTCCCAACTGCTGCGACATTTTTCTTTAAGGCTTTCGAAGAGCTCAAAGTCAACACCACTGGTATTCTCGTTCAACATAATTCGTCTCGATAACCCGCTGTCTTCCAACACACGGTTTGCCAACGCAATAACTGATATACGGACAGAAAAGAATCGATACCAACTCAGCCCAGCAGCTAGCTAGCTCACCATCAGCAGTTTCAACCTCGGCGTCAACACCATCTGTTGGCGCCAATGGATTCACACTCAACTCATTAACTAATCTCATGACTGTTCGTTGCTATCTTTGTCATTCACACTCAACTCATTAACTAATCTCATGACTGTTTGTTGCTATCTTTATCATTCTAATATTAGATTTCTGTGTATTCCTATAAAAACCAGTTCTGTTGTTCATTCTCACACACACTCTCTCTCCATTGTTCTGTTCTGCTGAATTACATTAAAGTTTGGATACACCGCCAATCTACTTACTCGCGATTGTTGCGATTTTAGTGTTGCCCAATTTCTTAGTGTGAGCCTACTCTGCGCCCACACCATCCATCACACCAAAAATAATTTGAAAAATTGCGGGAAATGACCACGCCTCACATGGGCGTGGATTCAGACTTAAAACGTCTCTCATGCAGCATCATGCAATTTTGCTGTGCGCTCTTGTTTTACCATAAAAACGGTTTATCAAAATAAGTTTCTTATCAGATCATTATTTTACTGCTACTGTTGCATCTAGGCGGCAATGCTTTCTTTGATTTGCTGCAAGATCTCCTGGTGCATGCTGCATGCACCAGGAGTGCGCTCTTCCAGGAGTGCGCACTAGGAGATCTCCTGGTGCATGCTGCATGCACCAGGAGATCTTGCAGCAAATCAAAGAAAGCATTGCCGCCTAGATGCAACAGTAGCAGTAAAATAATGATCTGATAAGAAACTTATTTTGATAAACCATTTTTATGGTAAAACAAGAGCGCACAGCAAAATTGCATGTTTGTGTTGTCTTGTAGCTAGTTAGTTGTATTGTGCGATAATATATATCCAGCTATAATTATAGTCCAGCTAACATCACATATCATGTTTAATTTCTGGAAATTATATCTTTACTGTTTATTCACACCACCAGCTGAGTCACATTAGTTAGCTCATGTACCATCAGCAGCTTCAGTATCATCTATGACCATATGCATGCATAATCATGCATGCATGCACGCCTCATACGGATGCATCGATCGAGGCAAAGACTCATTAGCAACTGTGCACACAGCACATAAAAGTTCAGATAGATCCGAGTCAATAGAACTTCTATGTGCTGTGTGCACAGTTGCTAATGAGTCTTCACTACATCTGACTATTATCATTTTTTCCGTAACAAAAGTCTAGATCTTATCCTTAACCACTCCCCCTTGGTTAGCAGAAGAGGAAGTGGTTGGGATAAAGCTTAATTATTCCAATTTCCAAACCCGTAAACTCAGTTATGAATCTTATTGCGCACTGATGTAATAATCATTCCAATTTGCTTGTCTGAACCAGGTGCAAACATGTACAGTGGCTGTTTCTATTGGCATGCCATTATGGTACGCATAAAGGGACCTAGTTACCAAATTTCATAATTTTTATTGTTATACTAGATCATTGATTGGGTCATATGATACATGAGTTTTCACACTTGATTAGAAGCCAGCTTTGCCTACAAAAACTTATAAAATATTATGAAGGCATGTTACATACGTATTAGTACCTTATGCTGAGCTTGACAAGCAATATGTCAAGCTCAGTCTTGATACATCACAGACGCTCTCTGTGTTGATACAACTTCAGTTTTCAGCAGTACTGTAGTGGTAGAAGAACAGTATTAATAAAGGCATTATTATAGAAGTTATCATTACCGGTTGCTGTATTGAGTGTGTGGGTAGTGCACGTTCCGACTACTCTCCCACGCATCCCTACGATAAGGTCATAGGATGTCCCTAGATAGTGTGGTAATGACATCCTGTCTGTACTACCACAACTCAATCACCTCTATGATGCTCCTCTTGGGGAAGAGTGCACAGCTCTGCTGGTAGAGGAGGATCTTCTCTATCAAGCTGGATAAAGCTACGCGGAGAGTTCGAACACAGGGTTGTCTGTAGAGGAGAGATAAGACAAAACCGTCTATCATACAGTATTGGATTTCATAGGGGTGGTATATAAATTCTGAATATCTTCATGAACCAGGATCGATTTCTTACCATCGTTGGATAAAATCTTTTGTTCATTGTCCTCAGTCGACCGTATGTATAAAATTATGTTATCACGTAATAATGGAATAATGGTAAATTTTCAACCCTTTAAGCCCAAATGATGCCTAAAGGCATCATAATTGACTCCACCTACTCTAGATGTCATAAATAGTGTGAAAAATGCTCTAGAAAGGTCAAACTAAGTTTAATTGCAAAAGACAAGTTTATCTGAAAAAGCGTACCACTGTTTTTCGTCGTGCCCTCCCCACTAAAACATATAGAACGGGGGAGTTTTAAAGGGGCAGAGCCCCTCGACGCTTTCAGCATTTTTAGGGCTTTAGGATATGCCCAGAAATGCATACTTTGGTGTAGAATATGGTTTAACTAGTGCTGTTTGCTCACCTGGACACCACCAGGTTTTTGTATCAGTCACTAGTGCTAAATGAAGACCAAAATTGGCTGAAAAATGACGAGGTCGCAACACTTAAGCGGCTTCAGTTCCAAAGTGGGAGTGCCCAACTCAGAGTTTAGTACATGGTTGTAAACTTTGATATGCCAGTGGAAAACAGTGCTAGTTAGAACAGCTAGCGTACTGCATGTTGTAGAAATCGCAAGACAAACTGTCAGTTTAGAGCAAGTCAAATTTTTGTCAAAATAAAGGGTTAGTGGTCTCTGGAGTAATTTAAAAAATAAAATACAGAAGAGCAGAATAGAAGTTGTTGTATAGAAGCACAAAGGAAAAATCAAGTGCTGCATTGATGAGAGTGATGGATCAGAATTACCAAGAGCAGCCATGGTAAGAATAAAGAGTAATAATTATTAATTTTAAGAAGTTAATAGTTACTGATGCACTGTAGACAAAGGCATGCATACAAATATTTACTAAAGCAATCCATAGTGGCTCTTTAACAAATCAAGCTTTTTATACAATAATATTGCATTAACTTCATAATTATTTTGAAAATAACTTACTATAGCACTGCCATGATTATTTTAGGTCACTCTCCAGCCAGCATAATCATCTAACGCGACTGTCAGGCTGCTATCATGCTCATAGGCAAAAATTGAAATCCGTTGCCTCAACTTCTAGATATTGTAATACTGCCAAGACTAGCATAGTTTCACTGCCCAGATCAGTTAGTTCCTGTGTACTGTGACTCATCTATGGTAGGTCTTGCAGTGCTTTTCTCAGGAGGCTACCATGGAATGATAATACGTCCGAGAATACGCCCCACAAAATCAGCTAGCTGGAAAAATTTAATAATTAGCCCCGCCCTGGCCCTGCTGACAGTCTGCATGCACGCGCAATCTCGCGCATGCTCTATACAGATACTTGTAGCAGTACCAGGGGGGGTGCCAGTGGCGGAAATTTTCGACCCCAGGCTTGTTTTTTAGATAGCCCATTACCCACCCACCCACTACATCATAACTTGTCATAAGTATAATGACATTCACAATGCGAGCTAATTAATATTCATGAACAGATGACGATCGCGTACACGTAGCTCGTCGTCGATAGCGCGGGTGAGTTGATAGCGCGAGTGTAGTATCGATCGCGATCATACAGAACATTGCGGGCGTCTTTTACTTTAGCCCCCCCCCAGAACTCTGTGTGGCCGTGGGTTGGTCAATTCGCACCTTCGACGAGTAAACTATCCCGCCCACGCAACCAGTCAGATCGCAACTGGAACCGGAAGTAAATGCCGTAATGTAATTTTATTTGCAAGGGAAGTTGGATAACTTGTCATAATGGACGAACTTGCCGTAGCTAATTATATATTCACACTACTATTTTTCGTTGTTTTGTTCCATTCTACTCGTTGAAACTTACTGTACAGTTAAAACCATGCATGATCTATCAATAGAACAAGTATAAGATGTATTGTAAAACTACGTACAGCTCTAGCGTACATAAAGTACAGTGTAGTAAAAATCAGGTAGCCGTGGAAAAGCCGTGACAACAAATTTTCTGACCAAGGTAAGCTATCAACATTCGGGACACCATTAGATCATGCATGGTCGAAGATCATGTCCAAGATCGGTGATGTGGACGCAAGTAACTTTGACGATACGCGAGTGACAAAAACATAATAACAAACCGTAATAACTGCAATATTCATTATTAGTGGTCAAGCAAAGGCAGCTGCAGTTTATAGGCTATACAGCTGCGGGTTTCTTTCAAATTTTGGTCTTGTTCCTCTGTTATTGTTAGCGTCCGTCTGTGTACTGTGGAGAGAAGTACAGGTATGTTTGTAGAGATGTAAACAAGAAATTATTACTAATGTGCAATAATTGTAACAACATTCTATTATAAAAATGCAGTATGGAGAGGAGCAAGCGTCTTGATACAGCAGCACAGCCCACTTGCAGTCTTTGCTACTGAGAGCACAGGCAGTGCAGCACACCTAGCTCATGGAAGCTCAGTGAAGCACGAAGTTTTGTCCACCGGCTGGATGTTTCTGCTGACAAGCCAGTATGTTCTGCATGCAGGAGATGTAACCAGAATGCTGGGTGACAGTAGATACATACCTAGGTGGGAGAGAAGCAGCAAACCAATGCAGTGCACAATTGAGCAATGTTCTGATCGTGTATTTACATCACTGCATAAGATAGGCAGCACTAATCTATCAGCAGCGCTTGAGACAGCTAGATTAACTAGTAGTAAAAAAAACTGCCCGCTGCCTTTATGCAAGCACCACTACCATACAGTGTACAAAATCTTGAAGCCGACAGCAACAAATTGTTGTGTGTGTGGTCTGTCTCTAAAACACACAACACCGAAGTACTGCCCCAATCCCAAAGTGATCGAACACCATCTAAGCCATCACAGTGGATTTGAAAGTCAAATATCAGAGGGTGACAAGATTTGCTACACTTGCTACAGAGCACAATTAGTGATTCTCAAACACCATGAGCACACAAGTTTCGATAGTGATTTAGAGCAACTACTTGATACACTATCTAAACAACACACCATGACCATCAACTGTACACAAGCAGCAATAGAGCAGAGTATGAGAGAAGTAGTTATTTATGTTGGAAGAGAGCTTTTAAAACACAGAGCATTGTTGCTACCAAAGATTTATACAATGTTGTGTAAGAAAGCCAAGGACACGGTAAAATTGTACAACCTGGACTGTACAACTGATGTTACTAGTATCGTGTCAACCAGGTGGGTGCTGAGCAGCATAACTGCATCTCTAGAAGGGCATGTGCAGTACCACTGTGCCGTACGTAAGTATGGCACAGTAATATATAGACAGAGCTCTGACCTCCATACTGAACTGTCCCATGCACTATGGTCATCCCATAGATCGCCCCATGGAGAGACAGAGTGCTTGGTGAACACACCAGATGACGAGACCAAGCTTTTGGAGGCTTTAAACACTCGTGTGCATGCTCAAGTGAAAGCCTTCACTGCCAAAGATGATACTGAGCATAGCAACTTTAGCATCGAGCGTCTGATCAACGAGATCGATCCAGTACTTTGGGAAGCAATTGCCATTCTGACACAGTCGGTATCAGAGAGGCGTGGTACATCAGCAGTCTTAAAGGAAGGTTCAGCGGAGAGTCACATCAAGAGAGTCAGACGGTTGTTCTTGCTGTGCTCTCTTATGTTCACTGTCAATGATCATTGTTCTAGTCCGATGCATGTCCTGGTGGCAGACATACTAGAGAGCCAAGGGAGCACAGCACTTTTACACCAAATACTGAACAGGCTAGGAGTTTGTGCGTCAGCAGATACTCTCTCACGATTTGTGCAGAGCAAGGCTGAAAATTCAAACTGGCTAACGCTAAGAACGCTAAGAACGAACTATTTCCGGAGAGGACCACAAAGAACAACAGCCCAGAGTCGTCATTTTTATCAGAGAGTAAGTTAGAAAGCAATATCATCACCATAATGAAAACAGTAAAGAACAAGTCTCTGCTTGAAATAGCAGACAAAAATAGAGGACTCATAAATCCATTCAGCATGAAGGTTGCCAAAGCAAAACAAGAACACGATCTTCTTCACTTCAGAGAAATTGGGCAGGCTGAATTCAATGACCGAATTAAAAATTGCATACTGAAGACGCCTAGCACACAAGCACCAAACTGAAAACGTCGGCTAGAGACATTTACAGTTAAACATGCAAAGTCAACAAAAATAACACAACTAGAGAGAGATAAGCACCTGGTGCTGGCTGCGATCAAGAGGAAAATGAGGCACTCTAACAAAACAGGACTACCAATCGATAGCCCTGGAGAACAGCTAATCCAATTACCACTAGCGCTATGTGACCATGAAGGACAACAGAACAAAGGGCAAAAGAGCTACACAACCAAAAGCTTGGAAACTAGATACAATGACACAACCCTATCACTCTTTACCAGTGATATTCCTCATGGTTGGCAACCAAAATGTGTGTTGCTTGAGGGCATGTTCCTGATAAATACCAAGCCACTAGGAACACACAAAACTTTGTCAGATTATGCAAAATTTCTCATGGCAAGACACATAACATCACAGTTCAAAAGAGGAGCTATGGAAGTGCATATAATTTTTGACAATCCCGGTAGACTTGGTAACACACCCAAGCACTTTGAGCAGCTGAGAAGAGATGCAGTCAGAAAAACATCAGTTGACCACTACTGCGATGACCTACAAGCCAACACAAAAATTCCCAGTGGGAATTGGCAGGACAACATTGTAGGCTGTCGAGACTGCAAGAGAAGGCTTGTTACCTTCTTGGGTAGTTTTTTTCTGAGCAATCTGAACAAATACCTGAGAGGAGGACAAGTCGCGTATGTTGCTGGGCACTTAAATGGACAGGCAGGTGACATAGCTTGGTTTGTGTGTGGACACGACATGCCTCAGCCAGAACCTGTCTACAACTGTCAAGCTGAGGAAACAGATACAAGACTATGGCTACACGCAACAAAATGCCCACATCAAAACATACTGATTTTGTCGCCAGATACAGATGTTTACCACATTGGTCTGCCACTACCTTGTGTTAGAACAAAACAAATTATTGTACAAGTGAGTGCAATCAATAGCAGGCAGTTAAAACTCCTACACTTGCCAGCATTGCTCAGTGCCCTAGACAATGACCCTGACTTATCTAAAATAGAGTCAGAAATAAGACCGCAAGTGATGCAAGCACTTTATGTTGTGTCGGGGTGTGACTATGTGTCATTCTTCAGTAGCATGGGCAAAGCCACATTCTTACGATACTTTTTCCAATACGCTAAATTTATCACAGGAGACAGAGATCTAGGAACTCTAGCTGATACAAACGAAGACAGCTACAAAAAAGGCTATCTTGCTTTTCTTCGATTAATAGGGACAATCTACTTCAAGAAGCACAATACAGCATTCGACACGCCATCACCAGTCAGTCACTTCAATGCATTTTCGATTCATAAATCGGTTCTTGAGCAACACAAAGCGTGGCTTGATGATATCAGGGAGAGCGTGTGGTATCGAGTCCAATTCGAGAACGAGGTAATACCATCCAATGAAGCACTACTACTGCACTGGAAGAGAGCCTGTTGGGTGATAGAGATGTGGAAGCAGGCTGACACATGCACAATAAAGCTAGCTCCGCTGACTTGTTGGGGCTGGCAACTCAATGACAATTCACTGAGTGTTGAATGGGACAGTAGAGAAAACATCAAGGCTGTAAACGATAGAGTCAGTACATTGTTGGAAGGGTGCAAGTGTGCCACTGGATGCACAACCAGAAGGTGCAAGTGCAGAAAACAAGGAAAAGAGTGCTCAGTGGGATGTGACTGTACCAACTGCTCTAACACTACACAACACCAGAACCCAGTCAATGACATCAGAGATGTTATAGTTGATGAAGAAATGGACGGTGATGCATATATACACAGTGAAGTAAGTGACATTGTTGACTGGATTTTTGGTGAAGAAATTACTGAGAGTGATTCCGACAGTGACCATGACAATATCTAATTTTTGATTTTTTGCTATAAACTTTTCTGATAATTTTGTATCGGTTAATGTAACGATGATTGATCTTATTATTTTAAATTATTTTTGTATTTTTTTATGTTTTTTAATGTAATGTGAGTCAAGACACTTCCAAGACTTTCTTCATTTCATTCCAACTAATTATGACAACATTCATTTACAACCCAACAATCGAGATTGCCCTAATTCATCCAGTATGTTTTATATTATAACATCATTAATACATGTATGCTTCCACAATCTGCTCCTCATCTCAAATTTGTAATGCTATTTATCTACAAATTGTTTTTTTGTTCACAACAACAAAGCTCTAAATCACAGAATCTGATGTACATTTTTGTTCCAAAATTAATGACAAAATCTTTTCACTAGTCATTGTAAGCATTCTTTTACAGCTTAAAGATTTAGTCTCACCATGAGGCATTATTTTGCTCTATCATTGTTATAACCATTTTATGTACCATTACAATCCCTCAGACCAAGGGCGTATAGAGAGAAGAGGGCATGCAACACATAGAAACATCGAAATCTTTATTGTTACTAACATTAGATTTTACGCCCACGCGGATGTGACATCACGCAAGGTTCATTAAACGTGGAAGCGTCATACAGCGTACTTGTCTAGGTGTGTCGAGGCGTGCTCCATGGAAAACTAGCTGACAAATCTACAATCGACATGAAGTTGTGGATACTGGTTGCCAACCATGTCGCGTATCACTGATGGTGTTGGCTGAGACGCAGGTAAAACAAAACTGCTGTCTTGCTATCGTTGGCGCTGTCGCTTCCTGCTGATCGGCTGCAGAGTATTTGCTTTTTGACCAGCAACAGGCGACGAGCTGTATCGGACAGAGGCGAAGTCACGGTCTTTCTCCGCTTTGACTGGCGTGGCTGTGATCCGCGCGCGCAACATGGTATTGTGCAGTGTTCTTCAGCTTGCCGGGCTGCCATTACTTTGTGTAGTGACGTCAATTTCCGTTTACCCTCCGTATACCATAACAATAATTGATAACGGAAAGTGCTATTCTTAGTAACAATAAAGATTTCGATGTTTTCACGGATAGTATTGCGTTGCATGCCCTCTTCTCTCTATACGCCCTTGCTCAGACAAAAAAAATAACTCCTCTACCTCTAGACCACACTAACCTGTACACCGAGTCGTGGCTGACACACAGTTTTCACAATAATTATTGTTCTAGCAGCTGTTGAACTCTAACATGTTGTTTCAAGATGACCTCCAGATTGTCTTCATGATGGGTTGATAAAGTTGCAACCATCCTACCTGAGTAAAACAATGATAAAGTGAATCTATAACATATGAAACTATTACACAAGATGCATTGTCAATAGTACTGGTTATTGAAAGTCTAAACATGTACTTTAACAAGTGACAAAAAATTTTCTGACAATTGACAACCAACCAAACTTTATATACAGCACAAACAATGATGTAGCTAATACATACCTAACTTCCAAAATGTGCAGACGTTCCTGCTCAAAGTGACAGCTCGAACACTAAAGGTCACTCGCTATCACGTGATCGGACAGCTGGCAAAGAAACAAATATAACTTGTAAAGCTTTACACAGGGAAGAAACATTGTTTTACCTGCTGTTAAAGGCATCCATCTGGAACCTTTGTACCAAATTTTGTGAAAACAGAACTAGCCTTTGAGGAACCACGCCGACTACTAATAAGCGCCATAGAGAACTGCACGAGCACCAAAAACGTGCACCGGAAATAACGTGTAAATAAAATTGCGTGATTTTTCCAGTTGCGATCTGACTGCAACTGCCTAAGCGCACCTTGCTAAGCACATGGCTGAATAGCCTCGGGTACCAGGAACGGGAAACGAGAAATGAAAAATAAGAAACGGCGCCATTATTGCACTAGAAACTACTATATCCTAAACCCAAGACCCTAAAAACCTTCGCCTAACGGCGCCAGTATGGACCTAACAGCGCCCAGTATTCGCCTAACATGCCATACTAGTACTGGGCGCCGTTAGGTCCATACTGGCGCCGTTAGGTCCATACTGGGCGCTGTTAGGCGAAGGTTTTTAGGGTCTTGGGCTTAGGATTTAGTAGTTTTTAGTTCAAGGGTTTAGGGTTTAGGGTTTAGGGTGCATCATGGCGCCGTGCTTAGGCAGTTGCGTGGGCGGGATAGTTTACTCGTCGAAGGTGCGAATTGACCAACCCACACAGAGTTCTGGGGGGGGCTAAAGTAAAAGACGCCCAACATTGCTGCAGCAAGCAGAGATCAGAAAGCGACTGCGCTACCGCTGTGAATGTGGCCAAGATTAAGCGACTACCACGTTTCAAAGAGTGCTCGTGGCAGAAAACGCACCCGATGCTGCTAAAACTCCACGATTAGATAGCTTCTTTCGACGGAAAAACAACACTCAAGAGCTGAGTGCAGCTGAATCTACTGCAGAAGCTGGTGAGTAGAATAACTCTCAGGCTGCTTGGCATGCATCATGCTAGCCACGCCTCCAGTCCACACCCTTCACAGCATAACGCATTTTTACAGTGTATGTATATACACACTGTAAATAATAACAAAAGCATGTTATATCTGCATGATATGGACCTTTTCTGGTGTCAAGAACCTGTAAAACAACTCTACAGAGCACCAAAAATGTAGTGGCTAAAATTTACGCAAAATGACTTTTTGTGTAAAAACCCTCTCAACCCACCCACCCACTTTTTGGCCTGGAGTCGTTAATTTTTCTTGCTCGATTGCATGCTCATGTAGAACTCAAAGAACTGCACATCTATGTCTCATGCACCAGCAACTATCAGTACATTAAAAGTAAAGTAAAGAAGTTTTAATGAAAAAAACTAAAAAGTGTAGGGATGACGCTTGCAAAAGTAAAGGAACAAGATTGGATGATGCTTGCAAATGTAAAAGTCCCAAGTATCCCTACATCAGCGGCTTGCTGCGATGACGTGTAACTGACAGATGCGGAATCCACTTACTATACCTTTTACAACCGTCAATTACTTAATCGAACTGCGTCCTCCAAACCACAGATATATACCTCAAGTTATTTACAACCGTCAACTACTTCAACGGACTGCGTCCTCCAAACACAGATATCTCTAGTAATCTGTCAACTACTTCATCGGACTGCGTCCTCCAAAACAGATACCTCTAGTTATTTACAACCGTCAATTACTTCATCGGACTGCGTCCTCCAAATCACAGATACCTCAATCTAGTTATTTACAACCGTCAATTACTTCATCGGACTGCGTCCTCCTTCAAGCCGCTGATGTAGGGATACTTGGGACTTTTACATTTGCAAGAATCATCCAATCTTGTTCCTTTACTTTTGCAAGCATCATCCCATCTTGTTCCTTTACTTTTGCAAGCAGCATCCCATCTTGTTCCTTTACTTTTGCAAGCATCATCCCATCTTGTTCCTTTACTTTTGCAAGCGTCATCCCTACACTTTTTAGTTTTTTCATTAAAACTTTTTTACTTTACTTGTTCCTGTTACTTTTTTGATCACTATCAGACAGAGAGTCGAGGAACATGGAATGTTATTATCGGCAATCACAAGAATAATGAAAAGGTTTAAATTAGTTAGAGAGGTTGAGAGTATGAGTTGACAACATGATATTTCTTACAACTGTAATAGATGAAGAAGAGACTAACACTAACAACTCAGTGGAACACTATGATGATCATGGCTGCAAGCCAGTCCTTAGACTAGTCCCCAGGCCGGCTTGCATGTTGATGTCGATATCACGATCACAGAGGCTTCTAGCTTTTTACAATGACCAATGTCCAGTTGTCAACAGCACAGGGGTCCTATGGGTACAGCTTACGCCGGGTAGTGTAACAAACCTTTTAGCTAGATAGCCTAGCTAGACTCGGGTACGTAGCATCATCACCGTCGTCCGGTTCGCGTTTGCCGTGGGTCATGATGTCAGCATAGACAGATCAGGGTTACCCAGGGTATAGTATACTGCTTTAAACAAATGTTCAAACCTCTAGGCTCGTAGTGGAAGCGCCCAGAGCAGAGAGAAAGCGAGAACCGAGCTCAGTTTTAAAACTGATGTGGGCGGAGTCAATGATCAGCAGCGACTAGAGGGTTAATTAATGGAGTCGCTCTAACAGTCCAAAACGGTCCAAAAACCATGTTTTTCAAAGATTACTCGCTTCTGGTAGTGTTTGATGCCTATCTAAGAAGTAAGTGCACTATTCCAGATATTATGAAGGAGATCTTGCAGCAAAGCATAATGCCTAGATGCTAGCTAATATTGATCTGAACAGGTTTATTAACACAGCAAGTTACAACTAAATTTACTACTGTCAGATCATTATTAAACTACCAAAGGTTCAGTGCATATCAGAACCAAGTAGGCCTAGGATCAGCAGGATCAGCAAAAGAAGTAGCATCAGTGGAACTAGCATCATCATCACTAGTAGGAACAACCACATCAGCAGGCGCAAGAGCACTGCTAATGGTATCTGCTTCTGTAGCAGCAGCAGCAACACCAACAGTAGTTGATGTTGTATTTCATCAGCTATAGTATGAACAAGCACAACATGGGATAATAGATAATATCAAACAGACAGCAAACAGTGCTTGCATGAGCAAATGCAAGTAGCAGACAATCACAGAGTACTGTTTTATTGTCATAATTTCAATAGTACATGAAACCAAAATAGAACTATTTTTAGCGTCTGGATTGTTTTTTGTACGTGCTATTTTGTTACTGGACGTGCAACACGGTACATTGTACAAGCTCTCTGCACTGGTGATTTTGGTACAGACAATACAGTGCATTATATTAATAAATTATTAGTACATATAGTACGATAGTGATGTCATTCCTTTGATGTGGTAGGTCCTATTATTTCGTATAATAGACCTGGAAAAGGGGGCAGGGTAGGTCTACATTTTCAATATAGACCTGGTATGTTCTTCGATCAGAGAGAATTCATGTACATACAGTTGATTGTATCAAACTTGACTCTCAGTTTTGATAAACAGAGTACTACAAGGACTCTAATCTCGTCCCCAGACCACTCCCCCTTCTGCTATGCTTGTGATATACCGTATAGCGGGTAATTTTGGCGGGAGGAAACTTTGCGAATCGTCAAGCATTCACCAAATTAAAATTCGCCAAAATCTGTTTTTTCTATTGCAGCAATACGTGAGATACAGTACAGAGCACCAGCTACCTACCTTAGCTACCTATAGGCCTAGTACCTAGTGTACCTGTACCTGGTACCCAGCTATATAGCTAGCTGCATTGCGCATGCGCATAAAATAAATAGTGGCCACTAGCACTATGTACTAGCTAGCTATAGAATCATGGACGACACTATCGTACGATAATTATATATCGTATATTATATTACACTAACAGGTCTATATACGGGACCCTCATTCAGTGTCCTCGGCAGTGATATAATAGCCTTGCGGACACTGAACTCGGGTCCAATATAATATATAGGCCTGTTAGTGTACTATATTATACATAGGGTTATACATCAACCTGCCACAGACCTACATGTAAGTGTACATGTTGTCTGAATTGCTACTGCCTTTCTCACTCGGTTCTCTGACTTCATTATTTAATTAATATTAGCTAATCCTGACAACGACATCCTGGCTTCTAGTAACACATGTTTACTACCAATACAACTCACCTCTCTCTTTCTGAGGACAGAACAACTGGGGACAGAGAAAGACTTCTTCATAGAAGTTTCTTTGGGTGTAGTCTGCCTGTAGAGGTAAGATATTTTAAGACGCCACTGGCTTTGGCGGTGGTACGTTTCTTAAACTAGGTGTATAATAACAGTTCTTACTCACCATACTACAAAGTTTGTAAAGACCGATGGATAATAAGCTATCAATAACTTGCGTGGCTACTTACTCTCCCTTCTCTGTCCGCGTTGAGCGTGTATGATCACGTGATAATAATTATCTCATGTATGCAATGAACAATATAATTATTAGGCCAATTTATTTCATTTCATTGACTAAGGAGACCACTGGAATTTCAAATTATATTTACTTTGCACAAAGGATGTACTGAGTCAAATAATTATTATCATCTTATAAGTATGTACATGTATTATAAATTAATGTAAGCAATAATAAATTATTATGTACATGACGCTCACCAGTTGCAACCATAGATGATTACCATGGTGATTTTGAGTCCTGTTCGTCTTTAAAAAAACCACCTGTTGTGGACCGTCGAGATTGGTCTATAAGATGAATCCTCCGCTGATTTTTCTGTGAACAGTTTCCGGTTTGTTTGCTCGACTGAACGATGCACTGTACGTTTGAACGTACGTTACTTCAGCTCACAGATAGTGAATCGAATTCATTCCTCACCAGTGCCGAGGAATGAATTCGGCGCTGCAGTGGTGGTGCTCATTCCTCACCAGCACCACCACTGCATCCAACGTCCAACAACAGGATGTTCTCGGCGGCGGCACATCTGCACAGGAGCTGACAAGGTACAAACTCTGAAACAGTAAAGCCAGATGTCGGTCATGAAAAGCAAAATTTTGGATGAGAGATCGCAATGCTTCGAGTATTAGTTGAAGCATTATTATCCGTTTTCATTGCTCTGCAATCACCCCCACGTATGAAACATTCCTGAGCAGAGCTACACCGACACGAGCCCCGCCCTTTACAGCCACTTGTAAGCGACCATAAGTGAATTGATTGGCCAACACTTATTTCCGGTGTTGAAATTTCTCTGTACACACATTTATACTATATGCAGTCAGTGATCACGCGACATATATCCTAGTGCAGCAAACATCACATCATGTTTCTGGAAATTAGACCAAATAATTTTATACTCACAAGCTTGAGATTCAGGTAAAAGTGCAAATTTGACAGTACCCTTGAAACCACCTCTCTAATACGGCCACCGCATGCTAGAGTGCATGCTTTTCTCAGGAGGTTACCGTGGAATGATAATACGCCCCACAAAATCAGAGAGCTCCAGCTAGTTGGCAAAATCCAGATAATTGTAGCAGTATAAATATTATTTGTTCTTAAACGACCGAGGAAGAAAGAAGTCAATGGACTAACTGTATAAATTTCAAGCCAATGACCACACACTAGCTGGTTGTATTTGCTACCTTGACTCTACTCTAGTCTGCATGAGGCTCTATAGTATATCAAAAAACCTATTCAGTCTTCCCCAAAGAAATTGATATCAATATCAGAGCTTTAAACAAGTTTCATACACGATGACATGTGGTCAAGATTGACTATTTATATTAATATGAGCACAGTCACGCTGCACTAGCTTCCTGTGACTCTTCTGTTGGTGACTTTGGCACAGCTTCTGTGCGCAGCAATACTACATTAGCAGCAGGGAGAAAGAGACAAGAATTACACCCCTCTAGTCAAGAGACATGTTTCACTAACCTGTTGCCGAGTTAAGCGTATGAGTGGTGTATATCGCTGCTGGGTTTCCATTCATTCCTAAGACTAAGTTAGAAGCCTTCCCTACAGTAACATGGCTTCTAACATGATGACATACTACCACAAACTAGCCACATGCCTCTCAGCTTCTCTTCCTGAGGAGACAGCTCTTGTGGATAGGAGCGTAGTACTCTTTCACATTCAACCTGGCCCTGAAAGCTTTTGAAAGCTTGTGTTTTGTTTTGTTTTGACTGCAGGGAGAGATAAAATAATGCCGTCTGTAAAGATTGATTGATACGGCTTTAGCTGAGCAGTAGTAGGTCTTGAAATACTATGTAATCATAACAAACTCACCATGTCCTACTCACAGCCCTTATCTTGTTTGTAGAAGACGTACAAATAGTGAGTACAAGTTGTCCGCCTTCTTCAGCGCAGCTGTTAAAACGAGGCATAATTATCAGGCCAGATCTTCACGTGATACAGTCATAAAAAATTAAATTGCTTAACAATAGCTGAGTTACAAACATTTGCACAATGTATTGACTCAACAGTAAAATTATCAAGTACATTTTTTTATCTTTGCCAAAGGCAGGCGTTACCAACTAGTGAAAGCTAATACAAATGCCAAACAGTGAAAAACAGGACACACAAAAGGAACAAAGACAGATAACCAAAGAAATGTAAACAGTAATGTCAGTGGAAATTATAAAAAAGGAACCTGATAAAACAGACACATGTACAAGCAAGAAAGGTTATTGATAAATACATGTACTCTACAATAATATTTATATACAATAGTAATGTGACAGAATCTCAACTCACCACTTGCAGCTATAGAACCAGCAGGATGATGTAGGCTCCTGCTGTTCATCTCTGTTACAGCCTGTCGTCGTGACTAAGCCCGCTGATTATTCACCAAGTTACACATTTCCCCTTGAGCCAGCGTGTTGTTTGATTGGCGCCTTCTAGTGAACCAGTTTTCACTGCCAACCCCGCAAGCTATGTGAGTCTTTGCCTAATGTAACAGCAAGAGCAGATCTTAGGAATGTTAACCATCGTCAAGACTTCATCCTTGCTTGATACTAACAGCAATGCGCAGCCCACGCGCATGCATACTAAATTCGAGCTCGACCAAATTGCAAATTATTGAGCCACACCCCGCCATAATTATAGCAAGCAGCATGCAGTCTAAAACAAATTTGACATAATACATAATTTTATATGAGCTATCAATCATCATTTGAAAGCTGCTATTGAAGATAATTCATGTTTCTGCAAAGAGAAATAAATGAGAGCAAGATGAACCACCTAATGACTTACTGTTCACAATTTAAAAGGCAGCTACACCACCACCAGCAGCTGCATCACCTGTCGCTATTGATGCTGTCTACAATAAAGGAACAAAAAGCAACTCGCTACACAGCATCAAGAGGGCCATGCAGTACCTGATTTCTCTCAACATACGACACTTCCTGCATACCACGAACTTTCAATAGAGTCCTATAAACAATTTCAGCTGAGGCTATACATGTTTTCGGTGTGAACCGTAGCGCTAGCGGCGCCTATGATTTAAAAATCGACTATTACACCCATTTTCACTGAATAGCATTACGAATTTGGTTGCAACGATTGTGATACAAGATACTGAAGTGCAAATCCTGCATTGCTGCGTTGTTGCAATTGGCTTCTCAAATTTGTGCCAATCATTAAAATAGCAAACTGCAACGCGATCTTTTGCAAAACTCATGCCCAACCAAAAATGGGCGTAACATTGATTATTTATCGTTTCTGAATGAGCAGTGCCGTTCACACCGAAAACATGATTTTCGCTGTGGCTTACTCGTCATCCATCTTAGCAGAATAACCACGGAATCCAGGGCCCATGTTGTACTTGTGCTTCACAGTATAATCCGCTCCACGACTGCTCAGTAATTTCTCAACTTGAGAAATATGTGCCTCAACTGGAGATAACATAAAATAATGAGTCTATAATTTAAGTGTAATTTTACGAGAGACGTTTTAGAGTGTATCAACTCTCACTCTGTTCATCGGTAGCGGTGTTCTTGAACACGACAATGTACTCTTCAGAAATCTCTGACAGACAGCCATCCGAAACTTCAGGTTTCAGAGGAGCTAGGAGAGTAGCCGTTCATTACAAAAATCATGGTTACCGTAATACGCATTACCGAGGTTCTGCTGACTAGGAGCAGCCATTACCAATACCAGTAGTACTAGCAGTACAGTGTTTGCCAGAGCGAGAATCAGATATCCTTTCCGAAAATTAATGGGTGGGTCTCGCTAGTGTGCGCGCACGTGACGACATGGTTTCATATAATTTTTGAGTATTATTGTATAGTAACGTCATAAATTTTAATACATGTGATTATTGGTGAGCATGAGATGATGACTGAAATGAGGCGGCTGCAGGACGAGGAGCGTTGTTGGTCAATGCGGCTATTTGTTGATTGTACTCGATACTGTAGCGGTCAATCCGCTGAACACAGTTCATGAGTCCTTCATAGAGTTGACGAATCTCGGGTATAAGAAGCATAGAATCAGGGACATGGTTCAGTGAAGTTCCTAGAGCCCTCATAGTAGTAGTCCTAGCAGTAATCACTTGCATTAAGTTATTGAATCTGCTCACGTTGAAAGGCCTGCCAGCAGCACGTGAGTCCATCATAGCGTTTCGACCAAGCATGAGTGTCTCAAGTTCCTTAGCAACTTGCCAGTATTTGGTAATGAAATCTGAAACTTTGCGATACAAAACTTGATGTGACGTTTGCTCAGCAATTGCAACAAATTCTGCATTCGATGCTCCTGGTGTCTGAACAAAACTCTGTACCTGGGCTCCAATCAACCCGGCGTTGTATGCTTTACTCTCCATAGCCTTTTCATTGTTGTACGAGTCCCATGCTAGCTTCCTCTCCTCCTCAGAGAGTTCTTCATCATAGACGTGCTCCAGCAGAGAGTCGTGTGTATGATAATCGATGACGTGATGGGGCTGAAGTTTGTCCAGCACCTGAGACAGAACGATGTCCTCCTCTGGTCGTTTGTATGGCTCCTCGGGAGGCGAGGTCGGTGGGGGAGGGGCAGGAGTGTAAGTGAACAATTCAGACAACTGAGAGAAGGTATAATGACGACCGATCTGCTTCTCATCAATGACACGCATCGAGAGAGATTGCTTGGTAACTTGACGATCATAGATCTTTTCTTCCATTGTACCCTAAAGTAGACACAACAATTATCATACTATGTATTTGGCTGAATACGACCAACCTGTGCCAATAGTCTATATACAAACACCGGCTTGGTCTGTCCAAATCGATAGGTGCGGAATACTGATTGTAGGTCGTGGCTGGGGTTCCAACATGCATCAAATATGACCACTCTGTTGGCACCGATCAAATTGACACCCATCGAACCAGCCTTGGTGGATATGAGAAACAGACGAAGTCTATACATAGGAAATGAGTCAGTGAATAAGAGGAACGGAATATGCTAACCTGTCATTTGACCGTTTATTGAACTGCTTCATAAAGTTCGATCTGAGATCAACCTTAGTTGACCCATCGATTCTCAGGTATTCCATTCCCTCAATAAAACCACCATGCTCTGGCATTTTGATGAACTCTTCAATGTAGTCAAGAATAAGCAAACTTTGACTAAACACGAGCAACTTTTCTTTCACTCTCTCGACTTCTTGCAACAGCTCAAAGAGAAAGCTGATTTTGGCAGAGATCGAGGCATCCCAGGCAAGAGATTCATTGAGAACGTCACCGTACCACGTTGGAGCTGCAGGCGGACTAGCAGAAGATCCTGAATCAGCTTTCTTGTCTGGTTCAACAGGATTCTTGTCGGGAGGAGAGTCCACTAAAATGACAGCAGAGTCAGACGATGACACCCTGGTCAACGCACAGACAGAGCTCTCTCTGGAAGTGATGCAAGAATCTTCGCTGTCATCACAGATGAAATCCTTCAAGCTACCACTAGATTCTTCATCGTCCAGCATGTCTAGCTCTTCATTCTCCTTTCGTGTCCTTTTCCTAGCTTCATCAAGCTTCAACACCCACGGGTGATTCCAAACCTAAAAACACCAGAACGAAACTTGACATCATGACCTACACACACGTACTAGCTACTGAATAAGATTATCAGCTGGTGTACCTTTAATAGGTTTGCGAATGTATTGAAGAGACCAGTTGCTGTATGATCTCCAGAGGTCTGCAGGTATCGCTTGATGAGAGTGCCCTGCACTTCAGACATCCTCAGCGATATCACGTACTCGTGCTTCGGCGGGAGAGACTGCGACAGAATTCGATAGTCTTTCCGCTGTACAAAGAGCAGGATCCGGTTTGTATTGTATGTATTCATTTTTGAATCTTACTTACATCAACACATCCGGATAGTAATTTGAAGAGAATATGGGCTCTCTGTTTCATTGTCCGTACGTCCGATGGACGCGAGTCACGATGCTGACCATTGGAGATAGGGTTGACAAAATGGTTGCGAAACTCCTTTGAGTTGCCCAAAAGATTCGGTTTGACAAAGTTGACCATACAATAATCTGCAAAGAAGGAGGTTACATAAATGGAATTTAGTTTATCAAGATAGTACAGTGACTCACATTCCATGAGATTGTTCTGTAGAGGCGTTCCAGTGAGCACGATCCGTCTCTTAGTCCGTATTCCAGACAGTACCTGAGAGAGGTTAGAGCTTTCTCTCTTCAGAACATGTCCTTCATCACACACAATGATGTCAGGTCCTGATGAGAGGGGGAGAGAGAGAGAGAGAGAGAGAGGGAGGGAGGGAGGGAGAGAGAGAGAGGGAGGGAGAGAGAGAGAGGGAGGGAGGGAGGGAGGGAGGGAGGGAGGGAGGGAGAGAGGGAGGGAGAGAGAGGGAGAGAGATAGAAAGAGAGAGAGGGGAGAGGAATAAATAAAAATTTGTAGTAGCTGCTGGTGACCCTACGATGACTAGGTGCAGTTATGGCCACCGGTGGCAAAGAGGAGCACATACATGTGAGTGCATGTACTCCACTGGAACAAAGAGGGCAACCTACAACTAGAGTAGTACAGTAAAAATATCACTGTGTCATAAAAAAATCTACACCGTGTTCATTAGCAGTAACCCCATGGCAGCATCATCATGATGCACCTGCTTTGACTCATGAACCTGGACAGAATGCATCACTAGGCAGGGGCTGCAGTGATGCAGACAAACAAACAAGGCAAAATATGAATGAATTTCACAAACCCTCGGGAAGGAAGGAACAAGAAGCGAAAAAAAATTAAAATACAATAGTTCCTTTACGTACCTGGGTCAAGAAGGCACTTTGCGTAATCCTCTCTCACTGTTTTTTTCTTGATGCGTTTTCCAACAGCAAGGCTGCGATACATTTCATAACCAATGAGCATCACACCTCCGTGACGAAACCAACGCATCAGTTTCTTGTGGCGTTTGGCAGGACTGTCATCCAGTACGAAAACCTGTGAAAAATACAAATAAAGAAGCATACATTGCATCAGACTCACATGGTAGTCTCTTTCATTCCAGGGGATCCATTTCTCATATTCATCCCTCCAGTTCAGAAGAGTATTGACAGGGCAAACCACTAGTACCCTCTCCACACCGCTCAAATGAACATTGACCAAGAGAGAGTCAACAACAGCTATCACCTGCAAGCATACAAAGTTGGCCATAATTATTTGAATATGTTAAAGTAGTTTAACAAACCTGGAGAGTCTTTCCCAAGCCCATGCAATGAGCTAGTATGGCTCCTGATCCTGCCTCACTCTTCAATCTTTCGATGCTCTCACAGCAATTATCATACAGAAACTTGATTCCTTCTCTCTGGTGTGGCTTCAGTTCACTAAGCAGTGACTCACGTACTTGCAACAAGACTTCCTTTGACTCTGGGTCCTGCTCTAGTATCAACTGCTCTTGCTCGTCTGTGGTCGCTAGTTGCTTTCGTTTATCCTCCAGTCTCTTCAGCCTTTCTTTCTCAGCTTTCTTAGCTAGCTTCGTCTCGCTGGCAAGCTTTGCTTCAGGAATGACCTTCCGTATGTCCTTCCTCTTACTGGGAGTAGATGGAACTTTTCCCTCTGCATCGGACCCTTCAGTCTCATCTGAACTACTCAGATCATCTTCGCTGTCTATGAATTTTTTGACTCGCCTTCTCTTCTTCTTCTTGGTCACTTTGGAAGGGACTTTAGCCACTGAGGACAAGAAATTTTGATCCTCAAAGTCACTGGAATCATTAGAAGTGTTGACGCTTAAAAGCAGCTTTCTACGGCTGGCACTCAGGCTCTTCTGAGCAGGCCTCAGCATATCACTGCTGGAGCTGTCCGATGAATAAAACACAGTGTATGATGGATTTTCATTGTCTGTTGGGCTCCTGGACTGATTTGCATCATCGTCGCTGCCCGATAGAGCTTGTGCTTCTGGTGTTATGACCAACTGTGTCCTTGTCTCTCTGAGCTCCTCATTACTGCTATCAGACGAGAGCTGATCATGAAGCGATCGCTTCTTCATCGGCTGGATCAAACTACTAGCAGACGAAGAGGACGAGGTCACCCTCCTTCGTTTAATAGTTAAGATCATCTCATTCAGATCACTGGTCTGATGATAGTCGTCACTGGATTCAATACCATAGTCAGACCTCATCAAGTGATTCTTGGGCAATGCCGTTGGTTGAGTTTGCTTTTTCTTCCTGTGACTGTTTGGCGCTCTATGAGATTGCTTGGTCGATTTGGGTAGGTCTGGTTCCAGTACAGTAGAGTCATTGGACGACGTGGACTCCATTTCGTCACTAGTCAACAGAGTAACATCCAATCCCTCAGATTCGCTAGAGTCGAATATACTTGCCTCTCTTTTTCTGACCTTACCAGACAAGGAACCTTTCTCAACCTTCACAAATTCTGCTCGACGGCGACTGCTCTTTTTGCCTTTTCCTTTCTTCTCTCTTTGCTTCACAGAACGATCTGATAATGATTGAGACAAGAATGTCTGAAAGGGTAGCTGGCTCGGAGAAGATGCTTTGAGAGTGGTGTCATCAGAATCAGTTCTAGATGAAGATGAGCTTGAGTGTATCCTGCCACTATTACCAAGCCTCACTGATGCTGGTGGGTGTGCCTTATGACTGTTGTAAGACTGCGTTGATGACTTTTTGCTCTTGCTAGAAGACTGTAAGGATGAAGATGAGTGTGTTCTGTTCTTGCCGTTAGTAGAATGCTGCGATGATGCTGGAGAATGACTTGTATACCTGTCAACATCAATACGACTGGTCGCCATGTCAAAATCAGAATCCGACGAGGTATCAACAAACTCCTTTGACTTCGGAGTGAGTGTTGGTATAACCCTTCTCTTCTCAGGCTTGCTCTTGCTAGCAGACTTTGTCTTAGACTTTTTCTTACTCCTGGCATCTTCTTTGAACCATTGAATAATCTTTCTCTTCTGTAGAGAGTACTTTTTCAGAGGACTGGGATCACAACAGAAGCACTGCCATGGCGAGCTGTCATCAAAATCGATCGCACGATTATCGCCGTAGACTTGAAAGAGGCAATTTTGACAGACAGCCTTTTCACAGTCATCACAGCATATTAGATCACCTCCGTCGCCACACAATGTGCAGTAGATTTCATGATTGTCGTCGATGACAAACTTTCCATGATTGAATCTTCTCCAGCAATGCTTAGGAGGATGACAAAGAGTAACTAGTTGTACCGCACTTAGTGTGATAACTCACCTCACAGACGAGGACATCGAGACGGCTGTGACTATGAATGGATTCCCTCTTCCAAGAGATCTCACGCAAACAAGCTGGACATGCAACTGCAGAAATTGAGAAATCATACAGAAAAAGTTTCACAATAACTACAGACCTGTTTCACCGATGCTGCTTTGATCATTCTCTTCTGAAAGTGAACCAGCTGCCTCCAGGTCCAGTGGAATATCGAGGGGCAAAGCTGAAGTAGATGATTGCGAGTCTTGGACGATGAACAGTCTATTGCTGCTGTCACTAGAATCAGATACCCCACTGTGAGGTGAGGTGGGATTACACTCTCCACCACTTTCAGCTGTAGCACTGTCAGTACTGAGTGTCTGTCTCAATGAAGCTGTCAAAGGAACCTTCTCTACAATGACCGAGCAAGGTCTAATAAGGTTGCTAAGCAATGGGAGAGGAGGAGAGGGACTAAGCTCTTCAACGGAAGATACTACCGAGTCAGGGGCTGATTGATTGTCTTCTTCACTTAACTCCTGGTTAGTGCAGTCAACTATAACAGCAGAGAGATCTGAACCTTGACGAACAAGAGGTGGATTGTTGATCTCATCTTCTTCATCAGTACTGCTGCTGCCTATTGTAGCGTGATCGATATAATAATCATCGTCCATAATGTTCACCGAAACACTGTCGTCACTACTGCTTAGCTTGGGTCTTTTTCTCTGCTCTAGAGTAGTGTGTCGAAAAGATCGGTCGTCAATTTCTGACGGCATGGCTAGAGTTGAAGGGTCTACATCTATTTCATCACTACGAGGAGAGTTGTAGTCACAGTAGTTAGGAGAGATGGAGCAGTCACCGCCGAGGAAAGATGATGATCGCTGATGAAGAATTCCCACTTGGATTGACTCGTCTGGAGCATCATGAGTGGTAAAATGAGGTACTGTAAAAGGATGGATTCTGCGTACACTCCGTGTGGAGCAGTTTCTCAAGCCAGATGCATTGTCCAAGCTACGTTTGACGTCATTGGTCAGTCGCACCAAGTTGTCCAACTTGGCTTGTAACGAGAGAGGTAATGACAGGTACCTGGGTTTAGTGTAGATTATGTAAAATTAAAAATGAACACCTCTATGTGCTATTAACAGAGGCACGTGTTATTACCTGTCATCAGAGACACTTTCGACTGCCACCTAGTGTGATGAAATTAACTTTTTTAATATCGAACAAATCTTTAGGCTCTGACTCACCGATCGTAGGTCAGTGGCGTATTGAGAAAGGAGAGCCGAGAGTTGAAGAGACGGAGTAGCTTCACGATCATGACAATCTGGGCTGCTCATGATCCACTCGAGATATCAACATGGCGCGCGCGAAATATACTAGTAAAAATAACTTGTATTAGCACGCGCACGTGACCATGACCCGCGCGAACTCGAGCGTGCATGCGCCCCGCAATCGATCACCATTCACCACATAAAAGTCCCACATGCTCGGCCTCATGGAAACTCTACTGCAAAGTGTCCAGCAGTATGTTGATTTGCTGAAAAGGTGTAGGACACCGGAGGTAGCAAATTGGAAACCGAAAGATTTAGAACATTCTCTCCACTGGGCTAGCTATTTTAAAAATGTAAACCTTAGTGCATGTATAAAACCATAGCCGGCCAAGCATGCATACAGCGCTAACTAGTGACACTATACTTTTATCTGACTGCAGGTATATGAAAAAGTCAAAAAGAAAGAATCAGTCAAACGGCAACTAGAATCACACTTGACTAGCCTAAGACAGCATATTGGTCCTGGTTTCGGAACGGATCAACTGAACTTTGATTTTCTACCTCACGGCATAGATTACCTTTTGAAAGTAAGCGTATATAACTGAGCACTATCGTATGGTTGTGAACATACTATTAGTCATTGCTAGAGAATCCTGCTCTCAGTGAAGAGCTACTTATGATGCTATTGAAGAGTCAACATCACCACCTTGTGTGCAAGGTATATTATAACACTATTTTTTACAAATCCTTGCAATTTTGTCTTTTGACAGTATCTTCGTGAACTAGCTCAGTCAAAACTACTTCAGACTAGTCTCACTGCTGTTCAAGACAGTATCAAGCAAAACAATTAGATTTTTATTTTAAAGGTGTAGAAAGAGGAAACGAGAAGTCAAATTACAAATCAAAAATGGGTAGCTATTTTATGCAGCAGTCGTAGTCAGAGTGTCAGAAGCATGACGGGCTCTAATTCATTATACCAAAGGAGGCATCAGTAGCTACTCCACAGTTATTGTCCTTCCTGGCCATGAGTATGTAGCCATCCATTCCCCAATGGGTGGACCAAGAATTCTTTACTAGCCAGTAATCTTGCCCATCCTACACACGAAGACAAGCAGCATAAAATAGAGTGAGGGATGAATGTAGTACCTGTGTTCCATATCCCACTGCTAATACTTGATGATCCAAGTCGT
Source organism: Haliclona indistincta (assembly GCA_964017065.1). Classification (NCBI taxonomy): domain Eukaryota; kingdom Metazoa; phylum Porifera; class Demospongiae; order Haplosclerida; family Chalinidae; genus Haliclona; species Haliclona indistincta. The sequence continues at coordinate 17,626,274 of OZ024784.1, forward strand.
CTGGTGTGTTTCCTATGAAGCAATACTCAACAGACTACCACAAGAGCTGCTGTGTACTCACCACACTGAGAATCATAATACACTCCATCACTGTAGAAGCTGAAGGACTTGAGACTAGCATCAATAGCGATGCTGATGGGGCCTTTGGTAGCTATGGCACTCATCAGTTCATTCTCGTCTCCGCTCTTTACTACATGGTAATCAGAAATCCTAGCACCACATCTGGAGATGTTAGCCTTGCAGAAACCATCCTGAAGCAAAAAATGATTGTTGAATCGAAAGTGTGTGAGTCAAACCTGCATCATGTAGGGACCATACGCCATCTCCTCAGGAATACAACCATTCTTCATGATCCACTGGTAGGCACGTTCGGACTCTCCTCCATCACATCCATTGTTACCGAATCCCCAGGAACAGTCCACAAGTGCCTGTTCACTGAGTTGAGTCAGCTTGTTAGTCTATGAAGTGCACGTTGTTATTTAATAATGTCACTAAAACATGTAACACGACTGTCGTACCTTGAGAAACAATGAACCCTCAAGAGTGCCGGTAGTTCCAAAGCTCCAACAGCTTCCACAGATTCCTTGGTCCTTGACTGGTGTCACAGCACCTTACCGAGTGATCAGAGCTCAGTAAACACACAGTACTAGTCACATACTCTCTACTCTACTCACCACGTATTCGCCAGTTGACCAATGAGGGTACTGGATCAGACGGTGCAACATACAGTATTCCTCCTCTGGGCCCACTGCTGCGGTAACCCCTCGTCCTACCCATTTCACTGTCCGTGTAATCCGCCATGTGATTCACAGCCAGCTTGAAGCTCAGACCACGTCGGTTCATAATATTGATGTACCTGGATAGTATAAAACCAATAAGTTAACAAACTGAGTGTTATAACTATGCATCCAGCTCAAATAAACAAAGTTTGGTAGCTTCTTCTGACCTAAAATTATGGTGAAAATGTTGCTTTCTGAATGACTCTTCTCTTTCAGTTTGATAATCTTTGCCGTGCTTTTTCTTGAACATATTGAAGTGGTGATCAACATGAGCGGTCTTGCTGACTGAGTGTCCCCTTGCACCAAAGAATTCAAAAAATGGGCTATCGACCATTGGGCTACCAGTACCAGGACCAGGGAATCCTTTACACGAATCCACTAGAATGAACAAGAAAACAGAAGTACCAAGCCTGTAGCCAGCTTCAACATAAGGGGTCTAAACTAAAAAAAAGTGAACCACGCGCAAGGGACTTTTGCTAATGAAAGTTTTAAACATCAAAATTATTTGTCTCAACTGGTAAGTGTCTCATTCTAAGTGTACATGCTGTGTACTATTCAAGGTGTATTCCTAACCATCAGGGATCTGAAAGGTCTGTGGCTCTGGAGGATCAATGGAGAAAGAGTCATAAGTGATGATATACTTGTCATAGTGAGAGCCGAACAGCCGATCATATCCGAGAAATGTCAGTACACGTGGATAACCAGTACTTGCATCCACCAACAGTGTGTAGTTATTGTTCTTAGAGCCCACTGTATTACTGGATGTGTACACAGACATTTGAGACTCTTGGGAAGTAGTGTTTGCAACAAACTGAAAAATTTAACAAAACTCAGTTTGTAGAGTATTCTAGCTATTTCTCTAACTGTGTATTGAGAGATGTCAGGTAGTACTGACTGTACAGCTAAAGGAGCTGATGACATTCCAGGAAGAGCGAAACACGTCATGACATTGTAGTGGGAGCTGTTAGTAGTCTCTGGCACCATCTTGTACATTGTTCCATACTGACCAGTTTTAGTGAGGTAGTAGATCTTAGCCATGCCTACACACAAGAGTACAATCATGAATCTTTCTAAGCTATTATAATATACATGCTGCAAAATCATGACAAATATAGCATGCTATTTTAAAAAGCTTCGTTGGAGTTAGCCTGCAACTACAGTACTCCCTGCTGATCGCCATGAATTAACAGCTAGTATCACGATTCGGTACCGCAGCAATACTGACCATCAAAATAGTCGATTCTTCCTTGTCCAGTAGCCTGGTTGATGTAAGCAGTAAACGGCTCGTTGATCTCGCCATACGGCATGTAGATCTGCCCTCTGGTAACATAAGCGCTTGGCCACTCAATTGCAAGCGCTTGAGTTGAGAAAACAGACACCATTAGCAAAGAGACCCACATGGTCGCCGCCATTTCTGAAGAGGTCACGAGAATGGAATGATGAAATACTTGTACATGTACAATACACGTGGCTAAAAATTCCTACAGTCCTGCTCATTAATATTAATTGTTGACGTAAATAAGGTACCACATATAGAATGGTTTTCTCTAGGTGCATATCATAGTTCTTGTGAGTAGAAATTAGCAGCTTTGTTGACAAAGAGAGCACTAAAATTGATTAATAACAGTCGCTCAAATTCACAACATTGGTGGAATCCATGACTGTGCACCATAGTATTCACCATAGTATCACTGTATTCACGTGCAGTGCTGTATTCACGTGCAGTTCTGTATTCACGTGCAGTTCTGCATTCCCAGTACTGATATTGCACTGTTAATAAGATTTCGGAGAGTAATGTATTCATGAATATTAACACGAGAGATTCATGTGATGGCTGTATTGGCTTAGGGTGTATTGTAGGCTATTACAGTAAAAGACCCAGGTGATTTCCCTTGAAATAAAAGTTCTGTGTAAAATGACTCAGCTGTGTAGACTGGTTATAAAAACAATTTGTACATGTACTAGCTTAGTGCTGTGGAATCCTAGAAACTTTCAACACACGAAGTACGGATTTGTACGTCTCTGATCACAGCAAGAGTGGACTATTTCCGTTCAAATGGCCAAATGGGTGAGTGCTGCACTACAGTACGGATAATAGTCGAGCCGTGTACTGTACTAGTTCTATGGTCGAGCATTGGCTACGTGATCCCGTCAAGATAGGCGAATCTTGGTGTTACATACTAGAGAACGCCTACAATTCTCCCCACACATTGTAGATAAGTGCGACTCATCCTTCTTCCACCCTATATACCTCTTACATATATCTGTATTTGCATTTCACTAAGTTCGGCTTAAAAATACTAGTCTTTTACAATAAATTATGCACTTTAGATGGGATTCAGAAATTATTTTCAGTCTGACAATAATTGTAAATACTTGGCTAAGTATGAGTGTCAGCGCTGTGACATCAAGTGGAAGATACGGAATACCTCAGGGAATCCAAAACCTTGTGATAAGTGTGGGAATATCGTTTTTCCATACAAGAAAGAGGTGAATTCATTAGAATATACATGAATGACTTTTTTATTCTTAATTAGGAGATAAAATACCTGGCAACATACACTTGTGATAAATGTGGTAATACTTGGGAATCAAAATGCACAGACAAGGAGTCAAAAACTCCAGAATCTTGCAAAATATGTCGCTCTGAAGTATTGCCAACACGAAAGGTAATCATAGTTAATGTGTAGACTAACAAGCTTAATTGCAAAAACTTTTAGCTACTTCGTCAGCCAAGAAGAATGTTTGGAGAGTTCTATTGTGAGGACTGTGACAACACTTGGAGGAGTGGCAACTCCTGGGAGGGTAAAGGCCAGCAATGCCTTAGATGCAGGAAAATGATCCTCCCATCAAGCCTACGTCCCTTGCTACCATCAGGTGGTCCAAAAGGTCCTCCTCACAGAGAGGATCTTTGTGAGATGTGCAAAAGTTTGGGGCGTAATTGTCGCGATTACAAACCTCCCGACTACCCAACTAATGACGATGAAGATGACCAGAGTGTGCGTTCCTTTAGCTCATTCACTACTGACAGGAGTGAAGAACGTGGTGACGACATCACTCCAAGAGCTAGCGATGATGAAGACATCGACGAAATGGCAGAAAAAATCAAGCAGTTAGGTTTGAAATAGCTACTGCCGCTGCAAGAGTACAATGTTTGTACTTTAGTTAGTTTCTCTTATACAGTGTACTGTAATTTAGTTAGTTTCTCTTATACAGTGTATTGTCAAGGGCGTATAGAGAAAGAGGGCATGCAACCGTCAATCACTCTGTAGGATAGCGAAATATTAATTGTTACTAAAAATAAACATCAATTAAACTCCGTATACTTTTAGTATACAGTGCATACGTCAGAGCGTATGCGGAGAGTGCAGAAATGGCTAGTACAGGTAGCCAGCTGGTACACCTGTATCTAAACGGCGACGTAGTGACAGTAGTAGCTGCTCGCCCTTGTCTCCTTGTCTGTAACCGCTAGACGATTGTTTGTTGCTAAATGCGCGAGGGAAGGCACACTAGTCACGCGTTCTTCAAGCTGGAGGCCATTGCACAACCTCTATTCAAACACGTAGACGGCAAAGGCGCCAGGAGAACACCGGCGGACTGGTATGCGTCGCTAGCTGTGCCTGAGATCGCGGGACACGTTGCCTAGGCGCGGCGTAGGTAGGCTGGTTGACTGGTTCATGGATCTGAAAATATATTTATGCGTCATTTGTTACCGCCTACTTTTTTCTACGTCAGTAATTGATGGGCGTAACTTCTAATTTTAGTAACAATTAATATTTCGCTATCCTACGGGAGTGATTGACGGTTGCATGCCCTCTTTCTCTATACGCCCTTGGTATTGTACTTTAGTTAGTTTCTCTTAGAATATAGCTGGCTGATATTTTAGTTGTTACTGTTTTTTATTATACTAGAATAGTGGAATAATGATGAGTGAATAAATTTTTAGTAAAACCTTGAATTGCGATATTATAGTCAAGAAGCTATCATCAGTGTAGGCAAATAGACTATTATCTACAACAAACATGTAGTCTAGAATAACTACAACAGCACAACAATCTGTTTCTTATTCCTCTGATGCAGCTCCAATAATATGGTACAGTTATTGGTGCTGTGCATAAAAATTATGAGTCAGAGCGTGATGTTGTTAATACACCATTAGAGCATCAATAATGATAATAACTATACAATGCATGTATTTGTAGTAGTTCTGCAAATAAATTCTGTATTGTCTATCAATCGTGGTCGTGTACATGTCTGAATGAGTTCTCCATTGAATACACCTTGGCTTTCAGATTCTGCAGATCACCCACTATCTTCTTTGAGGACTTGGCTGTCTTTCTCACATGCTCTAATATCTCCATGTCTTGGTTTCCATTCAGTGTTAGTGTCATCTAGAGGGGGAAAGGGAGTGAGAGAGAGAGAGAGAGAGAGAGAGAGAGAGAGAGAGAGAGAGAGAGAGAGAGAGAGAGAGAGAGAGAGAGAGAGAGAGAGAGAGAGAGAGAGAGAGAGAGAGAGAGAGAGAGAGAGAGAGAGAGAGAGAGAGAGAGAGAGAGAGAGAGAGAGAGAGAGAGAGAGAGAGAGAGAGAGAGAGAGAGAGAGAGAGAGAGAGAGAGAGGAGAGGGAAGGGAGGGAGAGAGAGTGAGAGAGAGAGAGAGAGAGAGAGAGGAGAGAGAGAAAGAAAGAGAGAGTGGGAGGAGAGATGATAAAATCAAACTGCTAGCCCAAGCCTTACTTTATACAGCTGCTTCTCCAATGATCCTAGTCGTTGTCTTAAAATTTTAATGTCATTCTTGTATCCTTCTCCTTCCAAAGCACGTCTCTTTTCAAGATTTTCGTAACGTGAGTTCATAAGTTCGAGTCTTTTAGCAACACGCTCAGTGCGTTCCTTGAACAAGCGTTTGGACATATCATTCTCCTCCTTGAGCCGAGCAACCTGCTCTTCAGCCTTGATGGTTTGTTCACGATAGTGGTCAGCTAGTTGCTGGGTTTGTTTCAGCTGTTGCTGTAGCTGCTTCTGAGCCTTTCTTTGTGAAGAGGCAGCAAACACCGGTCCTCCTTCTGAGGAGCTAAAGTTGAGCAAACTGTCACCTCCTCCTCCTCCCCCTCCCCCGCTGCTCGTGCTGAGCTGCTCTCTACACTTGTCCAGCTCTCGTATCAGTTCATCTTTCTCGTCCATCCAGGACCGCTCCTTTGCTCTCAGATCGTACTTGAGATCCAGGTAATCCTTTGTGCTGTCATACAGAAGCCCACGAGTGTTTTGAAGCTGATCAGCTACTGCCTTTAGCTGTCCAATGTCTTTCACACGCCGGCTTTCAGCTTCCTCCAAGCGAACACGTCTGTCCTCTAGAAGAGCATCTACCTACAAGAAAACATAACATTCAACAGTCACAGCACATTGAAGGTCCTACCTGTTCTTTACACAGCCTGGTCTGCTCTTCCAGCTGTGCTTTCAGTGATTCGACCGTCAACAACAACGTCTCTTTGTCATGAAACTCTTCTCTTTCTTCCTCTACACATGCAAGCGCACAAATAAAACGTTCCATCACCGAACTCAGTATTATAATACCTGTAGTTTTCTTCTTGTGTCCTCCAGGTCCTCTTCCATTGATAGCAGACTGACTACGAATAACAGCTGGTCTCTGGCTATCTTGGGCAGCCGCTCGGTGTTGAACAACTAATACTTTAGCTGGAGGTTCCTTGTGAAAATACGTCGTCTCTCCAGAGATGGGTACAGTCAGAGACAGCAGGTGTTGAATCCGTCTTCTATCCTCCAATTCACGGATCTTTAGACGATCATTTTCAGCGTACAGTCTTAAAACGTGTTCACGCTCTTGAAACAAAAACACCTAATGCATACAGACATAGAAATAAAAGTAGTGCACTAGCTTAATATACCTGCATATCACTCAATGCTTGTTGCAACTGTGATATTTCGTCTTCTCTTAGCTGTAGTTCCCACTGTTTCTTGTGCTGTGTGTGATGGAATATTATAATTCAACACAGTAACACTAAAGTGCTTACGAGTTCTTCTGATGAAAATTTGTGTTGTTGTAATTTACCGAGTATTTCGTCACGTTCTGAGTCATACTGAGATATCTTCTGTCGATAGTACTCCAAGAGTGCTCTAAAAGACAACGGAAAGACCGATAAATACATCAAAACAGTGCCAAATAGCAATTCTTTGATAAAGTCTACATTGTGTAATACCTAGATGGTCTCAATTTGCTTAGCCGACTGTGAAAAGGAGGAACATGTTGCTGTTCGCCGTCCTCGCAGGATTGTAGAGAATCGTCATGCTCAGCAGGTGTGGCCATTTTTATGTTCCCGCCAATTTTAACCCAGTGTGCTTTATTTAGAAACAAACACAGGACACATGCAGGAGTTTCTCCAGTGTAGTCTTCTTCACGATGGGCTGTTTTTCTAAGGTTAGTATAGTTTAAAATCAATGTAATACTTAACTTTGTGTGAAGCAGCTAGGCCTGAGACAGTGAATGAGAGACAGCTTCATGTGCAGCATGGAGCTAGGATTAGAGTGGGCGTGTCCATCTTGCACTCTCCTCAATGCGGGTGTCAGCTACAAGTGCCGGTGCTGTGGCACTTCAAAGGGAACCTCAACACGACAGACAAAGTGAGCTCAAATGGTCTGGAATCTCGTTTGCATGCTGATAACATCAACATTGCTGTTGATACAATTCAATAGTCAGGCAGCCCCACCACTTCACATTACGGTGGAAGGGTCTGGCGTCAACAGTATCAAATAGTTGTACCAGTCGCAGGGATTTCTGCGATCCAATCAGATTGCAGAAATGTACTGCAGAATCAATCACGCAGTATTGGCTGCAGTAGACATGCTATACACCTGTTTTGACCATACAAATGTCATGAACGAGCTACTGAACGTAATGGTTGTGAGTAAGAATGAGAGCTGGCTTGTACACTCGCCTTTGTAACTTACGCTGTAAACACGGTACAGAAAGTGTCTATGCTTTTTTTTAAGGTAATGACAAAGAATGATATAATATGACTGGATGCAAGGTAAATATAAACATTAAATAGATTTGGAAAAAGAAAATATTTCAATAGGAAACCCGACCCTCAGTAAGGGCAAGGGCTAGCTAGGTCTGGAATACATGTTGATCTTGAACCACGAATTAACGTATTGCGGAGCATAGTAGAGCGAAACCAATCTGACATCTGATGAAAAGGATAGCTTTGCTGTAGTGTTCATTTCAAGTGTCTATGCTTTGCCTGCTTTCCATTGGTGCTTGAATAGACCTTTTCGTTATAAGCGCTAAAGAATGCAATTATTATTATTATTGATTGCCCATAAACTTGCATCCGGAGTAGTTTAAGCCCCACCTCCTAGCAAGTTCTAAACCATCGCCATACATTTCGAGCGTTTTTTATGCGCTGCAAACTTACACTGTTCTGGCCGTATCTTCTAAAACAGCGCTACTAAGTAAAACTAGAATCATCAGGCTATCACATGGTACTGTAGGAGCAAAGCAGAAACCGTTAACGAGAAAGAGCTCTATAGCGATGGCAGAGAAGACCACGTAAGTTATTCTTGGCCGAGTTCTTGGAATTCTAGCATGTGTATTGTAATGCTGGTGGAGGCTCACATATGCTTTTAATTTCACACACGTACAATGCAGGTTGACTCATGCAATCAATATTAGATATGGCTGAAAGGACTGTGACACTATCAGAAGATATTCCTGGTGCAATGTTAGATTGCAGACGTTTGGAAACATACACTGTTCCAGAATTGCGTTGGTGGCTACTTTGTAGAGGCATCTCTCCACAAGCATCATTGAAGAAATAATAGTTTTTATAGTTTTTTATAATGATCTTCTTTACAGAGCTATTACTCGGCCTTACTTTAGCTGCTACTCGCGATTTCAGTACCATGTGATAGCCTGATGATTCTAGTTTTACTTAGTAGCGCTGTTTTAGAAGATACGGCCAGAACAGTGTAAGTTTGCAGCGCATAAAAAACGCTCGAAATGTATGGCGATGGTTCAGAACTTGCTAGGAGGTGGGGCTTAAACTACTCCGGATGCAAGTCTACGGGCAATAATTGAATGGGATACATTCTTTCGCTTATAACGAAAAGGTCTATTAGATGTCATTGTTTAATTTTTAAGCTGACCGAAGGTTACCAATTTTGTGAGCTAGATTGATAAAGCAAATAGCACACTGCTGCCATTAATTTTTGTTACTGATTGTCACGTGACGTTTTTTAAATTCCACTGGTACCACTAAATGATACTGCTGACGCACGGCTGTTTTTATTGCTCAATCAGTGTAATAAAATTAATTGATTACGTAAGCTGGCTAGTTGCGCGTGCATGCCTAGCAACCAAGCTGCTTGGTTGCTATGATGGTACTAAGAAAACTAGTTATTCATACCTGTTAAAAATCACACAATAGCACATTACAACATTGAAAACCACACTAACATGACTGCGCATCCAAACAAACACAAGTGCACCTACTGCGCACCCACTACATGACAGCTGCAAGGTGGCACTGTTCAAACTATGGTCAGAGTTGGACCCTCCTACAGCTATTCAGAAGTTTTTTCACAAGAATAACAGAGTAAGTGAATTTCATTAAAGGCTATTGAAACTGCTAAGGAATGTTTAGATGACTGAAGTATTTTTTGTGTGTCTGTACAGCGGAGTCAAGTATGACTGATTTTCACCAGCTGGAGCTGGCAAGGCACTGTAGAGTGTGCGGAAAATTAGTTGCCAAAGGAGGAACATACACACACAAATGCACAAATGTAGGAGACACTCTTGAAAGAGGATTGGGTGTTAATGTAGACAATGACATTCCATCTATACATCCACCCTCAGTCTGCCACACTTGCTACACAAAAGCAAGACAATACTGTACATCAGCTGAAGTGCAAAGCTCTCTTTCTATTCAAATGTGGACTCCACATAGCGATGACAACTGTTCTGTGTGCGATCTCTTTGCTAGACAGCAAAAGGGTGGGCGACCCAAAAAAGAGCGCAAGAATCGTGGAAGGCCTCGTGAACAGAGCCAGCAACAAATCCGGAAGTTTGTTCTCAAAGAAGCTCCACCTAGTTGGTGTGACCCAGAAATCCAGCTAACTCCTTCTCAGTTTCTTCCACCATCAGTGCTTCAGCTGTCTGATTTCTGTTGTCCTGTCTGTTCTTGCATTGTCAACCGTCCAGTAGAACTTCCATGCCATAAGCTCATATGTGCAGGGTGCGTTGCAAGCAGTGATTCAGCATGTCCAAGTTGTGGCGACTCACATGAAGTCACCACAGATAGCTTCGTACCTGCACAAGAAATGGTTCTGAAAGTCATAGGCTCTCTATTGTTTCAGTGCAGTAAGTGTGCAAAGGTCGTTGAACTGTGTAACCTGAAGACACACATGGATTCAGGCTGTCGGGCATCGGTCTGTTCAGCATCACAGTTTACTGTTTCACAGATGCTGTCACGCCCACTGACATCTCCTCCAACAGCTGAAGAACAGCGGGCTGCAACTAATGTGGTGAAGAGGATAATGCACACTTTTCCAGGTCAATTGGTCAAGCTGCCTACAGATGGACAGGTAAAAAACATGTTACAAATAATTACTTCATATACTATACTACACATTAATTTTATAGCCACTCAGTCTAGTAAGGGTCACCAACACCTATATCAGTTCAACTGAGGCTAGCCGCCAGACCATCCGGCGGCGCAGCAATGAAATGGCAACAATAAGAGGTGTTGTTAGTGGTGGAGCTACACAGTCACAACTCAGTGATGAGATTGCATCCCTCTCTCAAGAAGAGAGGCAACGACTGATTGTAGCTAAGGACTTTTGTCAGCCAATCAGTGCTGGGGACACACTGGCCATGAAAGCTGATTTAGTGGTGCCATGGAATAAGTTAAGGATTATGAGAAGGTGAAAACATTAAGAACATGCATGTATGCACAACGTGCTAAACAAAATTTGACATACATGTACTGTATAGGTGGCTAAAGGCTTGGGGAATTCAGATATCTAGTGAAAGACAGCTTCGCAAGCTATCTAAAGAGCAGACAGGGTCAAACCTTTCTGGCGAAACAGCTCCCTTTGCATTTGCTCTCAAGAATGGCGTAGATTTTCGTCCAGCTCCTCTAGTTTTCACTCCCGATTTGATTTCTCAGGTCCTTCAACTAGTGAAACAGAATGACAGGTATCAAACCAGTACATTATATTTTGAATGTCATCAATTATTACCTGGCTTGTCATAATAGCGTCAGCAGGTTAACATGGCATGATGGTAAAATTCCATCCGACGAGTTGTGGGTGAAGATTGGAGGTGATAAAGGAGGGAAGACATTCAAAATGTCGTTCCAGCTGGTCAACGTTCCATCTCCAAACTCAGTACAGAACACCAGTGTCTTCTGCATATTCCAGGCGAAGGATTCACCAACAAACCTGTCACTGGCTTTAGAAAGGTTCAAGCCACAGGTGGCAGCCCTACAAAGTACAGTATGGAGGTAATTAAGGTGTTAAAAACTGCATATTGAGGATTTAGTACCTTAAACAGGGAAAAGAAAATCAGAGTATTTCTCTTTGGTGACTATGAGCTACTATGTAATCTATATGGGCTTTCTGGGGCTTCCGGTAATCATATTCAATAATTATTGCTAAGCAAATCAAATTAAACATTATGTATAGGGCGTCACCCTTGTTTGTGGTGTGAAATTACAGCTGACCAGATGAAGATACCACTGAGTGTCCGGACTAGTTCACCCACACGTACTCTGAACTCTCTTCAGGCAGACCATCTGAGATTTGAAACACAAGGAAAGGGTGACGTTAAGAACAAGGCAAAGCTCTATAACAATGTCATAGGATCTCAGCTATTTGACATACCCCTCACACAGGTGCATTTTAGAGCCGGATTTAATATTTTACTCATACATGTACATGCACTATTATAGGTCAGTCCACCAGGCTTACACATCACTCTGGGGATATTCTTCCGTCTTTGGAGCCTCATGGAAGAAGACTGCCACAAGTTAGATCTGGAGCTGGCAAGGGAGGCATCACCAACACCTCTAGATAGAGCGTCGTTCAGAGAACATGCACAGCTCATCACGCAGCTGAATAAAGATGAAGACAGCAGGAGAGAGCTCATTCAGTTTACTCAACTGTTGCAGCAAGTACTGGCCAATCTGGCAATTCAGCTGCCAAACTTCCAAAGCAGTCCTCAGCTACAGTCACTCCAAAGTGAATTTACCTCTGCACAAAAAAAATTGGCTGATCTGGTGAGTTATATTCACATCATATCATGAATTATCATGAGAAACATATACAGGAGACACGAATCAAAACAACTCAAGAAAAACTTAAAAAAACATTCCCATTAGAAGACGGCCCATTCATCAGGGCACTAGACCAGGCACTATCGAGCATGCACGTGCATCGGGAGGCGTACTACGGAGGAACATTCACAGGGAATCATGCACACAAGTGCCTTAAAGTAAGTATAAGTTAACATAATTCAGAATACAATCTACTTTAACATATATCAGGCAGTCAACATTGATTCACTGACACGTGCAATAGTACATGTAGCAGAGGAGCGGTGCCCTCAGTTAGAGGATAGAGCGCAGGAAGTAGCTACCAAACATGGCAAAGCCCTGCTATTGTACTCATCCTGTGAGACCTTTAACAGTTGTCACAGTTTTTCAGACACCGACTTGACAGAGCTCCGTAAGTTGACTTTTATCACAGCAGCTTTACTCAATGTAACATTCTTTCAGAGAATAACATCAACAAGTTCCTTGACTACTATCGCAAGACATTCCCAGATGCTACTATTACTCCCAAACTACACATGCTAGAGGACCATGTGGTCAATTTCATTAAGCAGTGGAGAGTTGGTTTGGGACTAATGGGCGAACAAGGTGCAGAGAGCATACATACCAGATTCAACCAGCTAGAAAGAACATATTCCAACATGCGGAATGAGGTTGATCGCCTAAAGGCGATTATGGAGGAGCACTTCAGACAAGTCTGCCCTGAGAACATTGCAAGGCAACCGGTGCCAAAGAGACGCCGTAAAGCAGGGTCACCAGAGTAGCTAGCTTATATACATGATCATGTACACTAACAAATAATATACGTAGAGTAATACACAAAGGTTTACCTTCACAGCGAACTCCATAAAATACTTCACGAAGTGAAACCATGACAGTGTGTCTTTAGAAGTCTTTACTTTCGTTCTCTCTGGACAATTCCCCTCAGAAAACTTCAAGGAGCGCATGCCGATTACTTGAAATACAGAAGAAGAGACGCCCGACACACCAAAACACTTTTAGTAAAATGGCCAAGTCATATACCGATAGGCAGCTCGTGCAGCAACCAAGACCATCGTGTTACTAGTTTGGCTCTAACGCACTTCACGTGACCAGTAGCGTGACAGAAGTATTCAAACAGTGGCGTTGTCAAGCGGTTGCTACCGTACTCACGTGCCATTCGTGACATCATCAATTGAATATTACGTGATTTGAGTAAAACAGCCGTGGACGCCAGACCCTTCCATTGTAATACAAAGGGGCGGGGCTACCAGACTAACAGTTCAACGCATGTTTATAATAGATGGGTCTTGTTTCATGAGCTGTCATTACTAGAAGTTTTTGCCATGTAAAATTTTCGCATATTTGTCAAGATGACCAAATTTTTAATTTTTCATTGAGTGTTCCAAAATGTTTGGGTAATACCAGGGTAATACAATTTTGCATACAAGAGCTACCATGAAAAACGCAAAAAAAATTATGTGCAAAATTTTGCGGTACTACAATCAAAATTACTATTAATTTTTGGAAATTATTAATTTTTGTTTTAGGCTTGATTCTGTAGCCTTGGAGCAGCAGTATGCAGCTGAGTCACTACTAACCAGTCAATTACAACGACAGCAATCAACCAAAGTGTCGCTGAAAGGAGGCATACCAACATTAGCAGCAGCAGTGTCTCCTGGAGACCCTGTAGCTACCTCATCTAGTAGTAGTAGTGTAGTGTGTAGTAGTGTCAGTGACACTGATACTACTAACAGTAGCACTACTAGTATCCCGGCGACTGGAAAAGGAAAGAAACGAAGAAGATCTCCTTTACCATCTTCTTCTGAAACTCAGTCTAAATTAACAGCTGGTACAAAGCGTTTCGGTAGAATGTATAAAAAGCAGTTACAGTGGTACGTATGCTGTGTATGTGTATTGCTATAGATCATTTTCTTTATCCAGGCCGAAATTAAAGAACATTGATCGATCAAATGCCAAATGCTGCAAAATCACTGTGGACTCTGTAACTGTTAATATCACAGAATATCAAACTCCTTCATAATAACATTCAATGATTTTTTGTATTTCTACTGTTCATATACTGCAGTAGGTAGGATAAGAGCTAGCCCCTAGTAATCACAGTAACGACGTAATACACGCGCGTATTTTTGTGACATTTCACTCCTGAGTGCTGCTGTATATCTCTCGGGACGATCGCCAGGCACTACAGCATGAGTTCTTCGGGCGTGACTGTCGTACTGGGCGGCCAGTGGGGAGACGAGGGGAAGGGAAAACTAGTAGACTTGCTATCAATAGATGCTGACTACGTGTGTCGCTGTCAGGTCAGTGAGTGTGTTGGCTGGTTATACCAGCACAGTGGAACTATGAAGAATTTCTATAGGGCGGAAATAACGCAGGTCACACGGTGATAACCAATTCTAGCTCTCAGCCATACTTTTTCCATCTCCTTCCAAGGTGCAAATACTTTTCTGTTGTCATGAATTTTCAGCACCATGGTCACCGTCTTTATACACAGTGGTATCATCAATCCTAACTGTATATCAGTGATAGGTGAGCACTCTGAAACGACATTGCTACAAATGAACTAAACGTCATCCTCTGTTGTCTGCAGGTAATGGCGTGGTGGTGCATCTTAAAGGGCTGTTTGACGAGATCGAAGAGAACGAGAAAAAGGGCCTTAAGGGTTGGCAGGATCGACTCCGGATATCAGCCAGAGCACACATAGGTAAGTAATACTGGGTCTTAATTTTTCAACCATAGTGGTTCACTTGATCACTGTGTACCATCAGTGTATCTATGAAGAGATTGACTGGTGCATGCTATAGGAAGTGAATACTGTGTCCATGTTCCAAGAATAGATCGGTTTTGTATCAGTACATGCAGTTACTGACTGGATGGTCTAATACAATCCATCTGTGTTTGCATCACTGCAAAGGTGTTGCTGTGATGTAAATTGAAGCTGAAAATTTTTCACTACTGTTTGTGCTTAACTCGGGAATGAAAGAATAGTTTATTTTTGAATAAGATTCTGTTTATATCACACTATTTTATTTGCACAATTTACATCCACTTAACCATCATCTCTGTTAAATTACCTTGTCATTGTTCTCACCTTCCTTAGTTTTTGATTTTCATCAACAAATTGATGAATTCTTAGAGCAAGAGAAGGGCAAAGAAAGTCTCGGTACTACCAAGAAAGGGATTGGTCCAACCTATGCAGCTAAGGTACGATGCAGTGTAGTAGTCTTGTGCTACTAAGATTAGGTAGTGTAATGATGGTTTTGTTCTATTGACAATAGTGTTGGCACTTCCTCTCTTCTTTATTATTTTGTAGTGTTCCCGCTCTGGCGTGCGTGTGTGTGACTTGTACGCTGATCCAGCTGTGCTGAGAAGAAAGTAAGTTGAGCGTTACTGTGCAATACATGTGTAATAACCTGCTAGCTGGCAGTGAACACAGCTTTGGTGTGCACGTGGAGGTGTGCTATTAATTTTACACTCCTCATTAGTATAATCATTGATAATCAATAGATAACGGCACCTTATTATATTACACTATTCCTGCACGATTCTCATGTTTTTTTGCACAGACTAGACACCTTGATAACTGGATATTCTAAAAGGTGTGTCTACATGTTACAGCAGACAGTATTATCACCAGTTCATTTTACAGATATTCTGGTCTTCGGGTGGACTTGGATGAAGAAATGAAAAAGTGCCAGGTTTGTGCAATGACCGTTCATAGAATTCAAATAATGTGTTTCTACTTTTATAGCACTATGCCGAGCGTATAAAGCCGATGGTGTGCGATACTGTGACACTGGTAAATCGTGCTATAAAAGCAGAGAAGAACGTGATAGTTGAAGGTGCCAATGCTACTATGCTGGATATAGACTTTGGTAAGTGTTTAGAAATCAACAATAGATGTGAAGTATTCTTATATCTTTAGGAACATATCCATTTGTCACATCATCAAATTGCTCAGCTGGTGTAGTGTGCACAGGATTGGGCATCCCTCCTCGTCATGTCGGCAAGGTGTATGGAGTGATGAAAGCATACACAACACGTGTCGGCGTTGGTGCTTTCCCAACTCAGCTTGATGATGTATGTTAGCTGCCCCTGCTTCTCTTCTTACAGTTTGTGTTACTGTGTAAACTATTAAGCAGTTGCTGTTACTACTGTAGGAAGTTGGCGAAACTCTGCAGAGGGTTGGTCGCGAGTTTGGAGTAACCACTGGGCGGAAGAGAAGGTGTGGCTGGTTTGATATGGTGGTGGCTCGCTACTCGTGTATGATCAACGGGTTTACCAGTATCGCCATTTCCAAACTCGACATAATGGACACTCTTGAAGAAGTCAAGATCGGCGTAGCTTATAAACTGGATGGAAAGCTGTTGGAGTCTATGCCTCGTGAGTTTACATGTATCTATGGTGATAAAACATACTTTGTTTTTTTTCAACACTATACAGAAATGTTTTGTTGTATAAATCTTCATTTTCATCATGTCTTGGTTGTGTTTCTTCTGTGTAGCTGAGCAGACACAGTTAGAACATGTGGAGGTGGAATACGTCACTCTTCCTGGCTGGAAGACCAGCACGTCTTGCTTGAAGTCCTTCTCTGATCTTCATCCTAACGCTCAAGCCTATATCAATAAACTAGCTGAATTATTAGAAGTGCCCAGTGAGTGATTTGATTTGATTGCTGCAGTTCGTGTAACTGTTCTCTCTTGTTTGTCTAACAGTTCAGTGGGTGGGGACTGGGCCCTCCAGAGAAGACATGATTCAGCTTTTCTAACAGCAGTTGGATCAACAACAGCTGGTCATCGCGTGATTCACTATTATTCTAGCTAACTATCATCTTATCTATTATAATTTATTAGAGTAGTAGCCATATTATTTTGTCACATTCTGGATCCATGCAGTGATTATCTATTGAGTATTATTTTTGTAGTCACAAAAAGGCGCCAAATTTAAATACAGGCTACAGCCCAACCCCGCCTCGTTACCGCCTACTACATTTAGACTCTCGTGACGGAGAAGATCATGCCGAAGATAGTTGGGTAAGCGAGGCTTGGTGAGCGTTGTCCCACTGTTCTTTTGATTGTTAGTTCAAGGATAGAACTAGGGGAGGTAACCCAGCACAATCTGAAGCAACTAAAGAAGCTGAATGCCGTCATATTTCCGATATCTTACTCTGACAAGGTTAGGTGTGGCACGTGGTCAACTCAAACTCGTATTTTCTTCACTGCTTGTAGTTCTATCGTTCAGTCATTGAGCTAGGAGATCTGTGCAAACTTGGTGAGTACTATTCTGTGGTATCTGTACCGTCTAAACTTGTCCTCCTTCAGCCTATTTCAATGATGTCGTAGTTGGAGGTGTTTGTTGCCGGTTCGAAACAGACGGAGAGCAACGCAAGTTGTACATCATGACACTCGGGTGCCTAGCTGCTTATCGGAGACTCGGTGTAGGTTAGTGGTGGATCACTGAATTTATCTCGATCGCAACTTCTCTACATGCAGGTTCAGTTTTGGTAGATCACGTGCTCAAGTGTGCAGCAAAAGACACCAGGACAGACAGCATTTACCTGTGAGCCGTCACCATGCTAGATAACCTTGTTAAATTAATTTTTCCAGTCATGTGCAGACTAATAATTCAGAAGCAATTGCATTCTACGAGAAGTTTGGTTTTCATATCGTGGAAGAGAAAACAGATTACTACAAGAGAATTGACCCTCCAGATGCATATGTACTTCAGAAAGACTTGAAAGATGATCCGTCACTGTCAAGCAGCTAATTAAAATTACTACTGTATTCTTGTAGACTGATTATTAAATTTGTTGATCTAAGCTTTGACCTAATAATAAATTATTTTTGTTGGAGACAGATTGACATGCAATGTTCATGTATAGTATACTACTGATACTAATTAGATTCAGAACTGGAACTCGAGCTTGAGCTTGAACTTGAGCTTGAACTTGATTGGTGGGAAGATGAATGCGAGTCGCTGTGGTCTGAGTGATCGCTGCTGTGGTCTGAGTGATCGCTGCTGTGGTCAGAATGATCGCTGTGGTCAGAATGATCACTGTGATCCGAATGATCGCTGTGATCCGAATGATCGCTGTGGTCCGAATGATGGCTGTGATCCGAATGATCGCTGTGGTCCGAATGATGGCTGTGATCCGAATGATCGCTGTGGTCCGAATGATGGCTGTGATCCGAATGATCGCTGTGGTCCGAATGATGGCTGTGATCCGAATGATCGCTGTGGTCCGAATGATGGCTGTGATCCGAATGATCGCTGTGGTCAGAATGATCGCTGTGATCCGAATGATCGCTGTGGTCAGAATGATCGCTGTGATCCGAATGATCGCTGTGGTCAGAATGATCGCTGTGGTCAGAATGATCGCTGCTGTGGTCAGAGTGATCGCTGCTGTGATCAGAATGATCGCTGCTATGATCAGAATGATCGCTGCTGTGGTCAGAGTGATCGCTGCTGTGGTCAGAGTGATCGCTGCTGTGATCAGAGTGATCGCTGCTGTGATCAGAGTGATCGCTGCTGTGGTCTGAGTGATCGCTGCTGTGGTCAGAGTGATCGCTGCTGTGATCAGAGTGATCGCTGCTATGATCAGAGTGATCGCTGCTGTGGTCAGAATGATCGCTGCTGTGATCAGAATGATCGCTGCTATGGTCTGAGTGATCGCTGCTGTGGTCTGAGTGATCGCTGCTGTGATCAGAATGATCGCTGCTGTGATCAGAATGATCGCTGCTGTGGTCTGAATGATCACTATGGTCACTGTGATCTGAATGATTACTGTGGTCTGAATCACCACTGTGATTTGAACCATCTGAGTGGTGACTATCGTGATCAGAATGGTGGCTGTCGTGATCGGAGTGATGGCTATCGTGATCAGAATGGTGGCTGTCGTGATCGGAGTGATGGCTATCGTGATCAGAATGGTGGCTGTCATGGTCAGAATGGTGACTACTATGATCAGAATGGTGACTGCCATGATCAGAATGGTGACTGCCATGATCAGAATGATCGGAATGATGACTACCATGGTCAGAGTGATGACTGCCATGGTCAGAGTGATGACTGCCATGATCGGAGTGATGACTACCATGATCGGAGTGATGACTACCATGATCGGAGTGATGACTACCATGATCGGAATGATGACTACCATGATCGGAGTGATGACTGCCATGGTCAGAGTGATGACTGCCATGGTCAGAGTGATGACTGCCATGATCGGAATGATGACTACCATGATCGGAGTGATGACTACCATGGTCAGAGTGATGACTGCCATGATCGGAGTGATGACTACCATGATCGGAGTGATGACTACCATGATCGGAGTGATGACTACCATGATCGGAATGATGACTACCATGATCGGAGTGATGACTGCCATGGTCAGAGTGATGACTGCCATGGTCAGAGTGATGACTGCCATGGTCAGAGTGATGACTGCCATGATCGGAATGATGACTACCATGATCGGAGTGATGACTGCCATGATCGGAGTGATGACTGCCATGATCAGAGTGATGACTGCCATGGTCAGAGTGATGACTGCCATGATCGGAATGATGACTACCATGATCGGAGTGATGACTGCCATGATCGGAGTGATGACTGCCATGATCAGAGTGATGACTGCCATGATTGGAGTGGTGACTGCCATGATCAGAGTGATGACTGCCATGATCAGAGTGATGACTGCCATGATCAGAGTGATGACTGCCATGGTCAGAGTGATGACTGCCATGGTCAGAGTGATGGTCGCCATCTTTCTCATGATCAGAGTGATGCTCACCATCTTTCTCATGATCAGAGTGATGCTCGCCGCCATGGTCTTTTTCATGATCTGATTTGTGATCGTCATCTTTATGATCTTCTTTATCTGAATGCTTATCATCTTTATGATCTTCTTTATCTGAATGCTTATCATCTTTATGATCTTCTTTATCTGAATGCTTATCATCTTTATGATCTTCTTTATCTGAATGCTTATCATCTTTATGATCTTCTTTATCTGAATGCTTATCATCTTTATGATCTTCTTTATCTGAATGCTTATCATCTTTATGATCTTTATCATCGTCTTTATGATCTTTATCATCGTGCTTATCGTGTTTACCATCTTTGTCCTTGCTCTTTGTGTCCTTTTCTTTTTCCTTATGTTTGCTGTCTTTGCCCTTACTTTTGCTTTTGGACTTGCTCTTTGATTTTCCGCTTTTGCTCTTTGATTTTCCACTTTTGCTCTTTGATTTTCCACTTTTGCTCTTCTTTCCACTTGACTTCTTTTTACCGCCTGATTTTCCTTTTGATCCGCCTTTACCGCCCTTAGATTTGCTAGGCTTGGAACTTTTGGGTCTTGCTCTTTCAGATCGTCCATCAGAGCGAGGTCTCGATGCTCCTTTGTCCTTCTGCACTCTGCCTTTTCCCATTCCTCCAGTCCCTCCAGTAAGTGCTTTGTTCAATTCATCACGATATTTTTGTTTCTTTTCTCGCATTTTTCTTTGCTTTCGAAGGAGTTCATTTATTGCTAGTTGATTTCGTAGCTTCTTTTCGTTGGGGACTTTCGACTTAGTAGAAGGCTTCTTGTCTGCTCTGCCTTGTGCTTTTATTGCCTTTTCAGCTAATTTGGACATCTTTTCTGCTTTTTGAAGTGACACACGATCTGGTTTAGCATCCAGCTTTCTTTTTCGCCTCAGAGCATCGTGACCTATGCCTGTTTTGCTCACAGAATCTGTCGATCTCTTTGTTCCTTCTTCCATTGCTTTCAGTGCTTTGCGACTTTTCTTTGCAGCTCTAAGATTATCAACCAGTTTCTGTTGATTATCGTCATCATTTGCCTTTCTCTTCGGGTTTTTAGGTTTGTTTGGAGTGTCCGATTGATGCTCAATCATAGGCTTGTCTGTTACTTCACTTTTTTCCTCTTCCTCCTCTGAAACCCACAACTCTTTCATTGCCTCAAGTTGTTCATCGGCGGCTTGAAATTTGTATTTGCGTGCATTTCCCTTTTCCAATGCTTTCTTAAGCACAGCTGCTTGTGCAGCACTCTTTTGGGCTCCTGTATCTTTATAGACACCCCAGACTACTTTTCTGCCTAGCCATATGAACGGAAGAATGAGGCAGTAGTAGAAGAAGAACACTGTTTTGATTATTTGAATGAATTTGATGTCTGTAAGACTGAGGCAAAGAAGAGTTAAATAATTTGATTATTGTTTAATGCAAAGATAGAAACTTACTCGCTATGACAAGTACATTCATACGAGTAGTTTCTCCAGTCATCAAGTCGGTTT
Organism: Haliclona indistincta; assembly: GCA_964017065.1. Taxonomy (NCBI): domain Eukaryota; kingdom Metazoa; phylum Porifera; class Demospongiae; order Haplosclerida; family Chalinidae; genus Haliclona; species Haliclona indistincta. Next base: position 17,647,680 of record OZ024784.1, read on the forward strand.
GGTCGTTTGCCAAAATCTGCCATCCGTTTAAGTTTCCGCTTGAATCGAGCTTTAGCTGCTTTTGCTCCATCACATTCACCAGAACATCTGACCAGCTTAGGTCCTGTACAAAACAAAATAATAATGCTGAGTATAAAATTAATGATTATGTGAGTTTTGTACCTGATTTAGGAAGAAGGCCATTCTTTTTCAGTTGTTTATTAAATGCTTCAGATTTTGTTTTCCGGCAGAACAAAATGTTTCCAAACATCAGTTTTATGAATCCAAGCACTAACAAAATTCCAGAGAAAAACCCAACTATTCCATGCAAGCCGATAAGTTCAAGGATGATTATGAACACTCGCAGAACAATGGGACCAGGATCGAACACTACTTTAGTTGGTTCTGGACAAGCCAAGGTTCCATTACCACTAGAATTTTTAGTACACTAGAAAAGAGCAAACATAATAATTACAGCAAAGAGAAAAAGGCATTTCATACCGTACAACCACAGGAACCAAAGCAGAAACAAGTTGAGTTAGTTCTGAAGTTGACGGTTGCAGATTGTAGTAAGTTGTAGTCAGAATCATACAATTGAACTAATATTAAGGAAAATTAATGAGTAAGTGTATGCTGTTATTTAGCACATGTGCTGGAACATACTTTCACAATTATAATTGGTTGCTAAGGATCTGTATGCCTGAACAAGAAACGTGATCTTTTGAGTTTCTCCCGGATCAAGGGTGGCAGCTTTGGAGTTCACTGTGTGCACACCTTTGTTGCACTTAAGGACTGAAATCTAAGTAATGATTTTAAAATTATCATGGCCGCATAGTCATGTATAACCTCACCGTATAATCTGCAGTTATGTCTCCAGTGTTTTCAATTTCAACAGCAATTTCTCCATTATTCGCGAGAGCAGTGAAGTCTGTGGCATATGTATCTACAATACGCCCCTTACCACTAAAGTAAAATTTAAAATGTACATGTATCATCAATGGAAAAGCATACGCAGACTGAGCTTACACATTGTAGACGAATAGAAGATTGGAAGCATCGATATCAAAGGATACCAGTGTGTTGTGAACATCATCATGAATAAACCGCAATATGAATGAGTCTTCATTTGGATGAGATGATTCTTTGTGAAGTTTTCCAAAGTTGTGCAGCATATACTTTCCAGTTCTTTCCATTCCTCTGAATCTCTACAATAGAATAATAATCAAAATTATAGTGAGTGAAGTGATAGATATTGGAGGCTCACATTGTCATGCTCCCAAAAGTCAAGTGGTTGATTTGTAAAGCAGCTGTGTAACAAAAAGATTAATTAAATCCTGTTAAAGATTAACAGGATTATTTTGCAATATCCCTTCTTTTTTCATGCTCCTCGAATGCATACTGTTACAGAAAAACACTCATAATCCTATGGTGCAATACACAATGCTTACGATTGTACTTGCTGTTCACAGCGACCATGCTGGTTTCTAAACCCGGAATAAGAGACACCAACTTTGTTGCATTCTAGACCACTCAGGTCAATCAAGTCTTTGTCTAGCAAAAGCCAGTCGGATGGCCCGTTCTTCAAAGATACAAAAATCGTTGTTATAGAGATTTTAAATGGAATTATTCTTACAGTGTATTGAGGAGGTTGCGTGTGGTTTTCCCAGTGAGTAAGTGTTGGAACGAGTAAAGACTTGTATGACAGATCTCTTGGTTTTTTAGCTCCCAATAGATCACCTTGTAGCCTAGCTACAACCTATCACAATAAAGGATAAAAATAAGAAACCGGTGGGGTACTGGTAAAGCGAGGTGCAGATTTAAAAGTGGAACTTGCAATGAAATTAATTTGCTTACTCTTCCGTTTTCTGATCGTCCTATAGTTTTGGACGGGCTGAGGTGGAATTTGGACACAAGTTTCCAGTTTGGTTTTACACCGTTCTGCTCTGAAGTCTTATTTATACCGGAAAATTCGAGCACTTGAACTGTGATGTTGTAGTGGAGCGATGGAACACCCACTCGAAACACATTATACCTGCATATAAAGACGATTGTAAAGAAGAAGGCTTAACAGCCAGCCATAATGATGTACCACAGCTGATGATTCTCCATGCAGTGGGCTGATCCATATCTGGTGACGTCAGTGCTACCAAAACACGAGAAATTTCCACGGATATTGAACAGTTTTTGCAAAGTCACACAACGGCAACAGAATCCCTGATAATGTGACTCTAATCAGACAGTCACATCACGCTGTTGCTCACCTGACTATCCCAAACATATTCTCCTTCGTCATCTCTCTGCCTGCCACATGCTAAAGACTCTTCGGGAGCACCCCATTCGTCTTTGCACCAGTCTTTCCTGATAGCGATCTCATTCGGTCGAGCATTCACAGACTAAGCAGAGGACACCATCATCACATCATCATTTTAATAGCTGTACTTACTCCTAGATAGTTCACTCTGTAGCTGGCAATGACATCATCCTTTTTTATTTCAATCCGAAATGGCTTCTTTAATCTGGACAGGTCTGATTCACCCTCCTGGTAAGCCTTATCAATGTCTGCGTACAGAGACTCAGTCTCACCCTGCATCACCACAAAAATTAATGCAAGCTCGAGTGGGTCAAAAATAAAGTTATGCTACTTAACTTCTATAACAAGTTTGCATTATTTTATCAACTAATGCAGAACTAATGTATAGTTATTGTGTAGGATACCTGTCCACCGCGAAGAGTCATAGAGACTAATAACTTCTTTTCGCACGCTTTCCCTTCGTCGTCGAGAGGTTCCTGCTCGCTCTCGCGATCGCACGATTCGATGCTGCTTTGAGACACGATCGAACAGTCGTACTGGTGCACGCATACAAGCAGTGCGATCCAAATCGCGACTGCGAGCTGCATTAGTCCTCGATGATAGCTGTGTAGCATCAACTCGGCTCGTAAAACGCCATGCTTTGGCGCTAGGCGACGAACAACCACACCCCAACCCGCGTGGGCGTACGCGCGTATCGCCGCGTAAATCAAAATTTTGCTGCATCTTATTTTCGAGCGCATTCCTAAAATCAAATGGCTGTTACTCAATCAAATATTATTGAAAGGTGATAAAACTTTCTAGATCATTCTGCTTGTTGCACAAAGTCATTGTGCTACGTTAATGAGCTGAGAAGCTACCATTTGATTACAGGCATGCGCTCGAAAATAAAATGCAGCACGAGGTCCCTTTTCTCATGCACGGTCATTTTATAATAATAAAATTAATTATTTTTTGTATCACTGTACAGTATACAAAAAAAAGAAATTTTCACACAAGTGTTGTTTTTGAACTAACACAATTCTTCACTCAAAAATTCTATCCATGGCATTTAAAAATCGGGCTGCATACTCCTTCTCATCAACAGCTGAGATCTGATGTCTGTTCTTGCATAACACCCGAGTCTTGAAAAAATGTTCCACTCTTTTTGAAAAATTGTACTCCTGAAGAATATCAACAATTCCAAAAAAGTATGTGTCAACAGGACTGTCCATTTCCTTGGAAGTGTCAGCAGCAACTTCCTGGCGGGTTGAACTACCCTCTCGATTGAGAGGATGCTTGGGAGAGTAGCTACGGATACCACCGTAGTCACGTCGATGCCAAGGGTCATACACATCGTTATAATCAACTTCTTCTTCCTCTACATTTGAAGAGTCTTCCAACTCTTTATCGATGCTGTGAAATCGCCCCATTCTGTAGCCTCTAGTTGCTAGGATGTAGCCTCTTTCTAGAGTGCTGCTTGGTGTACTATTAATGGACTCTGGACCATCGGAATTGTATTGAACAGGGTCCACCATTGTGAAGTTGTCACCACCGCCAATCTCTACTGGAGTCGATCGTCGATGAAAAGAACCATCTGCGTGATGATGATGGATCCCAAGCAGCAAGCTGTAATCCATGATTTTCAAGCTGGCGAGAAAATCTACATCCGATCGAAGTTGCTCCATCAGTTGAGCCTTGGAGTCAGGTCCTATGACTACACGTCTGTTCATGTCAAGATCTTTGAGTGTCTTCTTGAATCTAGCATCTGCTTTTTCGTTTCCTCTCAAAACTCTTCGGCCGACTTTCGACCCTTTCAAGTCGTACCTCTCCTCCATCTGCAGTGACTCGCTGTTGTAGAAGATGTTATCCATCACTACGACAGAGATGTAGCGCTGTTCTCGAGCTAGCCGCACTTTATGCAGACCGTACAATCTGACAATCAAACTGTCTGGATTCTTTTGCATGTAGCTGTAGTATCGATACGCAATCTTCTGCAAAAATGCCTCTTCCTGAGTAGAGACGGTCTTGATGATGTAGCGGAAATCTCGGGTGAAGTAGAAAAAACTTCCACTTTTGCCTTCGGTAAACTTTTCCAACATCTCGCTGTTTTCAAGATCGTTGAGTTGGAATGACTCTTGGTACACCGCTGGGCTGAGACCATAAGAGCTCCTGAGCAAACCAAACACGGTCGGTTCAATGTCTATGAAGGCAAAGTCACTCTCTCCTTCCGAAGGCTGGAATTGGATCTTCCTCTGATGTACTTCTTGATAGGAGGGGTTGGCGTGTCGTTCTTCTGCTTCCTGCTGTTGATTGTGCTCCTCCCACTTCACCATCATGTGTGCTATAAGAGTGTCTCTCACAGATCCCAATCGAACGCGCTGCTTCTCCTCGTCGGCTGTCTGTCGAACAGCATCGAGTATTCCAACATTGATACAATAGATGACATCTCTTCTCAGGACCTTGTTTACACGACTATCGGGTTGACTCACTAGCGGAGTGTGTAGGGTAGTTTCTGGAATGTACAGATCTCTTTTGAACTTCAATCTAAGATGTTGTATAAATTGGTGTAAGTCTTTTGGACCGATCGTAAATGTTACCCACCACACGATAAGGTCAATTGTTCCTCGCAGGCTGTGCACGAAGGCGAACACGTAAGACAATGCTAAGCTTGGTGTACTGAAGAAACAGAAGCGATCAGGATTACTGTTTGCAGAAATCACAAGCTCGCCAATCCAAAGCGGTATGATGACAATCGACTCTAGTCCGAGGACTAAAACGTAGATGCAGTTTTGCTTCAGGATGTGTTTCCGTGTCTCGCTGCTTGCGGGCAGACGACGGAAAAGAAGAAACACTGTTCTAATGATGACCAGTACTGAGAACAGCCAGAGCAAGCAGTGAGGCAGATAGTAGAGAAACAGAGAGGTGAGTGCAAAGCTGACTATTGAACTTTTTTCCACTGATACCCAGCATATGTAGAACATGGACGGACCTGAGAAGGAGAGAAAGTGTGGAGTGATCGTGTCAGAGTACTACTACATGTATGCTATGATTAGTTGTTATGGAGTGAAAGCATTGACTTATAAACACTGACGACACAGTATACAAAACTCAACAAAAGACTAGAACAAACTCACACAGTACACTTATAATGTACTGAATAACTATTATGAAGTGTATTATCGCTATGTAGAGAAACAGTCGTCATTAGTTTTAGACTCTGCAGAATTATCAAATTTGTCTTAGCTTTCAAGAAGGAAAAACACAACAGAAGTCCAGCTGGAAATTATGTGAGTAGACCGGACAAAATTAAATCTGGCGAAGAGATGTAACAACGAAAGCAAGACAAAGCATTGAAAGTATCTTGCAATTTTGTTATAACTTGATATCAACGCATTCTGAGACACCCAATGTGGAACCAATGTTTGTGCTATGTTCCTATGTGAAAACTACCCTGTATTATTGTCAAACAGTGGCCGTGAATGATAACAGGCGCAGACAGATATTCACTATCACAACAATCAGCATATACACAGGCACTGTTTGCTTAGAACAAGATCCATCAGTTCTTTGTCTAATGTAACAACTTTATTATTTTAGGGAGACCATTATCAGTTATAATCATGCTGTGAGATTATGTAGTCAACAGGCACTGTCACAGTACATGTTACCAACACACACCTAGCTAGGTGGTAAAACAGGCAGTATGAGATAGAGGCATTAACACGAGATCACACAGGACACACTATATCAACAATGTATTACTAACCTGGTCCGACAGACCACACTTTCGAAACCACTAATAGAATGACAGCTCCTAGTGATGTGCCCCACACGATGGTGTGTGACTGCCAGCCTGAACTGGGCCGAGAGCTGGTGAGAAATGAAACAAAACTGCAATGATAGAATAGTTTCACCATTGACATACCCAAAAGGATTCCGAATTGCCTTCATAAGATCATAAGCAAGTACAGCATACCATAGGTTTGCAGCAACAAGTGAGAATTCAAATACACACCCAACCAGCTCACAGCCAACCACGTGCTCAGTTTGCTTCTGACCGACAAAGTCAGCAGAGACAGCGACAATGTGGGCAATAGCAATGATAAAATCTAGCATAGTCCTGTGTAGTGAGAAAAAATTGAATCCCAAATAAGAGGTTGCGCACATAGCACCTTCATGCACTAGTGAATGGAGAGGTGAAGCTCTAGAGTATGTTACCTGTACAGAAACACATTTGACGAATAGCCGGAGAGTCGAGGTATTAAGAAGAATGTCAGAAACACAACGATGCAGCAGAGTGCCGACAAGAGGCTGCAAGCGAGATAAACATATGGCAGACTGCTATAGTGGTCGCAAAACATCATGCCCTCTGAGATCGGATCGCTGCAGTTTGTGAAGTTAGGCGTACAAGTATAGTTGCTGATTGTCGGCGAATGATTGCTTTGAAACGCAGCCATGATGGAACCGGAGCATGCGGAGGGTAGCTGAGAGTCCAAGAACAGCCCTCGGTTCGCCTCGGATAGAGACAAGAGGAGTACAAGTACTGTACAGGCTGATATAGGATCACGTGCTAAGATTCAAGGCGTGGGCGTACAACACGGCCGTTTTACAGCCAATCAATAATGGACACTTTAATTGGCCACCGAAATTTTTGACGCGCATAGCAACGACCTAGCAACGGACTTCCGGTCAACCCACGCTATTTAGTTTGTGGGTATACGTGTGACTCTCACGTGCATAAAAAGCACACTACGCGACAGAGCAGATTTTGCTTGACAAGCTAGTCCAAGTCCCACAGAGATACGATGTACTATAAGCAAGTTACGCCCCAGCGAGCAGAGGAGCTGAAGTCTATATAAAAAGAGTCTATTGTCTGAATCAGACTTGGATTGTCAGGATTCAACCGTACTAGCATCATTCAGAACCATCGCCAGGTTTGTCTGAGTGTGAATGTAACTGTTCCGCTTTTTTGTTTAGAAGATACACGATGTTTTAGTTGCTATATTAAATCAGCCTCGTGTAATGTTGATGATGTGTATATGACAGTGCTGTTAGTATTATTGTTAGTAGTGTTATTATTGTCAATCCTTATGCTTCTTATACTTCTTTGCTGGTGGTTGTAATGTATTCAGAGATGGTGAAGCCTCCAGGTTCTGTTCTCTGACGATGTATTTCAGCCTATCTAGGGGATTCACGATCCCACAGAACTGGGTATCGAGCCTATTCATATGAGCATGAATAGACTCCGCTCCTTGCTCTCCTAATAGCCCTGCTCCCATCTTCCACCTTCTTACCCAGTCCATCATGTGATCCTCTAGTATATGCATCTTTGGCAGGATGCTTGCATGAGGGAAAGACTCCCTGTAGTACTTTAAAAACTCTTTGATGTTTGTATCTGTGATTGACAGTGTGCGTTATAAGTAAACCTGACTTGCATATGTAATTCTATACTTACCAAGATCATCTATGTCTGTTTGTGACAGAGTCGACCCATTGTAGAGATTATGGCATTTGCCAAACAGTGTCAGGGCTTTTGTGAACTGTGCTGCTACACATCTAGCTGGTTCCTTCATCTCAGCACACGAACTACTATCAGCTACATCTACAAGTCCAGAACACAAGATCTTGGCATTGCTTTCCTGAGTGTGTGAATTGTAAAAGGTACAGAAGCATGTGCACAGTGTATGAATACCTGAACTAGCTTGTGTACATGATTGCCGACGAATGTCCCCCCGTGGTATGCCTGTCGTTGTACATGTAACTTAACCAGTGAATTTTCTAGAGACTGAAAGAAAGGACCATCCTTTCTCACGAACTTCTTCGCCAGCTCGGCATTTTTGGTGGTGATATCTGAGGCCTATTAGTATGATTGAATGATTATTTCTGTACATAGCAAATTTACCAAACGATTGAGATGCTGTTGTGTAGATGCTAGCTCTTCCCGTAGTCTGGTAACAGCTAGGCTCCCGTTTGGGTCAATGACTGACACAAGAAGATACGTCAGTAGCTGAGATAGCACTTTCAGCTTCTCTGAGGCAGCTGTCTTTTCTCCTTGCAACTGTCTGAGCTGTTGCAGCAGTTCGGCATACCGCTGAAATGATGCTCCTCCGATTCCTGCAGTGTTCAACTTATCTGCAAGCTCCAGATCTAGCCGCTCACAGGCATCTTCCAATAAATCGTATAGACGATTAAAAATACCGAGCGACAGATGTAGTCCAGGCATCGATATCTAATTGAATACAGCAATTATGCTTTAGCACATAGCTATCAGTGCACCTGCTCGATGGGTATAGCAAAAAAGGGTTTGCCTATGCAATTGTAGTAATCCTTTGCTTTTTTGATGTTGCCTGAGGCCTCCTGCATAAATCTGTCATGGTCAGTTTGTAATGACTGAAGAGATCTCGGAGTACTATGACCCCTGGTCGCTAGTGGAATTTTGAGGTCACTGCTACAGATTTTGCACCACAAACAGCAGTGCCTCCCTGTAGATGTTTAGTTTGTTAAAGCACTAGTCTGTGTAAAAGACATACCACTAGCTCCAGACAATCCATAAATTGTTGTGAGAAACTCGTAGTCACCTGCTATAAAGACACGTAGTTTCCAAGAACTGAATAGCCAAAAAAAATCAGCAATTACATAAAGCGTTATTTTTCACACCTCCATTGCATTCCATCCATTTCTTCAAAGTGATCTTTGAACTGGTCCAGAGCAGTGTGTAGATTGTACACACTGTCACCAGCACGATACACAGCTAGTAGTGTAGAGTTTTTTATAGAATTCGGGTGTGGAATGTTCATTAGTTGTAGTGTGAACTTAAAACTACCATGCCCCTTGTCACCACCTAGCTTGACCCATAGCTCATCACTAGGTATGAACCCATTGTGCCATGTAAATCCACTGCACCTGTATAGCCACCACAAGTGAGCATGATTGTGACAGTGAGTGTATTATAGTTTCACCTTTGTTGGGACACTAGGCGGTCGCTCACTTTGGCAATCACATTTGGTACATAGACAAAAGGAACCTCCTTTATCTGTACTATATTGCCTTCTTTGGAGGCAGCAAATGGTGCCATCTCATGTGCTAGGTTGTCTCCAACCTCTGTTGAAGCAAGTGCCCGTTGCTTTCTCTCACTTGCTAGACTGACACTAAAAGTCTTCAACCATCTGTGTATAGCAAAGTAACATCGTTTTGTCAAATGTCAAGTCTTGTTTTACATTACTGTCCTTACTTACCTTCGCAGGGTTCTTAGCTTTGTCCATGAAATACCCAAGGACGTCTTCATTGCAAGAGCATGCTCTGGTGGGATTTCAAGTGGCAATGCATCTTGAAGCAGCTTTTGCCTTTCTTGCTTAGGCAGAGCCTTCACTTCATCCTCAAGATCAATACCTATTGTGCTGCGTGCCACTTCTACCTCTTTTAAACGTCTTCGGACAGTTTTGCTGGTAGGTGCTGTCTGTGTGTTGTTTTGCTGTGTTACAGCCATGAGAGTGAGTGGCTATAAAAAGCAATGCCTGATCTTGTTGTTAGAATGTTATAACATTTTACCTTTCCTCTTGTGTTTGGTAGTTTGATAACTCGTCCTCCCTCATTCTCTTGCATGATTCGTTTTACAAGGGAATTTGCAACCTGGCGTTCAACACGTGATGTTGGTGTGCTTGTTGGTGTAGCAAGAATATCTGCTATTGTCTGCGACTGTGTTGTCATCTCAGACAGCAAGTTTAAGAAAGCCTGTGGTGGACTCCTCAAATTGTCCTCACTTAGCTGGTGGTCATAGCAGCAAGGGCAGTCTAGCTTGGCATTTATCTGTAACCACCTACAGCAGCAATCTGCACAGACCAATGCGCCACAATGTAGCTCTATGGGCTGTGACAAAATACTACTGCAGATGGGGCACTGTAGTGATGCTGAGGTGTGACTGCTGATGTTGTCAGGTGTAACATTGGGAGGGGCTACTGCTCTAATGTGTTCAATGACACTTGTAATGCTCTGTGATGGTCTGCCACATTTTACTGATGATTTCTTGTTATGCCCTCCTCCTCTTGTGTGGCTAGCTGTTGTCAGATAGTTGCATACCTATCCAAATAATATTATAGTCTTATTTTTGATTCTATTTGCTACTTACATTACAGTCATGATCACTGTGCTCCTCCCAGGTAAAGACAGTGATGCTGTGCTGGTATGGTCTGCCCTTTGATGTAGCTGTGTTGTGTCGCTGCATAACTGCGTAGCATCTGTTGCAGAACCTTTGTGGATGGACTGATGTTGAATCAATGGTCACATCAACACCAAAGGTCTGCTGTAGCTGTTCAGAATGTTCACTGCACACATAGCTCAGCTCTCTTCTCTTTCCTCTCTGCAGGAATCCAGCACATACTCTACAGTGCCTCTCTAGCTCATGCGGAGAACTCTGAACCGAAGCCATCGCCTGTGTTAATATTAACGATGTTTGTGTGAAGTATTTACTCGTTTATAAAATGCGGAACAACTTTATTTTGGCATTAACTAAAAGCTTAATGCTTACTTTACCTGCTGGAACAACTTGATTGTACTGTAGCAAGGAAGAGGCGGCGCTGTGGCTTTCTGTGTACACTGTCTTTTTTGAATGTTGTACAGCTGCTACATGCGCAGTGGCAGTACAGCTGCAGTTATGCATCTGGTGCATGCGCAGTTACCACTCGGGTAACCACAGATGGTGTAGAGAATGAGTTAACTGATGAATACTGTTGATTGGTAACTAGGATACTTGTAAACACGTGAGTGAAAAGTGTTAACATCGCGATGCGCTGCCATGACTGGTTACTACGCGTACCGTAAATGTTTTAATTAATAATAAAGTGTCCTGGGTAAAACGGCCGTGACAAGTACAGTACAGCAGGTTGGTTTTGTTGGGGGAGGAGCTGCGCGACATGGGGTCGTCTCTGCTACTCGTGTTCTTTCTGATCTTCTGGCCTGTATCTACCGACGGGACGACGATAGAAAGTACGATAGACGTGACGAATGGCAACTCACTGAACGGAGAAGGTCTGTGGAGAAATTTGGGAAAGTTTGCTGTCCAAGAAGGTTCGCCATTCTACTTCTACGGTACTATCAACTTAACCAGAGACACTGGAAAGCCCTATAGCGCAGTTCTTGCTCTCATACCAGAGCCAACATGGTTTAATATATCCCATCAACTGATTTCCAAGGGTGATTTTCACTGTCCCGAGCTGATTGAGAGTCTTTTTAACAACACCGCGTGTTTCACCAAGGAACAATATTTCCTCAGAATACCATGTGTAGGGACGTGTATAGACCAGTCTAACAATACAGCAGTTGTTCCAGAGAACCAGTTTACAATGGTAGTTCAAGCGTCATCTAAAACAATGTACTGGTTTGCTGTGGCTGTTTTCTGTACTGCTTGTCAAGGCGGTTCCAGTTTGTCTTCCCCTCCAAAAGATCTTGAATTTTCCTACATGTTTACCTTTGTAAACAGTGATCCTAATTCTACAGCCAATCCTTTTATCAACCAGTTCCCGTACAATCTTCACTACATCTTGGTCACTTTCCTAATCTTTACATGTTTGTACATCTTGCTAGTCGCTGTACACTTTATACTCCATTCCAGACTATGCAATACCAAGACCAATACCCACTTGATGATCATCTTATTCTCTCTATCACTTATTTTAGAATCTTTAAACATTCTATTTGGTCTAATCCACTACAGCCTGTATGCCTATGACGGAGTGGGATTCGTAGCTCTTTATTATTTGATGGAGTTTTTCAACCTGTTAGCTGACTGGATTTTAATACTTGTGTTTGTCCTTATTGCTGGTGGATGGCAAGTCACTACTAGACTCGTGTACTGGAAGAAAGTGTCATTTCTTCTCTGGACAATCTATGTGATCATTTCGGGTATCTTCTTCATTTGGGAAGTGGTAAGAGCTGTTCTCTCTCTCTCTCTCTCTCTCTCTCTCTCCTTTCTAAGTTATTTATTATGACCGTTATAGGTGGAGCATCAGGTTAACCCATTCAGCACCACTCCTATACTCCAGACCTGGGCTGGCATAGTCTATCTTGCGTACAGGAGTCTACTTCTATTCTATGTATGGTACCAGCTCTGGCACACGTACAGACAAGAGGACGACCGCCCAAAATTAATGCTCTATGTTTTTCTGGGTGTTATTTTGACAGTGTGGTTTTGGTACCTGCCGATTGTTGTACTAATCGTCTCTTTTGTCAATCATGTTATCAGTGGGCTCATCACTTGGAACATTGTCATTGCGATGAACTTCTTTATAAAGGTTGCTTTCGTGTTTCTTCTCTGCCCCAGATGGTCGGACAAGTACTTTCAGTTTCACAGTCACATCAACAGCCTGGCCTCTTTCTCAGCTCAGATGTGGAACAAGGACTACACACAAATTACTTCAAAAGTAATGTGAACTGGATGGATGGATCCATCCATCTATGATTTGCAATGCAATGCAGTGTATTATAATAATTATATTATAATTATGTGTACATTATTATTGATTTAAGCTGCCTGTACACGATCTGTTTATAATAACCATTTGTATATACAGCCAATAGTAATACTTATAACTATTTTATTTCTTGCAACACTAGAGCGTATATCATAGTGTATTATGTATGAACGATGGTCTATTCACTATTGTACTATACACAGGTCATAAGAAACAAGTAATGTACCGATAATAGTGGGTTCAGTTATCAATGCTTGAAGTCATGTGTTGAATTCATAAGGGACTGATAATATAATATTTTTCACATTGATAGTTGATTATGCAAAGACTGATTGATATAAAGCAAATAGCAGATGTTTGGAAAAAATAATTATAGTGACTATGGCGTCACATGATAAGTGTTTCCCTGAGGTAGCAGTGGTGAAGTGACTGAGTCGGAATCGTCAAACACGGCACGTTCCAACAGCTTGTGGGAGGAGTCATCAAGATGGCGGAGAAGGTCATTTGGACAGGACAAGGTGATATGACACACATTACAAAACAGACGAGTTGGCTCTCGTGATCTGCAAAGTCGTGAATTTTTTTAAAAAAATCGAGTAAAATCTACGGTTACCTCGAAGCCATTTTATGTAGCTCAGTTAGTTGTTTTCTCAGAATGAGCTTCTCTGAAGGTAGCGACTGATCAATCACTTCTCCTGTTATCTTTATTCCGTGATGGAGCGGATAAAAAGTTGGAATATCGTCATTTTGAATGGGCTGCTTAGGAGGCAACAGGTCATCAGGAGAGACTTGATTCCAGGCACTCCGAGTGGTCTGTGATGGAGTCACTGATTCCCTACAGCTCAGCACCAACCTAGAGACAAACAGGAACATACATTTGATTTGCAACATGTGAGCTAGCTGTCAAGTGTCACACAGTACCCAAGAAGGAGTGTTCTTGCTTTGAGTTGAATGTCTCGAACAGCTTTCTCTCCCCATTCAGCTACAGCGTCATTGCTCCCTACCGCAATATTGATAGCCATTCTAATATCATTCACCTGAGTTGGGGGAAGTGAACGATTGTATCACAATTGTGTAGTACTGGTGCTCACACTATTGAGGTCTTCTTGAGTGATAAGAGTATCAAACACAAGCTCTATATCATGGTCATAGTAGAGACTCTCTCCTGTAGCAGGATTGTAGCCAAGACCACACAATGCTCCAGTATACTGACGCTTCAGCTGGTCAGTCCTGAAGGGATTCATGCACAGCTGCTTAGAACACACACACACACACGCACGCACACACACACACACGCACACACACATGCACACGCACACACACACCTCATTTCAACAGTGGGAGTAAACAGAAGGCACACTAGAGATGGGAGACCATGGAGATTAGGCAGAAGAGTAGAATATCGAGCCAGCACTGTTGAACCACTTGAAGTAATGGCTACCTGGCTAGCGACCATAATTCTCTCATGTTTGTCTTGTGGTTCACTATCCACCACTATTGAGTTGACAGAGTCCCGAGCTATCTTAGCTGCTCTCGTGCCTCCTGTTCGAGTCATAGGGTAGAAGGCAATCTCATATGGGTTGGTTGGTCCCTTGAGCACATACTGAAAGAAAAAAAGAAATTTTAATAGAAGTGTTTGCTCTGCTCTACCTTGATGGTACGACCAGATCTGCCTGTATCTCGTCTTGGTTCTTTACCAGAGATCTGCCACTCTAATGATGTGCTGTGTGACGTTGCAGCACCAGTCGGCAGACCAGGCAGCTTCTTCTGAGCAGTTTCATGTGCAAACTGAACAAAAAGAAATACAGTCTTGTGTTTATTGTAACACCTTGTGGTCTTACCACAGAGGAAGGTGACTCCTCACAGAAAGTAGCTAGGTTCTCCTCTACTAGTCTCCTGTTGATCAGCACACTATAGCTAGGGTCGGTCTTGTCCCACAGCTCAATGTGCAACACACCACCAACCTCTGAGTACACCTAGAACAGTGTGACAATAACAACTTTTAGTGAGGGAAGCACACACACACATTCATCATGAGGATCTTATCCGCAACAAGGTCTCTAAAGCGATCAGTTGATCCTTGAGTCCATTTTCCAGCTGGTGATAACTGATAGGACGGCTTCACATTAGTGAGACAACACTCAAATGCCTAGAATAATAAACAACTTTATCCAGTGCAAGCACATAATTTTCTTTACCTGAGCAGGTGGATTGATAGCAAGGTCTGTTGGTAGATAATAGAGGCTAGTGATTGGGACCATCTCAGTGTTTCCGTAGTCCACAAACATTACTCGAACAATGACAGACTCTGGACCTCCCGCCACATACACGTCCTCGATATGGCCGCGATAACAGAGCCCGTCTTCAGAAAACACAGCCAAGCATAGCATGCCTGGCAGATGCTCCGGCGGCACATCGAGGAGGGGAACTAGCCTAGCGTAAGATATATCGTGCATGAGCTTAGCCAGCATTTCTCTACTGTGGTCGTCAAAGAATTGAGCCCAGAAATGAGCAGGATGAACGACCTACAATGAATAATAATCACTTGACAGTAACAGAACAACAAATCCCCACCTCTGACACCATAATCGTGTGGAAACCCTTCTTGGGCAATTCAACCTACAACAAGAGATAGTGAATCTTGCATCACTAACTAAAACTGCTGAACACACTTGCTGAAGTGATCCGTGATAACGATTGCTACTGTCTTCACTACAAAAGACATTAATGACAGTAATATTACAGTTGACACATACCATTTGGGTTGCTGCTGGTCTAGTGTCTTGACAACATTCCGCTGTTCGTTCACATATAACTCCAATGATTCTCCTCTAAAGTGTCTATGTGCAAATAAATCGAGCTCTTTAACTATTTGAAGAAGGTGTACCTTTTCTTGAGGGCGATATAGACAGCATCCAAAACAGGCATTGAACCAGTGTCGCGCTGTCGTAGAGATTTTGGACGCTCAAACTCAAGATAGACTCTGAAATAAAAGCAGGGAAAGTAGGTAAAGACTAAAGAACAGGCTAAAAGAGACTACCTTGACTGCTCGAAATGGAGTAGCTTGCCTTTACCACAATCATCAAACATCTTCATGATAGCCTCTTTGTATTGCTCGCCATGAGGGGGCAACCCATTCAGCTGAAACAATAATAACAACATCCAAGAACTGTACAGATATTGTGTTACCATGACAGTAGTAGAGGGATCATGACCGGACATCTCCTTCTGCGCCATTTCGTTATTCGCCAGTCCCCAGTAGAAGTAATGAGGATAGAAGGCGCCAGCAATCACAAGCTACAGATCGAATCGAGGCAAAGTGGAGAAGCAGTCTAGAGCTACACACACACACACACACACACACACACACACACACACACACACACACACACACACACACACACACACACACACACACACACACCTTTAATATGAGATTATCTTCCTCGTTACTCTGGACATCATATCTGTCAAGAAAAATTTATAATACTATATCTTGGTCAGAATTGCTGAACCTTGACACGAGCGGTTTGAACGATCTGATGTTGAAATTATCAAGACGTGAGGACAATTCTTTCACCAGCTCAGCAACCTGTGAGACCACTCAAGTGAACACAACATATTGGTACATAGTTCACTTACACTGTGGACGCTATTTCTATTGATCATTTTCCCACTACACCACGCTTTCTCATCCTAGATAAGAAAATAGTTTTAATGTATCCAACTAGATTGTTGAAAGCATACTCTTCCGTTGATTTGAAATACTCCGTTCGTCTTCATCCTACACCATTCCTTGTAGGCATTTAGTACTGCAATACAATCGCTGTAGCTATACTCAGAAAACCCCATTTTTGACCTGAAGGGTTCGTGGATATAAAAATGTTACAAAACTAGAATAAATTACTTGAATCCTCTCATCTCGAAACTTCTGTTCATTGAAAAGAACGGTCTAAGTGACAGAGCAGCTCCTGATATGCATTAATCATGCAACAGCGTGATTGGTCAGTAGTCACACCACTAACCAATGACGATGCATTCTCCGAGACACCCAAACACATGACCCAGTATAAGCAGTTTCCCCACTCTCACATCTATTGGCAGAGTAGCCAACACCTGCCCTACAAATGTCAGGTCTCCATCGTACGGATTAACCACACCTCCTTTCATTACGGTCAACGCCCCGACCTACAATTGGGAAAATTATCAAGCTTGTGGGAATCATGAACCTGCCTCTTTGAGTGTTAGAATGCTTCGCTCAATATCGTACAGATTAGGAGGCTGCAGTGCTAGATTGAGGATAGCACAGGGTTCACCAAGGTCAAGCTGCTTGGCGTGGAGTACAACTGAGTCCAACGGACATCTCTACGGAAATAAGATGTAGTGACACAAACTAGGATGAATGAGCGTCCATACCTGCATCTCAGGAGTGCTATATTCAACTTGCTGTTGGAAAAAGGCACGAGAAATGAGACGATAGCACCTTCCGTCAGCTACACGGCCGGCACGACCTACCAGAAATTCGAGAAAAGCTAAATACCAATGTGTAGCACTGCTTACCTTTTCTTTGAGTAAGAGAAGCTTTTGAAGCCCAGTTTAGTCTCAAACACTGGTAGTTAGTATCTGGATCATACGTAAGTTCTTTCACCAAACAGAAGTCAATCACTGAAAAGAAACAATGGTCAATCCCCATGAAAATTGCTTCTAGTGCTAGATAATGACCAACCATATCTAATATCAGGTACAGTGATTGAGCTCTCGGCGATATTGGTAGCTAAAATAATCTATGAAAGACCACAATAGAACACAGAATGAGGTATCGTGTACTTGCCTTTCGCTTTCCAGGCTCAGGCTTCAAGAAGACGAGTCGCTGGTAATCTTCACTGATGGTAGAATGCAGATGAAGCACTGCGAGGTCTTTGAGGCTAAAGAGAGATACGAATCACAGTGTGCAAGTGTGGGGCGGTGTGAACTAACTTGAGAACAGAATAGAGATGGTTTAGCATTTCAGACATCCTTAGGATCTCGGGCATACCAGGTAAAAAGACTAGCACAGTGCCCCTCGTCTTACTAGTGATAGAGAGCTGTGAGCTCATATACAACTAAATTTTGCACCGTTTATACCTCTTCTGATCTTCTTCCAAAGCATCAAATGACTTGATCAGCTTGCACGCTAACTGAATTGTATCCTCCATCAGTCTTGGACTTGAAGTTTCATCAATAGGATCATTCTGCAGAACAAAGCAGGACAGCACTATAGCTGTGTCGGTCTCTCTCTCTCAATACAATGCTCACAGCTTTTCCAATGTGTGTAAGGTCATCCAGGCAGAAGTCAATAACCGAGAAAGCTTTTCCTTCAACGCTCACAATAGCCGCTGGCTCCAGTCTCCCTTCAGGCAACCTCATACCGAAGTAGTTCGCAAAAATCTTGTTCTCGATAGTAGCTGACATGAGTATGACCTGAGAGCAATACAGAGTAGGTCCTGAGTAATTTTTACATAGACGCTTACTTTGACATGCCTGGAGTTGGTACGAAGTAGCTTCTTGACTACAAGAAGACAAAAATCAGTGTCCAGATCTCTGTCATGAACCTGTGAGTAGTTAGACACACACACAGAAGGCAGCTAAGCATATACTCACCTCATCCAGAATAACATGAGTATATTGGTTCATATTCTTCATATTGATTAATTTCTGCAGCAGTATACCAGTTGTGACAAAGTTAAGTCTAGTGTCCTCCGAGATGAACTTATCCATAGCAATCTGGTAACCAACGAGTGAGCCTAGCCGCCAACCACGACTCTTTGCAACAAACTTGGCGATACTCATTGCAGCAATTCTTCTTGGTTGGGTACAAATGATATTACAATGTCTCTTCTCTCTAGCATAGTGTTCTAGAATGTACTGAGGGACTTGCGTGCTCTTTCCGCTACCTGTGGAGCCCTGGATTATGGTGACCTGACTCGACTCGATTGTTTTGACTATGTGATCACGATACGATGTGATGGGAAGATCAGGATTAGAGTCATTGTCAAACGAGTAGTTGTCAAACACGGTTGTCACTGTGGGTTTGTTGTCCTGGTAACCAGATGAAGCCGGTTTGGGATCGTACGTCTCTCCCTCCTCTTCTCCAGGCTGTGGTGCAGAATAGTCATGGTCAAAGTTAAGCACCTGTTCATGATAGCTAGTGGGATAGCTAGAATCATCAAGACCTAGCTCTGACATGTCATCAGCGAGATCAGTAGGATATGGTTTGTAAGGTTCTCGCACACGTGATTTTGGTTGCAGCACCGGCTTGTTCACGGCTCGAGCAGCCGGCGGGCACGGGATTTTGGGTCTAGCTACATTGTTTTTCTTTGGAATGGGCTTGGTGGCGCAGAACCAGTCCAGTACCTCCTGTGTTGAGAAGTGATTTCCTCGGCCGTCCATGGCTGGGTGACGTATACCACACACGTGGAATGTATCAACACGTGATTGATATGGGCGGAACTGTTTGATCACGTGATATTACAGCAGCGAATCAGGTTATCCCACGATGAAGAGATAAAGAGAACACCGCCAAGCAAGGAACAGATCAAGTCAGCTTTTCCTTGTAGAGACCCTGAGGGCTCATGAAAGAGATGCGAGTCGTACTCCTTACACTGGCGGCGACGGCCGTCTCCGCCATGGTGGTATCTAATGCCTACATGAAGAAACAGCAGTTCTACCCTACTGTTGTGTACCTGGTCAACTCTAACAAAAGCATAGGAGTGCGTCACTTTTAACAGTCCCACAAACAGCAATTATTTATTGGTTATCTCTCTGTGTGCAGGCCCTATACCTACTAGCATTTCTATTAGCCTGGCACTTTGTCAAGTTTCTTAAGTTTGTCTTCTTTGGAAATCTCAGAGCTGTTGAAATGGAGGTCAGTGATGAAGTTAAAACCAATTTTCTAGTCTATTCTGTCATCAGCATCTCATAGAGCGATCGTGGTTTGCTGTTTTGGACACTTTCATTCTTCTAGCTGCCTTCCATCAAGACATGAGCCCACTTTTTGTTGCCAAGGTTACTCTGCTGTTTGTCATGAAGAGCTTTCACTGGCTGACTAGTGACAGAGTGGATCATGTTAGTGCTGTCTACCTTTATACTTTACATGTATTCATCCAATATCTGTTTGCATTGTGTTTCCTTTCAATGATTTGACAGTAATTCTATTGCTTTGTCACAGATGGAGCAGAGTCCTGTGATTACATGGAAGTTTCACATCAGAGCAGTAGGTATGGAATCACACTAGTCTGCTCTATAGTTATTTTATGATCGGTTTGTAGCATTGTTGTCGATACTTGGAGCTGTGGACTTGTTGTTCATCTACCGAGCGCAGGCAAGCATCAAGACAGTTGGTCTGTCAGTGGAAATCGTGTTTGGTCTTGAAGTACGTACAGTAGAGCTCCTTGAGCTCGGATCAAAAATCCCTTTGTTTTTACACAAAAATATCTTCTCCTCTCACAGTATGCTATCATGCTAACCGAAGCACTGAATGTGTTCATCAAGTATGTGTTGCACAGTATTGATCTCCGCAGTGACAACCCTTGGGAAAACAAACCCATCTATATAAGAATTGCTGACATTATTCTAGGTAACTCATATCTTGCACAATGTTGCTTATTTTTGCCTTCACAGGCGCAGTTGAACTGATGCTGTATTTCGGCTACATGGCGTTCATGTTAATGGTTCCATTCATTCCTCTTCATATCGCCCGCAGAGTCTATCGAGCCGCCAGGTATAGTGTTCTCACACGCAGTACTCTAGTGTTGTGTGTTCGTGTTATTCCAGAGACTTCCAGAACAATCTTGTTGAGCTGGTGGCTTCTCATCACGCTATCAGGAATCTGAATACACTGTAAGAACTCCAGTGGATTAAAAACTGCTATAACTTGATTTGTCTTGTAGCTATCCGGACGCTACTCCAGAAGAGCTGCAAACAGCTAACAATGTGTGCATTATCTGTCGCGAGGAGATGCACAATAACTGCAAGAAACTGCCCTGCAGTCATATCTTTCACACTAGTTGTCTACGGTCGTGGTTCCAGCGTCAGCACACTTGTCCAACCTGCCGTATGAACGTACTCCGAGCTGCTGGTCAGAGAGGACAACAGCAGCAGCAACGAAGACAAGAGAGGCCTCAGCCACCAGGACCAAACCAAGGTGTTCCTCCTCCTGGTGAGCATCATACACGTGGTTAGTCACTAGTTACACATTCCATCACTCAGGTATCCCTCCGATGATGTTCCCTCCTCAAATGATGGCTGGATGGCCGCCTCAGTTCCCCCCTCCTGGTCCAGGGCTGCAGCAGCAAGGTGAGTGCTGCTCTAACCCTACCACTAACAGTGTCTTATATTGTGCTTATAGCTGGACCACCACCTCCTCCTAATGCTCCACCCACTGGTGCCGCCATGCCTCCACCACCCCCTGGTGGTGCTAACCATACTGTCCAGACAGACTCACCTGACCAAGCCGATCAGAACCCTCCACCTGCTGCCGCTACTGCTGCTGGTACTCCTGGACAAACTATGCCAGGGCAGTTTCCCTTCATGCCGCCACCATTCCCTCCTGGCTTCATGATGCCTCCTTTCCCACCCTTCTCTTTTCCTATGCACAATAGTAAATCACTTGATGTGTGAATCATAAGCTTCATTGTGTATTGATAGATCAGCCTCACTGGACTCAAGGACTCACTGACCAGCAACTACAACAGCTGGAGGGAATGGAGAGAAGCAATGTAGAGGCACGCATTGCATTGCTGAGAAATGTACAACAACTACTAGACACTGCAGTTGAACAACTGAACCAGTACTCAGCTGTAATGGCTTCCCTTGGGTAAGCACATTGTGAAAAGTATAGTGTACGTGAAGTGTTCAATTTTGTGTTTCTTCCAGAGTCCCGGCTGGTCCAGGACATCCAGGATATCCCTTCCCGCCTACAGGTCCACCACCCACAGATAGCAGTAGCCGTGAGGAAGAGGAGTCTTCATCGCAGCCGAATAGCATTCCTCAAGAGAGACCATTAGAAACTCCACCTACTAGTGCTGACCAATTCACTCCGAATCCAAGAGGAGAGACAAGGAGGAGAACGATTGCTGCAGACAGTGACGACACAGATGAACAACTTACTGACCTTAGGCAGCGAAGGTTGCAGCGCTTTAATTCTGAGCCAGCGCCTGTGCAGCAATCGATTCGAGAGGAACTGTCGGCTAAAGCTAGCAGCAACACACAATCCAACACATCAAAAGCACAGTCAGATAGCAATGAACCTCAAAAGTCTGATGTCTAATAATGATTTTGTACTCTTAACTGCAAAAACTGCAAATAGTATACCCAATGCCCATCATATTAATTTTCAAAAAATGATCGAAGCATAGTAATTTTTGTGAGAACTCAAATGTCTGCGATAGTGTTTCTTTTAAAAGGACTGTCATGATTGATCCTGGATTGGATAGGTTATCATAAGCTGCACACAGCTAGTCAGTGCTCACCATGATGGCTGCTGTCTCTCTCCTCAGCTCTAGCACTACAGTAGCCAGTGCCTCTGGGTTGATGCCTGCCTCTATCAGCTGGACACAGATCTTGAGTGTTTCGTCATCTAGTCCAGTGTTGAGTAGCTCTGATATCTCCTTGACAACTGGAAAATAAACATTAACTATAAACCCAAGAGAAAACGATTAATTGCTAACACAATGGGTATCCATGATTAAAATCGATTTGAATCTTTTTCGGTACACATACAAATAAGAGGTTACATTATGATGTGGACTGGTGGCAGTACTATATACTATGTGACAGTTGCTTTGCCTCTGAGCGCCAAGTATCCTTGTATTATATCAGATGGCAGAGTTCGTATGATGTTGTACTCTTCAGTTGTGCTAAAGTACAGACCAGTCTGCGGGTCAGTGTACTTTGAGAGAGCACCAGAAATGTCCGAGTATTTCTTGACTGGTATTATTGAAGGAGGAGCATCGATGCTACTGTAGGTTGGATCATCGTGCTTCCAAGCGAGACTGCGCTCAGCAAGCATTAGCTGTTTTCTGTTCCGCCATCTTTTCTTCTTGTATGAAGCAAGCGAGGAAAATTCAAAATGTGGATTCTTAAATTTGACTTTCGTCACATCTGGAGGCATAACGGTAGTTTCATCTTCAATATCATCTTTAACCCCTTTATCACGACCATTCCTAGCTTTGTTAGGTCGCTGTAGCTTCTGTACTGTCTTGCTGCCAATCAAGCTGTTGCTCAGAGACACCACTAGTTTCTTGGGACGTTGTGGAGGAGTTTCAGACTTTTGCTGTCGTTTTCTCTTCTTGGGTGGCTCTTCTTCCTCTTTCTCTGTGTTCTGGGCCTCAGACAACCTTCTGCTCTTCTTCCTCGCGCGTTTCTCGCTCATGCTCGCTAATTTTAACCCATTTCGTTCGGTAATTTCGTCTTTCACTTTTGCAATGTTATTTATATGCCGCAGTTTTTACACTTTCTAGTGACTAAGCACACAGTAAATGTTTAGTGCTGACCTTTCAGTGCTTCTCTGGCCTCAGCTAACCGCGTAGCTTCATTGTTGATGGCTTTTGGAGGAACCGCCATTTTTACTCAATGACGAAACTGAAAATTGACCAATCAGATTTGAATTTTAAGCGCGGGCAAATGGCGACCCGGCCCCGGGCCCCATGTCTACATGTGCTACCATCATGACAAGTCCCTTGCTCTCCAGTACCCACTTTATTCAGGTATTCTATTACTTTGTGTTTTTAATATCTTGATTCTGTCCTCACTAGGTTGCTGAGGGTGTGTGTATGTTGTTGAAGCTCTCTGTGGTGCCTGACAGCTGTACAGCTACTTTGTGGTTCGAAGATAGACACCTTCAAGTGAGCTAGTAGTTAATAGTCATTTATTTTGTAATCTCTGTGTACCACAGGAGCTGTTGGTGCTGGCTCACCAACTGGTCTATACTGCTTCACAGTCCTTCTCATTGACTGCATCTTCAAAGACCGCTCAGTTGAACTTTACACGAAGTAAGTGATAAATACCTTATTATGAATTACAGTCCTCCATTACAGGCAGTAGTATGAGAGTTTTGTACCGTTTCGAAGAGCAAAAAGTCAGACAATCACTGCTACAGGTATGTATTGCAATTGGTGACTCCGCCCCCTCTCATTTTGTGTTGATCTATGATAGTTCAGTGGACATGGTTCTAATCTACCAAACGTGACCATCACAAGCAATTATGGCAAGAGAGTGTTTCCATGTGACACAGCAACAGGTAAAGGTATGACTGACTGCATGCTTGTCATTTGGGGCCGAGTATAGTTTTGTTGTCTTGTCAACAGACCACACCTACAAGAGCTACAGATTGTTGCCTACCACTCTAGTGATGTATGTGGACCATTTTGAACTACCTAGTCCACTTGGTGTCATCAAGGTAGGGCCTATAGCTTCATAATGCTCTCATGATAGAGTCTGTGTTTGGTTTTAGATCAGAAAGGGACTTGATCCTAGCTACACCCTAATTGAAGATATAACCTTGTACTTTAAAGTGGAAGAGTGTGCCATCTCTGATCAGTCTGGTCCATTGACCAAGGTGCCTTTGAATCAACTCAAGAGACAGCAAAAAAGGAAATCTAGTTGTCCCAAAAAGTTTGTGCTTTCTAGTCTACTAATTTTATCAACTTGTGTTTGTCATCTTTATAGAAGAGAAGACTTGCCCAAACCTGTACCTTCCTCATCAAGTACAGCTGACTCAGGGCCGTCTATATACCGCCGCCAACTTACCATCCCAGTTGCATTAGCTATCAACAAGGCCGGTCAAGAGGTTGCTAGCAAAGACAACGAATTACCAAGCTGTGAAGATTCCCTCATTCCACCTGTACCTGAAGATTTACTCGATGAACTACTTTTAGCCGTACTCACTCCTACCAACAGCCAACCTGTCACACCTACTGACCACCAATCAGTTACTGATCTATCACTACCAAGTCCAACTAACGTACGAGACACATCGGTTCAAACTATAAACTCGCCAAAAGATTGTTCAAATTTGACAGTGTCACAGCAGCCTCAGAAAGACTTGCTTGACGATCTGTTCACTGTCGATATTACTGACTGTGACCAGAGTCCTCAAAAGCACGAAAGTGTCTGTGATGAGTCTCTGACGTTTTCTGAAATAGTTGATCTCACAGGTAAGGTACTGTTCTTACAACTACTAAACGGTTTCCTATCTTTGTCAATGAAGACGAGCCTGAAATTACAACAGCAGTGGATGCTGTAAGTGATGCTCAGAGTCAGAAACTGGAGAAAAAGATACAGGAAGTTTCATGTGCGCTCTTCAGAGGCTATAGGTATACGGACATAGTCCCAAAGTCTCTTTCAAATCATTCAAAATTAATATCCCTTGCAGTGAAATAAAAGATATCCCAATACTGAATATACGCAAATGGTTGAAGTTTCGCAAGAAAACGCTGGTGGAAATATACAGTGGAAAGGTAAAAATTACATTATTTAGAAATTTAAGGTTTTGTCTCCCAATACCAGAGGCCGTCAGAAAGACATTCCAAGTTCAAAGACACCAGTTCAGTTAGAAGAAACAGTGAGACAATATTTTTGAGTTATAATGTAAGGTGCATGATTGTACACAGAAGTGCTGCAGAATGCTGTCAACACAGCAATGTTGAGTCAAGAACAGCTCGATGCTCTGTCGAGTGACGTGATTAATATGTTCTGTACTGAAAATGAAAGTGTAAGTTGTCACAGAAAAGTGAATGCCTCATTTTGAAACTTATTATTGCTGGATGACTCTAGGAATTCACGTATGCTTGGCTGGTGATGTTTCCCGAGGCCCTTGTCTATTTGCACATGGATTTCTTTCAAATTGACTATAAAGAGGTGCGTGATTTTTATGCTTTTTAAAATTGTACTGGTTTTTGAGCACCATAAGAGCAAGCATGTTAGCATAGTTCTTTTGGCTTTTTTCTATAGGCAGAAGAGAGAATGTATTCATTTACAACATATAAAGAGACTGACACAGATTTATAACAAGGCAATCAGCTTTTCAACAAATATATCACTTATTATATTCACATCATTATACATTATTTATTGAAAATATGGTGAAACATGTTCTAGTTGATGACTGCAGGCATAAGATAAATGTGAAATATTTGTAGAGAGGAGACTTGATTTTAGTCATCAAGTGACACAGTCTGTGTGGTGACAGATCCATAGCTATTGTCTTCGTCTCTTTGAGGCTCCTTAAGATGCACTGAAGTGGGATTATCATTTTCAGCTGGACCATCTTCATCCACTTCAGGTGTAGGAACAGGCCCATAGTAGTTGATAGTACCTCTCCATTCACCTGCTGCTACCATGCTGTCCATAAAACTCCCAAAACTTTGTTCAAAATTACGACCGGATGACAGAATACCCCAGTTAGCTTTTTCTTTTTTTCCACAGCAGCAGATTCGCCAAAAAAGCCATCGAAGCGTGTCCTTTTGAGCTTTGCAAAAGTAGACAGTTATATAGGATAAAATGTAGATTAACGGAATGAAAATTAGTGTAGTCTGCAGCCAGTATGTGAGTGGGGAGGGCAGGAAACCAACTGCCGCAAGATAGCGATTGTAGAACGCAATGACATTAATGACTGCCAATAGACTGAATACAGCTGCATCTATGAAATTATAAAAACCGTTTTTGTAGGGTTGAAGTGCAGCAAAGAGGAAGATTCCCACTGTGCATAAAACTTGCTGCATTATGTACTGGGCCGCCCATGTGGGCGCGACAGGATAAATCAGTATCATTAGAACACGGAGTCCGAAGTAGAGAGAAGCGAAAAACCTTAGGTCATGAGTTCCATCGGTGCCGTCCTTGTAGCAATTGTAGAACACATTTAGCAAATGTTGAAACTTTGGGCCTGGATGTAAAAAGTTCAGTTTTAGACGACTGAGACAAGTGTAGAATGGTTTGAGTGAATAGAGCAGTAGAATTAGAGGCATCAGGACGCAGACAGTAAAAAAAATCAGAATAGAAATGATCAAATATGGAGCATATTCTGCAGAGAAATATTTGAAGTCGCCGTATACATAGCATACTAGATCAAACACTGTATTGTTCTCATCATATACAGCTGCTGGGTAGGTAATATACGCTGAAATGATTGCAAACTTGGTGAACGAGAGAACAAGGAATGTTCCGATTGCATGGACGATAGAACGTCTGAAGTTCCAGCGTCTTCTAAATCGAGCCAGCAGTCGGTGAAGTGGTTTTAGCACACATACTACCACTCTGTTCTCGTGTTCATAGAGACCCACTATAACCAAGGTAATAGATAGCACTACCAGTGGATATACTGCTGTGAGATAATCTAAAGCTCGTAGTTGAAGAGTTGTCAGATTTTCGTTGAGGCAAAACTGCCAGCTGTGTACAGCATCAAAGAAGTTCAAATTCCAGATGTCATAGAGAGAAAAATACACTTGCTTTATTGCACCTGAAGCACTTGTGACTGACTGGTAGTTGAATGTACCGTCACCATCCACTCCGAATGTGCTGGAGATCACTTGAGCGAAGAAGACAAAGGCATTGCCTGGACCTGAAGTGACGCTTACATTGAACAAGATTACTATGATAAGGAGTATTGTGATAGGCACGAACTCAGACAGTATGTATAGTAGCCATGAATATCGCTGGTTGTCACTCGTGCAGGGCACACATTGAAAATATTTGGAGTTGACAGCTGGTGCAAAATTTTCAACACATCTGCCGCACAAGATACCTGTTCTATTGAGTGGTCTACACAATTTAGAGTCCGTCTCATTCGGGTTTTTGGGCAAATCAATGAATTCGCCATCTCGAAACACTCTTGGGTCGCTAGCACAGTAGATACACTCACCTGACACCATTGTACCATTAATGGATGCACTGTTCCCTATCCAGTATCCTCGGTGTATTTTTGTTTTATAATCAACGTCGGTCTCAATGTATGGATAATTACCAAACTCACATGTTACGCTAGTCTGATTTAAAACAAAACCAGGAGGACAAGGAGCAAACTCGACTATCACTTCTGTGGCTAGAACACGAGGTTGGAGAGTTTCTACTTTCAAATTCATCCCTTTGTTATCAGTATCTACTGGCCGGAATTCAATTTTATCATAGGCTTGGTACGATAAAGTTCCATTCATCTCTACTGAAAGTATCTGTTCTCGTGGCGGGATAGTTTTGTTTCGATCGTCAACCATAGACACTGGTAAATGAGTGTATTCTCCAGGTATGGTTGACAAGTTGTACGCCTTTCCTGGTATAACATTGCTGAAACCAGCAGTAGCTGTTGCAATACTGTTTTGACAACTGCTTGATCCATAATCCCATATTAGTGAATTGTTATTCCAGCAGAACACTTTATCATATTGTTCTACTAGACTAGTGTTTAGAGTGCCATACGGGCTGCCACCCCACAGACAAGTGAGTAGAGTAGTAGCATAGATTGCTTCACCAGATAGTGATGCAGTATTATCTCTGAAGATCAGTTGTGTTGTCCAATTCATGGGATCAGTGAAAGCATCAGAATATCTTATGAAACAGTTACGAGATGAGATAAGCTCATGACCTCCAATGGACTCCCAGTACAATGCTCCTCCTAGAATCTGTGCTTTATTGTGTAAGAACATGAACAGCGTGTTGCTGTACACTTTGATATATGCATATCCGAACATGGCAATGGCGCCTCCATTTCTACCAACGTTATCCGTAAAATTGACTAAGGATTTGGGCATAAACTTTAGACCAGCATCAAGACTAGCAATTCCAGTCCCATAGTTATTGGATACATTTAGTGTTCCATGGAATATTATATCAACAGAGTCAGTGTATATCGTTCCAATGCCGGCAGGTGCTCCCAACAAATCTGTATAATGAACAGTGTTCCCCTCAAAAGAGCAGTTTGTTAAATTTGGTTTTACACCAACTCCCTCTGTGGTTTCGTGCCATACAGCCATATCAATAGCTGAACCAAGACGAGCAGTGTTGTTGGTCCAACTACAGTTTATGAAAACAATGGAGTTGGTTGCTGTCAGTTCTCCAAGCTCAAGGGTTGTGTAGAATGATACTCCGCCTCCAAAATATGCCGTGTTGTTGTGAAATACGGTATCTGACATCATCACTTTATTGCCCTTTACCTTTCGAGCTGTGAGCCCAGCGAAGTATACACGAGCTCCGCCTCCTCCTGTTCCTTCATAAGTGAACACCTTGTAACTACAGCTGTTGTCAATGAAATGTGAGGAGAGAATTTGCACTGAATTGTTAGTCGAGAAATCCTCAAAAATTGCTTCCATTCCAGCTCCCCAAACTGCTGAATTGTTCTGAAAGTGACTGTCTATTATAGTTATACTGTTGTTACTAGCAACGCCCTTGAAGAAAAGTGACAGACCACCACCTCGTCCAAGGGCAATGCTGTATGCACCAGCTGGTATAATAAATGAGTCTTTAATATAGCTATCAGTCTCTGCAACATTTCCTGAAAATAAGCACTCGTAGAAGGTGTAGCTCGAATTGGAAGAGTGGTCACTTGAAGGAGTGAAGTTGTTCTTGAAACAATCTGTGCTTCCTGGACTGCAATAAGGAAATTCAATATTCACTCCACCACCTCCAGCAAACTTTGATCTATTTCCAGGAAAATTTTCATTAAAATTGCATCTTGTGAAGCTGTTTTGTCCCACAGTGCTGTACAATACCAGCCCAGTACCGTTGCTTTGTGTAACAGATACATTCTCCATTGTCACTCCAGTGCAGAACAAGAAATAAAGAGCCACCTGGAATTTTAGAAATTCATCTTTGTTCGGATTGCGACTGGTGCTGTTACGTACAGCTCCACATCCAACAAAACGTACATTTTGGAAAGAAATGCCTGTCGAGTTGAAAAAACCCACGCCAGCTCCAAGCACTGGACACACAATTGTAGCAAACTTGCTGCCATTTTCCTGCTGTACTGTAATCACAAAACTTTCCTTTCCAATGAAGCTGTATGGATATGTGATCTCGTAATCACCTGGTTGTAGACGAATCGATGCGTTGACGACTCTGATAGCACCTTGCAGTGCCATGTCCAGTGTACGGCACGGGTGCTCTCCTATCCAGCAGCTTTCATTGTTAACTCCATGCCTAGGATCAACGTCTATCTGGTTAATACAGTTTCCAGTCGTTGATAGTAGTGCTATCAGCAGTAGCAGCATCTTTGTGCACACACATTGGAACGGTATGAGTAATGGAATGGGCGGAGCTAATTAGTCAAGTTTCGACTCTGGATACAAAATATTATTAATGATCCTGCATGAAGATAGAGAATTATCAAAGCGCATACTGCATACATTCATCACATGTTCACTGTTATATTGTATCTGCTGCCTTAATTTTTTTCTATTTCATTTCAAAATGTGGATAGCAACCAGTGCTAATTATTATAGGATGAAGAGAGAAGAGACTTCAAATATGAGAGAGAATGAGCTGATTTAATAGAAACAGGAGACTATTCCAGAGTTTGATTGATGATGGATAAAATGAATTAAAATATGATGATGACTTGCAATGAATTGGATAAGATTGAATGGAGAATAATTACGGGAAAAATAAGATGGAGGAGATTGAAGTGGAGAATTGATTGAATGAGAAAGATGATTTTTTTAACTTGAAAATTGTTAGAATTTTGGCAGATCTCCTTCGTTGTGCCAAAGTTATAATGTTTAGGGAAGAAAGAAGGAAGTTGTAGTCTGTGGACCATGATTTTAAAACCAGTTTTAGGGCAAAACCGAAGGAGAACTGAAAATTTGCAGACAGTGTGTTGGTATGTATTTGACGACTCAAACTATGTATCGGTTACGGTATTGTAAATAACACATACAGCAATTCTAGCTTTATAAGTATTTAAAATTATTGGATTGAAATCTGCTACACTCCCTTCCTGCTCCTATTGATTCCTCAAGATTTATCCTTCTTTCTATAGTGTTCATGACAGCACTTGAGTTCATCTGTGCTCAGGCTCCTCTCCGACTGAAAGGACTCCTAATTGGCCTATGGTATGCTCTACTTGCTACTAACTATCTTGTTGTTGAAGTTCCAGAGCTGTTTACTGTCAGTAGTTTGAGTTGGACAATATTTCATGCAGTCAAAGCATTTGCTATCTTTCTGTCTCTGATGATCTACATGTGGGTCTCCAACCGCTACCAATACCGACTAAGAGATGAGGTTGTGAATGAGATGAAGAGAAATGAGGAATATGAAAGAGAAAATCCTGCTGAGTGTATTAATAATATAAGAGTTAAAGTCTTAAAACACATTATACATGGCGCTATTATAGCTGATAGCTATAATAGCACAAAAATTCAATAAAGCATCTACTACAGAACCACACAAAACAAGCTACAAAGTGACACTTTCAGTTTTAATAGTTAATCATACCTGGTATCTAACTTATTGTAACTTTTTGTATTCATACATTACATGTGAATGTTATTGTTATTGTTACATGTAAATGATGTATCTTTTGCAGTACAATTTGAATAGCCAGCTAATGGTTTGAGCTTTTTTTGATGAAGCAATTAGTGATCATGGTTTATATAGTCTCAGTAGAGAAAGTGTATCACCTGTTGAGTGGTACGATCACTAACAATATAACATTTTGATTGAATACTATGTAGTGACTTTTGAACATTCATTCTTTCTATCCGTACATGATAAATTATGCCTAAAATTTATAAACATATAATGCAAAGTTATACAAAACGTGCATAGTGATGATGCATAAGTAAACAAAGCTCCTTGAAAGGTGCATGATAATATCATTCATGCAGTTCACTTCTGCATGGTAATATGGAGAACAAGACAGCCTACCTGATAGTGTTATGCTGTTTCCTATTACATGTGACTGTGATAGGATCTGATGTTGCCTTGTACCACACAGTAGCTCATGATGGAACTCTTGTCTACTTGTTGAGTCAAGCTGTGGCTTATCTTCTCT
This sequence comes from Haliclona indistincta, assembly GCA_964017065.1. Lineage (NCBI taxonomy): Eukaryota > Metazoa > Porifera > Demospongiae > Haplosclerida > Chalinidae > Haliclona > Haliclona indistincta. The sequence continues at coordinate 17,679,430 of OZ024784.1, forward strand.
ACCCTTTGCTTGGATGGCTGGCTGATGTATACTTTACCAGATACAAGTTTGTACTGTTTTCCTTTATTGCCACTATAGTGGCCACTTTGCTCACAATGATCACATCTGTCTTGTTCTTGTATTTTCATGAATATAGAGAGCTAATGGCACTAGGAGGAACAGGTGTAGCAATTGGTCTTGTTGGAATTGGTTTGTTTGAATCGACTGCTATTCAATTCGGTATGGATCAGATGATGGAGGCCTCCTCAGACCAGCTCAGTACCTTCATCCACTGGTACAATTGGAGTTGCAGTATAGGTCAAGTTATTTGCATGTATATTGTATCTGGAGTGCTCGAATACTATAGTCACTGCAATTTAGTGATGAACTTGGGACTACCTGAAGAGATCAGAAATGTCTTACACCCACATTACTTCACTATTGTATCTGCATCAGTACTAATGATTGCTACATTACAGCTGGTGTGTGCATGTGTCAGTCTGTGCTTACTGGTCTACTATAAAAGGCACTTAAATGTAGATCGAACTGGTGAAAATCTCCTCAAGCTTATCCACAAGGTACTAAAGTATGCTTGGAACCATACATGTCCTGAGAGGCGCAGCGCCTTCACCTACTGGGAGGAAGACATTCCTTCACGCATTGACCTTGGGAAGAGCAAGTATGGTGGTCCATTCACCACTGAAGAAGTAGAGGACACTAAGACATTCTTTAGTATTCTCCTACTCCTCTTGTCAATGATCGGCTTTCATATATCAGGTCATGGTTATTCTATTGAGATTGAACTGATGAAAGACCAATGTCCCTCTCATTGGATGATGGTTATCAATGGAGATCCATTAATATGTACGTTTTTCACAGTCATCATTGGTGTTCCATTGTATGAGGTAGTGAGGAAGTGTTGTCCTAACTACAACCCTAGTATGCTGAAGAGGATGGGATTAGGATTGTTCTGTTGCCTCATTAAAGAAGCCGTCACTTTAATCATTCAAACAACAATGAACGGAAGTGGGTCCTGCAAACATTTTGATGACAACCCTATTGATTCATGCTATTTTATGACAGTCGATCTCAATATTAATGGCACTTGTCGGTCTATTTCAAATGCCACTAATAACTTATTCTATTGTGGTCAAAACAACACTCCCTTCCTGCTACTATTGATTCCTAATATACTTCAAGGTTTATCTTTCTTTCTAGTGTTCATGACAGCACTTGAGTTCATCTGTGCTCAGGCTCCTCTCCGACTGAAGGGACTCCTAATCGGTATATGGTACTCTCTATTGGCTACTAACTATCTTGTTGTTGAAGTTCCAGAGCTGTTTACTGTCAGTAGTTTGAGTTGGACAATATTTCATGCAGTCAAAGCATTTGCTATCTTTCTGTCTCTGATGATCTACATGTGGGTCTCAAACCGCTACCAATACCGACTAAGAGATGAAGTTGTGAATGAGCAATTCCTCGTGGAAGAGATATTTGAGAGAGAACTGAACTTAGCAGAGGAATATGAAAGAGCAAATGCTGCAGAGTGTGCTGATCTAAGCGATGAATCAAACGAAAGCCATGGATCACGTTATGGTGCTATTTAGTTGATAACAACATGATAAAAAACTAACTAAGTACTACTTAGCTAATTGTATTTATAAGTGTTTCCTATCAGAAAGACTTTGTTGTAAATGTCACAGTGGAAAGTTGATTCTTCACTGTATTCACATTGCTGTTGGTATGAGTATTAACATAAAGTTAGATAAATTGAAATTCATGAAAAACATTATGGTACTATATCTGACAACAACACTATCAGATGGGCATTGATGAGTAAGCAAGAATCAATAAGCAATGTCGTTGCATGGGCATACTCCTTGAGTCTAGCTAATAATAATTGAACTACTCTGTTATTGTAAATAAGTCTGTAGTGTATAAGCTGTGGGTATAGAGTAGTCGCATAGCTATGAAGAACAAGGCAGCCTACTTGATCGTGCTGTGCTGTTTACTACAGCACATGTCGGTGATAGGGAGCGATATTGCCTTGTACCACACAGTAGCTCATGATGGAACTCTTGTCTACTTGTTGAGTCAAGCTGTGACTTATCTTCTCTACCCTTTGCTTGGATGGCTGGCTGATGTATACTTTACCAGATACAAGTTTGTACTCCTTTCATCCATCTTTACTATAGTGGGTACTGTGCTCACAATAATCACATCTGTCTTGTTCTTGTTTAATGAACACAGAGAAATATTTATTCTTGGAGCAATAGGTGTAATTATTGGTCTTATTGGGATCGGTTTGTTTGAATCAACTGCTATTCAATTCGGTATGGATCAGATGATGGAGGCCTCCTCAGACCAGCTCAGTACCTTCATCCACTGGTACAATTGGAGCTGCAGTATAGGTCAAGTTATTAGTGTATACATTCTGTCTGGAGTTCTAGAATACTTTAGTTACTGCACCATAAAGATAAACTTGGAACAGCCTGAAGAGATCAGGAATGCTTTGCACCCACATTACTTTACTATTGCATTTACAGCAGTACTTATTATGGCCACATTACAGCTGGTGTGTGCATGTGTTGGTCTGTGCTTACTGGTCTACTATAAAAAGCACTTGAATGTTGATCAAACTGGTGAAAATCTTCTCAAGCTTATCCACAAGGTACTGAAATATGCTTGGAACCACAAATGTCCTGAGAGGCGCAGTGCCTTCACCTACTGGGAGGAAGACATTCCTTCACGAATCAATCTTGGGAAGAGCAAGTATGGCGGTCCATTCACCACTGAAGAAGTAGAGGACACAAAGACATTCTTTAGTATTCTCCTACTCCTCTTGTCAATGATCGGCTTTCATCTATCAGGTCATGGTTATTCTATTGAGATTGAACTGATGAAAGACCAATGTCCCTCTCATTGGGTAATGCAAATCTTTGGTAATCCCTTACTCCCTATTTACTCAACAGTCATCATTGGTGTTCCATTGTATGAGGTAGTGAGGAAGTGTTGTCCTAACTACAACCCTAGTATGCTGAAGAGGATGGGATCAGGATTGTTCTGTTGTCTTGTTAGGGAGTGTATAGCTATAATGATTAGATTTACAATGAACGGAAGTGGGTCTTGCAAACATTTTGATGACAACCCTATTGATTCATGCTATTTTATGACAGTCGATCTCAACATTAATGGGACTTGTCAGTCTATTTCGAATGCCACTAATAACTTATTCTATTGTGATCAAAGCAACACTCCCTTCCTCCTACTATTGATTCCTAATATACTTCAAGGTTTATCCTTCTTTCTAGTGTTCATGACAGCACTTGAGTTCATCTGTGCTCAGGCTCCTCTCCGACTGAAGGGACTCCTAATCGGTATATGGTACTCTCTATTGGCTACTAACTATCTTGTTGTTGAAGTTCCAGAGCTGTTTACTGTCAGTAGTTTGAGTTGGACGATATTTCATGCAGTCAAAGCATTTGCTATCTTTCTGTCTCTGATGATCTACATGTGGGTCTCCAACCGCTACCAATACCGACTAAGAGATGAGGTTGTGAATGAGCAATTCCTCGTGGAAGAGATATACGAGAGAGAGCTGAACTTAGCAGAGGAATATGAGAAAGACAAGTGTCTTCAGTGTGTCAATGTAAGAGATAAAGCAATTGGAAGTAGTGCATCACTTTATGGTGCTATGAATAGCTGATCAATGATTGAGCCATGCAGCATATTAACTATAGACATAACTAGGCTTGTAAGACTTTCTAAAACAATGACTACTTGACTTAATGAACAATAGATGGTGTGTGCAGCTGTGAACAACAGTGGAAAGTGTGCAGGAACAAACAATCCTATTATTCCCTCTACTACCTGCAGTAATAATTGCATGCAATTGTGTAAATTTGTAAACATTCTCAATGTGTATTATTCTGATGAGAGTCAATCATGATACAAAAACATTGTCAGTTATTATAAATAATGAATTCAAGTGGAAATAAACTACATGAGAGTCATACAAACAGTGCACGTGTGTCTAACTGCACATAGCCACGCTGCTTTCTTGTTTCTTACTTTGTAAGAATATCATGAAGAACAAAGCTGTCTACCTGATTGTGTCGTGCTGTTTCTTATTACATGTGACTGTGTATGGAACTGATGTCGCTTTGTACCACACAGTAGCTCATGATGGAACTCTTGTCTACTTGTTGAGTCAAGCTGTGACTTATCTTCTCTACCCTTTGCTTGGATGGCTGGCTGATGTATACTTTACCAGATACAAGTTTGTACTCCTTTCATTCATTGCTACCATAGTGGCCACTTTACTCACATTAATCACATCTGTCGTGTTTATGCTGCATAACGAATATCGAGGCCTATTCTATCTTGGAGGAATAGGTGTAGCAATTGGTCTTATTGGGATTGGCTTGTTTGAATCAACTGCTATTCAATTCGGTATGGATCAGATGATGGAGGCCTCCTCAGACCAGCTCAGTACCTTCATCCACTGGTACAATTGGAGCTGCAGCATAGGTCAAGTCATTAGTGTATTTATCTCAGCAGGAGTCATAGAATATTTTAGTCACTGCACTATAGATTTCAAATATAATACTAGTCAATCATTTTATGATACAATACATCCATTTTACTTTACCGTTGCATCTGTAGTAGTGTTCATGATGACTACTTTACAGCTGGTGTGTGCATGTGTTGGTCTGTGCTTACTGGTCTACTATAAAAAGCACTTGAATGTTGATCAAACTGGTGAAAATCTCCTCAAGCTTATTCACAATGTACTGAAATATGCTTGGAACCACAAATGTCCTGAGAGGCGCAGTGCCTTCACCTACTGGGAGGAAGACATTCCTTCACGAATTAATCTTGGGAAGAGCAAGTATGGTGGTCCATTCACCACTGAAGAAGTGGAGGACACTAAGACATTCTTTAGCATTCTCCTACTCCTCTTGTCAATGATCGGCTTTCATCTATCAGGTCATGGTTATTCTATTGAGATTGAACTGATGAAAGACCAATGTCCCTCTCATTGGATGATGGTGACCTTTGCTGATCCATTGCTTCTACTTTACTCAACAGTCATCATCGGTGTTTCATTGTATGAGGTAGTGAGGAAGTGTTGTCCTAACTACAACCCTAGTATGCTGAAGAGGATGGGATTAGGATTGTTCTGTTGCCTCATTAAAGAAGCTATTACCATAATCATTCAAACAACAATGAATGGAAATGGATCATGTAAACATTTTGATAAGAATACAATTGATTCTTGTTATTTTATGTCAATCGATCTCATTATTAATGGCACTTGTCAGTCTATTTCGAATGCCACTAATAACTTATTCTATTGTGACCAAAACAACACTCCCTTCCTGCTACTATTGATTCCTAATATACTTCAAGGTTTATCCTTCTTTCTAGTGTTCATGACAGCACTTGAGTTCATCTGTGCTCAGGCTCCTCTCCGACTGAAGGGACTCCTAATCGGTATATGGTACTCTCTATTGGCTACTAACTATCTTCTTGTTGGAATCCCAGAGCTGTTTACTGTCAGTAGTTTGAGTTGGACAATATTTCATGCAGTCAAAGCATTTGCTATCTTTCTGTCTCTGATGATCTACATGTGGGTCTCCAACCGCTACCAATACCGACTAAGAGATGAGGTTGTGAATGAGCAATTCCTCGTGGAACAGATATATGAAAGGCAATTGAATTTGGCAGCAGAAGAGCATGAAGAAGAGAAAGAAGAAGAAAATGAGAACTTCTATCATAACATGACCTGTTATGGCACTATAAGTGCAAGCACTCATTGTCGTAAAATCAGTTAAAATTATTGTTTGTAAAGTGCATTCATAACAAGCCATAACATTGTTATTACAAGCACACGTGATGTGAGGCCTTGTGAGCGTGAGTGAGTTCCAGAAGCTAACTTTTGTTGCGTCAGAAAGCCACTAGCAGACGCTAACGCGATGGCGGAAGGACGGTAGGAGACGAGACAGAGTACCAGCAAGGTGTAACAAGACATGGAAAGCCGTTTAGCGACGTACTCTAGCTAAACTCGACTGTGTTTTCCCATCGCTGAAGTAAGGCCGTCACCCTTTACAAAACGGGTGTCTCTAAATTCACAACAGTTGAAGTACGGAAGTCACGTGCAAGTAGTTTAACCCCGATTTATCCGAATTATGACAACGTACAATGTACTGTACCTTGGGAGCGAAACTGTGGGCTCAGTTATGACGATAGGCTCCCTCTGGTGACGGTCCAGGTCCAATGATCCCTACTAATGGTGTACCTGTGGGCGGGCGCCTCGTGGACTGACGGTGTGTGCCCACAGTGCATATTGCTATCAGTGTTCTTATGTCAGTATTGCCAGTACAGAAAACAACGTTCAAGAGCAGAAATCGGGCGAACCATAATATGTATGCAGTTTAAGCATCACTGAACATAAAAGAGACAGCTAGATAAGTGATGTGACTACAAAACAATGGTGTGAATTTGTGTTTGTGTGGATTCCATTTTTGGTGTTGTTAAAGGCAGTTTACCATCTAACTTGCTTACAATACAGTCATAATGCTTGTACGTATGGCACAATTCTAAGTGATTGATCGAGTCTAGTGATCTTGGATACTCTTCCTCTGGGGGATATACCAATTCAGTGGGGTCTAGCGGTGTGTACTTCATCCATCTGGTTTTCGTAGTGCCTCCAAAGCAATCAGTGAGAACAAATACGTCCCTCTGGATGAGAGTTGCTACTGCTTGAAGCTCAACCTGTGTCCCCCAAATTCTATCGTGCTTCATGTGGAGAAGGTGAGTATCAATTGTTCCTGACAGAACAAAGGGGACAAAAACTTGCTTGTTTTTATGCACAAAATCCACTAGCTGCTGTCGCATAACTGCATGAAAATCTTCTGATCCATGAATGAATTGTGATAAAGCTCTAAAAAGACAGTTCCCATCCCCAATAATCTTCTTCAGCTTTCGATCTTGACTAGCCAGTATCTCAGGTACTGGTTCCACAGCTGATTCCTAAATTAGTGTGGCACAGTTGTCACCAACATGATTGTTAACATAGTGACCTCTGACCTGTTGTTGAGTACAGCGTCTTTTGACACAGCCTTTCTTCAGTTTGTTAGGACCACCAAATTTAGGTTTGTCAACACAATACCGGCATTTACCACACTCGGCATTTTTGCATGCTTCACACCTATTGCACCTTTTCCTTTTCTGACCTACATGTAGTATAATGTATTCATGATTGTATAGTTCTTTTACCACTTTAATTAATGTTTACCTGGTGTTTTTGGTTCATCTGGACATGTAGTTGTAGTAGTTGAAATTTTTGTTTTAGCACTCTCCTGACAATAATAGAGAAATGTGTCATTATAATAACAGCCTGACAAATTATTGCATGGCAAAGACACACACAAAGTCTTTATAGGGTTGCACAAATAAAATTTTTAGAAAGTTTTATACCTTCCTCATTCTGTCTGCTTTCTGTCCAACTCGGTGACGATACTTGTGGTCTTCCTTCCTTCTTCCAGGCTGTTTTTTTATGTGTTCTAGACCGCCATACTTCTTTGCCTTCCTGGCTAATTTTTTGTACTTCAGCTTTATTTGGCGCACTCTGTTAGTGGATAGTGAGGGTAACAGAATTAACCCTTCCGATTTTGGGATAGAGCCCTTGAAGTCATTGGCGACATCATTCATTGTTTCTAGTAGCTTTTTTAACTCATCCACATTGTCACTGCTATATGCCAACGACTCAAGCAATTTTGCTGCACAGCTAACTTTCCTTTGTAAGAGAACAACTTGGTTGCCTTTAACCTGTAATAATTTTTTTGTAATTAGCAAACTTGAAAAAATCCACATTAATTACTCTAATAAATAATTATTATAATTACAATAACCTGAAAATAACTACTGTGACATAGGTGTTTGAAAAAGATCTAGCTTCACCAAGGCTTGCCACGCAATGTAGCCATACTATTATTATTCTGTTAAGCATTTACCTTAGTTGGTATCTCAGAAGTACATGTTGATTCTTCTCTGTGTACACTCATAAACTCAGGTTTCTCGATTGCTGTGTCAAACTCCTCAGAGGGTTTCTCGTCAAACTCCTCGGGTGGTTTCTCGATTGCTGTGTCAAACTCATCAGGAGGATTCTCGATTGCTGTGTCAAACTCCTCGGGGGGTTTCTCGATTGCTGTGTCAAACTCCTTAAGAGACTCGAGTTTCGTGACTGATAACTCACTAAGCATAGCTGTATCAGCTGAGAGGTACTCACTCTGTTTGTAGGTTTCTGGCAAACTATCCCATGAACATTCTGTACAGTACTTAAAGACAGCAAACATATGTTTACAGGGCATATTGTATCTTAGCCAATCCTTGCAGCTGCAGTGTGGTTTTTTTACATCCACAGTGTGAATCTTGCCAGAGGCATGAGAGTAGACCTCATGTGTTGTAGCTGATTTATGCGCAGACACGTCAGACTGTAGAAATTTGCTTGCTTTTGTTATTCTTTGAAGGCAGTGCACAATGAGTTTTCGTGGTCTTCCATGTAGAAAGTGTGGTACATTGTCATTGTACGATCTGTATGTTGCCCCCAACTTGAAGTTATCGAATAGGTATTTCTGGCGACTCTCGGGAAGAAAACTCTCAATTATGGTTGTTAATAGGTGTGACAGAGTGAGTTTAGAAGATCGTGGTAGATGGCAGTATTTAAAGAGTTTATTTTGTGCTTCGATCCCGTTGTTCGTATCTACTGCACCATGATATTGTAGATCCCGATATGCTCTTGCCCATTTCTAAACAAAGAGTGTAGTCACAAACTTATTAGTATTAGTGGAATTATTAGGTATGTACATTTATAGAAAAATAGTGTTAGAATACATGTATGCTAGGTAAATAGTGTTAGAATACATGTATGCTAGGTAAATAGTGTTAGAATACATGTATGCTAGGCAAATTTTGAGCTTTATTGGGGAAATTGTGATTAATTACTTTGAATGGGTTGTTGATGAATTATTATTACGCAACATGGACGCACACCAACAGTGTACAAAACAAACTGAAATCGACTGTACCTGAGGCATTCCAAGCCAGTGTGTTGTAAGCCAAAGCTGTACAGATTCATGATTTTTCCAAACAGGTGACTTCATTAGAGACTCAACAGCTGCTTTGTACAGAGCATCATGTGGAGGCGTATCCATTGGAGGAGCATGAGCACATTCACGAAGAAGCTGTAGAAGCTGTTCTCCTTCTTCTTTAGTGAGTCCATGTTTATGATCACGAACCCAACGCACCCATGCTTGTTCGCGATGAAAGTCACAGATGTACACTTGCGTGTCAGGAAATGTGGTTTCGAGTGAAAGAATTTCAGCGCTGGAGTAGTCGACCATAAAGAACTTTGGATCCCATTTAGGATTCCATAGTTTAAGAATGTCAAGAGCTTCGGAAATGCTCTCACTAGTTTCTTGCTGCACCACAAATTCAGCTACTACACTGTAACCAACGTTAGTTCGCACACATAGGAAAAAAAGTGGGATGTTGTATTTGGTCACTTTATATGTCGCATCAAGGAGAGTCATCGTCCCACCATATCTTTCAAGAAGGTGTTTTTGCCACTGCTCTTGGTGTACATAAAGGAGCTGTGTATGATGATCACTCTGCACAGTGGTCTCCGGAGTATTCAATTCTTTTTCAAGCGTTGATTCGATTAAGGGTCTGAAATAGAACTGAGAGTGTGTGTCAGCTGACCACTGCTCGATCTTCAATCGCACATTTTCTTGATCAAATTTGCTCAGATCAAGAGCTCTGCGCGCTAAGTGGATGTGATTGTGTATGTCGATATCAGTAGGATACATGGCCCTATCATTAGGTTGTGGTATGTAGCCAAGTTCCTTACTCAGGGTGTTCACAACAAAGTAGCGGAGGGATCTTTTTACTTCACGCTTTTCTGTAATGCCTGCAGACACAAGTTGATAAATCTCCTGTATCAACCTGGGATGAATCCGTTGGCTAAACCCACTTTGTTCACCGACTGGATGACCGTTGTGTGCTTCATTGGACGGAAGAGATACAAAATATTTCTTGATGTAATTGACATTGTTGCCAGTAGTAAGTGCAGTACGCAGCTCTTGTAGGCGCTTTTCTTGTAGCTTCTTGGTGCTTCTCTTGGTTCTATCATCTGATGTAATTTTGTATTCTGGATAGAGATTGAACTCTTTGACTTTGATATGGGCATGGCAACCAATTTTGCGGGTTCCTTGAAGACAGAGTCGTTTGCCAAGGGACTTCTTCTTGTAGTAGTGACAGCCATACTGACAGTCATAAACTGTTTCTTTTCCAACCGTGAATGGGACTCCGTCAAAGCTTATTTTGTTCCCGCCGACTGTTTTTGTCAAGAACACTTTAGGTTCTGCCAGTTGTGTTCCGGATTCAGCTGGTACCTGTCAGCAGAAATAATTATAATAATTATTATCAGATTATTATCACAATAATTGTAATTAAATAGTTTATAATTATACAGTAAGAACCTTGTTCTCTTTCTGACTCTCAGCTTGATCTCCGGACTGACGCAGTGCATTCTGCTGTGCAGTTGAGCTAGAGTTACCGCGTGATGTACGAACACCAAAAGTTGTCACTGACTCCAGCTTACAGTGCTCGACGATCGATTCTGCATCATCTACCAGTCCCTCATAATAGACACCGACGTGTTTTAACGTCGCTGCCCACTCTGGTCTTTCCTCAGCTGATCTCTCCATGACATACGCTAGAAGTTCGCGGGAAAAATCAAAATTCGGCGCGCACAAATCACGTGATTTTCACGTGGTGTACTTCAACTGTTGTGAATTTAGAGACACCCTTTACAAAACATTTGCGCAGCGTCGAAAATTCCTTGTTGGATAGCAACGGTTGCTATACTCTAAGCCGGTTAGAGACCTCGGCCAACGGCGGTATAGAAACCCTCGCGTCGCCATAGAACCCTCGCGCTACGCGCTCGGGTTTTATATGGCTTCCTCTCGGGTTTCTATACCGCGTAGATCCCTAGGCCTCGGTCTCTAACCTATACATAGAGACTAGTTTACTTGACAAACGGCCTTCGTTGAACCGGGTTGACACGGGAAAATTAGTCACTTGCATGCCATTTTGTGTGTGGTTTAGTCCGGAAATGACACGTAAACTCTGAATCTGATTAGTGTGCACGATTTCGTGCACATGGAACAAATCCAGGTATAGGCTTTCAACCCGTCCTCCCGCGGAACAGGCGAGGACGGGCCACGCCCGTCTATGTCACATCCACCTACTTCGTCTTTTGCACGCACTTTGCAGCTCTGTTACAGTAGTAGTTAAGGGCGAAACTACCGAAGAAGTATTAATTTTTTTAATGCAAAGTTGAATCTTTTCACTAATAATTGCTAAGTTACAACACATCTTATTGGCGCGAAAGTCCCTCCCTAAGAAAGAGGAGGAAAATAGCTATCGAACGATGTATACCAAGTTGGGGAGCGTTCCTTTTTGTGGCAGCGAAAGCGAAGTGCCATCTCACTAAGTCAGATTTGCCGGGAAATTGTTTAACCCTTTAACCCCTATTGTCGCCTTTTGGCGACATACATACTTCAGACACCATAACTTTATCAAAAAGTGTTAAAATATCCCAAAATTAAGCCAAATTGAAGAATACAAATAACCGCAAAAAATTGACCGGTTTTCGGCGCGCCCCCTGTGCTAAACGTTATGGCGACGGCATTTCTATGGCTTCAGTGTAAATTTCACAACATTTTAGGAAAAACAAAATGGCTGCCAAGAAAATTTGGACATTTTGTGGCTTCAGGGTGCTCGCAAACACATTTTTGTGCATTCTCTATGATCTGGGCTACATTTTGCACTCACCAAAACCACTGCTATTTGTGTGTACTTTTCAGCAGCCAGCCCCAAACTACTAACTTTGAGCAAAATTTGACGAGGTCGTTGCACTTTTTGGGCTTCACTTTCGAAGTGGGAGGGGCATATTGACCGACTTGAGTGTGGGCAGTTGCGGCTACTCACTGGGGTAAAAGGACGCAAATTTGAGACCAGTAGCACAAAAGACACACGAGATATTCACGAGAGAAGTGGTCAGCATTTACGAGGTTAAAATTTCAGCTGGATAATTTAGTAATTAAAGGGTTAATAACTGAACTTAATAATTGGAATCGTTAGTAAAAGTTGTTGCTTTTTAGGTGTCTCTGATCTTTGTTGTTGTCGTACCTGAGTCATCTGCACCATTCATTGCCAGAATGCCAGGTATCTTGTTTGAAACCAAGCGCCAATTATAATGTGCGCACGTGCTAAAAAGGGCATTTCCTAGTTATCGGGAAGATTGAAAACGACAAACGCTAGCCTCGTTCTCAGGCTCTCGATATAGAGCCTGGTACACATCGTATGCGCATGCGTTAATTATGTCCAAATATGGCATGATCAATATGGCAATATGGCATGGCAAGTTGTATGTGCACAACCTCTATTGAATGGCATGATTCGGCAAATTCAACAGATTCGGTGAAAATCATGCCTTATTTGGACATAATTAACGCATGCGCATACAATGTGTACCAGGCCCTCTCCTCAGCTTTGGGAGGCGGGGCCTGGGGACGAGGCTACGACAAACGCTACCCCGTGACAGATTGATAGATACATGTACATTCCCCGCCGCGTGGGCCATTGTGCCAATCAATGTGGGGCTCGCTCAGGCTCGCCCCAATAACAGTTTACTGTATGACAATTTTGTCACTAGTGCCAGAATTTATTTGTAGTGTCAACATGTAGTGCTTACAATGCTCTTGTTTACTACAAATGTAGTTCCAGTGGTGGTTTACCTGGGTTTTTCCCGACCAGCTAATAATTATGGTTGGCAGAGTGAGTGTGATGACATGGATATGGAAAGCATCCAGGCAAGAAGGCAGATGCTTGTTGGGGATCTGCATTCATACCAAATGTGACGTCCTTTTCAGAGATTGATCATTGGAGTTGACAGTGATATCCATAGAACATTGACATCACATGTAAAAGCAACAACAGCATGCATGATCACCAGAGGCTGATGAGATGAAGCATAAGACATGGGAGAGAAAGAGCGACTGGTGTGTGGCAAATAATTAGAATATTACTTTCATGGCAGAGCAGTATATACACTGCAAAGCACTATGATATTATAGCATGATCATGTCTCAATACTTGGTTCTATATCTATTAGGCTTATCATGAATGCATGTTGTCTTAGTATGGTATAATGTTATCATAATAGTAGTTGTGACTATGCTACATGTTTTTCAACACTATACATAATTATGTCACTATATTGCTTACTATTTGGGGGGGTTCCAGTGGTGATTTCCCTGGGTTTCCCCCCTATTTTAGCCTTGTATATGCTGACTATGTAGCAAGTATCTTTGAGCAAGGCTCTCAAACTGATGTCTTTCCCCTCAGTATTCACTCAATTAAAGAGATATGAATGCCCCTATATGTATTATTGCAGCATTAATCTGGATTATTAATCATAGATAAAAGTATAATGACCACAAAATTATAATCAAGAGCTAATAACAATTATTACACCAGTATGAATTTAAAAGTTGCACACTTTATAATGTAATTTGCGTAGGTTCTGACCGTGCCACCTTATTAGAAAATCAACTGTTCAGGTCTTTCGTCGTGCGATGTCTCTAAGAACTTCAGTTACTTTTTTCTTGGTCTGAGCATCAAATTTCAACTCAATTTTGTATGTAGTTGAATTGTTGAGTGTCTGCAGCATAAACTTGGCAGCTTCCAACATCGGGGTAGGTATTTTCCCAACAAAGTCACTTAGTGACGGTTTTGGTAAGCTACGACAAAACTGGTTACACTCATGTTTGTAGAAAAACATGACCATTCCTTCGACTCCCGTGTCAGTACATCCGTAGCTATTGTCCATTGACATTATAACTGGGTCGGTCAGGAAGAAACAGTTGTCCTTTCGCACTCCCTGTAGGTCAGCAACCATCAGTTCTCCCTTAGTGTGCACCCAGCTCCAGTGCATGAATGCAGGCATGGATTGAGATTCGCGTGACAAAAACCCATAGTTATTGCACCATTTCTTGTACTGGCCTTCAATGTAGTCTTCAACAATCACATGTTCTCCCAAATAAGGCCTAGTAGTTGGATTACCGCTGTAGACTTTTAAAACATCAACATCAGTAAAACGAACTGGATGGTCAGTTCCTGAGAAAGAGTTGAAACCTCCAGCTAACTCAGATGCTTTTGTATGCACCTTCAGAGTTGTATCCCAGTCAGAAGCTTCCCATGTGTATGACTCTTTTAGTTCCTTCACGACCATTTTTTTTCCTTGCTTCGATGGATGCTCTGTCCAGTTCCCTTCATAGGCAAATCGAAACCGTCCCTCATCAAAATGAGGTGTCTTAAAGGTTCCTTTCTTTGATGACATGGCCTTATAAGCCGTAAAGTATTCTCAGACTTAATTTAAAAATCAGCTGTATGTGAGAAACAGTCTGCTCCTTGCTGTTTTATAGACGTTTACACGGAAGTCTGTAACGGAACCCCAAAACTACATTTGTAGTATAATTAAGAGCTTGTATATATTTATGTCACTACAATTATGACAACTGTACTACTTGTGATAATACAACTGTACTGTATAAGCAGACAGGTGTCATCAACTGTTTCCTGGATCAGTGCTTACAATGCTCTTGCTTACTATGATGTAGTTTTTGTGCTGGGTTTTCCAGGGGCGGTTTTTCCTGACTGTTGCATAACATAACATCTAGCTGGAATGGTACCATTAAAACTTCCCATAAATTCAGGGCAGAAAATTAATTATCATTAAGACACATGTATAAATAAAATAGTTTGTTTTGTTCGATGAAAGCTTCGATGCTTTCTTCATACATCAGACAATAACAAGGTAGAGCCAATTCTTCTGTACAAGATGTAATGCACTAATCATCAGAGACAAGAAAGAGTCATTCCTAGTCACAAGCACAATTGCTGACCTAGCTTCTCATTTGAGGACATGTCTCAATGAGCAGCACATGCTCCACCCACTACCTAGACTCCACAATTAGTATCAAAAGAATCAAGCTGTACTGATATGTCACTATTAACTCGATGAGACAACTCACTACTCGAAATCTGAATATCAGAATATCTTATGAAACAGTTACGAGATGAGATAAGCTCATGACCTCCGATGGACTCCCAGTACAATGCTCCTCCTAGAATCTGTGCTTTATTGTGTAAGAACATGAACAGTGTGTTGCTGTACACTTTGATATAACCATATCCGAACATGGCAATGGCACCTCCATTTCTACCAATGTTAGCCGTAAAATTGACTAAGGATTTGAGCATAAATTTTAGACCAGCATCGAGACTAGCAATTCCAGTCCCATAGTTATTGGATACATTTAGTGTTCCATGAAATATTATATCAACAGAGTCAGTGTATATCGTTCCAATGCCGGCAGGTGCTCCCAACAAATCTGTATAATGAACAGTGTTCCCCTCAAAAGAGCAGTTTGTTAAATTTGGTTTTACACCAACTCCCTCGGTAGTTTCGTGCCATACAGCCATATCAATAGCTGAACCAAGACGAGCAGTGTTGTTGGTCCAACTACAGTTTATGAAAACAATGGAGTTGGTTGCTGTCAGTTCTCCAAGCTCAAGGGTTGTGTAGAATGATAATCCGCCTCCAAAATATGCCGTGTTGTTGTGAAATACGGTATCTGACATCATCACTTTATTGGCCTTTACCTTTCGAACTGTGAGCCCAGCAAAGTATACACGAGCTCCGCCTCCTCCTGTTCCTTCATAAGTGAACGCCTTGTAACTACAGCTGTTGTCAATGAAATGTGAGGAGAGAATTTGCACTGAATTGTTATTCGAGAAATCCTCAAAAATTGCTTCCATTCCAGCTCCCCAAACTGCTGAATTGTTCTGAAAGTGACTGTTTATTATAGTTATACTGTTGTTACTAGCAACGCCCTTGAAGAAAAGTGACAGACCACCACGCAATGCTGTATGCACCAGCTGGTATAATAAATGAGTCTTTAATATAGCTATCAGTCTCTGCAACATTTCCTGAAAATAAGCACTCGTAGAAGGTGTAGCTCGAATTGGAAGAGTGGTCACTTGAAGGAGTGAAGTTTTTCTTGAAACAATCTGTGCTTCCAGGGTTGCAATAAGGAAATTCAATATTCACTCCACCACCTCCAGCAAACTTTGATTTATTTCCAGGAAAATTTTCAGTAAAATTGCATCTTGTGAAGCTGTTTTGTCCCACAGTGCTGTACAATACCAGCCCAGTACCGTTGCTTTGTGTAACAGATACATTCTCCATTGTCACTTCAGTGCAGAACAAAAAATAAAGAGCCACCTGGAATTTTAGAAATCCATCTTTGTTCGGATTGCGACTGGTGCTGTTACGTACAGCTCCACATCCAACAAAACGTACATTTTGGAAAGAAATGCCTGTCGAGTTGAAAAAACCCACGCCAGCTCCAAGTTCTGGACACACAATTGTAGCAAACTTGCTGCCATTTTCCTGCTGTACTGTAACCACAAAAATTTCCTTTCCAATGAAGCTGTATGGATAGGTGATCTCGTAGTCACCTGGTTGTAGACGAATCGATACGTTGACGACTCTGATAGCACCTTGCAGTGCCATGTCCAGTGTACGGCACGGATGCTCTCCTATCCAGCAGCTTTCATTGTTAACTCCATGCCTAGGATCAACGTCTATCTGGTTAATACAGTTTCCAGTCGTTGATAGTAGTGCTATCAGCAGTAGCAGCATCTTTGTGCACACACATTGGAACGGTAAATGAGTAATGGAATGGGCGGAGCTAATAATTAGTCAAGTTTAGACAAAATTAATGATCCTGCATGAAGATAGAGAATTATCAAAGCGCATACTGCATACATTCATCACATGTTCACTGTTCTATTGTATCTGCTGCCTTAATTTTTTTTATTTCATTTCAAAATGTGAATAGCAACCAGTGCTAATTATAGGATGAAGAGAGAAGAGACTTCAAATAAATTATGAGAGAGAATGAGCTGATTCAATAGAAACAGGAGACTATTCCAGAGTTTGATTGATGATGGATAAAATGAATTAAAATATGATGATGACTTGCAACGAATTGGATAAGATTGAATGGAGAATAATTACGGGAAAAATAATATGGAATAGGTAGGAGGAGATTGAAGTGGAGAATTGATTGAATGAGAAAGATGATTTTTTTAACTTGAAAATTGTTAGAATTTTGGCAGATCTCCTTCGTTGTGCCAAAGTTATAATGCTTAGGGAAGAAAGAAGGAAGTTGTAGTCTGTGGACCATGATTTTAAAACCGGTTTTAGGGCAAAACCGAAGGAGAACTGAAAATTTGCAGACAGTGTTGGTATGTGTTAGACGACTCAAACTATGTATCGGTTACGGTGTTGTAAATAAAAAATACAGCAATTCTAGCTTTATAAGTATTTAAAATTATTGGATTGAAATCTGCTACACTCCCTTCCTGCTCCTATTGATTCCTCAAGGTTTATCCTTCTTTCTATAGTGTTCTTGACAGCACTTGAGTTCATCTGTGCTCAGGCTCCTCTCCGACTGAAGGGGCTCCTAAGTAGTCTATGGTATGCTCTACTTGCTACTAACTATCTTGTTGTTGAAGTTCCAGAGCTGTTTACTGTCAGTAGTTTGAGTTGGACAATAATTCATGCAGTCAAAGCATTTGCTATCTTTCTGTCTCTGATGATCTACATGTGGGTCTCCAATCGCTACCAATACCGACTACGAGATGAGGTTGTGAATGAGATGAAGAGAAATGAGGAATATGAAAGAGAAAATGCTGCTGAGTGTATTAATATAAGAGTTAAAGTCATAAAACACATTATGCATGGCGCTGTTATAGCTGATAGCTATAATAGCACAAAAATTCAATAAAGCATCTACTACAGAACCACATGCACAATAACAAGCTACGAAGTGACACTTTCAGTTTTAATAGTTAATCATACCTGGTATCTAACTTATTGTAACTTTTTGTATTCATACATTACATGTGAATGTTATTGTTATTGTTACATGTAAATGATGTATCTTTTGCAGTACAATTTGAATAGCCAGCTAATGGTTTGAGATTTTTTTGATGAGTGATGAGTGATCATGTGGTTTATATGGTCTCAGCAGAGAAAGTGTATCACCTGTTGAGTGGTACAATCACTAACAATACAACATTTTACTATGTAGTGATATGTACGCACTTTTTATCGTTCATTCTTTCTATCCGTACATGATATATTATGCCTAAATTTATAAACATATAATGCAAAGTTATACAAACCGTGCATAGTGAATGATGCATAAGTAAACAAAGCTCCTTGAAAGGTGCATGATAATATCAGTTCAGTTTTGCATGGTAATATGGAGAACAAGACAGCCTACCTGATAGTGTTATGCTGTTTCCTATTACATGTGACTGTGATAGGATCTGATGTTGCCTTGTACCACACAGTAGCTCATGATGGAACTCTTGTCTACTTGTTGAGTCAAGCTGTGGCTTATCTTCTCTACCCTTTGCTTGGATGGCTGGCTGATGTATACTTTACCAGATACAAGTTTGTACTGTTTTCCTTTATTGCCACTATAGTGGCCACTTTGCTCACAATGATCACATCCGTCTTGTTCTTGCATTTTTATGAATATAGAGAGCTAATGGCACTAGGAGGAACAGGTGTAGCAATTGGTCTTGTTGGAATTGGTTTGTTTGAATCGACTGCTATTCAATTCGGTATGGATCAGATGATGGAGGCCTCCTCAGACCAGCTCAGTACCTTCATCCACTGGTACAATTGGAGCTGCAGTATAGGTCAAGTTATTTGCATGTATATTGTATCTGGAGTGCTCGAATACTATAGTCACTGCAATTTAGTGATGAACTTGGGACTACCAGAAGAGATCAGAAATGTCTTGCACCCACATTACTTCACTATTGTATCTGCATCAGTACTAATGATTGCTACATTACAGCTGGTGTGTGCATGTGTCAGTCTGTGCTTACTGGTCTACTATAAAAAGCACTTAAATGTAGATCGAACTGGTGAAAATCTCCTCAAGCTTATCCACAAGGTACTAAAGTATGCTTGGAACCATACATGTCCTGAGAGGCGCAGTGCCTTCACCTACTGGGAGGAGGACATTCCTTCACGCATTGACCTTGGGAAGAGCAAGTATGGTGGTCCATTCACCACTGAAGAAGTAGAGGACACTAAGACATTCTTTAGCATTCTCCTACTCCTCTTGTCAATGATCGGCTTTCATCTATCAGGTCATGGTTATTCTATTGAGATTGAACTGATGAAAGACCAATGCCCCTCTCATTGGTTAATGGTTATCAATGGAGATCCATTAATATGTACGTTTTTCACAGTCATCATTGGTGTTCCATTGTATGAGGTAGTGAGGAAGTGTTGTCCTAACTACAACCCTAGTATGCTGAAGAGGATGGGATTAGGATTGTTCTGTTGCCTCATCAAAGAAGCTGTCACTTTAATCATTCAAACAACAATGAATGGAAATGGATCGTGTAAACATTTTGATAACAATACAATTGATTCTTGTTATTTTATGTCAATCGATCTCAATATTAATGGCACTTGTCAGTCTATTTCAAATGCCACTAACAACTTATTCTATTGTGATCAAAACAACACTCCCTTCCCGCTTCTATTGATTCCTAATATACTTCAAGGTTTATCTTTCTTTCTAGTGTTCATGACAGCACTTGAGTTCATCTGTGCTCAGGCTCCTCTCCGGCTGAAGGGACTCCTAATCGGTATATGGTACTCTCTATCGGCTACTAATTATCTTGTTGTTGGAATCCCAGAGCTGTTTACTGTCAGTAGTTTGAGTTGGACAATATTTCATGCAGTCAAATCATTTGCTATCTTTCTGTCTCTGATGATCTACATGTGGGTCTCCAACTGCTACCAATACCGACTAAGAGATGAGGTTGTGAATGAGCAATTCCTCGTGGAAGAAATATATGAGAGAGAACTGAACATAGCAGAGGAATATGAAAGAGCAAATGCTGCAGAGTGTGCTGATCTAAGAGATGAATCAAATGAAAGCCATGAATCACGTTATGGTGCTATTTAGTTGATAACAACATAATAAAAAAAAACTAACTAAGTACTACTTAGCTATTTGTATCGATAAGTGTTTCTTGTCAGAAAGACTTTGCTGTAAACAGCTCAGTGGAAGGTTGATTCTTCACTGTATTCACGTTGCTGTTGGTATGAGTATTAACATAAAGTTAGATAAATTGAAATTCATGAAAAACGTTATGGTGCTATGTCTGATAACAGCACTATCAGATGGGCATTGATAAGTAAGCAAGAATCAATAAGCAATGTCGTACATTGCATGGGCATACTCCTTGAGTCTAGCTATTAATAATTGAACTACTCTGTTATTGTAAATAAATCTATAGTGTATAAGCTGTGGGTATAGAGTAGTCACATAGCTATGAAGAATAAGGCAGCCTACCTGATCGTGCTGTGCTGTTTACTACAGCACATGTCGGTGATAGGGAGTGATATTGCCTTGTACCACACAGTAGCTCATGATGGAACTCTTGTCTACTTGTTGAGTCAAGCTGTGACTTATCTTCTCTACCCTTTGCTTGGATGGCTGGCTGATGTATACTTTACCAGATACAAGTTTGTACTCCTTTCATCCATCGTTACTATAGTGGGTGCTGTGCTCACAATAATCACATCTGTCTTGTTCTTGTTCAATGAACACAGAGAAATATTTATTCTGGGAGCAATAGGTGTAATTATTGGTCTTATTATTTTATTTTTTTTAATGATAATTTTGCATATGGATGCATGGAATACACAATAGCAAAAAATTGGGATTGTTTGGTTTGTTTGAATCAACTGCTATTCAATTTGGTATGGATCAGATGATGGAGGCCTCCTCAGACCAGCTCAGTACCTTCATCCACTGGTACAATTGGAGCTGCAGTATAGGTCAAGTTATTAGTGTATACATTCTGTCTGGAGTTCTAGAATACTTTAGTTACTGCACCATAAAGATAAACTTGGAACAGCCAGAAGAGATCAGGAATGCTTTGCACCCACATTACTTTACTATTGCATTTACAGCAGTACTTATAATGGCTACATTACAGCTGGTGTGTGCATGTGCTGGTCTGTGCTTACTGGTCTACTATAAAAAGCACTTAAATGTAGATCGAACTGGTGAAAATCTTCTGAAAATTATCCACAAGGTACTGAAATATGCTTGGAACCACAAATGTCCTGAGAGGCGCAGTGCCTTCACCTACTGGGAGGAGGACATTCCCTTCACGCATTGACCTTGGGAAGAGCAAGTATGGTGGTCCATTCACCACTGAAGAAGTAGAGGACACTAAGACATTCTTTAGTATTCTCCTACTCCTCTTGTCAATGATCGGCTTTCATCTATCAGGTCATGGTTATTCTATTGAGATTGAACTGATGAAAGACCAATGTCCCTCTCATTGGATGATGCGAATCTTTGGTGATCCCTTACTCCCTATTTACTCAACAGTCATCATTGGTGTTCCATTGTATGAGGTAGTGAGGAAGTGTTGTCCTAACTATAACCCTAGTATGCTGAAGAGGATGGGATCAGGATTGTTCTGTTGCCTCATCAAAGAAGCTATTGCCATAATCATTCAAACAACAATGAATGGAAATGGGTCTTGCAAACATTTTGATGACAACCCTATTGATTCATGTTATTTTATGACAGTCAATATCAATATTAATGGGACTTGTCAGTCTATTTCGAATGCCACTAATAACTTATTCTATTGTGATCAAAACAACACTCCCTTCCTGCTACTATTGATTCCTAATATACTTCAAGGTTTATCTTTCTTTCTAGTTTTCATGACAGCACTTGAGTTCATCTGTGCTCAGGCTCCTCTCCGACTGAAGGGACTCCTAATCGGTATATGGTATGCTCTAACTATATTCTTGTTGGAATATCCCAGAGCTGTTTACTGTCATTAGTTTGAGTTGGACGATATTTCATGCAGTCAAAGCATTTGCTATCTTTCTGTCTCTGATGATCTACATGTGGGTCTCCAACCGCTACCAATACCGACTAAGAACTTGCCTTTTGTATATCTCTTCCACGAGGAATTGCTCATTCACAACCTCATGGTTGTGAATGAGCAATTCCTCGTGGAAGAGATATACAAAAGGCAATTGAATTTGGCAGCAAGTTGTTTTAGGTACAATTAAAGGTACAAAAGGTGCAATTAAAGCTGCATGTGTTGGTCAATTAAAGCTGTGCATAGGAGCTCTAGAATACTTCAGTCACTGAAAGAAATTTCTTGCACACACATGCATTACTGCATTTACAACAGTACTGTTTCTATATTTTTGGTCGTAGTCTGAGACTTGTTGTCTAAATCTCTACATTTGTTGTAAGCAAGAGCATTGTAAGCACTGCATGTTGCAGGAAACAAGTTGTCTACAATTATGACAAATGTACTATCTGTGTTATAATAATAGTTTACTGTATACTGTATGACGTGTTTGTCATTTAGTGGCAGAATTTATTTGTAGTGTCAACATGTAGTGCTTACAATGAATGCTCTTGTTTACTACAAATGTAGTTTTAGGGTTTTCCAGTGGTGGTTTACCTGGGTTTTTCCTGACCAGCTAATAGTTATGGTTGGCAGAGTGAGTGCATGTGATGACATGGATATGGAAAGCATCCAGGCAAGAAGGCAGATGCTTGTTGGATATCTGCATCCATATCAAATGTGATGTCCTTTTCAGAGATGGAGTTGACAGTGAGATCCATAGAACATCAACATCACATGTATAAGCAGCATGCATGATCACCAGAGACTGATGAGATGTAGCATAAGACATGGGAGAGAAAGAGCGACTGGTGTAGCAAATAAGACTATTAATTTCAGAGCAGTATATACACTGCAAAGCACTATGATTTTATAGCATGATCATGTCAATACTTGGTTCTATATCTATTAGGCTCACCATGAATGCATGTTGTCTTAGTATAGTATAATGTTATCACTGACATAGTAGTTGTGACTATGCTACAGGTTTAACATAACTATAATTTTATATGTCACTAAAATTATTGCTTACTATTTTGGGGGGTTCCAGTGGTGATTTCCCTGGGTTTTTCCCCTATTTTAGCCTTGTATATGCTGACTATATAGTTCTAATGCAAGTATCTTTGAGCAAGGCTCTCAAACTGATGTCTTTCCCCTCAGTATTCACTCAATTAAAGAGTTATGAATGCCCCTATATGTATTATTGCAGCATTAATCCAGTTTATTTATCATAGATAAAAGTATAATAACCACAAAATTATAATCAAGAGCTAATAACAATTATAACACCAGTATGAATTTAAAAGTTGCACACTTTATAATGTAATTTGCGTAGGTTCTGACACCTTATTAGGAAATCAACTGTTCAGGTCTTTTGTCGTGCGATGTCTCTAAGAACTTCAGTTACTTTTTTCTTGGTCTGAGCATCAAATTTCAACTCAATTTTGTATGTAGTTGAATTGTTGAGCATCTGCAGCATAAACGTGGCAGATTCCAACATCGGGGTAGGTATTTTCCCAACAAAGTCACTTAGTGACGGTTTTGGTAAGCTACGACAAAACTGGTTACACTCATGTTTGTAGAAAAACATGACCATTCCTTCGACTCCTGTGTCAGTACATCCATAGCTATTGTCCATTGACATTATAACTGGGTCGGTCAGGAGGAAACAGTTGTCCTTTCGCACTCCCTGTAGGTCAGCAACCATCAGTTCTCCCTTAGTGTGCACCCAGCTCCAGTGCATGAACGCAGGCATGGATTGAGATTCGCGTGACAAAAACCCATAGTTATTGCACCATTTCTTGTACTGGCCTTCAATGTAGTCTTCAGTAATCACATATTCTCCCAACTTAGGCCTAGTAGTTGGATCACAGCGGCTGGTAACTTTTAAAACATCAACCTCAGTGAAACGAATTGGATGGTCAGTTCCTGAGAAAGAGTTGAAGCCTCTAGCCAATTCAGTTGCTTTTGTATGCACCTTTAGAGTTGTATCCCAGTCAGAGGCTTCCCATGTGTACGAATCTTTTTTTTCCTTCACGACCATTTTTTTCCCTCGCTTCGATGGATGCTTTGTCCAGTTCCCTTCATAGGCAAATCGAAACCGTCCCTCATCAAAATGAGGTGTCTTAAAGGTTGCTGTCTTTGATGACATAGCTTATAAGCCATAAAGTATTCTCAGATTTAATGTAAAAAATCAGCTTTATGTGAGAAACAGTCTGCTCCTTGCTGTTTTATAGAGATTATGATGGGAGTCTGTAAACAGGAAATCCCCAAAACTACATTTGTAGTGTAATTAAGAGCATTGTATAAATTTATGTCACTACAAATATGACAAATGTACTGCTTGTGATAATACAACCGTACTGCATAAGCGGACAGCTGTCATAATTGTAGTGAGAAAATATATTTGCAGTGTCAACTTGTTTCCTGGATCAGTGCTTACAATGCTCTTGCTTACTATGATGTGGTTTTTGTGGTGGGTTTTCCAGGGGCGGTTTTCCTGACTGTTGCATAACATAACATCTAGCTGGAATGGCACCATTAAAACTTTACATGATTTCATGGCAGTAAATTAAGACACATGTATAAATAATATAGTTTATTTTTGTTCAATGAAAGCTTCGAGTCTTTCTTCATGCATCAGGCAATAACAAGGAAGGAGAAATAGGTAGAGCCAATTCTTCTTTACAAGATGCACTAATCATCAGAGACAAGAAAGAATCATTCATATTCACAAGCTTCTCCCTACCTATCTCTGACCTAGCTTCTCGTTTGAGGACATGTCTCAATGAGCAGCTAGCACAAGCTCCACCCACTACCTGGACTCCACAATCATAATGATTAGATTTACAATGAACGGAAATGGATCGTGCAAACATTTTGATAACAATACATGTTATTTTATGATAATTCATATCGATATCAATGGCACTTGTCAGTCTATTTCAAATGCCACTAATAACTTATTGTATTGTGATCAAAACAACACTCCCTTCCTGCTACTATTGATTCCTAATATACTTCAAGGTTTATCTATCTTTCTAGTGTTCATGACAGCACTTGAGTTCATCTGTGCTCAGGCTCCTCTCCGACTGAAGGGACTCCTAATTGGCCTATGGTATTCTCTATTGGCTACTAACTATCTTGTTGTTGAAGTCCCAGAGCTGTTTACTGTCAGTAGTTTGAGTTGGACAATATTTCATTCAGTCAAAGCATTTGCTATCTTTCTGTCCTTGATGATCTACATGTGGGTCTCAAACCGCTACCAATACCGACTAAGAGATGAGGTTGTGAATGAGCGATTCCTCGTGGAAGAGATATACGAGAGAGAACTGAACTTAGCAGAGGAATATGAAAGAGCAAATGCAGCAGAGTGTGTTGATCTAAGCGATGAATCAAATGAAAGCCATGAATCACGTTGTGGTGCTATTTACAACATAATAAAAAAGCTAACTAAGTACTACTTAGCTGATAAGTATTTCCTGTCAGAAAGACTTTGTTGTAAACAGTGGAAGGTTGATTCTTCACTGTATTCACATTGCTGTTGGTATGAGTATTAACATAAAGTTAGATAAATTGAAATTCATGAAAAACGTTATGGTGCTATGTCTGATAACAGCACTATCAGATGGGCATTGATAAGTAAGCAAGAATCAATAAGCAATGTCGTACATTGCATGGGCATACTCCTTGAGTCTAGCTATTAATAATTGAACTACTCTGTTATTGTAAATAAGTCTATAGTGTATAAGCTGTGGGTATAGAGTAGTCACATAGCTATGAAGAATAAGGCAGCCTACCTGATCGTGCTGTGCTGTTTACTACAGCACATGTCGGTGATAGGGAGCGATATTGCCTTGTACCACACAGTAGCTCATGATGGAACTCTTGTCTTCTTGTTGAGTCAAGCTGTGACTTATCTTCTCTACCCTTTGCTTGGATGGCTGGCTGATGTATACTTTACCAGATACAAGTTTGTACTCCTTTCATCCATCTTTACTATAGTGGGTACTGTGCTCACAATAATCACATCTGTCTTGTTCTTGTTTAATGAACACAGAGAAATATTTATTCTTGGAGCAATAGGTGTAATTATTGGTCTTATTGGGATTGGTTTGTTTGAATCAACTGCTATTCAATTCGGTATGGATCAGATGATGGAGGCCTCCTCAGACCAGCTCAGTACCTTCATCCACTGGTACAATTGGAGCTGCAGTATAGGTCAAGTTATTAGTGTGTACATTCTGTCTGGAGTTCTAGAATACTTTAGTTACTGCACCATAAAGATAAACTTGGAACAGCCTGAAGAGATCAGGAATGCTTTGCACCCACATTACTTTACTATTGCATTTACAGCAGTACTTATTATGGCCACGTTACAGCTGGTGTGTGCATGTGTTGGTCTGTGCTTACTGGTCTACTATAAAAAGCACTTGAATGTTGATCAAACTGGTGAAAATCTCCTCAAGCTTATCCACAAGGTACTAAAGTATGCTTGGAACCATACATGTCCTGAGAGGCGCAGTGCCTTCACCTACTGGGAGGAGGACATTCCTTCACGCATTGACCTTGGGAAGAGCAAGTATGGTGGACCGTTCACCACTGAAGAAGTAGAGGACACAAAGACATTCTTCAGTATTCTCCTACTCCTCTTGTCAATGATCGGCTTTCATCTATCAGGTCATGGTTATTCTATTGAGATTGAACTGATGAAAGACCAATGTCCCTCTCATTGGGTAATGCGAATCTTTGGTGATCCCTTACTCCCTATTTACTCAACAGTCATCATTGGTGTTCCATTGTATGAGGTAGTGAGGAAGTGTTGTCCTAACTACAACCCTAGTATGCTGAAGAGGATGGGATTAGGATTGTTCTGTTGTCTTGTTAGGGAGAGTATAGCTATAATGATTAGATTTACAATGAATGAAAGTGGGTCCTGCAAACATTTTGATGACAACCCTATTGATTCATGCTATTTTATGACAGTCGATCTCAACATTAATGGCACTTGTCGGTCTATTTCAAATGCCACTAATAACTTATTCTATTGTGATCAAAACAACACTCCCTTCCTGCTACTATTGATTCCTAATATACTTCAAGGTTTATCTTTCTTTCTAGTGTTCATGACAGCACTTGAGTTCATCTGTGCTCAGGCTCCTCTCCGACTGAAGGGACTCCTAATCGGTATATGGTACTCTCTATTGGCTACTAACTATCTTGTTGTTGAAGTTCCAGAGCTGTTTACTGTCAGTAGTTTGAGTTGGACAATATTTCATGCAGTCAAAGCATTTGCTATCTTTCTGTCTCTGATGATCTACATGTGGGTCTCAAACCGCTACCAATACCGACTAAGAGATGAGGTTGTGAATGAGCAATTCCTCGTGGAAGAGATATTTGAGAGAGAGCTGAACTTAGCAGAGGAATATGAGAGAGACAAGTGTCTTCAGTGTGTCAATGTGAGAGATAAAGCAATTGGAACTAGTGGATCACTTTATGGTGCTATGAATAGTTAATCAATGATTTAGCCATAGAACACGTGCACTGTTTGTATGACTCTCATGTAGTTTATTTTCCACTTGAATTCATTATTTATAATAACTGATCATGTTTTTGTATCATGATTGCCTCTCTTCAGAACAATACACATTGAGAATGTTTGAAAATTTACACAATTGCATGCAATATTACTGCAGGTAGTAGAGACAGTGAGGAATAAAAGGATTGTTTGTTCCTGCACACTTTCCGCTGTTGTTCACAGCTGCACACACCATCTATTGTTCATTAAGTCAAGTAGTCATTGTTTTAGAAAGTCTCACAAGCCTAGTTATACATGTCTATAGTTAATATGCTGTAACTGCACATAGCCACGCTGCTTTCTTGTTTCTTACATTTGTAAGAATAATTATCATGAAGAACAAAGCTGTCTACCTGATTGTGTCGTGCTGTTTCTTATTACACGTGACTGTGTATGGAACTGATGTCGCTTTGTACCACACAGTAGCTCATGATGGAACTCTTGTCTACTTGTTGAGTCAAGCTGTGACTTATCTTCTCTACCCTTTGCTTGGATGGCTGGCTGATGTATACTTTACCAGATACAAGTTTGTACTCCTTTCATTCATTGCTACCATAGTGGCCACTTTACTCACATTCATCACATCAGTCTTGTTTATACTGTATAACGAGTATCGAGGCCTATTCTATCTTGGAGGAATAGGTGTAGCAATTGGTCTTATTGGGATTGGTTTGTTTGAATCAACTGCTATTCAATTCGGTATGGATCAGATGATGGAGGCCTCCTCAGACCAGCTCAGTACCTTCATCCACTGGTACAATTGGAGCTGCAGCACAGGTCAAGTTATTAGTGTATTTATCTCAGCAGGAGTCATAGAATACTTTAGTCACTGCACTATAGATTTCAAATATAATACTAGTCAAACATTTTATGACACAATACACCCACATTACTTTACCGTTGCATCTGTAGTAGTGTTCATGATGACTACTTTACAGCTGGTGTGTGTATGTGCTGGTCTGTGCTTACTGGTCTACTATAAAAAGCACTTGAATGTTGATCAAACTGGTGAAAATCTCCTCAAGCTTATTCACAATGTACTGAAATATGCTTGGAACCATACATGTCCTGAGAGGCGCAGTGCCTTCACCTACTGGGAGGAAGACATTCCCTCACGCATTAATCTTGGGAAGAGCAAGTATGGTGGACCGTTCACCACTGAAGAAGTGGAAGACACAAAGACATTCTTCAGTATTCTCCTACTCCTCTTGTCAATGATCGGCTTTCATCTATCAGGTCATGGTTATTCTATTGAGATTGAACTGATGAAAGACCAATGCCCCTCTCATTGGATAATGGTGACCTTTGCTGATCCATTGCTTCTACTTTACTTAACAGTCATCATTGGAGTTCCATTGTATGAGGTAGTGAGGAAGTGTTGTCCTAACTATAACCCTAGTATGCTGAAGAGGATGGGATTAGGATTGTTTTGTTGCCTCATTAAAGAAGCTATTACCATAGTCATTCAAACAACAATGATTGGAAATGGATCGTGCGAACATTTTGATAACAATACAATTGATTCTTGTCTTTTTATGTCAATCGATCTCAATATTAATGGCACTTGTCAGTCTATTTCAAATGCCACTAACAACTTATTCTATTGTGATCAAAACAACACTCCCTTCCTGCTACTATTGATTCCTAATATACTTCAAGGTTTATCTTTCTTTCTAGTGTTCATGACAGCACTTGAGTTCATCTGTGCTCAGGCTCCTCTCCGACTGAAGGGACTCCTAATCATGCAGTATATGGTACTCTCTATTGGCTACTGACTATCTTCTTGTTGGAATCCCAGAGCTGTTTACTGTCAGTAGTTTGAGTTGGACAATATTTCATGCAGTCAAAGCATTTGCTATCTTTATGTCTCTGATGATCTACATGTGGGTCTCCAACCGCTACCAATACCGACTAAGAGATGAGGTTGTGAATGAGCGATTCCTTGTGGAACAGATATACGAAAGGCAATTGAATTTGGCAGCAGAAGATCATGAAGAAGAGCATGAAGAAGAAAAAGAAGAAGAAAATGAGAACTTCTATCATAACATGACCTGTTATGGCACTATAAGTGCAAGCACTCATTGTCGTAAAATCAGTTAAAATTATTGTTTGTTAAAAAAAATTTAAATCAAGAAGTAGGTGGAGCTTGTATCAGACCCATATGCATCATGGACGGCGACACGATGAGCAGAATGTTTTCTCAGCCGACGGAGGGCCCGTATTGCTTTAACTACACTAGTGGATGCAGTTACTACACTTTTGTGAGTTTGTTTGATCCGTGCACCGCAGTTTGAACACGTGCATACGACACAATCATGTTTATATGTTGGTGTATCAATCGTTTTCTTCAGACAGCATGCAATGTGTCAGAACTCCATCCCGACAGCCGCTACGGTGACACTAGTGCAGTATGGGTACTCATATCCGCCATCATAGTCTTCTTCATGGTATACCACGTGCATGTGTTTGAAGTGATTCTGATGTGTTGTTAATTTGTCGTCCACATGCAGAAAGCAGGATTCATGCTTGTAGAAATTTCCTTTGCACAGAATATTGTTGAGAAGCGTCACGTGGTAGTAGTGGTAAGCGTTTAGTTATAACATTGCTCTTCCAATCCTTTCTTTCTCTCTTCAGAAATATTTGGACGTTTTCGCAAGCTCATTTGGATTTTTTCTCATTGGTTTCGATGCAATATCGTATTACAGTTCTCCGCAAGGCAAGGAACCCACATTTTTTCAAATCACTGATCCTGTTCTCTGGTTCTTCAAGGTACGATCATGCGTTTAAGTATGCCTCTCTTTCATTCGTTTTCCAGTTTACGTTCGCAAGCAATGCAGCTACCATCATTGGTGGGTGCCTGGTAACTAACAAGTACAAGATGAGGCTACCAGCTGCCTTCATCAGTGCATTTGTTATCAGTGTGAGTTTATACTACAAATATACAGCCTGTAGTAACATGGTCACTGCTAGGTTTGTTATCATAACTGTATCATTGTGCTATACTATACTACTTATTTTCAGTATAGATTGTCTGACCATAATTCCCCAGTCCCTTGCTAAAAGCATTCTCACTACTTGCAAGTTTCCTTACTATGTTTCTTTCTCAGGGCATTATCCATCCATTGATAGCCCGGTTGATCTGGTCCGACCGGAAAGAGTCGCTGTCTCCATATCGATTCTGCAGCAACACTACTATGTATGCTAAAACTCAAGGCTTCAATTGTGTGGAAGAACTATCTTTCCCTGAACGCCTCTATGTGCTGGATTTTGCCGGTGGGGGTGCGGTACATCTGCTGGGTGAGCAAACCAGTGTTATGGCGTGTTCACAATAATTGCTTCTTAGTTGTATACTAATTCGCATCGTGTTGCATGGTTGCTATTAAGATGAATTTGATTGCTGTTCTTGTGGTAGAGTGCAAAGCGACA
Source organism: Haliclona indistincta (assembly GCA_964017065.1). Classification (NCBI taxonomy): domain Eukaryota; kingdom Metazoa; phylum Porifera; class Demospongiae; order Haplosclerida; family Chalinidae; genus Haliclona; species Haliclona indistincta. The sequence goes on from OZ024784.1 coordinate 17,710,601, forward strand.
ATGTAGTGATGCCAAGCAATTCTTAATGAACAGATTTCACAAAACCCTCGGCGTGTCATGCACATTATAGTGGTTTGGAGCAGCTATAGTGCCAACCTGCTAGCTATGTAGTGCTAACCAGAAGACATGTGAGTAGGTAGCCATTGCTGTAGTGTAGGCTCTTTCTTGAAATGTCTACGCACCCTCAGAGCTGTCCTGCAGTTTAGATGGAATCTACAAGCACCTAGGTAGTCAACTATGGGTGCTTTTGTAGTCAGAGAGGTCTAAGATGGCCGTCAAGGTAAGCCAGCCATAACTCGAGAATGAAAGCACTTTAGGAGACACATTGCAAGCCATTGTCGTGCTTATCATGCTCATAACCTTACCAGTGCGTAGAAGTGATCGCTGATCTCTGCAGCTCGATGGACAGAATGAATGAACAAATAGATTTCACCATAGATAATATATACTACGTAACCGGGATAAGAAACTTAAAAAACCGGATGTGCAGATGCGTGTTGCGCTGCCGTGACGTAATATGACGTGTACGAGTTGGATAAAATGCACAACTGGAACGTTTTAATGGCTACTACTCTCGCTACTACTACATCTATCTCGACGGAAATCAGTTGTGAATTAGAGGAACTCAAGAAGAATATGGTACTATGGTAATATGGTATATGGTACTCTCTATTGGCTACTAACTATCTTGTTGTTGAAGTTCCAGAGCTGTTTACTGTCAGTAGTTTGAGTTGGACAATATTTCATTCAGTCGAAGCATTTGTTATCTTTCTGTCTCTGATGATCTACATGTGGGTCTCCAACCGCTACCAATACCGACTAAGAGATGAGGTTGTGAATGAGCAATTCCTCGTGGAAGAGATATACGAGAGAGAGCTGAACTTAGCAGAGGAATATGAGAAAGACAAGTGTCTTCAGTGTGTCAATGTAAGAGATAAAGCAATTGGAAGTAGTGGATCACTTTATGGTGCTATGAATAGCTAATCAATGATTGAGCCATACAGCATACTAACTATAGACATAACTAGGCTTGTAGGACTTTCTAAAACAATGACTACTTGACTTAATGAACAATAGATGGTGTGTGCAGCTGTGAACAACAGCGGAGAGTGTGCAGGAACAAACAATCCTCACTGTCTCTACTACCTGCAGTAATAATTGAATGCAATTGTGTAAATTTGTAAACATTCTCAATGTGTATTATTCTGATGAGAGTCAATCATGATACAAAAACATGATCAGTTATTATAAATAATGAATTCAAGTCGAAAATAAACTACATGGGAGTCATACATACAGTGCATGTGTGTCTAACTGCACATAGCCACGCTGCTTTCTTGTTTCTTACATTTGGAAGAATATCATGAAGAACAAAGCTGTCTACCTGATTGTGTCGTGCTGTTTCTTATTACACGTGACTGTGTATGGAACTGATGTCGCTTTGTACCACACAGTTGATCATGATGTAACTCTTGTCTACTTGTTGAGTCAAGCTGTGACTTATCTTCTCTATCCTTTGCTTGGATGGCTGGCTGATGTATACTTTACCAGATACAAGTTTGTACTCCTTTCATTCATTGCTACCATAGTGGCCACTTTACTCACATTAATCACATCTGTCGTGTTTGTGCTGCATAACAACGATCGAGAGGTACACTATCTTGGAGGAATAGGTGTAGCTATTGGTCTTATTGGGATTGGTTTGTTTGAATCAACTGCTATTCAATTCGGTATGGATCAGATGATGGAGGCCTCCTCAGACCAGCTCAGTACCTTCATCCACTGGTACAATTGGAGCTGCAGTATAGGTCAAGTCATTAGTGTATTTATCTCAGCAGGAGTCATAGAATACTTTAGTCACTGCACTATAGATCTCAACTATAATACTAGTCAAACATTTTATGATACAATACACCCATTTTACTCTACCGTTGCATCTGTAGCAGTGTTCATAATGACTACTTTACAGCTGGTGTGTGTATGTGCTGGTCTGTGCTTACTGGTCTACTATAAAAAGTACTTGAATGTAGATCGAACTGGTGAAAATCTTCTGAAAATTATCCACAAGGTACTAAAGTATGCTTGGAAACACAAATGCCCTGAGAATCGCAGTGCCTTCACCTACTGGGAGGAGGACATTCCTTCACGCATTGACCTTGGGAAGAGCAAGTATGGTGGTCCATTCACCACTGAAGAAGTAGAGGACACTAAGACATTCTTTGGTATTCTGCTACTCCTCTTGTCAATGATCGGCTTTCATCTATCAGGTCATGGTTATTCTATTGAGATTGAACTGATGAAAGACCAATGTCCCTCTTATTGGGTAATGCAAATCTTTGGTGATCCCTTACTCCCTATTTACTTAAAACTTCACATAAATTCAGGGCAGCAAATTAAGACACATGTATAAATAAATAGTTTGTTTTTGTTCAATGAAAGCTTCGAGGCTTTCTTCATGCATCAGACAATAACAAGGAAGGAGAAATAGGTAGAGCCAATTCTTCTTTACAAGATACACTAATCATCAGAGACAAGAAAAAGTCATTCATAATCACAAGCTTCTCGCTACCTATCTATGACCTAGCTTCTCATTTGAGGACATGTCTCAATGAGCAGCACATGCTCCACCCACTACCTGGACTCCACAATCATAATGATTAGATTTACAATGAACAGAAATGGATCGGCCAAACATTTTGATAACAATACATGTTATTTTATGATAATTCATATCGATATCAATGGCACTTGTCAGTCTATTTCAAATATGCCACTAACAATTTATTCAATTGTGATCAAAACAACACTCCCTTCCTGTTACTATTGATTCCTAATATACTTCAAGGTTTGTCTTTCTTTCTAGTGTTCATGACAGCACTTGAGTTCATCTGTGCTCAGGCTCCTCTCCGACTGAAGGGACTCCTAATCGGTACATGGTATGCTCTATTGGCTACTAACTATATTGTGGTCTAAATAATTAGCTTATAACACAATAATAAACTAGTACTTGGTCAAGCAGAATATGATAGGTGATACAGAAAATAAACAAAGAAAATAATAGGTGATACAGAAAATAAAAAAATAAAAAAATTATAGCATTAAGTTCAGTCCCGCTCCATCCTCCATACCGACACCACTTCTCCATTTCACTCTAGAGCCTCTCACACAATACTTTGTTGCTCTCAGTATCGCAAAAGACAATCTTGTTCTCATCCATCCCATAACTTCAGCGTATGGCTTGTCCCACTTTCTTGAAAGCTTATCAGCAAATTTCTGAAGTGTGAGGTCTGCTAACTATCTTGTTGTTGAAGTTCCAGAGCTGTTTACTGTCAGTAGTTTGAGTTGGACAATATTTCATTCAGTCAAAGCATTTGCTATCTTTTTGTCTCTGATGATCTACATGTGGGTCTCCAACCGCTACCAATACCGACTAAGAGATGAGGTTGTGAATGAGCAATTCCTCGTGGAAGAGATATACAAGAGAGAGCTGAACTTAGCAGAGGAATATGAAAGAGCAAATGCTGCAGAGTGTGCTGATCTAAGAGATGAATCAAATGAAAGCCATGAATCACGTTATGGTACTATTTAGTTGATAACAACATAATAAAAAAAAGCTAACTAAGTACTACTTAGCTAATTGTATTTATAAGTGTTTCCTGTCAGAAAGACTTTGTTGTAAATGTCACAGTGGAAGGTTGATTCTTCACTGTATTCACATTGCTGTTGGTATGAGTATTAACATAAAGTTAGATAAATTGAAATTCATGAAAAACATTATGGTACTATATCTGACAACAGCACTATCAGATGGGCATTGATAAGTAAGCAAGAATCAATAAGCAATGTCGTTGCATGGGCATACTCCTTGAGGCTAGCTATTAATAATTGAACTACTCTGTTATTGTAAATAAGTCTATAGTGTATAAGCTGTGGGTATAGAGTAGTCACATAGCTATGAAGAACAAGGCAGCCTACTTGATCGTGCTGTGCTGTTTACTACAGCACATGTCGGTGATAGGGAGTGATATTGCCTTGTACCACACAGTAGCTCATGATGGAACTCTTGTCTACTTGTTGAGTCAAGCTGTGACTTATCTTCTCTACCCTTTGCTTGGATGGCTGGCTGATGTATACTTTACCAGATACAAGTTTGTACTCCTTTCATCCATCTTTACTATAGTGGGTACTGTGCTCACAATAATCACATCTGTCTTGTTCTTGTTTAATGAACACAGAGAAATATTTATTCTTGGAGGAATAGGTGTAATTATTGGTCTTATTGGGATTGGTTTGTTTGAATCAACTGCTATTCAATTCGGTATGGATCAGATGATGGAGGCCTCCTCAGACCAGCTCAGTACCTTCATCCACTGGTACAATTGGAGCTGCAGTATAGGTCAAGTTATCAGTGTATACATTCTGTCTGGAGTTCTAGAATACTTTAGTTACTGCACCGTAAAGATAAACTTGGAACAGCCAGAAGAGATCAGGAATGCTTTGCACCCACATTACTTTACTATTGCAGTTACAGCAGTACTTATTATGGCTACATTACAGCTGGTGTGTGTATGTGCTGGTCTGTGCTTATTGATCTACTATAAAAAGCACTTGAATGTTGATCAAACTGGTGAAAATCTTCTGAAAATTATCCACAAGGTACTAAAGTATGCTTGGAACCACAAATGCCCTGAGAATCGCAGTGCCTTCACCTACTGGGAGGAGGACATTCCTTCACGCATTGACCTTGGGAAGAGTAAGTATGGTGGTATTTAGAGATATAAGAGATATTAGAGATATTTGAGAGAGAGCTGAGGAATATACGAGAGAGAAAATTCTACTGAGTACACTAATATAAAAGTTAAAGCAACCAAAAGCCTTGGATCACATTATGGTGCTATAGGTAATAGCTGATAACAGCACATGGAAGAAGACATTTAACTATAAGTACAACATAATACATGGAAATGTACTAGAATGATACGTGTTTCCTGATTTTTTAACAGATAATGTGTGAGTTGCTGTCGAAAGTGTACTAGAATCATAAACAACGTCATTGGGCTAAATCCTTGCAGTTAATGTTAATTTAACTACACTGTTATTGTGAGTGTATCAGCTGTGGGTAAGAGTCACATCAGACGATATGATAGCTATGAAGAACAAGACTGCCTATATACCTGGTCATGCTGTACTGTATGTTTCCTACTGTACATCACAATAGGATTTGATATTGTACCATACAGATGAAAGTTTTTTTAACCCTCGTTTACTTGTTGAGTCAGCTGTACCTTCTATATCCTCTGCTTGCATGGATGGCTGGCTGATGTATACATTTACCAGATACAATTTAGTACCGTTTCATTCATTATTTACTAGCAACTTTGGTAACAATGATTATATTTGTCTTGTTCATGCTCATGCAATTACATTATCATAAAAATATCTATTCTTGGAGCAATAGGTATAATTAGTTTGTTTGAATTAAATGCTATTTAATTCGGTTTTGATTCAGATGATGGAGGCCTCCTCAGACCAGCTCAGTACCTTCACCCACTGGTACAATCAAAGCTGTGTCGGTCAAGTTTTTAGTGCGTAGGAGCTCTAGAATACTTCAGTCACTGATAAAGAAATGTCTTGCACACACATTACTGCTTTTACAACAGTACTAATGATGGCTATAATTATTATAGCTGGTGATGTGCATGCGTAAAGTATATTCTCAGACTTAATTTATTATAACAATCAGATGTATGTCTGTTCCTTGCTGTTTCATAAATGTTGACACAGAAGTCTATGCTTGTGTTGTAACTGTAGTGTAAATCCCAAAACTACATTTGTAGTAAGCAAGAGCATTGTAAGCAACCATACTACTTGTGTTATAATACTAGTACATTCATGGAATGGCAGGGGCGAGCCTGAGCATTGATATAATTTAGCCTCGTTAGTGTATAGTTGTCTACATTTAATTATTATTTGCACCAGGTTATGTGGTGAGTCCAGACTTTAGTAGATAAGTCTGTATTATGTTTAGACCTGTTTCACCACAGATTTTTGTGCTATAATGTTAACATTTTTTTTGTTGATGGTGAATAGAATCAATAGTTTGGTTATGTTCAGATATGGTGAACTTTCTCAACTATCTCTTGCTGGATGAGTGCGTTCCTTGTCTATAGGCGTCATGGGAACAATGTACCTGGAAGATGTGATGAGTAGGGTTCCTAGCCAGACTATAGGGTTCCTCGGTCTCCTCACTCACTGCAGGCTCTACTGCTATCACACACGAGCTCATTAGATGTACCTAAGTTTCTGTTTGCTCTGTTGCAGCTACTGCTTTCCGCCGGCGTCTCCGGTAGCCCTTTGATATTCCTTTTGTCGCTCCAGTCGTCCGCTTCCACGTTGATCGGGTGACTCTGCCTCTCGTCGTCGCTTTCTGGTAGCGGCCTTGTCGTGTAAAAGTTGTTGCTTTTTAGGTGTCTCTGATCTCTGTTGTTGTCGTACCTGAGTCATCTGCACCATTCATTGCCAGAATGCCAGGTATCTTGTTTGAAACCAAGCGCCAATTATAATGTGCGCACGTGCTAAAAAGGGCGTTTCCTAGTTATCGGGAAGATTGAAAACGACAAACGCTACCCCGTGACAGATTGATAGATACATTCCCCGCCGCGTGGGCCATTGTGCCAATCAATGTGGAGCTCGCTCAGGCTCGCCCCAATAACAGTTTACTGTATGACAATTTTGTCACTAGTGCCAGAATTTATTTGTAGTGTCAACATGTCAATTTTGTCACTAGTGCCAGAATTTATTTGTAGTGTCAACATGTCAATTTTGTCACTAGTGCCAGAATTTATTTGTAGTGTCAACATGTCAATTTTGTCACTAGTGCCAGAATTTATTTGTAGTGTCAACATGTAGTGCTTACAATGCTCTTGTTTACTACAAATGTAGTTCCAGTGGTGGTTTACCTGGGTTTTTCCCGACCAGCTAATAATTATGGTTGGCAGAGTGAGTGTGATGACATGGATATGGAAAGCATCCAGGCAAGAAGGCAGATGCTTGTTGGGGATCTGCATTCATACCAAATGTGACGTCCTTTTCAGAGATGGATCATTGGAGTTGACAGTGATATCCATAGAACATTGACATCACATGTAAAAGCAACAACAGCATGCATGATCACCAGAGGCTGATGAGATGAAGCATAAGACATGGGAGAGAAAGAGCGACTGGTGTGTGGCAAATAATTAGACTATTAATTTCATGGCAGAGCAGTATATACACTGCAAAGCACTATGATATTATAGCATGATCATGTCTCAATACTTGGTTCTATATCTATTAGGCTTATCATGAATGCATGTTGTCTTAGTATGGTATAATGTTAACATAATAGTAGTTGTGACTATGCTACATGTTTTTCAACACTATACATAATTATGTCACTATATTGCTTACTATTTGGGGGGTTCCAGTGGTGATTTCCCTGGGTTTCCCCCTATTAATTTTTAGCCTTGTATATGCTGACTATATAGTTCTAATGCAAGTATCTTTGAGCAAGGCTCTCAAACTGATGTCTTTTCCCTCAGTATTCACTCAATTAAAGAGATATGAATGCCCCTATATGTATTATTGCAGCATTAATCTGGATTATTAATCATAGATAAAAGTATAATGACCACAAAATTATAATCAAGAGCTAATAACAATTATTACACCAGTATGAATTTAAAAGTTGCACACTTTATAATGTAATTTGCATAGGTTCTGACCGTGTCACCTTATTAGAAAATCAACTGTTCAGGTCTTTCGTCGTGCGATGTCTCTAAGAACTTCAGTTACTTTTTTCTTGGTCTGAGCATCAAATTTCAACTCAATTTTGTATGTAGTTGAATTGTTGAGTGTCTGCAGCATAAACTTGGCAGCTTCCAACATCGGGGTAGGTATTTTCCCAACAAAGTCACTTAGTGACGGTTTTGGTAAGCTACGACAAAACTGGTTACACTCATGTTTGTAGAAAAACATGATCATTCCTTCGACTCCCGTGTCAGTACATCCATAGCTGTTGTCCATTGACATTATAACTGGGTCGGTCAGGAAGAAACAGTTGTCCTTTCGCACTCCCTGTAGGTCAGCAACCATCAGTTCTCCCTTAGTGTGCACCCAGCTCCAGTGCATGAACGCAGGCATAGATAGAGATTCACGTGACAAAAACCCATAGTTATTGCACCATTTCTTGTACTGGCCTTCAATGTAGTCTTCAGTAATCACATATTCTCCCAACTTAGGCCTAGTAGTTGGATCACAGCGGCTGGTAACTTTTAAAACATCGACCTCAGTGAAACGAATTGGATGGTCAGTTCCTGAGAAAGAGTTGAAGCCTCCAGCCAACTCAGTTGCCTTTGTATGCACCTTTAGAGTTGTATCCCAGTCAGAGGCTTCCCATGTGTACGAATCTTTTTTTTCCTTCACGACCATTTTTTTCCCTCGCTTCGATGGATGCTTTGTCCAGTTCCCTTCATAGGCAAATCGAAACCGTCCCTCATCAAAATGAGGTGTCTTAAAGGTTGCTGTCTTTGATGACATAGCTTTATAAGCCGTAAAGTATTCTCAGACTTAATGTAAAAAAACAGCTTTATGTGAGAAACAGTCTGCTCCTTGCTGTTTTATAGACATTAACGCGGAAGTCTGTAAACAGGAAATCCCCAAAACTACATTTGTAGTGTAATTAAGAGCATTGTATAAATTTATGTCACTACAAATATGACAACTGTACTGCTTGTGATAATACAACTGTACTTAGTTATAAGCGGACAGCTGTCATGATTGTAGTGAGAAAGATATTTGTAGTGTCAACTTGTTTCCTGAATCAGTGCTTACAATGCTCTTGCTTACTATGATGTAGCTTTTGTGGTGGTTTTTTGGGGCGGTTTCCCTGACTGTTGCATAACATAACATCTAGCTGGAATGGCACCATTAAAACTTCACATAAATTCAGGGCAGCAAATTAAGACACATGTATAAATAAATAGTTTGTTTTTGTTCAATGAAAGCTTCGAGGCTTTCTTCATGCATCAGACAATAACAAGGAAGGAGAAATAGGTAGAGCCAATTCTTCTTTACAAGATACACTAAGCATCAGAGACAAGAAAAAGTCATTCATAATCACAAGCTTCTCGCTACCTATCTCTGACCTAGCTTCTCGTTTGAGGACATGTCTCAATGAGCAGCACATGCTCCACCCACTACCTGGACTCCACAACCATAATGATTGGATTTACAATGAACAGAAATGGATCGGCCAAACATTTTGATAACAATACATGTTATTTTATGATAATTCATATCGATATCAATGGCACTTGTCAGTCTATTTCAAATGCCACTAACAATTTATTCAATTGTGATCAAAACAACACTCCCTTCCTGTTACTATTGATTCCTAATATACTTCAAGGTTTATCTTTCTTTCTAGTGTTCATGACAGCACTTGAGTTCATCTGTGCTCAGGCTCCTCTCCGACTGAAGGGACTCCTAATTGGTACATGGTATGCTCTATTGGCTACTAACTATATTGTGGTCTAAATAATTAGCTTATAACACAATAATAAACTAGTACTTGGTCAAGCAGAATATGATAGGTGATACAGAAAATAAAAAAATAAAAAAATTATAGCATTAAGTTCAGTCCCGCTCCATCCTCCATACCGACACCACTTCTCCATTTCACTCTAGAGCCTCTCACACAATACTTTGTTGCTCTCAGTATCGCAAAAGACAATCTTGTTCTCATCCATCCCATAACTTCAGCGTATGGCTTGTCCCACTTTCTTGAAAGCTTATCAGCAAATTTCTGAAGTGTGAGGTCTGCTAACTATCTTGTTGTTGAAGTTCCAGAGCTGTTTACTGTCAGTAGTTTGAGTTGGACAATATTTCATTCAGTCAAAGCATTTGCTATCTTTCTGTCTCTGATGATCTACATGTGGGTCTCCAACCGCTACCAATACCGACTAAGAGATGAGGTTGTGAATGAGCAATTCCTCGTGGAAGAGATATACGAGAGAGAGCTGAACTTAGCAGAGGAATATGAAAGAGCAAATGCTGCAGAGTGTGCTGATCTAAGCGATGAATCAAGTGAAAGCCATGAATCACGTTATGGTACTATTTAGTTGATAACAACATAATCATTATTATAAACTAAATACTACTTAGCTAATTGTATCGATAAGTGTTTCCTGTCAGAAAGACTTTGTTGTAAACAGTGGAAGGTTGATTCTTCACTGTATTCACACATTGCTGTTGGTATGAGTATTAAGGCGGCGTTCACACGGCTCCGGATTCACAGTAACCCGGGTACATTTCTATCCGTTTAGGCCTCTCGTTCACACGCATCCAATGAAAACGGATACTGAATCCAGGTACGTTTGTATCCGGAGACTTTAGTGGAGACCTTGAAATCAGAGTCAATATCAGGCGCCGTGTGAACAGGGAATCCGAATACTTAGAGCCACTAGCACATCGATTGTCGTGCGCGCGCTTGGGAGGCATGCACGCATGGCTGTAGCCTCGTACCCAGGCTCTAGTAGTAGTAGTTTCGGTGTACACGGATACGTGTGAACACTGCACATTCTCGGATGAAAACGAATACCTGATACCTGGTTACTTTTGAAGCGGAGCCGTGTGAACGCCGCCTAACATAAAGTTAGATCAATTAAAATTCATAAAAAACATTATGGTGCTATGTCTGACAACAGCACTATCAGATGGGCATTGATAAGTAAGCAAGAATCAATAAGCAATGTCGTTGCATGGGCATGCTCCTTGAGGCTAGCTATTAATAATTGAACTACTCTGTTATTGTAAATAAATCTATAGTGTATAAGCTGTGGGTATAGAGTAGTCACATAGCTATGAAGAACAAGGCAGCCTACTTGATCGTGCTGTGCTGTTTACTACAGCACATGTCGGTGATAGGGAGTGATATTGCCTTGTACCACACAGTAGCTCATGATGGAACTCTTGTCTACTTGTTGAGTCAAGCTTTGACTTATCTCCTCTACCCTTTGCTTGGATGGCTGGCTGATGTATACTTTACCAGATACAAGTTTGTACTCCTTTCATCCATCTTTACTATAGTGGGTGCTATGCTCACAATAATCACATCTGTCTTGTTCTTGTTCAATGAACACAGAGAAATATTTATTCTTGGAGCAATAGGTGTAATTATTGGTCTTATTGGGATTGGTTTGTTTGAATCAACTGCTATTCAATTCGGTATGGATCAGATGATGGAGGCCTCCTCAGACCAGCTCAGTACCTTCATCCACTGGTACAATTGGAGCTGCAGTATAGGTCAAGTTATTAGTGTGTACATTCTGTCTGGAGTTCTAGAATACTTTAGTTACTGCACCATAAAGATAAACTTGGAACAGCCAGAAGAGATCAGGAATGCTTTGCACCCACATTACTTTACTATTGCATTTACAGCAGTACTTATTATGGCTACTTTACAGCTGGTGTGTGTATGTGTCGGTCTGTGCTTATTGGTCTACTACAAAAGGCACTTGAATGTAGATCGAACTGGTGAAAATCTCCTCAAGCTTATCCACAAGGTACTAAAGTATGCTTGGAACCATACATGTCCTGAGAGGCGCAGTGCCTTCACCTACTGGGAGGAGGACATTCCTTCACGCATTGACCTTGGGAAGAGCAAGTATGGTGGACCGTTCACCACTGAAGAAGTGGAAGACACAAAGACATTCTTTAGTATTCTCCTACTCCTCTTGTCAATGATCGGCTTTCATCTATCAGGTCATGGTTATTCTATTGAGATTGAACTGATGAAAGACCAATGTCCCTCTCATTGGATAATGCGAATCTTTGGTGATCCCTTACTCCCTATTTACTCAACAGTCATCATTGGTGTTCCATTGTATGAGGTAGTGAGGAAGTGTTGTCCTAACTACAACCCTAGTATGCTGAAGAGGATGGGATTAGGATTGTTTTGTTGTCTTGTTAGGGAGAGTATAGCTATAATGATTAGATTTACAATGAACGGAAGTGGGTCCTGCAAACATTTTGATGACAACCCTATTGATTCATGTTATTTTATGACAGTCGATCTTAACATTAATGGCACTTGTCAGTCTATTTCAAATGCCACTAATAACTTATTCTATTGTGAACAAAACAATACTCCCTTCCTTCTACTATTGATTCCTAATATACTTCAAGGTTTGTCTTTCTTTCTAGTGTTCATGACAGCACTTGAGTTCATCTGTGCTCAGGCTCCTCTCCGACTGAAGGGACTCCTAATCGGTATATGGTACTCTCTATTGGCTACTAACTATCTTGTTATTGGAATCCCAGAGCTGTTTACTGTCAGTAGCTTGAGTTGGACAATATTTCATGCAGTCAAAGCATTTGCTATCTTTTTGTCTCTGATGATCTACATGTGGGTCTCCAACCGCTACCAATACCGACTAAGAGATGAGGTTGTGAATGAGCGATTCCTCGTGGAACAGATATATGAAAGGCAATTGAATTTGGCAGCAGAAGATCATGAAGAAGAGCATGAAGAAGAGAAAGAAGAAGAAAATGAGAACTTCTATCATAACATGACCTGTTATGGCACTATAAGTGCAAGCACTCATTGTCGTAAAATCAGTTAAAATTATTGTTTGTTTAAAAAATTTAAATCAAGAAGTAGGTGGAGCTTGTATCAGACCCATGCCCATGCATCATGGACGGCGACACGATGAGCAGAATGTTTTCTCAGCCGACGGAGGGCCCGCATTGCTTTAACTACGCTAGTGGATGCAGTTACTACACTTTTGTGAGTTTGTTTGATCCGCGCACCGCAGTTTGAACACGTGCATACGACACAATCATGTTATGTTGGTGTATCAATCGTTTTCTTCAGACAGCATGCAATGTGTCAGAACTCCATCCCGACAGCCGCTACGGTGACACTAGTGCAGTATGGGTACTCATATCCGCCATCATAGTCTTCTTCATGGTATACCACGTGCATGTGTTTGAAGTGATTCTGATGTGTTGTTAATTTGTCGTCCACATGCAGAAAGCAGGATTCATGCTTGTAGAAATTTCCTTTGCACAGAATATTGTTGAGAAGCGTCACGTGGTAGTAGTGGTAAGCGTTTTGTTATAACATTGCTCTTCCGATCCTTTCTTTCTCTCTTCAGAAATATTTGGACGTTTTCGCAAGCTCGTTTGGATTTTTTCTCATCGGTTTCGATGCAATATCGTATTACAGTTCTCCGCAAGGCAAAGAACCCAAATTTTTTCAAATCACTGATCCTGTTCTCTGGTTCTTCAAGGTACAATCATGCGTTTATGTATGCCTCTCTTTCATTCATTTTCCAGTTTACGTTCGCAAGCAATGCAGCTACCATCATTGGTGGGTGCCTGGTAACTAACAAGTACAAGCTGAGGTTACCAGCGGCCTTCATCAGTGCATTTGTTATCAGTGTGAGTTTATACTACAAATATTACTGAGTTGTTGCTATAGTAACATGGTCACTGCTAGGTTTATTATCATAACTGTATCATTGTGCTATACTATACTACTTATTTTCAGTATAGATTGTCTGACCTTTCAAGCAATAATTCCACAGTCCCTTGCTAAAAGCATTCTTACTACTTGCAAGTTTCCTTACTGTGTTTCTTTCTCAGGGCATTATCCATCCATTGATAGCCCGGTTGATCTGGTCCGACCGGAAAGAGTCGCTGTCTCCATATCGATTCTGCAGCAACACTACTATGTATGCTAAAACTCAAGGCTTCAATTGTGTGGAAGAACTATCTTTCCCTGAACGCCTCTATGTGCTGGATTTTGCCGGTGGGGGTGCGGTACATCTGCTGGGTGAGCAAACCAGTGTTATGGCGTGTTCACAATAATTGATTCTTAGTTGTATACTAATTCGCATCGTGTTGCATGGTTGCTATTAAGATGAATTTGATTGCTGTTCTTGTGGTAGAGTGCAAAGCGGCAATGTAGTGATGCCAAGCAATTCTTAATGAACAGATTTCACAAAACCCTCGGCGTGTCATGCACATTATAGTGGTTTGGAGCAGCTATAGTGCCAACCTGCTAGCTATGTAGTGCTAACCAGAAGACATGTGAGTAGGTAGCCATTGCTGTAGTGTAGGCTCTTTCTTGAAATGTCTACGCACCCTCAGAGCTGTCCTGCAGTTTAGATGGAATCTACAAGCACCTAGGTAGTCAACTATGGGTGCTTTTGTAGTCAGAGAGGTCTAAGATGGCCGTCAAGGTAAGCCAGCCATAACTCGAGAATGAAAGCACTTTAGGAGACACATTGCAAGCCATTGTCGTGCTTATCATGCTCATAACCTTACCAGCGCGTAGAAGTGATCGCTGATCTCTGCAGCTCGATGGACAGAATGAATGAACAAATAGATTTCACCATAGATAATATATACTACGTAACCGGGATAAGAAACTTAAAAAACCGGATGTGCAGATGCGTGTTGCGCTGCCGTGACGTAACATGACGTGTACGAATTGGATAAAATGCACGACTGGAATGTTTTAATGGCTACTACTCTACATCTATCTCGACGGAAGTCAGTTGTGAATTAGAGGAACTCGAGAAGAATACAAGGGTTACCAATAGTATTTTAGCTACTGCTAGGAATCGGCTTGCTAATGACAATAGCCACAAAGTTGTGAAACTTCTGATCGATAAGCTACAGAAGTCCTACTCAGAAATGCTGGATTCAGTAGAGAGATGCAAACTTGTTGTATCTAAAAGAGATAGATAATGGGCTCTGTTCCACAAGGTTAGTGTGGATGAAGGAACCGGTCAATTGTGTACAGAATGTGATAATAAACTTGGGATCAAGGCTCATGAAATTTTTTGCAGCTCTTGATGGAGAGACAGTTTCACAAACAGATCATTTTTATTCTTAAGCAAGACGATTTCTCTCATGATAACTCCGAAACATCTCATACACTATGTCATACAATTTCAAACATTAAATTTTGTATTAATAATGATCACAGGAAAATTCAACTTCTATACACCAATTCTGCATTTGCTTCTGCTTCCCTTTCTTGTCTTGCTTCTAGTTAGTCTCTTTGTATGGAAACAGAACCAGCTCTGTGAGTACATGACTACAATGTCAACATAATTATGTATAAACACATTGTAGGAGTTTTAATATAATTCTTGTTCAAAGTAGTATCTACAAAACCTAATATGCCCAGTCCATACAACTATAGTCCAACTACCTGAAACACCACATACATAATAGATAAGTCTAGTAAATTCTATGAATATGTGTTTGTAAAACATGCACTAAAATAACACAAAAACATGTATATCTAGCGAATCGAACGAGTTAGGAGTTAGTCATACAAAACCAAGACTAGTCCATGCAGAATTCCTAGTAGATCAACATAGAAATGATTAGAAACACAGGCAATAGTTCACAAACGAGAGTATGTGTTTTTAGCTGTTAAAGTGTACTTTTCACTTACTTAGCCACAAAACTTAGCTTTTCCATTTCCACAGAATAGCTTTTCTCTATTTATCTAACTTAAAGATCGCTAGAAGGTCGCTAGTTGCGTGTTAATAACCAGAAAGTATGTTAACAGAGTTTGGAGTAGCTTGACACGGCAGCCATTGCTACTTCCGGAGCAACGAGCATAGTATCACTAGACGTGACGTCACGTAATGCATTTTGGATTGGAGAAAATTTAGTTTCTTATCCCGGTTACGTAGTATATATTATCTATGATTTCACAAAACCCTCAGCGTGTCATGCACATTGTAGAGTTAGCTGCTTAGTTATGGTTTGTAGAAGGAGCTTTGCAGCTAAAGCCAACCTGCTTGCTGCACTGCTAACCAGAAGACAGCAAAGTGCTGACCACAAGGTGTGTCACACACGTGGCCAGTGACCATAAACACTGGCCAAGCTTTGTTAGGAGATGTCTAGATGAAATCTACAAGTACCTAGGTAGTCAAATATGGGCGCTTTTGTTGTCAGAGAAGTCTAAGATGGCTGTCAAGGTATACCTTTACAATTGAGCAATGATCTCTGCAGCTCGATGGACAGAACGAACGAATGACAGACCAAGTACCGTAACCCTCATGCGAGGGTTAATGACAGAGCAAGTACCGTAACCCTCACGCATGCGCTGAGGGTTAATGATATACTCTAGGTGATGCTATGTCACATAGCTGAGTGATGAACCTGGCTTATAATAGATGCATGCACTTTTTGTGAACATTTATACTGTTAGCTAGGATATACACTGTGTGATAATAGTCGTTTTTATAGTCACTACACTTTCTTGTGTGTACATGCAGGAGGCGTGGCTGGTTTGGTATTGTGCTTGTTTGCTAAGCTCCAGAAGTGGCTGGATGACAGAAAACTAAGAAAACAACAAGAGGTGCTGATAACTGTTAACAGACAATACAAGTACATTTCTGTTCTGTTGTGTTCAGAGAGAGAGAGGGCCGGAGGATGCTGAACAAGAGGAGGACATGAGAGAAGAAGGGGAAGATATAAAATACGAGTTAGCTTTTCTCATTGAATTGCTCTCTCTTATAGTTATTGTAGAAATTTTTTGGACTGGATGTATCCAGTTCATGGAGGAGGTGAGACGACTAGTGAGGCTGCTCTGGGAGTGCTGATACTGTGGTTCTGCTGGTGAGCTATTCTCCTTCACCATATTTTCTTCACTTGACTCTACTCATGTAATCAGGTTTGCGTTCAATTGTGGTTCAACTGAAAGCGTGTTATGTGAGTCACGGACTGCCTCAAACTCTTCATCTAATGTTGAAATGTGTTGTTGTTTTTGCAGCTAATGTTAATTCTCATCAAATTCCCTATCACGCTATCCCGTCCATCATTGCCATCAACATGATCTTAGCCGGTGCTTCTGGTGGTCTCCTAGCTGTCATTATTGCTGTATGTGCTCAGGTAAATAATCCGTCACATATGTGTCACCTGTACAGTTGCTTTAGATACGATCTTCAACGGAGTCCGTCAATGCTAATGAGATTGCTAATGGCGTGTTATCATCTCTTGTTGCAATTACTGCTGGATGCCCCTTTGTGACTTACTGGGGAGCTTGCATTATTGGAGGTGAGAGGACCCTTTCTCTAGCTGTCTCTCAACACTACTGCTGTTCCATAGTTGTTGCTGTTCTGCTATATCATTTTGGTTGCTATGTGGAGTACAAGCTGGGTATAGTGGACACTGCTAGAGTGGTGCCTGTTCATGGAGTATGGTAAGACTGACTCACATGATGGTAGTTGCATCTACTGTTGCTTTTCAGTGGTCTATGGAGTGTTCTGTCTGTGGGAATACTTGTAAATGGAGGAGAAGCATTGTGTAACTTGCACGCCACATTTGAAGGGCTATGTTACTGTGAGCTGCGACTGCCTCTGTTGGTAGGAACACATTTTATGAAGCGACACTGACTTTAAGTAAGTTTTTAGGACTCTTCTGAGCGGTTTGCATCACAGCTAGCTGGAGCTCTAATCATGATTGTTATCACTGCTGTGATCTCTATTATCATGTACGGAACGCTCTTTCTGCTTCCCATCAACCCATTCAGCTGTTGCAGAGCTCCTCGTGGCTGTGCTAACTGCTTCGCAAGGTTAGACTACATACAACATAGACCAAAATAATTACCCTGAACGCGTAGGTGTCAGAGGGTAATGCGTTTGGGTGTGTCTGTTGGTTGGTATGTGTGTGTCGTCAAAAACACAGCTGTTTACTGCCTTACCATTCAAAAAGCTCTAAAAATATCTTCATAATGCTTGGTTGTGCAATTCCTATTCTTCGAAAGATACCTACAAAGTCGGGAGAGTCTTGTGTCGAGTGCTATGACCATGCTTTCCTAATAGCCTTACTGCCGATAAGAACAGTATACGGTAACTGGGTGTAGCCTAGCCACGATGAGAAAAGCGAGATCTGTTGCTATTTGTAGTCCCTATACTGCTGCAACTATAACTGCTGTTGCTTCCCAGTAGTTCATCCCTACTACTTGGTATTGCAGCTATTACTGCTATTCAGTATTAGTGATGCCCTACCAGTAATTCACTCCTACTGCTGCTGCTGCAGCTATGCAACAAGTGTTCAGGATATGTGTTCATGAGAACTCTAGTTTTGCAAGCATAGCTTTGCAGGTAGTCAAATTCTGTGTTGGAAAGAAACCTGGGCATAATTCGAACTTCGTATGTACTTGACAGTTTTTTCACACTCCAGATTTATGATTTTGCTGTTCAAGCGAGAGAGCCTTCAGTTTGAAGGGAATTGGCTGCTTACATCACCCAATGAAAACCAAAGACAACCAATTGCACTAGCAAACCATGGCGCTAGACGTTTTGACAACAATCTCACTTCCTCTCAGCAGCGACTAGTAGCTTCACCATCACCACAACTTGAACGGAATCGCTATGGTGCCGTTCCCTCACATAGAGAGACACTGGGAACGGTCAACTCAGACAATCGTCACGATTCAGTTGTCAGCTTCACAAACTCGCTTCCTCGGAGCCAGCAGAGGAGAGACTTCTCTTCACAACGACAAACAAACTCATCTAGGCGGGTCACTACGACTCATAGTGTTCGTAGCACTGGTGTTAGCTACCAAACTGGTCCGAACAGCTCTAATCTGGTGGACGACCAATACATGAGTGAGGAGGAGCGCCAAGTTGACTTATAGCAATAACAATGAATATTATGCTCTGCTCATGAACTGTAGAAAATAATGTGTGTTTAACTGTATTAGTATTTATGGTGTTTCTTGTTAATAGACCGATTAGCCTCACTTGTGACATTGCAAGCGAGAGAGAAGAGATTGTCTGTTATCATGACTAAAAAGTATTGACATGTGGTATAGTGAGTGTGTGTGATGATTGTCTGTCAGTTACTGGGTGTGTCCTGTCCTTGAGGTACAGTTGATGACTGAGGGCTAGTTGGAGCAGGAGGGTACTGGTAACGATCCTTGTTCTTCAGTAGATAGGCAGACAAGTATTCGATTGGAGCAGGAGGTCTAGAGAGAAAGAGGCAGTTTACAGGGAGGGTACTATATGGGGTACGTTGTTCACCTTTCCTTGGCTACCACAGCCATTGCATCAAGGAGAGCAGGCACCACTGTGCGGTCCAGATAGGAACGAGTGTCAAGTGACATTAGCTCCACCTCTGACATGTCTTCTGTCTTGATGCCTGACGAGAGAGAAGTGACATATTGCTATAGAGAGAGATTGAAGAGTAGATCGCGACAATAGAAATTCAGAAAAGATTTTTTACAATAAATTATAAACACACCTTAGCCTGATCAGAGAGGTCCATTGCAGAAGAATCCATCCTCACTGATCACTGATCGTCCTGCCTGTGCTGTACGAGTTGGCTTGGTAACACCTAAATCAAATTCAGACGCGCCAGGGTTAAACTTTAATTTTCACGTGACGTGCGGTGCAAGGGCGTGGCTAGACTGGGTAGAGCGAAGAACGACAGAAGATTTCCACCCTAAACAATGGTAAGTAGATCTCGTATACCTTTCTTCTCTTCGGTCTAGTTAATGGTATCTTTCTGCAGGCCGAGTCGTCACCTGAGTCAAAGCCTAAGCTTAAGGTACTACCGTGACAGAGGATACAGTATATAGCTTAGAGGCGTGGTCACAATTGTGTTTACACAATGTATCAGTCCCCTCTCTTTTCTTCCACCAGGCTGAGGCTAGTGTAGACCTTACCAAGGACACAAGCCTGCTGGTAGACATTTCTGATGCACTGAGCGAGCAAGAAAGAGTCAAGTTCACCGTACACACTAAAGTAAGCACAGTTTGAAGAAAATTAATGCTTGTACTATCCAAAATTCGTATTTTGTTATTGGTTATAAATTACAATGCCAATGTCTTTTATTACTTGTCAGACTACTCTGAAAGCTTTCAAGAAAACTGATTTCTCAGTCGTCAGAGAACATGAAGAGTTTGTTTGGCTTCACGACCGGCTAGTGGAGGAGGAGAACTATGCTGGATTTGTTGTAAGCTCTGTGTTGACATGTGACCCATGGTAACCAATCATGTGACACAACCAGATTCCTCCACCTCCTCCAAAACCGGACTTTGACGAGCCAAGACAGAAACTAGCAAAACTGAGAGAAGGTAACTTAGAGAATCTCTTGTTTGTTTCATTCTCTTTCTGCTCTCTTGCTCTCTCTCTCTCTCTCTCTCTCTCTCTCTCTCTCTCTCTCTCTCTCTCTCTCTCTCTCTCTCTCTCTCTCTCTCAGGTGAGGAGACAATGACAAAGGAAGAATATACCAAGATGAAGCAGGAGTTAGAAGCGTAAGTCTACACTTGACGCAATAATTATATCTGTTCTTAATGGTGTCCCATCAGAGAGTACTTGGCTATTTTTAAGAAGACAGTAGCAATGCATGAGGGATTCTTACAGAGGCTTGCTGGGCACCCCACACTGAGGAACGACTATAGTTTTCAGACTTTCTTAGAATATGACGGAGATGTAAGCAAAACACAACTACTCACTAACGCATGTACCTCCTTCTTCTATAGCTGAGCGTTCGCACTAAAAACACTCGTGAGAAGTTAGGAAGTTTGTTCAAAGGATTCTCAAAAAGCATGGACGAAAATATTATACTCAAGAACCACAAAGACGTTGATCCTTGGTTTGAAACAGAGAAGAAATTCCTTGCAGACTACCACGTGCAGTGAGTGCAGGATAACATCATGGTTGTAATTTTTGTTTTTGTTCAGGGTTCGTGAGACCACTCGACTATCCGACAAAATGACTCGTGCTCACAAGAAACTAGCTGACTCACTAATCAGTGTAGGATCCTACCTTTCATTGCTTCCACAAACCAAAAACGATCCCATTGCAGTGTAAGGAGTGATCTCTCTTTTATTAGCCTTGGTTGTATCCTTGCCTGTCATCTTTCATTTCAGAGTTTACAGAAAGACTAGCGATACATTCGAGCGGCTTAGGGTATGTTAAACTACACCTTATAAAGTCACACTTGTATTGTAAAATTACTGATACAGAAACTAGAGGGAAGAGTCTCTTCTGATGAAGATTTGAAGTTGTCTGATCTTCTACGCTACTATGATAGAGATTCACAAGCTGGTCTGGTCAGTTTAGAGCCACCATCTCACGAATATGCTGTCTGTCTTGCTCTTTCAGGATCTTCTATATCGACGAATGCGCAGCTTGGCAAACCTCGAGGCAGCCAATAAGAAATTAGAAACAGCCAGAAACAAGAACAAAGGGTTCACTGAGGTAACCGAGAAAGATTGAAGAGAGATTGAGGATTGCTTCTCTCTGTAGGCTGAAGCTGCTCAGAAGACTTGCACTGAAAAGTTTGATACACTCAGTGAGAACGGGAAACAAGGTTTGATGCAGTTCATTATGGAAGATGCGAATGTAATATTGACCTTGTTTCACTCCTGCAGAGCTCCAAACACTGAAGACCAGGAGAGTGGCTGCCTTCAGAAAGAACTTGGTAAGATCAATGGTATCTTGTTAGACCCTGATTTTTGGTGCATTAATTATGCAGGTTGACCTGACTGAGCTACAGCTGAAGCACGCCAGAGTGAGCACACACACACACGCACACACATACGCACGCACACACACACATACGCACGCACACACACACACATGCACACGCACGCACACACACCTTGACTTGTTATTTAATACCTTGACTTGTTATTCCTAGGCACAAGTGAATGCATTGAAGGCTACCGTTGCTACACTTGATGAACTCTAGACCATGCTCAGTATTACTAGCCAAGAGTGTTGCTGTACCATGTCACATGCTAACTTAATAGAGTAGTTATTCTCAGGCAAATAAGTGGTTGAGCATTTTGTTTTTATGTGCACATGTAATTATTTTGTGAATGTGATCAGCTGAATATAATAGGTGACCATGTGAGTCATTTAATAGTTAGTCATTTTTCCTAGCAATAACGAATAGTATCCTGACAGCTCCTTCACTTGCCATTGGACCTTCAACTGAGACATGCTTGACAGTGACATCTTGAAATTCTTTTCTGAATGTTGACTCTATGAAGGAGCGATCAACTGCCACTTCAGTGTATATCTTTTCTCCAAGTGAATAGTATCTCAGTTCACAGGTGGTGTCTTCATGTTCAATAGTTGAGAACAGCAAGCATCCTCCTGGCTTGACAAGTGTCGATATCTTGTGAACTGCTCTCACAAATTCCTCCCTTGTTTTACATGCAGTTGTGAGACAAAGGCAGGATATCACAGCATCATAGGGTCCTTGGTAACCATCCTTGATGGGTGGGTCTTGTGTGACATCACACTACCACTGCCTTTACAATGCTGCGAAGTCGTTTCTCTCGTTCTTCAGCTGCATCTGCACTGCCTCCTTCGAGTGTCTGCACGACATACTTGTGGAATGGAGACCAGTTGAAGGAATTTGGGTTGCTGTCCAGCCATGAACGTACTGCAGTTCGTCCTTGTTCTGTGTACTCAGCTAGTACTATCTCACTAGCCACACGAGCTGCACTGATAATATTAGCAATCACTGGTCCACAGCCATAGTCTAGCACTCTGAACTCAGCTCCTGTGCAGGCAGCATCAGGTTGCGACTGGAAGGGTTCATGCAACTCTTGCAATGTAAACTCGTATATTATGTTACCAGGATTATACCCAACACTGAGATACGTGTCTACATCAAATTCACGGGAAAAGTCAGTAGCGGTTGCCGTAGCCGAGATGGAAATAGCCATTGGCGCAGTCACTTCCTCTGGCTTCCGCTTGCATTTGTCTGCGGTTCTGTTGACACATGCTCAACTCTTATTTTATCAATCAATACAGGGTTATACTGATAATCAAGAATAATGAATTATGAATTATCGCAACAGGCCGCCTGCAGTACATGATTAGAACTGTTTGTGGTCTAAAATTAAGAACAAAATACTGCAGATATTTGACTTGAGCCTATACATGTGTATCATTTATCAGCTCATGTGCATGAACTGATATTTGAATGACTACATGTAAGTAAAGTTGCTTGCTAACAGTATCTCTCTCTGGTCCCAAAAGCAGCTATCAACTCTCCCAACAATGGTACGGGGCACATTGGTATTTGCTTATCTAGGCTGGTCAGTTCTTGTAAGCCTCTAACCTCTATTATATTTAGTGGGATTCAGATTTGTATATGACAGCGAACTTTTTTCACGAAAAATTGCTGCCAGTGACTAAGCTTGTGAATAATTTGAATTTGTGACCTATGCCTGGTGCGGTCTGATCTCATGCAATCAAGCTAAAAATAAATATTTTGAGCTTATTAATTTTATCATTAACAATGACTCTCATGTTCTTATACATGTAAGATTGCAAGTTTACTTGCGCACACTGTACTCAGAAAATATTTAATGTGCAAGTTCTTATTTTTTCCAAGCGGTAACAAACAAAAGAGAGCGTATTCCTTTGTATTCCATCATAGGTAGTTGCTTGACAGCTAATTCACTAAAATCATTTCTAAGCGTTGACTCTACGAAGGAGCGATCAACTGCCACTTGAGTGTAAGTCTTGTCTCCAATGGGGTAGCAATGGAGTTCACAGTTAGTGTCCATTGGTTCGATTATTGAGAACAACATACATCCTCCTGGCTTGACAAGTGACGATATGTTGTGAACAGCTCCCACAAACTCTTTCTTAGTTTTACATGCAGTTCCGAGACAAAGGCAGGATATCACAGCATCGTAGGGTCCTTGGTAACCATCCTTGATGGGTGGGTCTTGTGTGACATCACACTCTACCACTGCCTTTACAATGCTGCGAAGTCGTTTCTCTCGTTCTTCAGCTGCCTCTGCACTGCCTCCTTCGAGTGTCTGCACGACATACTTGTGGAATGGAGACCAGTTGAAGGAATTTGGGTTGCTGTCCAGCCATGAACGTACTGCAGTTCGTCCTTGTTCTGTGTACTCAGCGAGTACTATCTCACTAGCCACGCGAGCTGCACTGATAATATTAGCAATCACTGGTCCACAGCCATAGTCTAGCACTCTGAACTCAGCTCCTGGATGATCTGGCCCGCGTCCTGCGCTGGCAACAGCGAAGTGTTCGTGTAAATTCCTCACTGAAAAATCGTGCATTTTTTGTATGTTACCAGGAGAATACTTAAGACTGAGATAAGTGTCTATATCGAATTCACGGGAGTAGTCTGTAGCCATTGGGAGCCTCGGTTGAGTTGACAAGCAGTTGACAGGTAGATCCGCCCTCGGGTAGATCGATCTATGGCAGTGGGCAGGGCACGGAGCAACTGAGCTGGCCGGCCGGCCGCGCCGGCTGTGGTTGGTTCTGTTCGTTTTGACACGTGATCAACTCTTTCATCAATAGGGGTTATACTGTTAATCAATAATGAAGTACAGTGGAACCTCGGACACCGTTGGGACCAACAAAAATCGTCCATTTTAAGATCTGTGGTCAGGGGTTTAGTTATACGTACATTATGTGGGTTATATTTGGGATTCAGTAAGTGTCCATTATAGAGCGATGAGGGTGTCCTCTAAGAGGGTTCCATTGTATAATTATAGTCCATAGTTCGCAACAGGCCTGCAGTAGAATTATTAATGGTCTAAAAATTAAACAAATAATACTGCAGATATGTGACTTGAGTGCATGCCTTTAATTGCAGCATTATTCATGTGTAACATCAGCTGAACTGATTATTTGAATGACTAAGTAAAGCTGCTTGCTAACAGTATCTCTGGTCCCAAAGCAGCTCAGTATCAACTTAATTGAGATTTATTCTCCTAACAACTGTACGGTAATAGACACCTTGGTTTCCAGCTATTTGTTCATCTAGACTTGTCAGTTCTTGTAAGGCTCTACTGAACATATTGTATTTAGTGGGATTAAGATTTGTAAATGACAGCTAACTTTTCACGAAAATTGCTGCCAGTGACTAAGCTTGTGAATAATTTGACCTAGGTCTGGCGAGGTCTGATCTGGAGCTAAAAAGTAAAAATCACAAAAATTTTATCATTAACAATGACTCTCATGCTCTTCTACAAGTTTACTGGCGCACACTGTACTCAGAAAATATTTTATGTGCAAGTTCTTATTATTTCCAAGCAGTAAAAAACAAAACAGAGCGGATTCCTTTGTCTTCCATCATAGGATCAGCAGGTAGTTGCTTGACAGTGAATTCACTAAAATCATTTCTAAACGTTGACTCTACGAAGGAGCGATCAACTGCCACTTCAGTGTAAGTCTTGTCTCCAATGGGGTAATAATGAAAGTCACAGGTAGTGTCCATTGGTTCAATTATTGAGAACAGCATGCATCCTCCTGGCTTGACGAGTGTCGATATATTGTGAACTGCTCTCATAAACTCTTTCTTAGTTTTACATGCAGTTCCGAGACAAAGGCAGGATATCACAGCATCATAGGGTCCTTGGTAACCATCCTTGATGGGTGGGTCTTGTGTGACATCACACTCTACCACTGCCTTTACGATGCTGCGAAGTCGTTTCTCTCGTTCTTCAGCTGCCTCTGCACTGCCTCCTTCGAGTGTCTGCACGACATACTTGTGGAATGGAGACCAGTTGAAGGAATTTGGGTTGCTGTCCAGCCATGAACGTACTGCAGTTCGTCCTTGTTCTGTGTACTCAGCTAGTACTATCTCACTAGCCACACGAGCTGCACTGATAATATTAGCAATCACTGGTCCACAGCCATAGTCTAGCACTCTGAACTCAGCTCCTGGATGATCTGGCCCGCGTCCTGCGCTGGCAACGGCGAAGTGTTCGTGTAAATTCCTCACCGAAAAGTCGTGGATTTTTTGTATGTTACCAGCCTGAGGAGAATACTTAAGACTGAGATAAGTGTCTATATCGAATTCACGGGAGTAGTCTGTAGCCATTGGGAGCCTCGGTTGAGTTGACATGCAGCTCGACATGCAGTTGACACGTAGATCTATGGCAGTGGGCAGGGCACTGACAGGAGCAACGGGCCGAGTGATCATGAACAGCGTTACAGCGGTCCGCCAGGACTACATTAGCGCTATAGCCTAGTGACTACGGTACTACCCTCAAACACGCCGTCTCTGTCCCATTTGCAAGAACTAAATCATTTCAATCTTCCTTTTTTGTTTCTGTATGTCATTTGTGGAACAGTCTTCCATTCAATATCACCTTATTGTCTTGTAAACGTTTGTTTAAGTTGTCTGTTACTCGGTTTTTTAATTAGTCGTATTTTTCTTGCCACCTGTATTTTTGTAGTTTTACTTCTGGACAGTCTTATTCATTAGCATTAAGTTGCTATTTGTTCTGTTCCTTGCTCTGCTAAACTCTATTAAAGAAAAAAAAAACACTAAATGGAATATAAAAAGAACTTCTTAAGACTGGGCAACGTACCCCATCGGCAGAGTCGGAGAGAAATCAAACCTAGCCTCGATCAAACCATGCAGTTGAAATCTGAGATTACGAAATGACTGCATCAGAACAAAGAGCCCCACACACAGTTGATGTTCTTTTTAGATTGGCTACATGTATTGATGACGTATATTAATTTTGTTAGTGGTTTTATCATCAATAGTATTTTGATCTGCACACAGTAATTATCAATGGTCACTATTATAGCTTTGTATCATTATCTTCTGATTGCTGAGTGCCGCACTATACATGTACATGAATGAGTCATCAGCGGCAGTGGCGGATCTACAGGGGGGCCAGGCCCCTCTAAAATTTTAGAAATATAAGCCACACAATGGAATGTAAACAAGCCTTGTACAAACTTATAATACGAATAAATTATGGCCCCCCCAAGCACCTCAGGCTAGATCCGCCACTGATCAGCGGTATCACACCAATTAATAATAAGGAGCTGTGTATTTGCTTTGATGAATAGTACATGTACATCATAATAATTATTATGTCCAAAACACATTCGGTGTAAATTATACCAATAATTTTGGACCGCCAAATCAA
This sequence comes from Haliclona indistincta, assembly GCA_964017065.1. Classification (NCBI taxonomy): domain Eukaryota; kingdom Metazoa; phylum Porifera; class Demospongiae; order Haplosclerida; family Chalinidae; genus Haliclona; species Haliclona indistincta. The sequence goes on from OZ024784.1 coordinate 17,737,572, forward strand.
AGTTTTCGTGGTAAAAATGGTGACAGGGCTAATAATAGTGCAACAAAAATGTATAACCAGCACTGTTAGCTTTGATGTAAAATTCATGGTCTATTATTGTGTTACCATTCTATGTTGTGTGTTGATCACATAGTTAATTTAGGTTTGATTGTGCTGGGCCCAGGTGAGCACAATATTCCTCTACTTTCTTCTTTCCGAGACTTCCCATCATTCTTCCCATGCATCAATCTGACCCAAAATTCTTGCTATTATTCTCAGAAGTTGATCATAACTGACACAATACCAACACAGTTCTAGTTCGGTGACCATTGTACGGTAAGATCTAATGCCTATCAGTATCGATACATGTCTACATCAAAATCAATGGAATAATTGATATCGGTAATGGTAACGAGTGGTAGCCATTTTGCTAGTGGCCATGGGCATGACTAGCAATTTAATGAACATTATAATGAGCACAAAAAATTGTTGCGAACTCTAATGTGGCTTCCAAGCAGTAAAAATATAATACTCTTTATTCTGGTTGGCATATTACCATCAGCTGCTGTAAGTTCTTACTTTATGAAAATCTTTCCTAAATTTTAACTCTACGAAGGAGCCACTTCACTGTAAGTTTTGTCTCCAATGGGGTAGCAATGAAGTTCACAGGTGGTGTCGCTTGGTTCAATAGTTGAGAACAGCATGCATCCTCCTGGCTTGACGAGTGTCGATACCTTGTGAACAGCTCTCACAAACAGCTTTCACTTTACACAAATAGTATTATAATAACAAATTTTGAAAGTGTTTTTAAGAGAAAAATTTCCACCAGGTCAAAATCCCCAACACGATCAATTCTACTAATATAACACCGATAAGCAAAAACCGATTCTTGATCACTCTGCAAGAGATGAGATAGTGACAGTATGATAGATAGTCATCACTCACTGGCACGCTATTTTTCTCATTAAACTCCGCGAAGTGTCCAATTGGTCATCAAACCCATGTACCTATACGAGAGAGAGAGAGAAGTTTTAGAAGTTTAGTGAAATGATCATCATAATTTTTACTCTGTCTCGTGTTCTCAGTAGTGATTGTCTCTGGTCGTCTAGATCCACTATAATCTCATCAGCAACTTGATCTGAGCACAAAGCACACGGCTCAAATACAACAAAGCAGCACTTTTACCTGTCTCTGCTGACACTTGCTGAGCTCTTGCTAAGCTCTCTGAAGCTCTGTGTAGTGTCTCTGTGTTGCTCATCATTTGACTGTAACCTGATGTCTAGACCACATAATATCAGGTCACCATTAACACTAGATACTGGCAGCTATATCTTACTCTGCCATAACTGGATGATTCATCTTGTGAGAAGAGCTCTGATCTTGCTAAATCAGCAGAATGTGATGCCTGTACCAAATTTTAAGGGTGCAAGCAGCTAATTAATATTCACGGCGCTGCGCGTTGCTATGGTCAGTGTTTCTGGAAAACTAAAGCAACAGACAGAGCGATATTAGCAGTATAGCAAGTGCGTCTGGATAGCTACTCGTATCATGAAATTTAACGGGCTAGCTTGCTCGTAAGAAAACGGAGAGACGCGGTCCATGATCGATGTGTTTATGCATAAAACTCGGCGACCAAAGCTTCTGTGAGCTCAAGATTCCAGAAATGCAAGTTTCAGCAAGGTTACAATCTAGTAACAGAACGATTTTTGTAAATAAACTCCACACTGCTGAGAAAAACGGGAAATTCCATGCTGCTCGACCGACAACGGTGCTTTATAGGCGCGCTAGCGAAAAAATCGTTCTGTTACTAGATTGTAGCCTTGCTGAAACTTACATTTCTGGAATCTTGAGCTCACAGAAGTCTTGGTCGCCGAGTTTTATGCATAAACACGTCAATCATGGACCGCGTCTCTCCGTTTTATTACGAGCAAGCTAGCCCATGATACGAGTAGCTATCCAGATGCACTTGCTATACTGCTAATATCGCTCTGTCTGCTGCTTTAGTTTTCCAGAAACACTGACCAAAGCAACACGCAGCACCGTGAATATTAATTAGTTGCGCGCACCCTTAAAAGAACCAGTACATAACAATTGTGGGCATCTTCTACATAATTATTATAAGTAGGCTATTAGGTGTATACACTCCTTCTCGTAATGGATGCTATCATTGTAGGACTAGTTTGTTGTATTCTGACCAGTTCTCTTTTAATGGTGGCTAGTTGGTGCTTGTATTGTGAGAGTGTGATGGAGTATTGGTGCTGGTATTTCCTGGGGACCTTTCTCACTTCATCACCGTACTCTTCCAGCTGTTGGAACAACAGAAACATGGTTAGCGGTCAGCATTTGTCTGTTCCCCACCTCTCTTTCAACAGCATGTACTTTCCTTTCAGCTAATGCGACATTTCTCCTGGACTCGTCTATTATAACAAGTATATAATGTGTTATCAGCTACTCTCATACCACACCATATTGTGAGGATACTCAGTTTTACCCGTATGACTAACCTCCTCCTCTACTGGCTGGCAGTATGTTAGATACAAGAGCTTGAAGGTCTCTTAGAAGCGACCTAACGTTGTCCTCACACTCTTCCAAACGCTCTGACGAAGACATCGATCACCACTTTAGTCGAGTCGGTGTGGATAAAGGCGGAGTCTAAGTGCATTAGTGCATACGTAATGACTATTTTTAGATTCGTACTAAAAATAGATTATCACTGCATCATAAAAGGTGCAGTCCCTGCAGTCGCTGCTCAAACTCGCGACAAAAGTTTCAAGATGACGAGCATGAAAGATCCCGTTGAACGGCCTCCTGTCTTTGATGATCTACGTCCTCATCTGCAGCAAGACGTCCCGTGCATTACAAAGAGCAGTTTCCTAGGAGAAGGCATTGCACTCCAGAACACTCTGACTCCAGCTGAATGCAAAGCCATAATCGACCTCAGTGAGCAGAAAGGATATCAGAGGGCGTTAGATTACTGCTACATGTATCGAAATCGTCTGAACGATCGTTTCATGTCAGACGACAAGGAGCTGGCTGAGTTCTTATGGCAGAGGATAAAGGGATTTGTCCCAACCAGAGTAATGCATAGTAACCAAGAATGGGAACTGGACGATATGAACACGAGGTTCAGGTTCTGTAAGTATATTGGTGGAGAGGGACACCATTTCGGAGCTCACACTGATGGTATGTATGTGGTGGACTCCCAGCATCGCAGCGTACTCACATGTATGTGGTATTTGAACGGTACGAGTGATTTCAAAGGAGGACTGACCAACTTCATAGAGTACGGCACCAACAAGCTGAACTACTCGGTTCATCCAGAGCCCGGGCTATGTGTCATCTTTCCACAAGCTAGCATCGACTTCTACCATGAGGGAACAAAAGTATTGAAGGGACTGAAATATATTCTTAGAACAGACATAATGTTTCATTCAATATAAACACAAACTCAAGATAAATACAGTGTGTACTTTATTTATATTTTCACTGTTTGATATATTATGATAATAATACGATGTTATCTTTGCATTTTCTTGTTAGAGGTAAAGGAATTGGCTTCAGCCATGAGCTCGTCAATGTCCTCCTCACCACTCCCTCCTCCACCACCGCCTGGCGACCATTCCTCGTCCTCAGACTCACCGCCATAACTACTGGATGAGTTCCCTATCGTCCAACAACACAGTACGATCATTATGACAGCAAGATAATGATGGTGGTATACTGACCTGCCGTGCCATCATCAATGAACGAGTCATTGTAGTCATATGTATTAGCCTCTCCATCATCATCACTGTCTCCAGCTAATATACTTCTCTTATCTGTAGAACAGCAACACTACGTATTTGCATTACCAAAATCATGTACAAAATCAAAAAACCTACTAGGTCATAAAAATTAAGAGAATTCAGAGCTGAGAAAAAGCTACAGCAATACTATTTCAAACTTATGAGAAAATTAATAGTTGTATTACCTTCTTTGTTTCGGGTAGCTCTTTTTGGACGTTTGTTTACAGCTGCAGACAATAATACACTGTGACAATACTATTTTTAAATAATACGCGCGCGCACACACACACACACACACACACACACACACACACACACTATTAATAGCAGCTTACCTGATGATGAAGGAGGAACAGTGTGTCTGAACTGTCTCTTGTGTGCAGGATTCGTACGATAGCAGTCTGTACCATATGGACACTCTGGTCGATTGTCATCATCTTCAATATCTGAATTATTATCTTTGTCAAAATCATGAGAATATTCCTTGAAATGAACAGGGTTCTTCCTATACGACAAACCACAATAACGACACACATTCATTTTATTATTCATTTCTTACCTATAGCAATTTTTCCCATAAGGACATTGTGGAAGAGGCTTAGCAGCAGAGCTCTGTGTCACAGCTGGTTCATGGTCCCTGCCTTCCTCTTCAGCAGAGGCACCAGCTGTCACTGCGCTGCTATCAGACACTCCACTCTCAACTTTGTCTTTCTTGTCCTCAACCTCAGTGACAGTGGTCTCCTGACTCTCCTGTATACACAAATGCACCCAAAGATAACTGTTGCATTACAATACCTCCTTAGAAGTTTCTTTCAAACCAGTTCTCTCACGAGACAATGACGATGTGCCTGCAACATTAAGTCCGAATCTGTAACCACAGCATTATGAATATTCTTACTATTTGAAGAGTTTCCTGCATCACAAGTATTCTTTGATTTTCTCGGTCTTTTTCTACTGCTATTATCACCACTACTGCTGTTGCTGCTGTTAACACATTCTAGTAGCCATGCTGGTAAAGTTCTTTTTCTCCCTGTGCTGCCCACTGAAGGCTGACTAGCAAGCTGTAGAGATGGCCGTTCCTTGTCATCAGGTCGCCTAGCCTCTTCCATTAGTACATTATCAGCTGGTATTGGTACCGTATCTGTTACCATTGGTACAGTATCGGCTGGTATTGGTACAGTATCGGCTGGTATTGGTACAGTATCGGCAGGTATTGGTACAGTATCTGTCGCCATTGGTACAGTATCGGCTGGTATTGGTACAGTATCAGCTGGTATTGGTACAGTATCAGCTGGTATTGGTACAGTATCAGCTGGTATTGATACAGTATCAGCTGGTATTGGTACAGTATCAGCTGGTATTGGTACAGTATCAGCTGGTATTGATACAGTATCGGCTGGTATTGGTACAGTATCGGCTGGTATTGGTACAGTATCGGCTGGTATTGGTACAGTATCGGCTGGTATTGGTACAGTATCGGCTGGTATTGGTACAGTATCAGCTGGTATTGGTACAGTATCAGCTGGTATTGGTACAGTATCAGCTGGTATTGGTACAGTATCAGCTGGTATTGGTACAGTATCAGCTGGTATTGGTACAGTATCAGCTGGTATTGGTACAGTATCAGTTGCTATTGGTACTGTTTCGGGCAGTACTGGTAGAGTAGCTGGTAGTGGTGATAGACTCCTCTCACATTCTGGTACTTCGTACATGATAGTGAACACAAGGTCATCTGGTAGCAGAGATATCTGATCATTTGGCTGCAGCTCCTTCCACTCATCTTTTGGAATTGGGGAAAATTTTGTCAAATTAGCAGACTTGTGATAGCATGGGTTCTTGTGTTTCTGAAAAGAGAAAACATTCATTATCATCTTCAAGTGAAAGGTTAGCACACAAGGCAGTATAGGAGGAAGATGATTACTGAGCATATTTTCATGGAGCCAGCCTCGACTATCAGAACAGCATGAGTTCTGGAAACTCGTTTGTCAGTGATCTGAACGAGCGAAGACAGAAATAAGTTCTCTGCGAGTCTCTTAAATTATGCAACAACCTTCAACAGTGGTCCTCTGCCGAGTGTGTGCTCCCCGACATCCACAGCTGTTTCTTTGCCCGACGAATCAACCAGCTTGCCTCCCGCCATTCCAAAATGTGGGCGTGACATTTCAAAAATTTTAATTGCATCAAAATTTATTCTAGAATCTTAATGTCATCTACCAAGCATCTACTAATAATAATTGTTGAGCTCATTCAGAGTTCATTGGTGTTTTATAGTGATTTTTCATTCACTGATTCCATGGCTGCATTTTGTTGCTTGTTCTTCAGAATGCACACAAGGAAGATTACTGCAATCAGTCTGAAAGAGAAGATAAATACAATTGCTATCATCACGATGATCACACTCACAGAATAGCAAATAGAAAAGCACACGTGAAAGCTGCAAACACTGTAGAGGCAACATTTGATGAAGAAAGGCTGCTGATCATTCTTGCGGTATCAGCAACACTTGGAGCTGCACCTGACTGGCAAGAAACACCCACCACCTCCAGTCTGCCTGATAGCTGAATACCATCACTGATCGTGTGAGTGAAAACCCTACATAAGGAGAGTGCATTTTCTCTGCCGTTACAGTAGACATTGCTCCAGTGAATTGCATTCCTAGGTCTAGTAAAACCACGGCTTGTCACGTTTACAGCAACGGCACCTGAATAATCACCATAGGTTATTCCAATAATTCAAAATTTCCAACAGCTATGCTACCTTCATCTGACAATTGAAGTTGCCTGCAGACTACAGCAGCGTTGTTGTCACTCCATCCAGGCTCGGCAATCAGCCCCCACATTGAATTTACACAGACCTGAACTACTCCACTATTGCTGTTTGGACCACCAACAAGACGGACATCACCAGTATTACAAACTGCATAAAATTAATGAAGTCACAATAAATAACATTGTACAGTACATAAGACACTTACAATCTCTGCATTGCACTCCAGCAAAGTTGTTTGAGTTGCAGCTATCATCTCTAATTGGATTGTACTGACGGTTTCGACTGAAGCATTGACCAATATTCTGCTCCCAGCCCTCACATTCAAAGCCTCTAAATACTGGTCCACTGCCAGCACCAAATCTGGAAACGTCAGACAATAATGAATCTGAAAGAATATGCAAATCAGTAGTAAACTTGATGCAATAATAATGATTTTAATTGTCTCACGTGATAAACCTCTAAATCCAAGTTGATTACACACTACAAAGCCATTAGCAGAAGGGTTACTCCATGATGAAGCACACATGCTCCCCCAGATTCCTCCAATACATACCTCAACACGACCTTCCTGCTCAATGTTACCGTTCACCAGTCGTACAGACCCATTCTGACATGGTTGTGCTGGAGCTGTTTGCAAAGAAATTGCAGACAATAGCTAAAGCTGCTGCAGGTTGATTAATCAACACTCACGATTAAAACACTGCAGATTGACTGGTCCAGAATTGCAACGTGATGTCAACAAGTAAGAATTTGGACAAGATGATTCTCTGTTGATAGTACAGTCTGCTAGCCCAGATTCACTACCACTCCGACTACAAAACACGCTTCTGATACGTCTTGGTAATGTAACATTATCTGAATTCCCATCAACAATGATCCCTGCATGTACATTATTATGTCTGTGACAAAACTGACAACATTTATTAAATTTACGAGGAAATTCAGTAAATCCAAGTTGTCTGCAAGCAATAGCTGCTTCATTATAGCCCAAAAAGCATATTGGGCTCCAGACGCTATCACTGCATATCTCCAATCTTGTATTGTCTCCACCAACCAACCTCACATCACCTCGAGTACATCCACCTATTACAAGCAAAACAAATAATATAATTATAGTATTTTTATACAATAGTTATGAAAGCTTGACATACTTTCACACCAAGCTCTAGCTGCTGTATTTCTGGCAAAACCAAAGCATCCAAATGAATTACTACATTCTGCCAAAGAGTTCTGCGATCCATTACATGAGTATGTACGGCTTGTGTCAATTCCATCAGCCCATGGTATTACATTAATACTTAAAGTTATCGACAGTCCATCATCTGCAAGGAGGTAGGTCATTATATATATATCATAACTAATTTACTTACTAGATGTTGGAAATCCTAGCTGACGACAGAGAACCCTAGTTTCACTGCAACTCCAACCACCTCCACAGACTGCTCTCCATGTTTGACTAACACACCTCTGCACCATTCCTTCATTTGCCTGACCACCAGGAATGGGGTACAAGCGAAATTCATTGTTTGTGCACTCTATATCATTATAAATAGATAGCAGTCTAGCACTGGGACCATACCATGACAACTTACGTGCATTTGAGAGAGGAGACAAAATTGTGAAGATTAGAATGATAGACAGCTGCTTCAAAGCCATGAATCTACAAAAAATTATATAGCTATCATACAGGAAAGTGCATACAATGTGCATGTGCATGTAGAATTGCAGATAGTATAAACTTGCTTGCATGAGTGAAAAGCTGTGTGTATGCATGAATGCATGCAGAGCACATGCAGTCATGTTACCCAACAGATACCTATAGATATGCACATTCAGGCGCATTCCTTGTAAATCTCTGAGCTAACCTTTTAGAGTTACTTGCTGAGCAAGATTATAGATATTCCGGAACAACTGCTGCTGCTTCTACTGGATCACAACTTAAACCCGAGCAATGAATAGGTGAGAGCTGAGTAGTTAAATACTCTCATCTGTACAGGAAGACCTTTACACCCTAAAAGCAAGAATACTATGAAGCTATGTGACCTAACCAGGATGTGGTTAATAACTTTGCTAGAGGTGACATACCCAGCAGCCCATAGGAAGTGCCATCTGTCCTCATCAAACACACACCTATAATTAAAGTACTTGTTTGCATAATTTGATCCTTAATCAATTTAGACTCCAGACGGCTCCGGATGAAGGCACTTGGGCAGAATTCAAAAGGGCCATACCCTGCATTCTTGCATTGTGAATCAATAAATCAATTACTGATACAGTCTGAGTATTGATCATAGTGTTCTACTGAAGCATGCATTGTGGTGACGGTTGAATGAGGTGAAAGATTCCTCAGCGGTATGGTTAATATAGCATTGTAGCTAACCATGAAGGTAACATACATATCCATCTAGAAACTATAGCAGCTATTGTACACAGTAATCTCATCCTGACACAGACACACCAAGTATCAGAGTGAACACATTATGCAACTGCCTGTAAATAGAAAGAGTGCCCACTGATAAACACTGGCAATAACGCTCATTTTTTAATCGTTGTTGCATTGAAAAGTACGCCACATTCTACTTACATAGATCTGATGATTACACTTCAAACAAGCACAAAGAACTGAAAACATTATTATCAGTCTGTTGTCAGTTGTTTTGTCCCAGTTGATATTAAGGTTAGTATTATGAAAGGTACCTATAGCAGTTAAATACTAAAAATTTACTGTTACTTTTAAACAATGAATTGACTGGAAACTTGAGCAATTCTTCCGGATCCTTCACAATCAGCAAGATAAGCACTAAACCACGAAGGGTGTGGGAATCAAATGCCTTTCAGATGTGATTAAGGTTAACAATGTCAGAGCATGACAATGAACTTTTTTATGTGCAAGAGTGTATACCCAACAAATTGAAATTGAAGAACCATGAGAACTGCATGCATTTTTGTTTCTCAGTATAAGCACTCTTCTATACATGTATACAGGCAGCAGGGTGTGTTGTATGTATCATGATGAGATTATACTGTACAGCAGTTTATACATCATCATGACTAGCTACAATGCTACATTCAGGAAGGATCCATAAATTACAGCTAAAGCATCTCTTCATCACTCAACCTCACCTCATAATGCTGCTTCATCAGCAAAACTCTATACATAGACTTGATTTACATTTACTACTACATGCTATACCCACATTATTAACTACCTGAGTCAACCTGACACATCAACAAGCGCAAGAAATAACTGATGAAAGATCAACAAGCAATTCACATTATCAGATATGAAAGGTGTTCTGTATATTATAGTAGTTAGTAGGTAAGTATATTGTGTTTGTATTTTCACTTTCACTTAATGACTAGAGACAAAAACAAGCAATTCATGATTGATATCTACATGTAAGTGCGATTCAATGTTACATGTTGATTCACGCTGGCGTCTCATACACATCCTCTGAATATATTCCATCTCCACCATCTCCAGCCTGTTTACCGACAACTGACAGTGAGACATTTTTCGGCTGTTTTGGCTTTTTCCAGCAATAATACACAATGACAGCAACCATAATCAACCTTACAGAGAAAAATACGATGAGTTGAATATGCAAGACAGAATAGACTTACAGCACTGCAAGCAGTAGAATGAATATAAAAACAGTGAAGACTGTGTTTGAAATGTTTGTCATAAGCACCCTGTCAATCGTTGATACATCGGGTTGACAGGAAACACCAGCCACCTCCAGTTTGTTCAATAGTTTAATACCAACATTAAGCGAGTGTTGGTAAAAGGTGCACTGTGATAGTACATTCTCATGACCTTCACAGTGGACGTTGCTCCAATGAATGGCTTTCTTAGGCTTTCTAAAACCAACTCTAGTAACATTAACAGCAAAAACACCTGCATTGTTATGCAAACAACAAGACTGTTATGACACCACAAAAGGCAATCGCTTACCTTCATCTGAAAACTGAAGTTGCCTGCAGACTACAGCAGCATTAGCATCACTCCAACCAGGCTCAGCAATCAGGCCCCACAACGAGGAAGAACAGACCTGAACTATTCCACTGCTGTTATTGGGACCACCAATAAGACGAACACTACCAGAACTGCATGCTGAATATAAATCACAAAAGTGCCTGTCATCAACTGTAACCAATTATACAGTGACTTACAATCATAGCATCGTACTCCAACGATATCATTCCAGTTACAGATAGCACTGCTTGAGTACTGAATGGTTCTGTTATAGCATTGACCAATATTCTGCTCCCAGCCCTCACATCTGAACCCTCTAAATACTGGTCCACTACCAGCACCAAACTGGGACACAGTGTGTGAGGACGAGAATAGATTACCTGCAAAATGAGCAACAAATGATCAAATTGCCTTGAATTTACTCTTACTTGAGCTTCGATGTCCAAGTTGATTGCACACAACAAACCTATTAGCAGATGGGTTGTTCCAAGTTGAATAGCACATGCTCCCCCAGATTCCTCCAATACACACCTCCACACGACCTTCCTGCTCAAAAGTACCATTCACCAGTCGCACAGCACCTTCCTGACACGCTTGTGCTGGAGCTGCACACAAGAATAGAATATTACACAAAATTTACCATAACACTCACTCCTAAAACACTGCAGTCCAGTTTGTGTACAGGAACCAGTTGTGGTGGAGTATGTGCAGCTAGAAGTACCACTGAGATTGCACTCAGACAAACTGGATTCATTCCCATGCACACTACAAGACACGCTACTGAAAAGTCTGTAGGAAGAATTTGATCTTCCGTATCTCTCATCAGTGATGATACCTAAAATCATTACGTGTAGCAATGATTTGGTTAAACATGAGGTTTATTACTCACGAGGGTACTCTGAGAATCCAAGTTGTCTACAAGCAGTTGCTGCTTCGTTGTAGCCCAAATCACAAAAATGATTCCATTTACCACCATAGCAGAACTCTAACCGTCCACTGCCTCTATCAGCATCACCATCAACCAGCCTCAGATCACCTTGACTGCACAGATTCTCAACTGCATGCGTGAGAGTGCAATATAGTTTTCTGTATAACTACATGTGTAACTAAGTTGTAATTGTCCACCTTGGCACAAAGCTCTTGCCGCAATGAAACTGCAACTACTAGTACTACTACTAGGGCAATTGCTGAGAGAGTTTTCATTTCCACTGCAAGAGTATCTAGTGTTGTCCCTGAGAGGCCATTGTATTGTATTTAAACTTAAAGTTGTAGCTAGTACATCTGTAGTATGGATGGTGGACTCTTATTATCACAATAATATCAATAAAATAGCTCACCAGATGCTGGAAACCCAAGCTGGCGACAGAGGACTCTCGCGTCATTGCAGTCCCACAACGTTCCACAGACAGCTCTCCAGGATTGAGAAACGCATCTTTGCACCATTCCCTCGTTTATTTCTCCAAGGGGCATGGAGAATAAACGAAATGCATCGTTGTTGCACTCTGCAGAAGGAATCAAACAAAAACTGAACGGACTCTATATAATCCACTCTAACTCACGAGCGCTGGATAGAGGAGCCGCTACAAATAGGACAAAGACACCGATAGACAACAGCTGGAAAGCCATCAGTATGTGCTGGACTGAAAATTTAAAGCAAGCGCAGAAAGTTCGTGTACCAGTGTGATACTGTATTATAATAGTTGTTACTAGTTATCAAGAGTTATTAATTCTATGTTCACTTCTGGTACAGGTATATTAATAGAGAAAATCATAGTTGCTATTTTAATGCTCTTCCTCTAGTCCGACCATCTCACAGCTGAGCTGCCACAGCTTCTCTGCCATGTTGTCATCAGTAGCAGCAGCTGTCTTAAGCTGTTCTATTTTGCAGTCACCCAAAAACTGTCCAGAGACTCCATCAAGTTCCTCTGATACAGCACAGTAGATCGTAGTCTGTGCTCCCTGCCAGGGGGTCTTGAAGATCAACAAAATTAGTGGTAGAAACAGCAGCTATAAAGAGAGACAGTAAACAGGAAATGAGGTCGGGATGAGCTTGAGAATGAGGTGCACGGTGAAATTATTTACCACTCAATAATCATAGTATTCAGATTAATTTAGCATAACTTTTATGTGAAGTTTTGTGCATTAAAAATTAATTATGCTCCAGAGTCCAGGGTTGGGGCGAAGTACTTTTGAAAGTATACAAGTAGTTTCATTTCACTGTTCACACTATTTTATAAATCCAAAGTCCAAAAACAAAACTATCGTTTAAAATGGCTAATACATACTGTAACTTATTGTCTGTATTGTTACATCTAATAAACTTCAAGTACTTGTAAGTACATTAAGTATTCAAAGTACATTGTTATATTTAAGTACAAGTACAAATACATCCATAAAACTGATACTGATATAGGACTTAAGTACAAGTACATTGGGCACCAACCCTGCCAGAGTCTTTACAACACTAACTATATTGACAACTTACAGCCATCAGACGATTAGAATGCCTGCCAAGCTCAGTACAAATGACTCCAGGATGAAGAGAATTAGCAGTTACACAAGTTCCTTCCAATCGCATTACCAGTGAACGAGTAAACAGAATGTTCGCTAACTTGCTCTGGCTATAAGCTCTCCTAGGATGATAAGAATGATCGCTGTTGATGTCTTCAAAGTTTATACCAGTACACCTCTTGTATGACAATGAAGACACATTAACAATCCTGGCAGCTGGAGCTGCCTTCAGTCGATCCAATAACAGGTTGGTTAGGAGAAAGTGACCAAGATGGTTCACACCGAACTGCATTTCAAACCCATCCTCTGTTTTCCAGTAAGGACAGGCCATAATGCCAGCATTGTTGATGAGGATGTCAATACGTGGCTCTTCCTTGAGGACATGCTCACTAAACCTCCTCACTGATGTCAGTGAAGCCAGATCCAGCTGACGGAACACCACATTGGTGCTCCCACTGGCTTTACGAACCTCTTCCACTGCCCTCTCTCCTCTCTCTACACTACGGCAAGCCATGATGACCCTAGCCTGTCTCTTAGCCATGTCAATGGCTGTGATCTTGCCAATACCAGTGTTGGCACCAGTGATAATCACAGTCTTGCCAGCTAGACTAGCAGTGGACCTGCATACTCCTCCAGCAAAATACCTGTAATAAAAGAAATTGAATAATGCGAGAAGCTGAAATGAACAGTACCTGCGTATGAAGTACAGTGATGTTCCCAGCACTGCTGCTCCAGCTATTAAAAGTGGATAGCTGGAATCCATGTTGTTTCCGTATACAGGTACAAGTCCGTAAATCTATTCGAGCCACTCCCTCCTATTGCATTGTACATGGTGCATAAATCAGGCAGCCGAAAATGGCAGAGTCGAAAATCAAACAAAGGGGAAAAAATGCTTGGAGACAGGACGAGAAAGCACTGGCTATTGGTATCTCGATATGCGTTCTTCTTGTATTGTTAGTGCGTGCTGTAAGTGACCGATTGGCCGCAGTGCCACACCTTCCTGATGCTGGAGCTATGTGGTACTACTGGATCCTCCCTGAGCCAACTGTACTGACTCGATTTACAGCCTGGTTATTGTACTTGAGCCATCAAGTGCTTCACTGGGCGATGGTCTACTATGGACAGAAATCAATTGAGTACAGTCATGCTTTGCGACCATTCAACTACTGGATGGTAGGTATGAACATATTCTTCATAGTGATACATCTCTTGCAGACACATACAACTTACGATGGCCTAGCGCAAGACACTCACTTGATGTCGTCTTTGGGTTCTGTTGCAGTGATGCTGATATGGGTATTGCTTATGGAGAACAACAGACGTGGAATGTTTTTTGGATATGCATTTCCTCTTTCTAAAGATCTTGTTGAGTTTTCTCGAAAGTATCATGGATACTACTTCTCTTGGGCCATCGTGTACAACTTCTGGTACCACCCAATGGAGGGATCACTGGCTCATCTCTCTGGACTACTATACAAGTTTGTTCTGCTAACTCATAGCTGTCTGATCATGACACCGATACATCGCAACAAGTACTGGACAACTGCTCTAGAGTTTATGGTACTTATACATGGAACTTCAGTATCATTGTTCAACTATCCGGGAACATGTGGAATGTTTTTATTTGGATTTGGACTAATATTCGTAGTCACACAAGTGCACGGTCTTGACTTAAGCTATGGTGTGAAAAGTGCTGTTATACTTCTGATGACAATTGGATGCCTCGCTTTCTATTCTCACGAAAATATTTATCACAAATCTATTACAGAGATTTTTCGCATCGCAGTTATAGACTACCTTGGAGTGTTCGTTCTTGCTGGTATACTGTGGTGTGTGAAAAAGTGTTGTACATAATATACAGTTAGCATAAGTCCAGGTTTGGTCATGGTAGTGTTAATTTGTTTAACCTTTGTTATGAATTCATAAAAATTGCTCTGTGACTAATGAAATAGCACGATGAGAGGACGACATAATAACTGTCTGTGATACAGGTGATGTTGAAGACTTACACCATATTTACTGATGTAGCCACGAGCATGAAGCATTGCTAAAGGGTGCAGCTGAGACAGAATTGAAAGTATGTGGGCTTTAGAGCTATGAACAGTAGGAAAGTTAGTTTGCGTGAGGCACTTTCCATGCATGCAATGGAGGATGAGCTAGACATCTGGTAGAGATTGTTCTATGAATAAGCTGTTGCATGTATTCTGACCAATTAACGGGATAAAGAGGATGATGGTAACAACAGCACATTATTATCTAGCTACAAAGTGCTGATTAAATTGCTAACCACAAAAAAAATTCACTTGCAAGTATGTACTATTGAATGACTACCATGAACGCTACCTGCGGCCAGAAACATAGTCTACAACACATATTTTTTACTTACATACAGTACAGTGGAACCCCTTTTAGAGGACACTCCTCATCTCTCTATAATGGACTCCCAAATATAACCCACATAATGTATACACTATAATGGACAACTTTTGTTGGTCCCAATGGTGTCCACCTCATATCTTGCAAGTCTCTGTATTCTAATCCTCCATCTACTTTGTTTCTTGGCTCCTCTGCTCTCACTCGAGTTGACTCTTTTAAGCATCTGGGTATCACTCTTTGCTCTGACCTTTCCTGGTCTCTTCATGTTCGAAATATCAATACTAAAGCTCGGAAGCTTGTGAGTCTTACTCTTTATACAGGCGCTTTCATTCCTGTCCAACCCCCACGCTTGTCACTCTGTATACTTCTTTTATTAGACCCCATCTTGAATATGCTTCTCAAGTCTAGGATCCTTTTCTGCTAAAAGATAGCAACCTACTTCATAAGAATCAGATTTTTGCCTTATGAGTCTGTACTAAAAGCTGGTCTAGCCCCAGTCTAGCCCCTAACTTGAGTATTCTGCATAGTCAGCTCAGTTGCCCTCACTTGCTGATCGTCATTTTGTCGCTAAACTCTGTCACTTTTTTAAGATTGTCAATACAATTGAGGATTTTTCTAACTCACCTATTTACTTCAAATCTCTGCATCATGACACTAGACATTCTCACTCTTGGTCTCTTAATCCTATTGTTTCTCGTTCATCTCAGTTTTATTATACATTTTTTCCTCATTCTATATATCTCTCTTTGGAACTCTCTTAGTTATGATATTGTCAACTCATCCTCCTTTGACATTTTCAAACTTAATATAACTTTGATAACGTACTCGTGCTATTTTATGAAAAATATTTCAATTTTGCTCGCTCAGGCTCTCACCAAAATTAATTCTGCTGTAACAACACTGCGGTCTAACTCGACCGTGGAACTTTAGGAATTCAGACAGCCGAAATGGCAGTGAAAACCGAGTTGGAAATGTCAGTCAAGCAAAATAAATCAATTCGTGGACTGAGACAGGACGAGAAAGCATTGGCTATTGGTATCTCGATATGCGTTCTTCTTGTATTGTTAGTGCGTGCTGTAAGTGACCGATTGGCCGCAGTACCGCACCTTCCTGATGCTGGAGCTATGTGGTACTACTGGATCCTCCCTGAGCCAACTGCACTGACTCGATTGACAGTCTGGCTACTGTACTTGAGCCATCAAGTTCTTCACTGGGCGATGGTCTACTACGGACAGAAATCAGTTAAGTACAATCATGCCCTGCAACCATTCAACTACTGGATGGTAGGTATGAACATATTCTTCATAGTGATACATCTCTTGCAGACACATACAACTTATGATAGCCTGGCACAAGACACTCATATACTGACAGCATTGGGTTCTGTTGCAGTGATGCTGATATGGGTATTGCTTATGGAAAACAACAGACGTGGAATATTCTTCGGATATGCATTTCCTTTTCCTAAAGATCTTGTCGAGTTTTCTCGAAGGTATCACGGATACTACTTCTCTTGGGCCATCGTGTACAACTTCTGGTACCACCCAATGGAGGGATCACTGGCTCATCTCTCTGGACTACTATACAAGTTCATTCTGCTAACTCATAGCTGTCTGATCATGACACCGATACATCGCAACAAGTACTGGACAACTGCTCTAGAGTTTATGGTACTTATACATGGAACTTCAGTAGCATTGTTCAACTATCCGGAAACATGTGGAATGTTTTTATTTGGATTTGGACTAATATTCGTAGTCACACAAGTTCACGGTCTTGACCTAAGTTATGGTGTGAAAAGTGCTGTTATACTTCTGATGACAATTGGATGCCTTGCTTTCTATTCTCAGTATAATTTTCATAATGCTACAGAGATATTTCGCATCGCAGTTATAGACTACCTTGGAGTGTTTGTTCTTGCTGGTATACTGTGGTGTGTGAAGAAGTGCTGTGAGTACTTCTCAAGAGATAATGGAACGACCATCCAATCTTAATGAGCAGCATGCTATATATAAATTGGTGTGTTATCTAGTCTCACTGGCATTGAGTAAAAGTTTAAATATAACTATTTGTACTCTTCTACATGTATGCAGAAATTGTTGTGGGCATGCACTTTGTACTATCCATCTGTAAAATTTATTTAGTTATGCAGTATTATAATATTCATTGTCATAATAATATTCATTGTCAATACTTCTTAAAAATAAAATAACTACATTACACTGCAGGCTTAACCCTTTAATTACTAAATTATCTTGCTGAAATTTTAACCTCGTAAATGCTGACCACTTCTCTTGTGAATATCTCGTGTGTCTTTTGTGCTACTGGTCTCAAATTTGCGTCCTTTTACGCCAGTGAGTAGCCGCAATTGCCCACACTCAAGTCAGTCGATATGCCCCTCCCACTTCGAAAGTGAAGCCGATAAAGTGCAACGACCTCGTCAAATTTTGCTCAAAGTTAGTGCTTTGGGGCTGGATACTGAAAAGCACACACAACTAGCAGTGGTTTTGGTGAGTGCAAAATGTAGTCCAGATCATAGAGAATGCACGAAAATGTGTTTCCGAGCACCCTGAAGCCATAAAATGTCCGAATTTTCTTGGCAGCCATTTTGTTTTTCTTAAAATGTTGCGAAATTTGCACTGAAGCCATAGAAATGCCGAAGCTAATACGTTTAGCGCAGGGGGCGCGCCGAAAACCGGTCAATTTTTTGCGGTTATTTGTATTCTTCAATTTGGCTCAATTTTGGGATATTTTAGCACTTTTTCATAAAGTTATGGTGTCTGAAGTATGTATGTATCCAGTATCCAGTCGTGTTGTTATGCAGCTAGCGATGCGTTCGTAGCTGCTTTACATCTGGAAATCTGGCCCATAGCAACAGCGCCGCCTCATGAATATTAATAATGACCGAGCACCCTTAATTGTTATCTAATGGACGTGTTACTAAAGATAGAGTGGATGATGGCTGCCGTATGATGTCGAGCTATATCGCGCTACTCCGTCAGCTTGGTTTTTGGCTGGAGCTGGGCGATCAGAGGCTCCTAGGAGGCAAGCAGCAGCTTTCTACACACGCGATGACTTCCAGACGATCGCCACGTGCTCGTGCACAAGCTGTAAAGAAGCAGCGTGTCTGCTTGTGAACATAGTTTTCGCTCGTGTCTCGATTTAGCAGTATCCACTGAAGGCAGCAAGCAATAGCGATCGTCTTGGGGTAGCTGCTTGCAGCTCATAGAAGTCTCTGACTGCCCCTTTTTTTAGCAAAGAAAAAACAAACAGTACCGTCGGAACGTCAAGCGCCAACCATAGTCTATCCATGGACAATATAAAAACAATAGTATTACCTACGGTACTATATATTATTGTCCATGATCTATCTTTAGTAACACGTACGTCCATCATGTGCAGACATAGTCTAGCGCGCTATGACCCTCTCCCGCAAAAGAAAAAAAGGGGGCGGGTCAGATGCGGGAGAGGGTCTAGCCAAACTCGCAAGATGATTAGTTTCATTACCCGAATTTCGGGTAATGTTATTCACGGTATTTTACGTCAACATACTTCCTCTGTCACAGAATAAACATGGCGGCCGTTCTTGCATAGTGTAGAAATGCAATCGACACGCTGTGACGAGCTACTACAGTGCAATAACGCCATTGCACGCTCTCTCTGGGCTATCAAATCTTGCGCCTCTTCGGAAAGACGTTGTTAGTGCAGTTCTCGGTGGAAGAGAGACTTTCTTCGACTCAGGCGTGGTATGGCAAGTCTCTAGTCTTTATGATATTACCACGGGGTGCCTAGTTCACTTTGGAGGCTGTGGGATACGAGCCTGCTGCAAACCGCTTCTGCAAATCGTCGTAGAAGCGCAGTACCTGCAGATCGCTGCCATCATTTGTCGTAGCGCGTTCACGTGACAATTGCATTACGTCTGTTGACGTAATAATACCGTGAATAACATTACCCGAAATTCGGGTAATGAAACTAATCATCTTGCGAGTTTGGCTAGACCCTCTACCGCGCTTGGCCCCTCCCCTTTTTCTTTCGCGGTAGAGGGTCATAGCGCGCTAGACTAGTGCAGACATTCAATTTTTAATCAAATGCGTGGGCGCTTCCCATTCCTACTCTATGCACTAACATTGATAGCAGCTACTGCTCATGCATCCACTAGTCCGACCATCATCTTACAGCTGAGCTGCTATGGCCTCTCTGCAATGTTGTCATCACTACGTCGTTGGAGATCAGTAGGATGAAAACAAATAATTATTATTAGCATTGACTCGACATTAGTGCCTCTCAATCACTTGCCAAGAGATAGAGACAACAAACATTTACTCATTAAGCTCTTCAAACATAGTGGTAGATTCCGCTCCTGATATCACCAAAGTAACACCTTTGGTCAATGTTGAAGCTGACTCCAGAAAACCCAAGAACCAGTTGGTTAGGAGGAAGTGACCAAGACAATTCATTACAGAAGTAGCTACTGCTGCACCAGTAAATAATCATGATGGGATAGCTATCTCATTGATTGCTTCACACCATATAATGTTGAACAAACATGCATGCAGCAACATGTACAGAAAATTTCAGCTATCTTGAAACACTTGTCTAATGTCTAATGTTCAATCCAGCATTTCATCCACTTATCACCTTACCTAGCAAAATGCAGAATTGAGCCTGGGGAAACACAGGAGCGCTTGTTTATATGCGCTCCTGGGAAACACTACAGTAAATTTCATCATGCATTTCGATTTTATTTGATGACAGGAAAGATGCATAAAAACTTATTGACCAACTCTTGGTCATTACTAGTTCAATGCTTTACAATTCGTCCATTTTCTTAAGAATAATTTCCTTTTGCTGCTTGTCGCAATGATTGTCGTGCATGGTCTTGTAACTGTGGCTATTTGCATGCTGATGACCTGGATTTTGCATTTTAGTTATCATGTGTTTTAATAGCTCCAATTCTAAAGCAGCTCAGTGCAATTTTCACAAACTTGAAGCCATAACTCTCTTTCTCAGGCTCACTTACTAGTTATCGCTAATCACTAAAGTGTTAAGTGGATAAAATGCTAGATTGAACATTAGACATTAGACAAGTGTTTCAAGATAGCTGAAATTTGCTGTAGCAACAGCTAGCAATGCTCCTCTATACAGTCCTTGCAAGATATTTTCTACTATGCTGACAGTAATCAAGACAACTAATCACATTTCTTGCACACAATAATATTGTATTTCTCCTGTTTTCATGTTATAATGCTTATAGGTGATTGCCAATGTAATCAGTAACAATTGTCTTAAAGTTGTACTAACTAATAATTGCTACCTACATGCATGAACTAGCTACTAACATTATTAAGTGCACTACTGATCATCCTCTAGTCCGACCATCTTACAGCTGAGCTGCCACAGCCTCTCTGCCATGTTGTCATCATTAGCAGCAGCTGTGCGTGGTTGCTGTACTTTGCAGTCTGCCAGGTACTTTCCAGTAACTCCATTGAGTTCCTCTGATACAGCACAGTAGATTGTAGTCTGTGCTCCCTGCCAGGGAGTCTTGAAAACAAGCCAATTCACTGGATACATTAGCATCTAGAGTGGGCACAAAAGAAATAATTATAGAAAATGGAAGTACGCCAATGTACTTACTCTAAGATAAGTTGCGTGTCGCTGCAGATCAGTCGATATTCCTCCAGGATGAAGGCAATTAGCAATGACATTAGTACCTCTCAATCGCTTGCCAAGAGATCGAGTGAAGAGAATATTGGCTAGTTTACTGTGATTGTAAGCTGACCAAGGAGTGTAGGATTTTTCACTGTTGATGTCATCGAACTTGATACCCTTGCTAAATGCATATGCCACAGAAGACACATTAACAATCCTGGCAGCTGGAGCTGCCTTCAGTCGATCCAATAACAGGTTGGTTAGGAGAAAGTGACCAAGATGGTTCACACCGAACTGCATTTCAAACCCATCCTCTGTTTTCCAGTAAGGACAGGCCATAATGCCAGCATTGTTGATGAGGATGTCAATACGTGGCTCTTCCTTGAGGACACGCTCACTAAACCTCCTTACTGATGTCAGTGAAGCCAGATCCAGCTGCCGGAACAACACATTGGTGCTCCCACTGGCTTTACGAACCTCTTCTACTGCCCTCTCTCCTCTCTCTACACTACGGCAAGCCATGATGACCCTAGCCTGTCTCTTAGCCATGTCAATGGCTGTGATCTTGCCAATACCAGTGTTGGCACCAGTGATAATCACAGTCTTGCCAGCTAGACTAGCAGTGGACCTGCATACTCCTCCAGCAAAATACCTAGAACGAGCAACTAAAATCAACTTTGAGTGAAAGTTACATGATTACCTGCGTAAGAAGTATAGTGATGTTCCTACTACCACCGTTCCAGTGATGATACTGTAGGGGTAGCTCGTTAATTTACACGCCACTTCTCTGACTACCTCCATTTCGTGTCTCCAAACGAAACTGCTGCGTGTAAACAGTGCTAGTGACTTAGAGTGGGCGTGTGTAAAAGCAACACCCACTCATCATTGTTTTGATTTATTGTTACAAAATCCACAATTATAGTTATTGATATAATGACTACTGCTCTTCGTCTAGTCCGACCATCTTACAGCTGAGCAGCCACAGCTTCTCTGCCATGTTGTCATCAGTAGCAGCAGCTGTCTTCATTCGTTGTATCTTGCAATCTGCCAAGTACTGTCCAGAGACTCCATCGAGTTCCTCTGATACAGCACAGTAGATTGTTGTCTGTGCTCCCTGCCAGGGAGTCTTGAAGATCAGCAGAAGAATCGGATAAGCTAAGATCTGCAATAAGAGATTGGTTTAATTAATAGCTGCTATATTGGATGCTAAATGGAAATTTAATAAATTATTATGTTTACACTGACACACCATATCACAATGTAAACAGCAAAGGAGTGTGAAAGAACTTAAGTAAACTACCAGTTCAAGTGGTAGCATACACAAGGTAATATTAATTTTGTTCTCTACACATTTTTCTTACATGTACTGCTACTTAACCTTAGTGAACTCCAAGTTTCATCTTACCGATAAAAACTTGTTCATGTGCCGTCCCAGTTCAGTGTGAATTATTCCAGGATGGAGACTATTAGCAACAACACTAGTTCCTTCTAAACGCCTCGCCAGTGAACGAGTAAACAGAACATTTGCCAGTTTGCTCTGACAATAGGCATCCCATGGAGTATAGGACTGCTCACTATTGATGTCATCAAAATTGATACATTGCACACCAGCATAAGCTAAGGCAGACACATTAACAATCCTGGCAGCTGGAGCTGCCTTCAGTCGATCCAATAACAGGTTGGTTAGGAGAAAGTGACCAAGATGGTTCACACCGAACTGCATTTCAAACCCATCCTCTGTTTTCAAGTAAGGACAGGCCATGATGCCAGCATTGTTGATGAGGATGTCAATACGTGGCTCTTCCTTGAGGACAAGCTCACTAAACCTCCTCACTGATGTCAGTGAAGCCAGATCCAGCTGACGGAACACCACATTGGTGCTCCCACTGGCTTTACGAACCTCTTCTACTGCCCTCTCTCTACACTGCGACAAGCCATGATGACCCTAGCCTGTCTCTTAGCCATGTCAATGGCTGTGATCTTGCCAATACCAGTGTTGGCACCAGTGATAATCACAGTCTTGCCAGCTAGACTAACAGTAGACCTGCATACTCCTCCAGCAATATACCTGTAGATGTGGTTATAAACTATTAAATGGCTCTTCTATAGTATACCTGCGCAGAAAATACAGAGACGTTCCCACCACGGCCAATCCAGCGAGTATGTTGTACGGATAAGCGCTAAAGACGTCCATGACAATAATTATAATTATTAATAAAAATTATTATTATTAGATCTAATTAGCACTTTGACTTCCGGAATTACGTAATAGCTAAAGCACTCTTAAACTAAAAGCACAGATCAAAACTACTGCTCGTCCTCTAGTCCGACCATCTTACAGCTGAGCTGCCACAGCTTCTCTGCCATGTTGTCATCAGTAGCAGCAGCTGTCTTCATTCGTTGTATCTTGCAATCTGCCAAGTACTGTCCAGAGACTCCATCGAGTTCCTCTGATACAGCACAGTAGATTGTTGTCTGTGCTCCCTGCCAGGGAGTCTTGAAGACTAGTAGAAGAATTGGATAAGCAAGGATCTGTAATGAGAGATGAATCATGAACCCGATATTAAAACAAATGACAACACCACATTTTGGTGCACAGGGATCAGTGGGACAAATGTACAAACTCCATGAAGCAATTACTGCTTAGTTTTCAGAGTTCTTACCAATTTAAGCTTGTTCATGTGCCGTCCCAGTTCAGTGCGAATCACACCAGGATGGAGACTATTAGCAACAACACTAGTTCCTTCTAAACGCCTCGCAAGTGAACGAGTAAACAGAACATTTGCCAGCTTGCTCTGACAATAGGCATCCCATGGAGTATAGGACTGCTCACTATTGATGTCATCAAAGTTGATACATTTTGCACCACCATAAGCTGATGAAGACACATTAACAATCCTGGCAGCTGGAGCTGCCTTCAGTCGATCCAAAAACAGGTTGGTTAGGAGAAAGTGACCAAGATGGTTCACACCAAACTGCATTTCAAATCCATCTTCTGTTTTCCAATAAGGACAGGCCATGATGCCAGCATTGTTGATGAGGATGTCAATACGTGGCTCTTCCTTGAGGACACGCTCACTAAACCTCCTCACTGATGTCAGTGAAGCCAGATCCAGCTGACGGAACACCACATTGGTGCTCCCACTGGCTTTACGAACCTCTTCTACTGCCCTCTCTCCTCTCTCTACACTGCGACAAGCCATGATGACCCTAGCCTGTCTCTTAGCCATGTCAATGGCTGTAGTTCTGCCAATACCAGTGTTGGAACCAGTGATAATCACAGTCTTGCCAGCTAGAGTAGCAGTAGACCTGCATACTCCTCCAGCAAAATACCTGGCATATGTAGGATGATTTTCATAATTAATTTTATTACCCTCCCATGGCTCCATAGCCCATACCTGCGCAGAAAATACAAAGACGTTCCTACTACGGTTAATCCAGCGAGTAGGTTGTAGGGATAGGCTGAAAGCGTGCTGAAGAACTGTTTAGCGACGTTCATCTTGGTAGCTTAGCAAGCACAGTAATAGGAGGTGTGTCAATAATGTGATTATATTCATTGATGATCAATCCATTGTGAATATTCTAGAGCTAATATCAGTTGTCATCCATTCAATACCATCCAGCAACCTCTCTCCAGTAACAGCACTGCATGCCTGTATCTGCCAGTGGTGGGTCTTGATGTCATCAAGCTCTAGAATCTAGAACAAATACAGAGAATAATTGTACCTTCAAAATACACTGTAACAATACTTTTCTGATTTCTTCAGCAGATAGAGCACCAGGAAGATCCTGCTTGTTAGCAAACACTAACAAAGTAGCTCCTGCAAGGCGCTGTAAAATTAAAGCTTCAAATGTATGAATTTTTATTGTATATGATAACACATTAAACAGGCTCACTAAACGTATGATTGTGCATAGTATCTATCTAAGGTAAGCTTGACTGCTATTGAAGTACCTCCTCCTTTAGCAGTCCATGGAGTTCCTTCTTGCAGTCTTCTAGTCTGCGTCTGTCAGCACTGTCTACCACCCAGATTAGACCATCAGTGCACTCAAAATAATTTCTCCAATAAGAACGCAAAGACTTCTGACCTCCTACGTCCCATATATTCAGTTTTAGCCTAAGCAAATTGTGAAGAACATACTTTCAATTGAAGAGTGAACTTTTTAGGCGAGCCTGATTTTAAGCTATTTACACATACAACACATAATTTTCATTACTCTTTGTACTCGACTGTTTTTATGTTGAAACCAAATGTTGGAGATATAGTACTGATGTCCTCTCCAATGAATCTTTTCAGTATAGTTGTCTTCCCAGCATTGTCCAGTCCACTGTGTATAGCAGAAACGCCATTCAATTATTTATACGTGCCTCGGTTTACTCTAACACACGCTAGGCTAGTCTAGAGACGCACTTACAGCATCAGAATACGCACGTCTTTCTCCTTCTGCTTCATCTTCTTCAAGATAGACAACAGCCCCATTTTTGTGGGCGGAGACTAATAACGAGCCTGAGCGAACCCAAATCCCAGTGCAATAACATCAAAATTCTTATACACATGCAGTGTACACATGTACTACAATTGTAGATTCTCTTCTGGTTCAAATCTTTCCCACCAGGGCAGCTGCATTGCTCTCAGTTCTTCAAGGTGTGCTCTCTCTCCCATTCTAGCTACTGCTCTTGACGATCCTGACAGGAAGGTGTGTACAGTCTCTGGAGTTGACTGAGTCACACTGGGCATTGACAGTAACAACTGAGACTGTCTCTCCAGCTCAGTAAGCAGTAGATTTCGTTGATACTCTTGCTGATGCTGGTTATTTCTTGAGGCATAGAACTCCCGAAGAGACTCAGCCACCTCAGCTTGGCAGTCAGCCAGTTGCTTGTCAGTTTTATACTGAGGAGGATGCGTGTTACGGTATCTTACAATGTCCTGCAAGCATCTATCTCGTTCCTCTCTGGTAAGTGGTTTGATAGCATGCTCTAATGAAGTTTGGTTGCAGTCTGCCTTTTCTTGATCTCTCTTGTGAGCTAGGTATTGACTGACTCCTCTCTGAATGATACTAGCACTTCTCTCTCGTCTTTGCCTCTCCTTATCCTCAGCTATCCTCTCTCTAGCTTTAATTCCTCTCCACCATGACTGAAGCTTAACGGTCGCTGCCTGTTGCTCCTTGAGCAAGTACTGTTTAGCTGATGTAGCAGGGAGCTTTTCAAGAAGTGACAATTGGGTTTCGTGTTTGAGACGAATTTGTTCTCTCTTTTGAGTTGCCTGTGACCGAGCAATAATCTTTTTGGAATCCTCCAACTTCTTTCTGGCGTTTTCAAGAGCCTTCTTACGTCTGTACATCTTTTGAAACCTACTGATTCCTTGGTGGGCTCGTTTTAGTTTCTTACGAGAGCAGTAGCCTCGCCAACCAGCTTGAATGACAGCAGCAGCAACATTCTCTCTCTCAGCATCTCCATCAACAAGTACTCTCTTGCATAAGCTAGCTATGAACTGCTTACTCTGACTGTCGAATTTGTCTTCTCCCCAGCGCTGCAAAATACTAGCCAGTCCTTCGTATCTTTCACTAATGCTGTCCATGACAGGAGTGTGGTAGTGAGACAAAGCGGCTAGTAAGCTGACTGAAGGAATGACAAGCTGAGTTTGTGAGCTGCTAGCCTTGTAGACCAATTCATCTAACAAGCTCTGTATTATGTGATGAGGAAGAGAGGGCAAGAAACTGGGATCAAATTGAACTAGACTGCTCAATGCCTTCAGCATCTTGAGGGAGTAGCTTGGATTATCAACAATGAGCAGGTGAAGGAGATATGGTGACTGGAGAGAGTGAGCAGTGCATAGTTTGTGAGCTGAACACACCGTGACAAGAGCATCAATGATGTCAGAGAACTGATCCAGATAGACTAATGATGGGGTACCAGGAATAGCCAGAGAAGGTGTGTCAGACTCGACGCTAGCTTCACACTCGTGAATATTGTTAGCTAAGACTAGAAGTGAGTCTACTGCCGCTGGTAACAAGAAGTTATAGTACTCATTCACTAGCTCTTCTTCATTCGGGTCCATAGGCTTGCCTGTGGTTGCTGTCTCTGGCTTCAAAGAAGCACACACATCAGCCAATATCCTAGCCAGTTCTGCTGCAGTGTACCACTGCCCGTGTGTAGCCGAGAAGTCTGCTCTAAGTGCTTCCACCATTAGGTGGATAAGGTCACTCTGCCATATTAGTCTCCTGGCTTCTCTCAGAGCAGCAGGGGTGAGTGACCTGCTGTGAAACACCTCTTTCAACTTAAGAAGCACCAGGGCAGTGTCAGGGCTGCTGCTAGCCCCAGCCTCATGTGCTATGGAGAAAATCAATGACTGCAAATCCCTCTGAGGATGTAAAGGAGAAGAATCAATCACTCAGCATGCTCAGGGGCATACTAACAGTACCTTGTCAGCAGCTGGCGTACTTTTCGGTTTTCTACTCATAGTTTCTATTTATCGCACACCAAAACAATCGGCACGTGCGCAAGCACGTGGATTTGGCGGGCGGATCGGAGCGGACCCAGCACTCAGCAGCAGCTGCACCCATGTATCAGTGAAGTCTAGAGTCGAGTAAGATAGAAGGACGTATCGACACTCGACAGTATGTCTACTCCTCCAGAAATGTGTACCGATATATCTTCTTCAGTCACTTCTTTGTCAAGTGACGTGATAGATATATCCGAAGAGGATCAGTCTACTACCAGTACTACTACTAGTCATGGACACTCTGGTACGTACGTGCCGTGCCCGATTCGTTTGACAGTCATGTCGTTCCTCCGCTAAAGGAGCTGATGTGTTAGTGATTGAAGACGATGGTCAACCAGCCCAGAAGAAGGCAAAGGTGTCTTCGGATGACGAAGCTTCTCCTCTCTATTATCTCACTAAGGTGAGAGGAATACCAGATCACTACAACCAGCAGAGCATCGGAATTAAAGGTGCTCTACTACCTCACTTACTGGTGTCTTCAACGTTCCTTTCTTTTTCTTAGATATTCTAGCATCTGCTCCTGGAGAGCTGGTAGCATCAGCTCAGGTAGGACTAGTGTGATGCTTATTGTAAAGCTGTTGCATTCTTTCTAACAGTTTAACTATTTAATTGACATCCCCTGGTTGGTACAACAATACCCTGAACAAAGCCGGTAATGTCGCCTAACTTGTCACTTACTGTCTCCTTCTCTTTCCCTCTCTCTTGTCAGTTCGACACCATTGCTAATAGTCCATGGCATACAAAGAGGCGAGCATAGCTCACTGGCAAAGGAGGCACAAGCCTATCCCAACATCAAATTTCTACAGGTAAACCTTCCTTTGGGCAATTCTCCAAAGTGATAAAACTCGCCCTTGATTATTGTAGGTTAAACTGGCTATGTATGGAACCCATCACAGGTATTGTTAAAGGTTGAGTGAGTGGTTCGGTGAGTGAGGTTTTGTACTCACTGTAGCAAGATGATGTTGCTGGATTATAAAGATGGCTTGAGAGTGGTCATCCACACTGCTAATCTTATTGAGAAAGACTGGGATCAGAAAACACAAGGGTACCCATACTACAGTACTGGTGTTGTTTGATGTGCTGTTTTGTTTCTTTGTTAGAGTGTGGATGAGTCCTTTGTTTCAGAAGTCATCCTCTGGGGCTGCTCCTAAATGTCACTTTCAGCAAGATCTCTTGGTCAGTAATATAGTACCATTGTGCACTTGTAGTAGTAGTAGTAGTAGTAGTAGTAGTAGTAGTAGTAGTAGTAGTAGTAGTAGTAGTAGTAGTAGTAGTAGTAGTAGTAGTAGTAGTAGTAGTAGTAGTAGTAGTAGTAGTAGTAGTAGTAGTAGTAGTAGCGTAACCACTGTATTTGTGCATGCAGGAATATCTTAACACATATCCTGGGTCAGCACTGACTGTGTGGAAACAGAGAATACAAGAGCTTGATATGACCACAGCAAAGTGAGCGAGGGCACTATTACTGTTCATATCTCTCTCTCTCTCTCTCTCTCTCTCTCTCTCTCTCTCTCTCTCTCTCTCTCTCTCTCTCTCTCTCAGAGTGCACCTCATAGCATCAGTACCAGGAACACATGCTAGCATTAACATGCTGAAATGGGGTCATTTTAAACTGAGATCAGTAAGTCATTTGACTCATTATTCCAGGGCACTCTTTGTTAGCTATAACCACTGCCTATAAATTTCAGAAATAACTGCCATATGAATTCTATTGTAGGACCATTTTAAAATAGGGCTTTTGGTTTACTGTTCTTCTTTGTTCAGGTATTACAGCAGTATGGAGGTCAGAAGCCAGAGGACGCAGACCAATGGCCGGTGGTTGCTCAATTCAGTAGTATAGGCTCACTGGGTGCTAGCCCCAAGCAATGGTTGACAACTGAGCTGTTGGGTAACATGTCCATGTGGCGGTCTGCTAGTCTTGGCTTGGGACCGGGTAAACTGCCTCATCTGCAGTTGGTAAGCTGTACAAATAGCACCGTGGTACAGTGGTTAGAAGAGTAGCACCGTGGTACAGTGGTTAGGTTAGAAAGATCTTGCAGTGTAAAATGACAAACGATCACATGCACCTATTGCGCATGTGATTGCTTCTCCTTTTTTTGCGAAAACGCTAGATGTGCAACTGAAAAAAGCGTGGTTAGGTCACTTCAATTCAGTTGACTCTCTTGTGTGTTGTGTTTGCATATTATTTTATTTTGTTGTGTAGGTGTTCCCTTCAGTTGAAAACATCCGAACCAGCCTTGAAGGATACCAAGGTTAGTAGAGAGTGTGTGATCCAAGTGTTGACTCACACCTCTCTCTCAGCTGGTGGCTCTGTGCCTTACTCAATGCAGACGGCATCAAAGCAACCCTACCTCTCACAGTTCATGAAGTAACTCTTATACTCACTGTATTACTAACCCTTTGTAACTGCTGCCTCCTCAGTCAGTGGAAGGCCGATCACTGGGGTCGTACTAAAGCTTCTCCTCACATCAAGACCTACATGAGAGTGTCTCCTGACGGCACCGAGGTAGCATGGTTCCTGTTGACCAGGTATATTCAACTAGTTGGTGTTTCTGTTTGTCAACTCGCTCTATCGTGTCCAGCGCTAACCTGTCCAAGGCTGCTTGGGGCGCCACAGAGAAGAGAGGGACCCAAGTGAGAATCAGATCCTACGAGATTGGTGTCCTCTTTCTTCCTCGTGAGCAAGTGAGGCAACTATTGATTGTCACGTATTTCTTTGACTATATCACATGTACAGGAAACACTACTGGAGTACTTCCCTGTCACAAAGCAAGGTCAGTATTATGCATCCAGTCATGAACTAGCTACTGCTGCTATCCTTTGTCTGTAGACTATTTTCGTCGTGTTCTCCCCATACCAGTGGATCTACCTCTGACAGGTTATGGGAAGGATGGTAAGAGATACAAGAACCTTACGTCTAGTTCCTCTTTACTTTCACTCACTCACTCGTTGGTGCAGACAAGCCCTGGACGTGGGACACACAGCACCCTCAGCCGGACAACAAGGGAATAGCATGGTGTCCACCTCACTAACTCATCATTATATTGAACTCGACTATTATAGTACACAGGCATCTATTCAACTACTAAGACATCACGTACTTGGTACATATCAATGTATGAAAAATTCTTAGAATACTTGCACCACGTACTGCACCAGGAACACTGTTTATATTCTCGACAATTCACATGTATCTCTAATACCATTCGACTGAAACTGAAGGAGAGCTCAATTTATGCACTTTGTTATAAAAATTGAATATTGCACAGGAACACACAGTGATGTCTGAACGAATGTCTCATCACTTGCTAGCTTTGTCTAATACAGCAACGGGAGCAAGTACTCTGTTCTTGTTGGTCTCCGTGATCTGTCCATTGGCAATCATTTCGTCCAGTATCAAATGTGCCTTGTCAACATTAAACATAATCTAGTGTTATCAGGTCAAGGAGGCAACAGCATTGGGCGTGAGAGTTTTGAATTCATTATACAAGGTAAGAAAGAACCATTGTTTGCTATAGAGGTATAAGTATGTCAAATTTACTTTTCAGAGTAAAAAACTATTGTGTGTATGTGCATTATGGGTAAGGATACGTCCAGCTCACACTGTTTGTCCAGATGATGAATGATGATGATTATGATAGAAACATGGTCATGTACAAAAGATTGCAGTTGTAACTTACCACACTATCAAAGTATCTGTCATATGTCTCCACTATGTTGTGAATGAACTCCAGCATAGCTAGCTCGTTCTAAAGACAAGCGAGTAGCCGATCAAGTGACAATTATCATCATTATACACATACCTCTGTATTATCTACTGCTATGATGAAATACAGCGAGGCATATTTTCTGTATACAATCTTGTAGTTCTTATACTCCATGAACGAACACTGGTGAGGTAAGGTGACAAAATAAACATCTCTGTCATGTCATTTGGATCCTTGCCTGATCTTCGTTCCTGGCGAGGCATTTCCTGACGATGTCGGCCTCAGTGGTGACCCTCTCCTCAACTGACACGTACTCGTAGTACTGGCTGAGTCGTGTCTGGCCTTGTTTGTTCACTAGCAACACGAACTTGATCATGGTGGTGTCATAGGCGGAGTCACTAATAAACCAGCCACACCTCCAAACTATTATTCATAGCTGCATAAGCGGCAAGTACTACTGTAGTGGTAGTACTATGAGTGCTATCGATACTACGATCGATTCGGGATCAGTGAAAGCTGAGGTTCTTAGACTTGAATATAAATATCTGCATGATAGTATTGATGCTGGATCACTGCTTGCTGGGGCCCTGAGTGATGGTATCATCACAGACCAGCAGTTGGCTGACTGCAGGGAAGAAACGGATGCCTACAAGAAAGCCGAAAAATTCTTAGAAAACCTAAAGAGAAGAGTAAACGGAGATCCGGGAAGATTTGATACTTTTCTGCAGCTACTTCGAAAACACGGACAAAATCATATTGCAAACAGAATTCAAGGTTCAATTTGCATGGTTTCAATTTGACTGCATGAATGCACATGACTCGATTGCAATCTGTTCAGTTATGGTAGTTATGCTGCACGTTATGGCTTTTTCTCTTTTGTTTAGCACATGCAGACCAACTGTGTCACAACAAAATACTAGAGGTATTATAAACATGACATTGTATACACATGACATAGCAATAAATGCAGAGCAGTGTGATGTGGTTGATACAAAGGAAGAAAATACTGTGGCAGTCGATCATACTGTCCAGCTGTCAAATCAAGGTACAACATGTCAATTAGCGATTAGCTATATAAAATAATGTCATTCTTTGTGTGTAGATTTAACCAAGTTCAAATTTGCTGTGGATCTATTGACAGGGGACAAGATTAAGCAAGATCAGGAAGCATGGAAGAAGTGGCAATATTTAGCAGCAACTGAAAAAGAGTGCATTATTATAGCCTCAAATGGAGGCTATCCTGCATCTGTTGATGCTGTATACCCAAGCAACATGGGACCTCTACTACAGAGAGCAAGCTGGAACTATTGATGAGAGAGCTGGATGTAATGCACACACCACACACTAGCTCAACAGGTCGCTCTAGGAGCTCTTTATGAGACACGCCCTATTTTGTCTCATATGGGCGAATTATGCTCAAATTAATTTTCCCGTTATTCTTTTGAGAATTATTGCTAATAAATATTTGGCGCAATTCATCATTAATTTTATTCATTAAAATTAAAATTGCTTTTTTTATGAGACACACCCATCATCGCTGCAGTTTTTGCATTCTCGGTTCTCGATTATTCTCCGGCATAATCCGAGCATCCCTACCCGTGGGCCATGGCAGAAAACAACCTTGGAAAGAACATAGTGCTATACAACTTAAAGGCTTTGGAGCAGATTTTAAAAGAGACCAAAGATTTAACTATTGGCCAGAAAACACCCTCGGATGAAAACAATGACATTAAAGCAAAGAACGAGTGGAGAAATCTGCCTGTGGAGCCAAAGGAGTGCATGATCATTGCCTCAGGAGGAGAATGCCAAGGTCCATCTGTTGTACCCAAGCAACGTGACAATACCCAAACCGCCAGTGACCTGCAGCTACTGAGGAGAGAACTAGATGTGATACAAGAGAAGATGAGACAAGATGACAGCTATCATATTGTTCAAGTGTGTGTAGACTATCCTGGGATTGAGATGAGCAGAGACTATTATCTGGAAAAGATTAAGCAAGTAATGACAGACTGCAAGCAATCTGTAGGTGAGTATACACAGCAAGAATTACCATTGTAAGCTACTCTCTATAGTTGTCATCTGGTACACTGGTCATGGAGAGAGAGGGACTGGTAACTGGTGCTTTAAAGATGGCGTGATCTCTTTTGAAGATATTTTTGCTATCTACATGGATCACATCAGGGGAAAGGTGCTCTATCTGATCTGTGACTGCAGCTATTCTGGTGGCTGGGTGGATAAGTGCACCAAAAAGTTGGATGAGATTGGAATACCTTCCTGTGGTCACCATACTAGAGAACAGGGCATCTTGATCAAGGTATACTGTTCGTGTAGACATGATCAGCAGGCAACAATGCTGTCACACTGTGAGGAAGGAGGATTAAGTATAGAGAATAGAACACTATGTTATCCTTGGAAGAAATTAAGTGAAAGCCAGCAAACCTTAAGCATTGATTTTACTTTAATCCGATGTAGAAGAGATGAAGAGTGTGAAATACCAGCACACCACACATGGATGGATCGCCTCTTCAATGGCCGCTATATCTACCTGGTTAGAGGAAAGGACAAGGGTAAACCAGCCTGGCACTATGTCCTGGTAGATGAGAAAAAGGAAAATCAATTCAAGGCTCAAGTAGCAACTGGAAACATTGATGTTGCTGAGTATGGTAAAATACTCTACTCTGGATGGGGCGAGGATCCCCCAGAAGAGAAGAGAAAACAGATCAGCGATCAATTTGCACAATGTGTGAAAAGAGAATAACATACTATAATGTGAACATGAATAGTTTAGGTGTCTCTATGGTCATTGTTTAGACTTTTGTGTCCTGCTTCTCAATCTGTACAATGTGTGTTGATATAAAGTGACCTTTCCTATACAATCATTGGAGTGAGTGAGCGAGTGAATTCTGAATATTGTGCATATAATGAGAACACGGAATATTAAGCGTTCAGTATATACATCATACTTGCCTCCTCGACAACTACAGTGCTATACTTGCAGCAAAACTATATCATAGCTTGCATCTAAAATTAAAGTAGATCTATGTGCAGTCATAACGACCAAATCTTTATCATGAAGTAGAGTTGAGGTTGAATATTTAATAATACTAAGATGGTGTGTTCTCTTCATTCAGTTCCTCTGATGTCTTGCTTGATCTTCTCTTACTGCTTTTAGACTTCTTCCTTGCAGCACCTGTGCCTCCATGAATAACATATTGTGGGATTTGTGATCTCTATAATAATGAGTAATTATTAGTAACATACTAATAATACTGTGGCTGTGTGTACCTGACTAGCTGTGATCTGTTGTAGATACACTAGTAATGATTCTCTGAGCACAGTACTCATCTAGTGACAAGAAAAAACTTGAGATAGTAACTTTACACAGACATGCTCTAAGAGTAGTTGTGAGTCCAATTTGTATCACTGTTTTTACTGCTACTACTGAGTTGCTTCATTATGTACCTCCAACACACTCCCTAACTGATCAGGAGGTAGCTGTAGTAACACTTGATATGAGTGTGGCTTGGTGACCTGAACGAGGAGGAGTGATCTGTGACAGGCACACATGAACCATGCCTACCTCACAGCACTTGACAAATCCCTGCCAGACCTTGGGTAGCTTCCAAATCTAAACACCAAATACAGAACAATTACTCAGCAATTACTATTAATTATAGTGCAGGGTTGGGGCGAAGTACTTTTGAAAGTATTTAAGTAAAGCACAAGTACTTTCAGAAAATACTGAAGTACAAGTACAAGTACATAGCAAATTTTGCCTTGGGCATAGCAAATTTTGCCTTAGGACTTAAATACAAGTACAAGTACAGTTTTAACTGTGAGCTAGTCAAGTTTGTTGGAGAAATGACTTCATGTTTATGCATGTCATTTCACTGTTCACACTATTTTATAAACCAAAAGTCCAAAACTATGTTTAAAATGGCTAATACATACTGTTACTTATTGTCTGTATTGTTACATTAAGTATTCAAAGTACATTGATATTATTTAAGTACAAGTACAAGTACATCCATACAACTGATATAGGACTGAAGTATAAGTACAAGTACGCAAAATTGTACTTAAATGTCCTTAAGCACAAGTACTGACTTGGCCCCAACCCTGAATTATACATTGTGTGACTAGTTGTAATTTGTATGTACTGGCACAGCACATGTACTGGCATGCATCCACCAGTAGTATCAGAATGAGTTGCATTACCTGTTTGTTGATGAGTTTAGTGAGAATTGTCATCACAAAGTTGACCAGTCGTGGACACACTCCGATACTCTGGATCACCTGAAGAGACAGAAGTATACTGAGTGAACACAATGTAAGATGCTTACTGTTCTCATGAACAGCATGGGTACTGGATTCTGATCCATCAGATGCTGTAGCACTACAGCCAGCACCTCTTGTGTGTACACACTCTTTTCAGCAAAACATAAATTAGTTGCTAGAAAATTAAAAATCAAAATTAATTAAGAAGCTGCTATCATAACAAAAAACAGCTACTTTCAAAACCAATTATTTTTTACCTACATTCAGTCACTGCCCCATATCAAAACTGACATGCACAAACAATGGAACAAAGCTCACTCACTACTCTAAGCTCAATGGGGACAATGGAGCCGCTATAGCATACCTCTCACTACAGCTTTCAGAGTAGCCTCATCATTCCTGCAGTCAATGTTGTGTAGAGCAATGAGTAGCTCGGAAGGTGTCACTGGGCTCATACTATGGCTCTGATCACCTGCACACAGCATAGAACACACACTCAACAACAACTCCTCGCTATTGCTGTAAGTACCTTTGTATGAGACCAGTAGCTTATCAAATACTCCTCTCACTACATTGGGAGTGAGTCTGATGAACTTGGGCAGTGCTGCAATAACCTCTAGAATAACCTCTAATAGTGAGAGCAATAACCTCTAATAGTAATAACCTCTAATAGTAATAACCTCTAATAGCAATAACCTCTAATAGTAATAACCTCTAATAGTAATAACCTCTAATAGCAATAACCTCTAATAGTGAGAGAAGGAAAGTGCTAAAAGATGGCGTGTTAATCTTACTTTCTGCAGCCCATGCAGTACAGGAATAAGGAACCGAACATCAGACGAGTTCTTCTGATACAGTTCTCTTACTCTCTGCACCAGATCAGGTGATGGAGGAGCTGAGGGGAGGGGCACTAGTCCATTATGGTGACAGCAGCTCTCTCTACTCACCACTCTCGGTCAGAATATGGAGCATCCTCATGATAAGGGTCTCCGCTCCAGATGGACAGTAGGCAACCAGATCAAGCAGTTCATGAGAACCCATACCAATGCTTTGAACCTAACAACAAAATGAAAAAACACAAGTAGTGCATAAACTTTTTGAGCTGTTTCTCACATACCGGTTGATCGAGAAATTTCAACAGGATTCTCTTGACAGTAGCAGTAGTGTTAGTGTATATACTATAGCTAGTCTAGAGTGTGGTAAAGAAAGTGACTAGAGAGGAGGTATGGCTTACTCTTTGAGGAGTTTGTGGTTGAGAGGGAGAAGAGAGAGGAAGAGACCGGAACATGTTCGAACAGCATCTTCACTCCACTCAATAGCAACATCTGATGGGAACAGAGAGTACAGTAGCAGGAGAAGGAAGGCACACTCACCCAGGTCAGATTCCTGTTGTTGCTGGAAGGTCGGATGATCAGAGAGTAGGTTCTGTAGTCCCTGCACTGCAAACCGCTAAGAAACAAAAACAAAAGTTCGGTTTACATTGCACCAGGGTTGGGGCGAAGTACTTTTGAAAGTATTTTAAGTAAAGTACAAGTACTTTCAGAAAATACTGAAGTACAAGTACAAGTACAAGTACATAGTAAATTTTGCCTTGGGACTTAAATATAATACAAGTACAAGTACTAAGATTTGTACTTAAATACAAGTACAAGTACAGTTTTAACTGTGAGCTTGTCAAGTTTGTTGGAGGAATGACTTCATGTTTATGCATGACATTTCACTGTTCACACTATTTTATAAACCCAAAGTCCAAAACTATGTTTAAAATGGCTAATACATACTGTTACTTATTGTCTGTATTGTTACATTAAGTATTCAAAGTACATTGATGTACAAGTACATCCATAAAACTGATATAGGACTTAAGTATAAGTATATTAAGTATAAGTATACAAGTACGGCAAAATTGTACTTAATTGTCCTTAAGTACAAGTGCCAATGCACTTGGCCCCAACCCTGCATTGCTTCAGTTGAAAACATCCGAACCAGCCTTAATTGAAGGATACCAAGGTTAGTAGAGTATTTGTGATCCAAATGTTGACTCATGCCTCTCTCTCAGCTGGTGGCTCTGTGCCTTACTCTATGCAGACAGCATCAAAGCAACCCTACCTCTCACAGTTCATGAAGTAAGTCTCATACTCACTGTATTACTAACCCTTCATAACTGCTGTCTCCTCAGTCAGTGGAAGGCTGATCACCGGGGTCGTAGTAAAGCTGCTCCTCACATCAAGACCTACATGAGAGTGTCTCCTGACGGCACCGAGGTAGCATGGTTCTTGTTGACCAGGTATATTCAACTAGTTGGTGTTTCTGTCTCTCAACTTGCTTTATTGTGTCCAGCGCTAACCTGTCCAAGGCTGCTTGGGGCGCCACAGAGAAGAGAGGGACTCAAGTGAGAATCAGATCCTACGAGATTGGTGTCCTCTTTCTTCCTCGTGAACAAGTGAGGCAACTATTGATCGTCACATATTTCTTTCACTATATCACATGTACAGGATACACTACTGGAATACTTCCCTGTCACAAAGCAAGGTCAGTATTATACATCCAGGCATGAACTACCTACTGCTGCTATCCTTTGTCTGTAGACTATTTTCGTCGCGTTCTGCCCATACCAGTGGATCTACCTCTGACAGGTTATGACAAGGATGGTAAGAGATACCTTACATCTTTACTCTCACTCACTCATTGGTGCAGACAAGCCCTGGACGTGGGACACACAGCACCCTCAGCCGGACAACAAGGGAATCGCATGGTGTCCACCTCACTAACTCATCATTATATTGAACTCTACTATTATAGTACACAGGCATCTATTCAACTATTAAGACATCATGTACTTGGTACATATCAATGTATGAAAAATTCTTAGAATGCTTGCACCACATACTGCACCAGAAACACTGTTTATATTCTCGACAATTCACACACGTATCTCTAATACTATCGACTGAAAGAGCTCAATTTATGCACTTTGTGTTATAAAAATTGAATATTGCACAGGCACACAGTGAAATCTGAACGAATGTCTCATCACTTGCTAGCTTTGTCTAATACAGCAACAGGAGCCAGTACTCTGTTCTTGTTGGTCTCCGTGATCTGTCCATTGGCGATCATTTCGTCCAGTATCAAATGTGCCTTGTCAACATTGAACATAATCTAGTGTTATCAGGTCAAGGAACAAGAGCTAGGCAACAGCATTGGTGTGACAGTTTTCAATTCATTATACAAGGTTATACATTATTCATTGCCTTTGTTTGCTATAGAGGTATAAGTATGTCAAATTAAGGCGGCGTTTACACGACAACGCTATCAGGTGAAAACGAAGACTTTTGTATCCGTTTTGGTTGTGCATTTACACCAAAACGATGAAAACGCATAGGTAAAACCAGAGAATATTAATACTACGTAACCGGGATAAGAAACCGTGACAATCTTGTGTCACTATGCGCGTTTTGCTTGTAATGATGTAATTTGTTTATACCTTACAGTTGTTATGGTAACTACAACGTGCTCTCCGCCGACGGGACTAGTACCATGGCTGCTTCTACTATCCTGAGAGAGATTATAACGATGAAAAAGAAAACTAAAGTAGTCGAAAATGTGGTTTTGAGTGCGGCAGTTCTTTACCTGTTCTTTCCCCTCGCACTGTACAGAATGTAATATGCTCGCGTGATAGAGCACTCGGTGAGGCTAGCCGTTACTCATGCAAACCATAAAATTGAAGATTACAACTATGACATTTACACACACTAACAGTCCAAGTAGCATAAAAAACCATTAAAACTTGTACCAAATACGTAGGCTTTGCATGGATGTGTTCACAAAAACAGTACTAAAAACAGCTTGCTACGCCTCTAACTAACACAAAAAGCAATATTCAGACACAAAATTATGATATTTACATGACCTACTACCAGAAATTTATAGTACACTAGACAAAACTAGTAGAACACATCTCACAAAGCCATGGCTGTGTTTACAAGCTGTTTTTACAGCATACTCGGCCGTTTACCTTGTCTGAGATCCACCCTAGACCATACTGCAGACAAAGAACGTGGCGACTTTAGAGTTACTTGGTAAAGCTACGCAGAAACGCCTCCTTTCGTTACAAAAGGAAAGAACTATGAGTGTAAGAGTGGAAAAACTGTCAGTAGCTAGCTGCACACACTATAGCGTAAATTCTTTGCGTCATTTTCGAAACCATGGTCGAAACGCGAAACGCGCATCGGTACGGTACACTCCGCGCAATACATTTTGCAATTTGATTGACAGTTTCTTATCCCGGTTACGTAGTATTAATAATCTTAATCTCTGGTAAAACGGAGACTTATGAAAACGGAGACCAAAGTGGAGACTTCGAAAACGGAGACATGAAAACGCTCGTGAACTTTTTGTATGAGCGCACCTCAGGCTTTATACTTGCAAAGAATGCTGGGTAGAGTCTTCAAACAGCATCTATCAACAAAGAGTTTCTTCTTTCGCTTTGGTTCGTGCATACAAGCGAATAACAGTATGCTCACCTAAAAACGCCACACCCACATTCCATACAAAACGGAGTCGTGTAAACAGCCAAAACGCTGCATCTGAATACGCATACATTTCCCCGTTTTTGGACTGATCGTTGTCGTGTAAACGCCGCCTTACTTTTCAGAGTAAAAACCTATTGTGTGTATGTGTATTATGGGTAAGGATACGTCCAGCTCACACTGTTTGTCCAGATGTTGATGATAATAGAAACATGGTCATATACAAAATATTGTAGTTGTAACTTACCACACTATCAAAGTATCTGTCATATGTCTCCACTATGTTGTGAATGAACTCCAGCATAGCTAGCTCGTTCTAAAGACAAGCAAGTAGCCGATCAAGTGATAACTATTATCAATTTTCTCATTATACACATACCTCTGTATTATCTACTGCTATGATAAAATACAGCGAGGCATATTTTCTGTACACAATCTTGTAGTTCTTATACTCCATGAACGAACACTGACGAGGTAAGGTGACAAAATAAACATCTCTGTCATGTCATTTGGATCCTTGCCTGATCCTCGTTCCTAGCGAGGCATTTCCTGACGATGTCGGCCTCAGTGGTGACCCTCTCCTCAACTGACACGTACTCGTAGTACTGGCTGAGTCGTGTCTGGCCTTGTTTGTTCACTAGCAACACGAACTTGATCATGGTGGGATCATAGGCGGAGTTCATAATAGTAATAAACCAGCCACACCTCCAAAATAATTATTATTTATAGTTGCATAAGCGGCAAGTACTTCTGTAGTAGTCAGTAGCATTATGAGTACTATCGATACTGCGATCGATTCGGAATCGGTGAAAGCTGAGGTTCTTAGACTTGAATATAAATATCTGCATGATAGTATTGATGCTGGATCACTGCTTGCTGGGGCCCTGAGTGATGGTATCATCACAGACCAGCAGTTGGCTGACTGCAGGGAAGAAACGGATGCCTACAAGAAAGCAGAAAAATTCTTAGAACACCTAAAGAGAAGAGTAAACGGAGATCCGGGAAGATTTGATACTTTTCTGCAGCTACTTCGAAAACACGGAGAAAATCATATTGCAAACAGAATTCAAGGTTCAATTTGCATGGTTTCAATTTGACTGCATGAATGCACTTGACTCGATTGCAATCTATTCAGTTATGCTGCACGTTATGGCCTTTTCCTCTTTTGTTTAGCACATGCAGACCAAATGTTGTCACAACAAAATACTAGAGGTATATAAACATGACATTGTATACACATGACATTATAGCTTATACAATAAATGCAGAGCACTGTGATGTGGGTGATACAAAGGAAGAAAATAGTGTGGCAGTTGATCATACTGTCCAGCTGTCAAATCAAGGTACAACATGTCAGTTAGCAATTAGCTACATAAAATAATGTCATTCGTGTGTAGATTTAACCAAGTTCAAATTTGCTGTGGATCTATTGACAGGGGACAAGATTAAGCAAGATCAAGAAGCATGGAAGAATTGGCAATATTTAGCACCAACTGAAAAAGAGTGCATTATTATAGCCTCGAATGGAGGCTGTCCTGCATCTGTTGATGCTGTACCCAAGCAACATGGGACCTCTACTACAGAGAGCAAGCTGGAACTATTGATGAGAGAGCTGGATGTAATGCAAGAGAAGATTAGACAATGTGAGAATTACTGCAGTCTTCGTGTTTACTTGGATTTGTCAGGAGCTCAGAGGAGTAGGTCATACTATCTGAAAAAAATTGAACAACTGATGAAGGAGTGTAAAAAATCTGGAGGTATAGCATGGTGATGTATAATTACCATTATTATTTTTAAAATTAATTGTAGCATTCATCTGGTACACTGGTCATGGAGAGAGAGGGACTGGTAACTGGTGCTTTCAAGATGGTGTGATCTCTTTTGAAGATATCTTTGCTCTCTACAAGAAACACTTTGCAGGAAGGCAGCTTAACCTAACTTGTGACTGCAGCTATTCTGGTGGATGGGTGGAGCAGTGTGCTAAAAAGTTAGATGAAATGAGAATACCTTCCTGTGGCCACTACACAAGAGAACATGGGATTCTGATCAGGCTCTATTGCTCATGTAGAGAGCATCAAAAGGCAAGTATGCTGTGGTTCTGTGAGGAAGTTGTCTTTGTCAGACAGAAGATGCTATGGTATGATCATCTAGAAATACCTGATCAAACATGTTTGCTTAAAGACTTTACTGAAATCAGATGTGGCAGCAAAGGAGACTGTGAAGTACCACTAGATCTTACTTGGAAGGATCATGCCATCAAAGATCAATATGTGTACCTTGTAAAACACAACGTTAAGGGTAATCCAGCCTGGTTATACATCTTAGTAGACAAAGACAAAGTAGAGGACTTCATTGCAAGAAAAAGTGTTGACGACTATGATAAATATGGCAAAATTCTTCAGTGTGGATCTGGCAAGAATCCTCCGAAGGAAGTCAATGATCGGTTTATGCGATTTCTGTGTTAATTAGTAGTATAGTTCATAATTATCTTAGTTTGTATATGTGCACACTTTATCATCATGCATGCAGACACATGCACATAGTCCATACAGCTGTTGTTGACCTGTTTGTGTCATCATTCTTTATTCATTGCTACCCGGGATACATAGGTGTTGGAGGGTTAAGCGTAAGCCATTTGGGGTAGCGCCAAACGGTTAATGTGGGCGGTTAAAAGTTATTATAAAAGGTAGAACTTTTAAAAATGCATAATAATTATTGTCTAGTCTTGGATAAAATAATTAATTATTAAGCTGAATAAGACTGTCGTAACCATTTTTTACCCAATATTTGAAATCATCTTCTGCATGCAGAGAAGGCATACCGATATTTAGCCTCATAAACTATCACGATGCTAGCTAGCTGAGCTTTATCAACTTATTAACATTGAAAGACAGCCAGCCCCACAGTTCAGAGAGCCTTTACTGGATGTTAGCTATGGTAGCACTTGAGAAACATGTGATTTGATACATACATTGTGATTGTTCACTAGCAACACGAACGTTATCGCACAAATTCTTTGTTCCATTAAATCCTGGCAAAAGTGACCACCCATGAGTGTAACAAACAATGTTCACTAGCAACACGAACTTGAACTTGATCATGGATTCATGGTGGGATCATATAAGGCAGAGTCACTAATAAACCAGCCACACCTCCAAACTATTATTCATAGTTGCATCAGCGGCAAGTACTACTGTAGTGGTAGTACTATGAGTACTATCGATACTACGATCGATTCGGGATCAGTGAAAGCTGAGGTTCTTAGACTTGAATATAAATATCTGCATGATAGTATTGATGCTGGATCACTGCTTGCTGGGGCCCTGAGTGATGGTATCATCACAGACCAGCAGTTGGCTGACTGCAGGGAAGAAACGGATGCCTACAAGAAAGCAGAAAAATTCTTAGAACACCTAAAGAGAAGAGTAAACGGAGACCCGGGAAGATTTGATACGTTTCCGCAGCTACTTTGAAAACACGGAGAAAATCATATTGCAAACAGAATTCAAGGTTCAATTTGGTTTCAATTTGACTGCATGCAATCTGTTGACTCGATTGCAATCTGTTCAGTTATGCTGCACGTTATGGCTTTTTCTCTTTTGTTTAGCACATGCAGACCAAATGTTGTCACAACAAAATAGAGGTAAAAAAATACTGTGGCAGTCGATCATACTGTCCAGCTGTC
This sequence comes from Haliclona indistincta, assembly GCA_964017065.1. Classification (NCBI taxonomy): domain Eukaryota; kingdom Metazoa; phylum Porifera; class Demospongiae; order Haplosclerida; family Chalinidae; genus Haliclona; species Haliclona indistincta. Next base: position 17,781,316 of record OZ024784.1, read on the forward strand.
AAATCATTATAATAGCCTCAAATGGAGACTATCCTGCATCTGTTGATGCTGTACCCAAGCAACATGGGACCTCTACTACAGAGAGCAAGCTGGAACTATTGATGAGAGAGCTGGATGTATTGCAAGAGAAGATAATACACATCGCAGTACACACCACACACTCAATAGGTCGCTCCATCATTATTGAGCTCTTTATGAGACATGCCCTATTTTGCCAATTTAATTGGAAAATTTAAACACAAACTTTGTCGCACTGTATCTGGTATTCTGGTCACCATTTCTACGGCGGGATACCAAAATTAATGATATTCATGATTTAACTGGGTACTGTTATTTTCACGACAAGACTGAACTTGGTGGCTGCTTTTTGCACTCAGTCTTACTCGCGCTGTCTCTAGGACCTGATTAATGTAAGTTTCGAGCCTATGCTCCCCGCCGTCGCGAAGCTACAAGACCGACCATCGCGAGCTTGGAGATGTTGCTCTCCATTTTGTGTGCAGTTTTTCTACTTCTATGTGAATCGTAGCGGGCCAATAACTCTTCAGTGTGTTCATCTATCGTATCTCCAGGTATTCAAGGATCCGATTTGCTGCGCGCTTCTCGAGTGCAGAGCTAGCGACGCTTGCTCATGGCTGTTTGGCGTTCGATCGTGTATCTAACGAACAAAAGAGAGATATCGAAAAAGCATCCTTGAAGTCCTAGATCCTGGGGTGGTAAACGTGCTCATGTAGCTGTAAGCTCTTCGTTTAGCATGCAACTCGATAAAAACTGCACAAACCTCCTCGCGATGGTCGGTCTTGTAGCTTCGCGACGGCGGGGAGCATAGGCTCGAAACTTACATTAATCAGGTCCTAGAGACAGCGCGAGTAAGACTGAGTGCAAAAAGCAGCCACCAAGTTCAGTCTTGTCGTGAAAATAACAGTACCCAGTAAAATCATGAATATCATTAATTTTGGTATCCCGCCACCTTAAGGTGGCGGTGCGCCAATTTAATGAGATTCATAACTTTACAACTAGCTTTATTTTCCAGCAATGGTATTATGTACAGGTATGCTCCAGTATGCATTTTGTTTGTCTATCGATATACATCGATTATAGCAAGTTTCAGTCACGAAGTGTTAGCTAACGTGGAGCAGCGAGCTCGCATAGTATAGGCTGGTCTGTGGCTGCTATCTCCAGTTTGGCTCGCTTGTTCTGGAAAGAACTTCGTTTACAGCTATAAAATTCCAGCGCGCACAGACGTACAGAGCGATTTTTCGATGCTCCTTTGCTAACGTGGCAAAAACAGCAAACCTAGACCAGAAAAAATTCTTTAACAAAAAATCTAGATCGTATTACGGAAATTCGCTCTGTACGTCTGAGCGCAAGATGGCGCTGCATGCTGCTGCGCTTGAAGCGCGTCGATCTATTGCTCGACAGTCGAGATAGCAGCCACAGACGCTTCATGTATTATTTCCCCCATACTGTTATGTAAATCGCTGTAGTTATAAAGTCTAGTTATTAATAAAACACACGTTGCGTGGGTGTTGAATATTAACTAAGTGCACCGCCACCTTAAACAGAATCATTAGGCTATGGAACGCCCTTCCCACAATTGACCTGTCTCTTCCACCAAAGCATAAAACATTTTCTATTTGAGTTTCTCTGGAAACATTTCATTAATCATTTTCAATCCGACATATCGTGTTCTTATCATTTTTTATGTCCCTGCTAGTCATGTTCACATAATTATTAGTTAATTTTAGGCCGTGGCTATTGCAACCGACAAATCGGTGCCTGGAACCAGCCATGAACACGCTATTGCCACCAGTCGGTGGCGCTAGCAGTCACAAAAACGCTATTGCCACCGGTCGGTGGCGCTAACAGCCACAGAACCGCTATTGCCACCGGTCGGATTGCCGCCTAATTGGGGTGAGCCTGAGCGAGCCCCACATTGATTGGCACAATGGCCCACGCGGCGGGGAATGTATCTATCTGGCTGGCTGGCTGGCTGGCTATCTGTCACGGGGTAGCGTTTGTCCTTTTCAATGTTCCCGAGAACTAGGAAACGCCCTCTTTAGCACGTGCGCACATTATAATTGGGGCTTGGTTTCAAACAAGCCGATATTACCTGGCATTCTGGCAATGACGCAGATGACTCAGGGACGACAACAACAGAGATCAGAGACACCTGAAAAGCAACAACTTTACACGACAAGGCCGCTACCAGAAAGTCACCCGATGAACGTGAAAGCGGACGTGAAGCGACAAAAAGAATATCAAAGGGCCTACCGGAGGCGCCGCGGAAAGCAGTAGCTGCAACAGAGCAAACAGTAACTTAGGTACGTCTAATGAGCTCGTGTGTGATAGCAGTACAGCCTGCAGTGAGTGAGGAGACCGAGGAAGTCACTCATCTGACAAAATTGTTCCCATGACGCCTAGGCAAGGATACACTCAGTAAGAGATAATTGGAGAAACTGCACTATATCTGCACTGATTCTATTCAACATCAGCTAACCCATTAGCGCTGTTAAAATAATATTAACATTATAGACTAGCACAGAAATCTGTGGTGAAACTGGTGTTCACATAATACAGACTTATCTACTAAAAATAATCTGGACTCACCACATATAAACCTGGTGCAAACAATAATTATAATTTATGTTATACACTAACAAGGCTAAATTATATCAATGCTCAGGCTCGCCCCTGCCATTCCATGAATGTACTAGTTAATATTCAGATCATAATACAGTTAATGAATTTTCGTCAAAATTTGAAAATCTGGCTATAAATGCTCCAAAAGCGTTGAAAATGTACTCTAAGTGTTCGAAATATCATTTTGAGACAGTTTCTGTAAGAAATAGAGGGTGAATGATTTCAAGGTGCTTAACCCTTTAAACACTAAATTATCTTGCTGAAATTTTAACCTCGTAAATGCTGACCACTTCTATCGTGAATATCTCGTGTGTCTTTTGTGCTACTGGTCTCAAATTTGCGTCCTTTTACGCCAGTGAGTAGCCGCAATTGCTCACACTCAAGTCGGTCGATATGCCCCTCCCACTTCGAAAGTGAAGCCGATAAAGTGCAGCGACCTCGTCAAATTTTGCTCAAAGTTAGTACTTTGGGGCTGGCTACTGAAAAGTACATGTAAATAGCAGTGGTTTTGGTCAATGTAAAATGTAGCCCAGATCATAGAGAATGCGCAAAAATGTGTATTCCGAGCACCCGAAGCCATGAAATGTCCAAATTTTCTTGGCAGCCATTTTGTTTTTCCTAAAATGTTGTGAAATTTGCATTGAAGCCATAGAAATGCCGAAGCCAATACGTTTAGCGCAGGGGGCGCGCCGAAAACCGGTCAATTTTTTGCGGTTATTTGTATTCTTCAATTTGGCTTAATTTTGGGATATTTTAGCACTTTTTCATTAAGTTATGCTGTCTGAAGTATGTATGACGCAAAATTGCGTCATTAGGGCTTAACCCTCTTACCGCGATTAATTGTAAACGTTGCTCCACCCACGTCACGCGATGGCTGCTTTTGAATTGTGACAGCTATCTCGGTACTGCGCTTTGTCTCTGCTCTGGACGCTTCAGCACGGAAGCTAGAGGTACGACAATGTTTTCTCAACCTGTACTATATCCTGGGCTACTGTTGTTTGTCCATCAAAGCTTCAGTTGGACCGTCAAAGCTATCTGCTACCATCATACACATACGCGAGCAACTATTCTTCGCTTCTTCCCTACACCACGCAGCGTAAGCTGTACCAGGAACCTTCTGTGTTGTTCAAAACTGGACCTTGGCCATTGTAGAAGACTCTGTGAGCGTGATAACGACATCATCAACGGCTTTCAACTTGTACCGGGCGTGTCTACTCCACCTACCTTACCGCCATTTTTCCAATCATGTTGCTGTGACTTGGAGGGCAGTCTGTGCCGCTTCTACTCGCCTCTGCGCGTTTGCTACAGCTAAGTGAGTGTTGTCTATCATACTACTATACTCTAGAGCTTTGCTAGTAAACTTTTAAGCTTTGTATGACCCGTCAAAGCTACTCGCCAGCTAGTGATGGTGGACGAGTGAGTTGTCACGCTTCTCCTTCGTGTTGCTCTGTGTACACGGCAACTACAGCCTCTTAGGATATTTAGAACTTGACCATGGTCATTGTGGGAGCCTTTTTGTGTGTGTTACTAAGCACAACTGCTCTTGACAGCTTGTTGGAGTTCATTTTCTGGCTCAACTAGAACAGAAATAATTTCAAGGAGAACACTGCTTTGTTGCTGCACACTTTGTATCACTATTTTACACTTCCAACAGCTTAGTAAGTGTTGTATAACATCTGGTTTGCCTTGAGCTATCTACTAGCAAGCTATTGAGTTATTTGTGACAACCAGGTGAGTACATCTTTATACTTATTGTGCCAGCTAAGAACACTGCTTTCTCTGTACAGCGTACGTGAGCGACGTTTGTATCGTCAGGATGCTCAGGCTTGCTATGGACGATTGTAATCTTTAAAAAGGTGAAAATAGAATGTATTTACTTTGTGTATAGTGTTTGTGTTGCTTGTGTGGGCTTGGTGCTACTGTCTCTTACATTATAATCAGTAAAGCATGTATATCGTCTTTGCTAAATAATGTCGTGATTGTTGTGTGTATTGTAGCTTGATGTTAGTCATGGCATGTGCATTGTAGCTTGATGGTAGTCATGGCAGCAGTTAGTGTGTCATACACTTCAGTTGTACAGTTATATGCTCATGTTATCAGTGTTGTTATTAGACTCTTCATCTATTACAGTGCTGAGAAACTACTATGCTATCTGCTGATACCTTGACTTGTTTTTGCTGTCTGCTCAAGATCAAAATACTTGTACAAGCTTTCCATTACTTGATTGCTGTGATTGATAATAATATTCAAACACACACCACCCTCTTCTTCCTGAGTAGCAAACTGTCTGTGAAAGCATGTACAGCACTCATCTCAACAGCTAAGCTGTGTAGACACTACTATTATTGCAGCAAGAAGCTGTCAGTTATCACAGCTTGGTGGGCGTTTGTTTACACAGACTAACGCGTGTTAGAAACCACAATAAACAAGTTAGAATACTATAGCAACTATGTTTCAACGTTGCCAAGGAGTATTGGCTGCAACAAAGTAAGTTGGCTGGCGCTAGCGGTAGCTGTTTCGAGGTAACGAAGACGCGCATATATATATGCGCGTCGCGTATACGGGTGGATTTCATCGCGCATAAATATATGCGCGTCGCGGTAAAAGGCTCGGTAAAAGGGTTAGGGTTAACCACACCTACTCGTAGGCTACTACTAAACCCTAAACCCTAAAAAAACTAAAAAAACTTCGCCTAACTAACTGTACAAAGTCGGGAGGGTCTTCCTAACTAAGGATCGTCGGGAGGGTCTTCCTAACTAAGGATCGTCGGGAGGGTCTTCCTAACTAAGGATCGTCGGGAAGGTCGTCCTAACTAAGGAGCTAAAGATCGTCGAGTAATATTATTAGTTAAAAAAAAAAGTTTTCTATAAAAAAAAATAAAAAGCTATGCATGCAGCGAGAATCGAACCCAGAACGAATGCACTACAAACCACCGTACTAATCCGCTGAGCCACCGAAACCTGCTGACCGGTCTATTCACAAAACAAGCCTTTATAGTGATCTGTCGGTGGCAATAGCCAGTCTGTGGCTGAACGCGCCACCGGTCGGTGGCAATAGCCAGTCAGTGGCGGAACGCGCCACCGGTCGGTGGCAATAGCCAGTCTGTGGCTGAACGCGCCACCGGTCGGTGGCAATAGCCAGTCTGTGGCGGAACGCGCCACCGGTCGGTGGCAATAGCCAGTCTGTGGCTGAACGCGCCACCGATTTGTTCGGTGGTAATAGTCATTTCGTTAATTTTATTATAGTAGGCTGCTCCACTAGTTGGAGTCTGTCCTTCGACTGTAAATTTGTCGAAAAGTTTCGATAATAATAATAAAAGTAAAGTAAAAAAGTTTTAATAAAAAAACTAAAAAGTGTAGGGATGACTCTTGCAAAAGTAAAGGAACAAGATGGGATGATGCTTGCAAAAGTAAAGGAACAAGATGGGATGATGCTTGCAAAAGTAAAGGAACAAGATGGGATGATGCTTTCAAAAGTAGAGGAACAAGATGGGATGATGATGGTTGCAAAAGTGAAGGAATAATGCTTGCAAATGTAAAAGTCCCAAGTATCCCTACAACAGCGGCTTGCTGCGACAACATACAACTGACAAATGCGGAATCCTCTTCCTATACCTTTTACAAACGTCAATTACTTAATCGGACTGCGTCCTCCAAAGCACAGATACCTCTAATTATTTACAACCATCAATTACTTCATCGGACTGCGAAACACAGATACCTCTATTATTTACAACCGTCAATTACTTCATCGGACTGCGTCCTCCAAAACACAGATACCGGTACCTCTAATTATTTACAACTGTCAACTACTTAATCGGACTGCGTCCTCCTAAACACAGATACCACAGTCTAGTTATTTACAACCGTCAATTACTTCATCGGACTGCGTCCTCCTTCAAGCCGCTGATGTAGGGATACTTGGGACTTTTACATTTGCAAGCATTATTCCTTCACTTTTGCAACCATCATCATCCCATCTTGTTCCTCTACTTTTGAAAGCATCATCCCATCTTGTTCCTTTACTTTTGCAAGCATCATCCCATCTTGTTCCTTTACTTTTGCAAGCATCATCCCATCTTGTTCCTTTACTTTTGCAAGAGTCATCCCTACACTTTTTAGTTTTTTTATTAAAACTTTTTTACTTTACTTGTTCCTGTTACTTTTTTGATCACTATCAGTTTGAATTTATTGGTTGTATTCTATGCTAGCTTTTATTTCATTTTTACAACTCTGTGCGGAGCAGCAGTTACTAGTCTAGTAGATCAGAAGGTGCATAGCCTCTAGACAGAGAGTCAAGGAACATGGAATGCACAAGAATAATCAACAAGTTTAAATTAGTTAGAGAGGTTGAGGGTATGAGTTGACAACATGATATTTCTTAGCACTGTAATGGATGATGAAGAGACCAACACTAACAACTCAGTGGAACACTATGATGATGGCGGGCTGGAAGCGGCTCAGCTTTTTACAATGACCAATGTCCAGTTGTCAACAGCTCAGGGGTCCTATAGGTACAGCTTACGCCGCGTAGTGTAAGCCTAGATAGCCCCGTCAGTGCGAACTTGGGATTCGCCGGCGCCTGCCGTGGGTCATGAAGTCAGCATAGACAGATCAGTGTTACCCAGGGTAGAGTATACTGCTTTAAACAAATGTTCATACCTCTAGGCTCTAGCTTGCGCGCTGAAGCGCCCAGAGCAGAGACAAAGCGAAGCTGTTCGAGAACCGAGCTCAGCTTCAAAACTGATGTGGGCGGAGTCAATGATCACCAGCGACAAGAGGGTTAATTAATGAAGTCGCTCTAACAGTCCAAAACGGTCCAAAAACCATGTATTTCAAGGATTACTCGCTTCTGGTAGTGTTTGATGCCTATCTAAGAAGTAAGTGCACTAACCCAGATGTATACACATGCGATGGTGCAAGTTTGGTAGTGATTCGTTCACTCAGGACAGCGCTATGCTTGTCAAAGAAGAAGAAGAAGAAGAAGAAGAAGATGAACAATTCGCGTGGGCGGCGATTTTTTAGAAACGTCTGCCAGCTTCGTCATAGGTATTTTCATGCTCAGAACAGTCGTCTGATCAATCCTAGATGTTTAGAATCTCGATAAACGCTATAACAGCGAAGATCTGCAACTGCTCTCTAAGAGTCGCCATCTTGATTTTCGTCGTCAAACAAGCAGTCCTGGCGACTTTCATAGACGTCCTACAAGCGCTTACACTTCAGAGTCACTTAGAGATAGTTAAAATGCAGTATAGATGTATAATAGTGGAGATATGTGCGAAAACTCATTTTCACACATGAGTAGCCGCCATCTTAATTCGATGTCATCCCTACATATCATTGCCTATCGGCAATGATAATAACTTTGCAAGAAACTAGTTTGTACAGGCGTGCTCCAGTACGCATTTTGTTTAATTTTGTCTATAGATAAAATTGATTATAGCAAGTTTCAGTATTAGGTAATGTGGCCAGCAGTGTGCTCGCCCAGTAAAGACCGGTCTGTGGCTGTTATCTCTAGTTTGGCTTGCTTGCTCCGGAAAGAACTTCGTTTACAGCTTACAAATTCCCGCGTGCACAGCCGTATAGAGCGATTTTTCGACACTCACTTGCTAACGCTGCAAAACAGCAAGCCCAGACCAGAAAAATTCTTTTAAAATCTAGATCTTATTGCGAAAATTCGCCCTATACGTCTGTGGGCAAGATGCTGCTACGCTTGAAGCGCGTCGATCTATTACTCGACAGTCGAGATAACAAGCAATAGACGCTTCATCTTTTATGTGTTTATACATGTAGAGTCTATAAAATGCACGTTATGTGGGTGTTGAATACACCACCTTAATTTTATTCATTAAAATTAAAATTGCTTTTTTTAATGAGACACACCCATCATCGCTGCAAATAGATAGTTTTGCTTGGTTCACCGATTATTCTCCGGCATAAACCGCGCATCCCTACCCGTGGGCTATGGCAGAAAACAACCTTGGAAAGAACATAGTACTATACAACTTAAAGGCTTTGGAGCAGATTTTTAAAGAGACCAAAGATTTAACTATTGGCCAGAAAACACCCTCGGATGAAAACAATGACATTAGAGCAAAAAACGAGTGGAGAAAACTGCCTGTGGCGCCAAAGGAGTGCATTATCATTGCCTCAGGAGGAGAATGCCAAGGTCCATCTGTTGTACCCAAGAGACGCGACAATACCCAAACTGGCAATGACCTGCAGCTACTGAGGAGAGAACTGGATGCGATACAAGAGAAGATGAGACAAGATGACCGCTATCGTATTGTTCAAGTGTGTGTAGACTATCCTGGGATTGAGATGAGCAGAGACTATTATCTGGAAAAGATTAAGCAAGTAATGACAGACTGCAAGCAATCTGGAGGTGAGTATACACAGCAAGAAATACTATTATAAGCTACTCTCTATAGTTTATGTCTGGTACACTGGTCATGGAGAGAGAGGGACTGGTAACTGGTGCTTTAAAGATGGTGTGATCTCTTTTGAAGATATTTTTGCTCTTTACATGGATTACTTCAGAGGAAAGTTGCTGTCTCTGATCTGTGACTGCAGCTATTCTGGTAGCTGGGTGAAGAAGTGTACCAAAAAGTTGGATGAGATTGAAATGCCTTCCTGTGGTCACCATACTAGAGAACAGGGCATCTTGATCAAGGTATACTGTTCGTGTCACCATGATCAACAGGCAACAATGCTGTCATACTGTGAGGAAGGAGTATACATAGAGAATGGAACACTACTGTATTCTCGGAAGAAATTAAGTGAAAGCCAGCAAACATCAGGCGTTGATTTTACTATCATCCAATGTAGAAGAGACGAAGAGTGTGAAATACCAGCACACCACACTTGGATGGATCGCATTATCAATGGCCGCTATGTCTACCTGGTTAGAGGCAAGGACAAGGATAAACCAGCCTGGCACTATGTCCTAGTAGACGAGAAAAAGGAAAATCAATTCAAGGCTCAAGTAGCAACTGGAAACATTGATGTTGCTGAGTATGGTAAAATACTCTACTCTGGATGGGGCAAGGATCCACCAGAAGAGAAGAAAAAACAGATAAACGATCAATTTGAACAATGTTTGAAAAGAGAATAACATACTATAATGTGAACATGAATAGTTTAGGTGTCTCTATGGTCATTGTTTAGACTTTCGTGTCCTGCTTCCCAATCTGTACAATGTATGTTGATATAACCTTTGCCTATACAATCATTGGAGTGAGTTAAAGAAAACTGAATCTTGAGCATAATTATTACAGCGGTTTTATTACTCTTTGCAACAGCCACAAAAGCATAAAGCGTCATCCGTGCCTTATTTGGAAGGTATTATTACATTGCGTGATTTAGATTGAACACGGTTCACGCTCTACGCTTCAAGCTCTACGTGTGCAAGATGTAATAAAACCGCTGTATAATGAGAACACGAAATATTAAGTACTCAGATATAAATTTGTTAATGGGGAAGGGTATACTTACAAAGACATGTTATAGGAGTCTTTGCAGGATAGAATGTTACCTACTGGGGACCTACTTTGACAAGAACAAGGAATGCGTCAAGAAATTTGAGTACATGTATAGTAAAATTCTCTGCTCTGAATAAATTATTATTCACAACTTGATTTGTGAACTAGAAACCTTACTAAAATATGTACTGCAGTATTTATAAGGAAAACATCAAAAACAATTAACAGTACATAAACAATAATTAAGAAGGTGTGTTCTCCTCATTCAGTTCCTCTGATGTCTTGCTTGATCTTCTCTTACTGCTTTTAGACTTCTTCCTTGCAGCACCTGTGCCTCCAAGTTCAATTATTTGAATAACATACTGTGGGATTTGTGATCTCTATAATAATGAGTAATTATTAGTAGCATACTAATAATACTGTGGCCGTGTGTACCTGACTAGCTGTGATCTGTTGTAGATATACTAGTAATGATTCTCTGAGCACAGTACTCATCTAGTGACCAGAGATAGTAACTTTACATAGACATGCTCAAAGAGTAGTTGTGAGTCCAACTTGTATCACTGTTTTTACTGGTACTACTGAGCTGCTTCATTGCATACCTCTAGCACACTCCCTAACTGATCAGGAGGCAACTGTAGTAACACTTGATATGAGTGTGGCTTGGTGACCTGAATGAGGAGGAGTGATCTGTGACAGGCATACATGAACCATGTCTACCTCACAGCACTTGACAAATCCTTGCCAGACCTTGGGTAGCTTCCAAATCTAAATACCATGCAAATATAGAACAACTACTAATGTACATTGTGTAACTAGCTGTAATTTGTATGTACTGGCACGGCACATACATCCTCCAGTAGTATTAGAATGAGTTGCATTACCTGTTTGTTGATGAGTTTAGTGAGAATTGTCATCACAAAGTCGACCAGTCGTGGACACACTCCATTACTCTGGATCACCTGATGAGACAGAGTGTGTCAGCTAGTATTGTGTGTAATAAACAGATGTCACTCTTACTGTTCTCATGAACAGCATGGGTACTGGATTCTGGTCCATCAGATGTTGTAGCACTAGAAGCAAGTGTAGAGAAATAAGCCTAGATTTATAGCCAGAGATGTAGTCACAAAGAATGAACTTAGTAGGTCTTCTTTGGACCTGCTCTAACAATTGTATGTCTTTGATAAGATGTGGTCTCCATACCGGAGAACAGTAAGTGATTTTGATCTGACGAGAGAAATGCAGAGAAGTTTTTTGATTTTCGTGGGGATAGAAGAAGAGAACGTACGACGGATAAGACCAAGTGTTTGATATGCTTTAGCTGTTATAGCATTGTAGTGTCAAGACCATGACATGTCAGTTGAGATGATAATACCGAGGTCAAGGCAGTGGTCTAGCGAGGATAAGCTGACATTGTTGACAGTGCAGTCAGTTGATATTGCATTAGCTGTTCTATAGTGAAACCTTAGAAGACAAGATTTGGAGATATTGAATGACATGCCATTGTCTTGACACCATGTGCTGAGTTGATCTAAATCAGATTGGAGAAGATATGAATCTTGAAACGATAGAAACGTTTTACAAATTTTTGTGTCATCGGCGAATAGGTAAGAAGAAGATGAAGTGATAATTGATGGAATATCATTTATGTAAATAGTGAATAGAAGAGGACCTAAAATACTTCCTTGTGGGACTCCTGAAGTTACTGGCAACCATCGCGAGATTTTATCATTAACCCTTACACACTTTTGTCTGTCTGTGAGATAAGGATAAGCCTTGAAAAAGTTCTGTACATTACCAACGAGACCTGATGACCATAGTTTCCTTAGAAGATTGTAATGTGGAACTGAGTCAAATGCTTTACGGATATCTAGATAGATGGAGTCTACTTGTTGATGATTGTTAAGAGCAGTATATGTAGGTAGTCTTCGTAAAGGAGAAGCTGTTGTAGTGTTGAGCGGCTGGGTAAGAAGCCAAACTGATAGTTAGTTATGTAATTATCCAGAATAAAGATGTTAATTTTGTCGAACACCAATTTCTCTAGCACTTTGGAAATACAACAGAGTAATGAGGGTATGGGAGTGATGATTGATGATTTGGGTATGGGAGTGATAAAATATGAAATCTCCATTCTTTTGGTATGGAATCAAAGAAACTCAGAGTTACTGATGAGTGATTGGATAGTCATCATAGTTTGTTTGATAGTCTTTTCCAGCTATTTTGTTTCAAGCTAGCACAACACGAGCCCCGCCCACGTTTACTGGCGGGCGGGGATCGATTGCCTTTCGAGCTTCCTTTTCTGAGTTTTCTCTCTCTTCTCTGTCTGTCATGGCTCAAGCTATCTTCACTACAGTACTAGGTGAGACCACAATAATTATCTCTGTTGATCCGTCTATCATAATGTCATCTGTTTCATGTCCTGTGCTCAGATTTCAATGTCGACTCAGTTTCGTTTGAGCTTCTAAAAGCCAAGTTTCCCTCTCACAAGTGGAAATCTCTCGCCAGAGGTCTGCGATTTGCCAGTGTCGTTCCAAACATCGAAGCAAGCTACAGAGACCTGAATAGTATGCTTCAGGAGCTAATCTCCCGGTGGGTAGGCAGCACTACCGGCAACCAGTGGATCATGTTGATAGATGCTGTCGTGATGTGTGACGAGCCTGCTGTAGCTCAGGAGCTAGCTACAGCAGTTGGTTGCCCTCTACCTCACTCAGGTACTACTACAGATATTGGTAGTAATCAGATAAAGCTGTTGAGTAAATTGTTAGTATATGGACTTATTATTATTGTTCTGTTCTGTGTTAGACTATTCACGCATTCTCTATGTGCACCAATAATGGGCACTCCCTAGCTGAACCTCTGCACTGCCAATAATAAGAAGCCAAGCTTACCAGACAACTTTTCCTTTGTTACTTAGCACAAAATAAGTATCACATGACTGTTTTAACATGAAATTATGCTTCTCATGAATGCAATATTTTAATGGCGGCTCTTGCGCTACGCATATGAGCACCCTCACTATAATACTGTTTTCTGCGCCTCTGTTGTTAGCTGGTCATGCACAGAAAACTATTCTGAATGAAGCACCAATGGTGCAGATGCCTCGGTGGAATTGCATGCATACTAGTACTGCACACTGGACATGCTTTGACAGCACACAGCTACTACAGCTATTCCATCAGCAGATGATGATTGCAACAGATTTATAAAGTACAATGCAAGCTATTTTGATACAAGCTGGCAAAAATAACAGAAGCCGACCAGTATTTACTGCCACACAGTTTATCGGGCGATCAATGACAACTAGGTGATCCAGTGCTTGATTCAATCACTCGACTGCCTCTGTTTGCTAGTGCAACTGATGCTGTCATTAATGCTACAATCATTAGGGGGTTCTAGTGTTGAAAATTTCAGACCCGAAACCGATTTTTGAGTTTGCCCTGTTACACCACTTTGAATAGATCTTGCAATGCCACAGTCAAAGCGGAGGTAACACGTTTTCTTACGTTGACCAATCAAACATGTGCTTCAATTCTCTGATGCAGGTTCGCACGTGACCAGCCGTGTTTGATTGGTCAATGTATTACTTCCGCTTTGACTGTGGCGTTGCAAGATCTGTATTCAAAGCGCTGTACCCACCACCCATACGTCATTTTGAATGATATTCATGATCAGTGCTAGATTATTCATGGTGCTATACCACGTACTTAATATTCAACCATCGATCACTACACCGTGAATGATGGCTAAGAAAATGCAGCAGCAGAAAAAGCGCTGTTACTGTGACTGTGGTTTTGAAACAACGGCCCTCAGCACCGGACTACCACACAGCAGAACACAAAAAGAGCAAGCAACATAAGCCATGGCAGCAAACAAGATGCAATGCCTGGACAGCAACTTTCCCAAGGCTGCAGCAGCGCAAATTATCAGAAAATAAACAATCTATACCTGATTAATGAACATGATAGTAACATATCTGGTCAGAAATAGACCAGAAACTCCTAAAAATGCCTGTACTATTTTTTCAATAAATGGATTTTTTTCCAAAATAGTCTTTACCCACCCACCCTCTTTTTGGCTTCAGGTCTGAAACTTTTAGTACTAGAACCCCCTGACAATCATCATAACATCACTAACAGTAGGGTCATTTCCATTCACTGTCCATTCAACCACTGAGCTGTCACAGTTGCTGGCAGCCTGGACCATGAAACACAATCAGTGTACAATTTTCGCGGGAGAAAATTTTCACGAATGAGCGAGATAGAGCATTTCGCGAATAAGTTTTCGCGATCAGTGCTATTGGCCTTTCTCTGTCAACTAAAACAAGACATTCGCAGATAAAATGTTCGCGAATAGCCTGTAGTTTGCAAAAATTTTCTCCCGCGAAAATTTCCCACTATACGGTACTCACTGTTGGTATACTGTATCTATGCTTAGGCCTACCTGGGATGGCAGAGAGCAACCTTGGAAGAAACATCGTCCTATACAACTTAAAGGCTTTAGAGCAGATATTTAAAGAGACCAAAGATTTTAAAAATGAGCAAGGTGTTAAAAAATCAGTGCAAGACAAGAGCGCAAAGGACAATGTCTCGGATAAAGAAGACGAGTTCGAGTGGAGAAGATTGCCTAGTAGTTTCGATGGAAGAGAGCACATGATCATTGCCTCAGGAGGAGAATGCCAAGATCCATCTGTTGTACCCAAGCAGCGCGACAACGCACTAACTGATAGTGATCTGCATCTGCTGAGGAGAGAGCTGGACGTGATACAGGATATGATGAGAAAATTAAACAGTGGTCATGTTGTTCAAGTGTGTATGGACTATCCTGGAGTAAAAATGAGTAGAGACTACTACTTGGACAAAATTGAACAACTAATGACTGGCTGCAAACTACCTGGAGGTGAGTAGTACAACATCATGTGCACTATAGACTTATACAGTTCATCCATAATAGCTCAAATCTGGTACACTGGACATGGAGAGAGAGGGACTGGTAACTGGTGCTTTCAAGATGGTGTGATCTCTTTTGAGGATATCTTTGCTCTCTACATGGATTACCTCAGAGGAAAGTTGCTCACTCTGATCTGTGACTGCAGCTATTCCGGTAGCTGGGTAGAGCAGTGTGCCAAGAAGCTAGATGAGATTGGAATACCTTCCTGTGGTCACCATACTAGAGAACAGGGCATCTTGATCAATGTATACTGTTCGTGTAGACATGATCAGCAGGCAACCATGCTGTCATTCTGTGAAAAAGGAGTATTTATAGAGGATGGAACACTATGGTATGATTTAGGGAAGAAATTAAGTGAAAGCCAGCATCCCTCAGGCATTAATTTTACTAATATTCGATGCAGAAGAGACGAAGAGTGTGAAATACCAGCACACCACACTTGGATGGATCGCATCTTCAATGGCACTTATCTTTATCTGGTTAGAGGCAAGGACAAGGATAAACCAGCCTGGCACTATGTCCTAGTAGATAAGGAAAAGGAAAATCAATTCAGGGCTCAAGTAGCAACTGGAAAGATTGATGTTGCCGAGTATGGTAAAGTACTCTACTCTGGATGGGGCAAGGATCCACCAGAAGAGAAGGAAAAACAGATCAGCGATCAATTTACACGATATTTGAAAAGAGAATAACATTCTATAATGTGAACATGAATAGTTAGTTGTCTCTATGGTCATTGTTTAGACTTTTGTGTTCCCATTGTCACAGCTACTGCTACACATACTCATTGTTTAGACTTTTGTGTTCCCATTGTCACAGCTACTGCTACACATACTCATTGTTTAGACTTTTGTGTCAGTGCTTCCCAATCTGGACAATGTACAATGTATGTTGATATAACCTTTCCTATACAATCATTGGAGTGAGTTCAAGAAAACTGAATATTGTGCACATATGAGAACACGAAATAATTATTAAGCGCTCGAATATAAATTTTTTGAACAAGGAATGGTTTTTGTAGCGTCAAGAACTTTTATAGTAGAATTCTCTGCTCTGAATATTATTCACAACTTGATTTTAGAAACCTTACTAAAGATGTACTGCAGTATTTATAAGGAAAACATCAAAAACAATGAACAGTACATAAACAGTGATTAAGATGGTGTGTTCTCTTCATTCAGTTCCTCTGATGTCTTGCTTGATCTTCTCTTACTGCTTTTAGACTTCTTCCTTGCAGTACCTGTGCCTCCAAGTTCAATTATTTGAATAACATATTGTGGGATTTGTGATCTCTATAATAATGAGTAATAATTAGTTACATACTAATAATACTGTGGAGTGTACCTGACTAGCTGTGATCTGTTGAAGATATACTAGTAATGATTCTCTGAGCACAGTACTCATCTAGTGACCAGAAAAAACTTGTGATAGTAACTTTACACAGACATGCTCAAGGAGTAGTTGCGAGTCCAATTTGTATCACGCTGCTTCATTACATACCTCTAGCACACTCCCTAACTGATCAGGAGGTAACTGTAGTAACACTTGATGTGAGTGTGGCTTGGTGACCTGAATGAGGAGGAGGAGTGATCTGTGACAGGCACACATGAACCATGCCTACCTCACAGCACTTGACAAATCCTTGCCAGACCTTGAGTAGCTTCCACACAAATTAGTTGATAGAAAATGAAAATCAAATTAATTAGGAAGCTGCTATCATAACAAATAACAGATGCTTTCAAAACCAATTATTTTTTTACCTACATTCAGTCACTGCCCCATATCAAAACTGACATGCACAAACAATGGAACAAAGCTCACTACTCTAAGCTCAATGCAGACAATGGAGCCGCTATAGCATACCTCTCACTACAGCTCTACCATACCTCTCACTACAGCTTTCAGAGTAGCCTCATCATTCCTGCAGTCAATGTTGTGTAGAGCAATGAGTAGCTCGGAAGGTGTCACTGGGCTCATACTATGACTCTGATCACCAGCACACAGCATAGCACACACACTCAACAACTCCTCACTATTACTGTAAGTACCTTTGTATGAGACCAGTAGCTTATCAAATACTCCTCTCACTACATTGGGAGTGAGTCTGATGAACTTGGGCAGTGCTGCAATAACCTCGTGCTGATAGCGAGAGAAGAAAAGTGGTCAAAGATGGCGTGTTACTCTTACCTTCTGGAGCCCATGCAGTACAGGAATAAGGAACCGAACATCAGACGAGTTCTTCTGATACAGTTCTCTTACTCTCTGCACCAGATCAGGCAATGGAGGAGCTGAGGGGAGGGGCACTAGTCCATTATGGTGACAGCAGCTCTCTCTACTCACCACTCTCGGTCAGTATATGGAGCATCCTCATGATAAGGTTCTAGGGATAGTAAGCCATTCAATCAAGTAGCTCATGAGAACCCAGTTGTCAAAAACACAAACATAAATACAAGCACGGGTCATAAAATTTGTGAGCTTACTGGTTGATCAAGAGGATCAACAAATTCAATAGGATTTTTCTGACAGTAGCAATCATGGATCAAGGGGAGGTCGACTCGCTGTACTCACATCTGACCACATACATAGACAATACTATTATAATATTGAAACGCCCTCCTATCTATCCTCCTTTCCTATACACGCACCGATATGATGCGATACGCACGTATTAGTGACCACGCCTAAGATAGGAGGGCGTGTCGACGCCGACATCTGGCGATTCGCTGCGATTTGACTGCTGAGAACTTTAACTGATGAAACTCCAAACTCATAATGGCAGATATCAAAGTCGATGTTAACCTTGGAATATCTAACCAGAAAATAGTCCTGTACAACTTAAAGGCACTGCAGCAAATCTTTAAGGAGGAGCTCGGTGAAATTGGATAAAAAATCAGCTCAAGATGTTGAGGACCCAAAAACATCAATAAAAAAGGATGAAGACGGCTTCAAGTGGAGACAATTGCCTAGTACTTCCAGAGAGTGCATGATCATCGCCTCAGGAGGAGTGCCAAATGGAAGGTCTATATGGTTGTACCCAAGCAACGCGACAACACACTAACTGATAGTGATGCACTACTGCTGAGGAGAGAGCTAGATGTTATACAGGAGAAGATGAGGCATAATGAGAACAGTTATCTCGTTCAAGTGTGTGCAGATTACTGTGGGGTTGAGATGAGCAGAGACTACTTACATGGAGAAGATTAAACAACTAATGACAGACTGCAAACAATCTGGAAGTAAGACTCAAACACAAATACATGGGATGCATTATTTTTTAATTATTGTTATAGTTGTCATCTGGTACACTGTCATGGTGAGAGAGGGACTGGTAACTGGTGCTTCAAAGATGGCGTGATCTCTTTTGAGGATATCTTTGCTCTCTACATGGATCACATCAGAGGAAAGAGGATCACTCTGATCTGTGACTGCAGCTATTCTGGTAGCTGGGTAGAGCAGTGTGCCAAGAAGCTAGATGAGATTGGAATACCTTCTTGTGGTCACCATACTAGAGAGCAGGGCATCTTGATCAAGGTTTTCTGCTCATGCAAAGACGACCAGAAGGCAACAATGCTAGTATACTGTGAGGAAGGAATGTATGTGAAGAATAATAGTAGTTTAACAATTCGGGATAGAGCAAAATTAAATGAAAACCAGCAGAGTGTAAGCGAAGATTTTGCTGAGATTCGATGTAGAAAAGAGGAGGAGTGTGAGGTACCAGCACACCACACTTGGATGAACCGACTCATTAATGGAGCTTATCATTACATAGTCAGAGGGACGGATGGAGGTAAACCAGCCTGGCATTGTGTTGTAATAGAAAAGGAGAAAAAAGAGCAATTCATGGCTAAGGTAGCAACAGGAACTGTTGATGTTGCTCACTATGGTAAAATTCTCTGCTCTGGATGGGGTAAGGATCCACCAGAAGAGAAGAAAAGACAGCTTGAAGATCAATTCATGCGATATCTTAAAAGAGAATAAGATATTGTGTTACCTGACCTGCTTTAGCTTCTGTGTTGTTTTTGTGTGCTTTAGTTCTTTTGGTATAGTGGCTTAGTTGTTTTTTTCTTCCTAAGTGAAGTAGTTAGCCTACTTATATATCTATTAATGTGTTTTATTGATGTCTTTATGTTGTTACTGATTGACAAGACTTTTGTTGTGCCGTTGTCTGTCATACCATCTGTGCACATTATCAGTTTGCTTACTAACTGCTAGTTGTTTTTGTATAAATTTAATTTGATGGGAAAGGGTATACTTAAAATGAGAAAACATGCATGTATCTATAATTATTATAGGAGTCTTTTTTAGCTGCAGACTACTCCTATTTTGGGTACTTTGAACTTTTGAGTACATGTATAGTAAAATTCTCTGCTCTGAATATTATTCACAACTTGATTTGTGAACTAGAAACCTTACTAAAGATGTACTGTAGTATTTATAAAGAAAACATCATCAAAACAATGAAAATTACATAAACAGTGATTAAGATGGTGTGTTCTCTTCATTCAGTTCCTCTGACGTCTTGCTTGATCTTCTCTTACTGCTTTTAGACTTCTTCCTTGCAGCACCTGTGCCTCCAAGTTCAATTATTTGAATAACATACTGTGGGATTTGTGATCTCTATAATAATGAGTAATTATTAGTAACATACTAATACTGTGGCTGTGTGTACCTGACTAGCTGTGATCTGTTGTAGATATACTAGTAATGATTCTCTGAGCACAGTACTCATCTAGTGACCAGAGATAGTAACTTTACATAGACATGCTCAAAGAGTAGTTGTGAGTCCAATTTGTATCACTGTTTTTACTGGTACTACTGAGTTGCTTTATTGCATACCTCTAGCACACTCCCTAACTGATCAGGAGGTAACTGTAGTAACACTTGATATGAGTGTGGCTTGGTGACCTGAATGAGGAGGAGTGATCTGTGATAGGCACACATTAACCATGCCTACCTCACAGCACTTGACAAATCCCTGCCAGACCTTGGGTAGCTTCCAAATCTAAACACCAAATACAAAACAATTACTAAGATTTGTTCTTAAATACAAGTACAAGCACAAGTACAGCTTTAACTGTGAGCTTGTCAAGTTTGTTGGAGAAATGACTTCATGTTTATGCATGTCATTTCACTGTTCACACTATTTTATAAACCCAAAGTCCAAAACTATGTTTAAAATGGCTAATACATACTGTTACTTATTGTCTGTATTGTTATGCCTCGGTGGGCGGAGCCACGAGGCATACAGTAGTTCGTTGGTTTGTCATTCATTCTGTCCGCATGCAGAACTTCGCGTCGGCAGAAAACCAAGCGCTGAAACTTGCAATACATGTTCAACTCGGTGTTGCCTCGGAATTGAATTGATAGACTTTTGGTTTCAATGCTTCGTTACCTTTAATGGCATTGCTGGACTCGCTCAGCATTGTGGGACTTCGCTGAAGATAAAGCTGTCTACTATAGTCCTCTTCACAGCTTTTAAGACAATTCTGTACTCAAGGTAGTACAGTGAGTGCTGAGAAATCAATCGTGCTATCGCTAAGCAGCGGCAGCTCCAGCAAGCTAGCAACCAGCGCTCACGTGCTGTGTTGATTATAGGCACGCCCAACTGAATTCCATGTGGTTAGCACTTGGCATAGTTGCAACCCACTAGCTTATTCTGCAAACTGTGCTGTATTGCAGCTTGTTGCAGCGCTCTCAGCTGCAGTTTGTTGCTGTGTATGTGAAATGGCTGCATTCCACCCCGAGGCATCTGCACCTTTGGTGCTTCATTACATTAAGTATTCAAAGTACATTGATATATATTTTAAGTACAAGTACATCCATACTATAGGACTGAAGTATAAGTACAAGTACATGTACGAGTACAAGTACCAATGTACTGGCATGCATCCTCCAGTAGTATCAGAACGAGTTGCATTACCTGTTTATTGATGAGTTTGGTGAGAATTGTCATCACAAAATTGACCAGTCGTGGACATACTCCAATACTCTGAATCACCTGATGAGACAGAGTGTGTCAGCTAGTATTGTGTGTGATGTCACTCTTACTGTTCTCATGAACAGCATGGGTACTGGGTTCTGGTCCATCAGATGCTGTAGCACTACAGCCAGCACCTCTTGTGTGTACACACTCTTCTCAGCAAAACACAAATTAGTTGCTAGAAAATGAAATATCAAAATTAATTAGGAAGCTGCTATCAAAACTAATAACAGCTACTTTCAAAACCAATTATTTCTACCTACATTCAGTCACTGCCCCATATCAAAACTGACATGCACAAACAATGGAACAAAGTTCACTACTCTAAGCCAAGAGTAAATAATAGAAGAGAGAGTATCCAACTCCAATATACCCGTCAAGGACACTCTCGGGAAAGTAACGTGACCAGCACGCGAGCAGATGACGTTTATCTGTATTAATTATTCATCGTGTAACGTCATGACTTAGTATGCACGCCGCGATCACGATTGCAACAGCACTTGAAAGTCAAGGCTAGCATTTTCAAGTCGGATGCGTTATATAGAGCCTGCAGGTGGATGCCAGTACCAAAGTTTGAAGTCCACCAGAAGATGGCTATCTTATTTGGTCACGGTGCGTCCCACACGAAATTTAAGCCGCCGTTTTTCCCAGCAGTGTTTAAAAGGCGGCGCCGTTGCTATGGGCTAGATTTTCGTGTTATAAAGCTGCTACGAACACATCGCAAGCAGAACAGCACTACCACTGGAAGTACAGCTTGCATAACAAGTTTCAGCGAGGTAGCTTACGTTGACGGGTCGTCAGAGGCGCGACAAAAACCACGCCTACATGTCTAAAAGACTTTTTTACTGTGCGTCCCAGATTGCTGAAACCAAGTTTCTGTGGGTATTTCGACACGAGGAATACAGTAACGGAGAGCTTTTGGCAATACAGCAGCGACTAACAGTACTTACGTAACTTATCTTGGCTGTTGAGTACGCAATTCGAAAAAACTCTCCGTTACAGTGTTGGCCACGTGTAGGTTACGATCTTGGCGCTGTATAAACGTACTCCAGTGCTTCATGCCCGAGTTTTATACTGTTTTGTGCTTTCTCTGCGCGTACACGAAGTACAGCATACTACAAAGCGCGAAATGATATTCACAACCGTGTGACGATATTCACAACCGCATAATGATATTCACAAATACTGACCGCCTTATGAATATTAATTAGTGTTGAGCACCCTTAAGGCAGAAATAATACTATCTGGTGAACGAGTGGCTGCTCGCTTTGCCTGTGGAGCGGAGTCGCTTGCTGTTTATCGAGCTGTTTACAAATGTATAGCTTCAAGGTGTAGGCGGGGCGCGACAACAAGCTACGATCGAAGGCAAGATTTTCACTGCCACATGTACGTCAGATTACGTCAATTTGCTCGCGTGCTGGTCACGTTACTTTCCCGAGAGTGTCCCTGACGGGTATATTGTAGTTGGATACTCTCTCTTCTATTATTTACTCTTGTCTAAGCTCAATGCAGACAATGGAGCTGCTATTATGCTATACCATACCTCTCACTACAGCTTTCAGAGTAGCCTCATCATTCCTGCAGTCAATGTTGTGTAGAGCAATGAGTAGCTCGGAAGGTGTCACTGGGCTCATACTATGGCTCTGATCACCTGCACACAGTATAGAACACACACTCAACAAGTCCTTGCTATTGCTGTAAGTACCTTTGTATGAGACCAGTAGCTTATCAAATACTCCTCTCACTACATTGGGAGTGAGTCTGATGAACTTGGGCAGTGCTGCAATAACCTCTTGCTGATAGCGAGCGAAGGAAAGTGGTAAAAGATGGCGTGATACTCTTACTTTCTGGAGCCCATGCAGTACAGGAATAAGGAACCGAACATCAGACGAGTTCTTCTGATACAGTTCTCTTACTCTCTGCACCAGATCAGGTGAGGGAGGAGCTGAGGGGAGAGGCAATAGTCCATTATGGTGACAGCAGCTCTCTCTCTCTACTCACCACTCTCGGTCAGTATATGGAGCATCCTCATGATAAGGGTCTCCGCTCCAGATGGACAGTAAGCAACCAGATCAAGCAATTCATGAGAACCCATACCAATGCTTTGAACCTAACAACAAAATGAAAAAAAAAACACAATTAGTCGGGGGGTTCCAGCGTCGGAAATTCCTGACCCTAACCCGGTTTTTCAGTTTGCACCGTTACCCACCACCCACTACGTCATTTTGCATCATTATAATGATATTCATAATTGACGTTTGATTATTCATGGTGTTAATTATATTCACGCAATACCACATACTTAATATTCATGCATCGATCGCGGCGATGGCTGCAGCAGCAGACGAAAGCGCTGTTACTGTGGCCGTGGTTTTGAAACAACAGCCCTCAGTGACTACCACACACCAGAACACAAAAGAGCCAGCGACTTAGGCGGCAAGCCATGACAGCAAACAAGATGCAACGCCTGGTCAGCTACTTTCCAAGGCTGCAGCTCTTGATTTCTCAGCTCTAGTTGCACAACAGTTGTGTCCTTCTACGCTGCAAGCAGAGCAAGAATAGCTAACTATTAGCTGAGTGCCAGCTTGTTTTTTGTGTATGCATGTTTCTGTTTAGTTTACTTGATAAGTTATCTTACATAATTATTGATTTCAAAACAATATGCAATTTCTTATTATGTATATTACTTACTGAGCACCTGCTGACCACTGTTAATACTAAGTATGGTATTTATTAGTGTAATCAACGTGAACAATGATCGATCATTACCATACAATTAAGCTACTCTGCCACTGAATATTGTTAATAAACTGGTTTAATGGACATGTTAGTAGAAATTATCCACATATCTGGTCAGAAATAGATATAAAACTCCTAAAAATGTCTGTACTATTTTTTCAATAAATGGACTTTTTTTCCAAAATGGCCTTTACCCACCCACCCTCTTTTTTGGCTTAGGGTCTGAAACTTTTAGTACTGGAACCCCCTGCAATTAGTTCAAAATGTTAGAGCTATTTCTCACATACCGGTTGATCAAGAAATTTCAACAGGATTCTCTTGACAGTAGCAGTAGTGTTAGTGTATACTATAGCTAGTCTAGAGTGTGGTAAAGAATGTGTCAAATAGACAGAGAGGAGATATATGGCTTACTCTTTGAGGAGTTTGTGGTTGAGAGGGAGAAGAGAGAGGAAGAGACCGGAACATGTTCGAACAGCATCTTCACTCCACTCAATAGCAACATCTGATGGGAACAGAGAGTACAGTAGCAGGAGAAGGAAGGCACACTCACCCAGGTCAGATTCCTGTTGTTGCTGGAAGGTCGGATGATCAGAGAGTAGGTTCTGTAGTCCCTGCACTGCAAACCGCTAAGAAACAAAAACAAAAGTTCGGTTTAAATTGCACTATAGTATCACCTCAATCATTGGAGTCAGTTCTGGTTTGGGATAGAATCGTTTTGTTATGTGAAGAGCCTGAACACGAGCCTACATAAGTTGGAATATGTCATATTGATAGATGTCATGATGTCTCCATACCAGCTCTAGGTCATTCCTAGTCACCTCCAGTAGCGCCTGCATGTAGTCTTCAGTGCCTCGTGTTCTCTTCATCACAAGATCACGCAGCGTACACAAACCAAGGAATGCTCTCTCCTAGATAAAAATCACAAATGACAACGGTCTTGATCACAAGCCGATACGAGTTTCGAGTCACTGTTGTACTTTAACCACACTTACCTCTTCTCTACAGTAGCTCTTAATAATCTCTAGTGCTGTTGGTGTCAGACATGGAGCCTCTAGAACAAGCTTTACAAACAATCTGAACAGACACAAAAGAACACACATCACAGCACTCCTTTCTCTCTTATACATGTACACTTCACCTATCTCTGCTGTCCAACTTCTTCTTAGCTCCTGTGAGCAGCCCAGTGAGGCAGGAGTCGTAATGGAGGTTGTTCTGAGCAGTAGTGAGGTAGCCCTCAATGACACAATACTCGGCATACAGCCACGCCATGGCTAGGTCAAAGTGAGAGCGTAGATCACACAGAATAAACTCCAACAGAACTGAGAGGAAAGCAACAACTGACAAACTACCACACACGTGCATCTATACTGACCATCATTGAGCTCTCCACCGAACTGTACTACTAGTGAAATGATGAGTTTGGTTCTATCCTGAAATGGAGAGCAAAATAATGGGGGAAAAAAACATTCAAAGTGTGCTAAATATTATTCACCTGACTGGCTGCTCCGTGAGGTGCGATTTCTGAATAACAAAGCAAGTTATAACATCTCTCGTACACTACTGTATCTCTCTCACTCTCAGCTGCTAGTAGCCTCTTGAAAGCCTCTAGTGACAGCTGCTGCTGTTGGTCAGATGGTAGTGGACGGACCACACTCGATAGATCGAACCGTCTGATCTTTTTGAGGCGCTGGGGACCAGCTGTCACTCTTTTCTGATCTCCTTCCTCTTGCGCCATGCTTTCCTCTGGTAGATATAACAGATCAAGAATTAGACATTTGCAAATTTAAGTCTTTACCTTCTGGTTCAGCAGTAGGAAGAACCACCAGCTTGATAATGGAAGAAGGAGGTAGTGAAAGAGAGAGAGAGAGAGAGGGAGAGAGAGAGAGAGAGAGAAAGAGAGAGATGGAGAAAGACAGGGAGAGAGAGAAGGGGGAGGGAAGGAGGGAGAGAGAGAGAGAGAGAGAGAGAGAGAGAGAGAGAGAGAGAGAGAGAGATTGGATTCAAAGTATTAGCAATACTCACATTGTCAGTGTGAATAGCATCGGCTTGGGGCATATCAAGCTTGCTGTCTCCCTCATCTCCATCGTCCAGAGGCATGGCAGCCACGGGTGGCGGAGCATCACCAAAGAAGGCAGTGTACGCTAAATTGAAAGAGGGGTCAAATATGTCCGGCATTCCAAGAAGTGATCCAAGATAGCTGAGCTCCTTCATAGTATCGGCAAGATCAGCAGGAGGCTCTTCCTAGAGAAAAAAATTTAAAACCGTTACACGCACTCCTTTTAACTGTACGTGGTTACCTCTGGTTCCTCTTTCTTGGGTCGCTTCTTCTCCCTTTCTTCTGGAGATGGTGGAGCCTTCCTCTTGCGAGGATCAGACACCACAGGACTAGGACCAGCAGCTGATGCGCTGGGTCCTTGGTTAGGAGGAGAGGATACCTGCAAAGGAGAGAGTATACAAAGTAGAAAGACAAATGCTTGAGCTAACTTACAGTTGATGAGTGAGGCTGGATACCCTTGGTTTGGGCACCAACACCAATACCAGCTGAGGTCATTTGAGAAGCTAGCAATCGAGCAAGATGAGTCACCTAGATCGGGATAGTTAGAGGAGATAGCATGGGTTGTGTGTGCTGTACCTGTGCTTCATTACCAGCTGAAGCAATGGGTGTGTAGGTATGTTGGAAGTTACGAGGAATGAAGTGGGGAAGCTTCGCCATGCTAGCCATTACAAGCTCAACTACAGCTTCAGGTACCAGCAGAGGCTTCAAATCTATGAGAGAGAGAGAGAGAGAGAGAGAGAGAGTGAGAGTGAGTGAATGAATGAGAAAGACAGAGAGAAATATTACCCGATGTCGTCATTTCAATAGCCTCCAATAGTGAACTGTTAGCGCCGGGTGTCAGTGGTACCTCAGGATCCTTGGTTGCTGCATCAGGCTCCACCTTGACCTTAACTTCACTACTGAGCTGAAGAACAGCACAATGACACTAGTCTCACCACAGACACACACTTACAGACAGTCGAGATTTCTTAATAGTACTAGAAGCTTCTCCACCATCAGATCTGATATGTTAAGAAACTAGTGAACATGTGTATCGGATGAGAAATATTCACCTTTGCCGTTTCAAGTTCTCGGGAGTGACCTTGGGTGTGTTCTTCATAATCTGGTGTGAGGGATGATATTGCAAAGTGTACAGATGTCATAAGCTGACCTCAGATTGAGTAGAGCCCAAAGCAGTCAACAGAGTAGTGATTTGTGCTCTGGAATCAACTAGTAGAGGGAGAGAGATGATTGATGATGATATGGGTATGACTCACAAGATGCTGGTTGTCTCAGTAGCCCCAGTAGTTGACTCTGAAGAAAAAAAACCATGATTGCGCACAAAAAGTTTTTGTTGGTGCTAACCTTGAGATGCTTGCTAACACTATTGATCTGCGAAGAACTAAAATGAATGGGAAGATTGGCTGAGAAAGAGAGAGAGAGAGAGAGAGAGAGAGAGAGAGAGAGAGAGCGAGAGAGCGAGAGAGCGAGAGAGAGAGAGAGAGAGAGAGAGAGAGAGGGACAGTGAATTGATAGTTGTATAGTATTAGTATACCTTGTAACAGCTCAAAAGCCTGTACTACAGTCGGGATGTGCATCGGGCGTTGCTTAGCTACACTGCACAGCGTACTAACACAAGTCATCAGGTTGACACTGTCAGAGTGAAGATATATAGCAGTATCACCAGCTTGTGAGAGCAATACCAACCTTGATATCTCGGGTGAGGCCGATAGCTCTAGTACCTTACCAAGCACCATGCCTGCCTCCTCTCTTAGAGCTGACGTTTTCAACAGAGGATGTGAAACAGGTACCTAAAAGTACAAAATTAAATCAAAGAACTGTTATGCACAAACCATGTCAAGAGAGAAGTCTTGTTCACTAGTTCTTGGTGGTTCAGATCCCTGTACACACAACATTGCACAATACTTATCATACTAAGAATATCTCACTGGTTCTTTCTTAGTCTGTGACAGTATAACCATCTCCATGAATTTGATAGCTAGTGTACGTACACTGCACGAGTTGATAAATGAGTGAGTGTTTCAACGTGCTCTAACTTACCCATCATTTTCTGTTGTCAGTAAGTTGATGATCTCAGTTTTGGCTTCAGATAAAATCTATCAACAAATTGAGAGATGAGTTTGAAAAGTGCAGCACAAAGCAGTGTCACCTCCCACATATCCTCCATCACTTTTTCCACGACCTTTGTCTTGTTCACCAACTAAATGGTTAGGGAAGAGAGAGAGAGAGAGAGAGAGAGAGAGAGAGAGAGAGAGAGAGAGAGGTGAGTAAACAGTGTCATGAGGCAAATAATAAACTGACTGTCAAAGCTAGTCTGTAGAGCTGCATGAAACACACGATGACCCTCTTCTGTATATTGACGTTGTTGTCAAACATGAGGAGATGGAGTAGAGGAATTGCTCTGGTGAGCATATGTGGGTCCTTTTTACTGCAAACAGAAAAAACTGAAAAACACTGTTTTATGGCGGTCACTAACACTCACCAAGCATCTTCGATGAACCCCACTACAAATTTTCTCACTTCAACGGAATGATCTTGCTGGAAAGCTGTCACTTCCTGAAAAAGAAAAAAAAGAAAATTTTTATTTATCAATACAAGTTTGTACACAGCCAAAGACAGGGAATGAATAATGAGCAGGTACTGGGTTAAAAAAAACTAACTAGCAGAATGCTAATACGAGTGGAGAAACCCAAATATAAATAATAAAATTTTAATAAATAAGTTAAACACAAGGAGATGAATATACAAGTGAGCTAAAAAGGTTGAAATAAGACAAGATAAAACAATTTCTATGTTATAGAAAAATAGTTTTTTTAAACGAACAAGATGAGGTCACTTTATTTTATCTAGCGGAGAAAACTCACATCAAAAAAGCTGTCCAGCAGAGCAGGGTCCTTGTTGATGATCAGCTCTCTCACCTACACCAATATCTCAACTGATTTTTACCAGCTACTACACTCACCTTGAAAAGACATTCTAGCTTCTTCTCCTTGCTGAGCAGTTGGGCGTCATTAATTAGAGTAACCACCTACACACAGTGATTTTCCTCAGCTATTATTGATCGTGCACATCTAGATCGCTTACCTTCTCTTCGAGCGGTTGCGAGGCCTCTGCTTCTTCGTCTTCCTGCTGCGCACCTAGCGGAATAAACTTCTCCATCAACGAGCACACCCGAAGCACCGCCCTACACTATCGACCATGTGGGCGAGTAATAATAATAATAACAGGACAATAACAATTAATTATTATGAAACAAATCATTTCCGATTTTTTTTTCGTCCCTTGAATGATGTCCTGTTGCCTTTTTGAGAACGACGGCCTCGCTCGTTCACAGAAGCAGAGAACAATGATGGTTTACGCACAAACACTCCTTTTCCTAAGGCAATAGATATTTTCAGCTTGATCTCGGCATCTTGTCTGATAGTCACTCCAACCCAGCCAACACTAGACAGGACAATGTCTGCACAGCTGAACTTCCATCCTATGCCGGTCAATGTGTGCTCTTCACTGAGGAGGGCAGGAAACTTGCTCAATCTTTCCGTATCACCACATGGTACAGCCAAAAGAGGCTCACCAAGATGCCTAGCATATATGGTGTCAATTTTGTCGAAACGAGTAGCATGAATCGGAAGTCTCTTGGAGACAAACGCTGTAAAATAAGCTGACTCATCACCCTCCATGTAATCCAGTCGAGCTAAACCACCAAACATCAAACTCTGTCCCGGTTTAAGAATGAAGGTGCGTGGAATCAGTTGTTTCTCAGGAAGAGCTAGCTTGAGTTCCTCAGTGGTCAACAGATTAATAATCTGAGCAGAGTTGACTGCACCTGGCGTGTCGTACAACCAGAACCGATGCTTAGGATTTTCATTCGTCACAACCTCTAACTCTCTGGATTTTCGTGGTTTTGACTTTTTGAGACCAATTTCCCTCAATACTCCGGCAACCTCGTCATCGGCATCAATAGCAGGGCGGAATATATCATGTTGCTCCACTTCAATATCTAGTTCTTTCGGTCTCGGATTATGAGTCCAGTTACCAAAAAAGTCGGGTTGTTCAGGCTCACCAAATGGTGTATTACAGTACAGTCCTTTCTTTTGAGCTTGTTGGAGCAGACGTTGTCTCTTTCCAACAGACATGATAGGAAAACTGACCAGGTCTAAGGTCGTCCCCGGCCATTGCGATATGGTGACAGCAGGAGCCCTCATATTGTCAGCTTTACTCCAGCGACCCGGCTTAGCACCACACAAAGAGACCAAGAGGCGATTGAATAGTGAGCTTTTGCCGACATTGGTGCAACCAAGTAGGAACACATTCCCTCTATTGCCCCAACTGTTGACAATCGTGTGAGTGAGTGTGTCCACTCCAGTGTCTTCCTTTGCACTGATAAACACCACACGCTCAATGAAACAGTCACGTAGGCTACCACTCGCAGCCACTGTTCTTATGTGTCTTTCTAGCAAATGCAAGTCCGAGTTTGAAGTACTGGGCAACAGGTCCATCTTATTACCGACAATAACAACGGGATTGCCTGGCTTAATAAAAGAACGAATATTAGGAAAGAGACTGCCAGGAAAATCGACAACATCAACCATGAGCAGAATTAGAGCTTTCTTGTCTTTGAGAGGTTCTAGACACCTAAGATACTCATCCTCTGGAACAGACACATCTAGAGCATTGCTGTAGTGCTTCAGTTGGAAACAGCGCAGGCAGATCGGTGGCTTGTCATCTACCTTCTCACGGAATGGTGGTTCTACTAGATCATCAGTTGAGCTGCTATTCTCGTTGGGCTGCTTCTCCTCGCCGAACTCCTTTTTGAACACATCTTTTGCTATGTACCCAGGACTATTCGGATCTCTTGACTGTAGTGTTATGCCACAGCCACAACAGGTATGCTCCTCGACAGTTACTGATTCGTGATCAGTTTGGAGGTCGAGCGAGCAGTACCGAGAAAGACACAGACGAAGGGGGTTGTCTATTCGATTACCAATCTTGGGGTAGATTTTGTGAGGTATCAGTGTCCCTGCTGGTCGTGATAAGCAGCTAACAGTCCTAGTCCTCTTGAAACCATGTCGGAAAGAAACTCGTGCCAGCAATCGCAACGCCATCGAGCACGTGGGTGGGCGTGGTAGACGTGTCAACCAGCCACACCTCAATTTCCATGGAAACTGTCCCTGCAAGACATGTCGTCTACAGCTTCTTCTACAATGCCTCTGGGCAGTACCGCCAGCGCAGCGGCGGCAGAAATGACTACGGACGTGAACAGCATTGTAGAGAAGCTGCAGGAGCTGTGTAAGATATAAAACACGTATAATGTAAGCACTTACTGTGAAAGTGCAGGTTCTATCATCAAGTCAAGAATGCCTTTTGAGTCTCGCCAAGCTGCTGAGGATGACATAGAAGAAGTTATACAACATCTTAGGGAGCTGGTAAGTGTTGTATGTGCTCACGTGAGAATCAGTGTGTCAGTATACTGGGGTAACACTAGGATCAGCAAAGACTGTTAGCTCATGAAAAGCTGGAAGCAGAGACTATCACGTGCAGTGTATTGAGACACAGAGTCAGCACATTCGATAACAATCTGAGAGCAGAAGTGACCAGTAAGCAGAGCGCAGCAGTAAAATAACATCCTTTAAATTTTTTCTACATTGTATTCAGGAGCAGTAGCAGCGGCCAGAGATTCAAATTCAACTCAGCTCAAAGAACTGCAGGTCTAGCCGCACTAGTGGTGTTGTGTGTTGACAATAGTTGTTCAATGCACAGGACAAGCTCATGGATATGGACAAAGAGTCCGACCAGCTCGGGAAGAAACATGAAGTGCTGGAACTGCACAATGAAGTGCTTCAGTGAGTTCGAATTCCAGCATAAGTGTTGACAACATTGCACATCAATGAATTTGCTGCATTTTTGCTTTACTATTACATGTGTTCTCTGACTGTGCGTTGCACTGCAGGCCTGAGCTAAGCAAGCTTCAAACTGATCATGAGAGACTTGTCGAGACTCTGAATGCAGAAGTCTCTCAACGAACAAGGTTTGTAGTATGCAAAGCAAAGAGCGTGCTATATATTTCCATCGTTTCTAGCATGAAAATTGTACTGAATGAAACAGAAGAGAAACTCAGAGAAACTAACACACAAGTGAGTTATAATGACTCATGTTGTCATGCTCTAGCTATTACGTTGCTCTGTGCAGACTCGATCGCTTGAATCAACTATTGCAGCACTGGAAGAGAAGCTCAGATTACACAAAGAGCAGTATACCAACAGCAAGAAGGAGTCATTGATGGAACTAGTGGGTGTTGCAGTAGCTTCACACTGTCACATACATGCTGCTCTCTCTCTCTCTCTCTCTCTCTCTCTCTCCCAGGATCTTATTAGGGTAAAACTAGATGATCAAACCATAGAGAATAGCAAACTGTCTAGGTACACTAGTTGACATTGCGCCAAGTACACTACAATCTATTCTCTCCTGTTTAGTACTATTGGGCAAATTGAGAGTGAACTGGTTGATTCTGCTTTAGCGTTGAAGGACAAGCAGCGCATTGTGAGATACATCGAAGCTAGCATTGAGCGACTGCTAGCTTGTGAGGCTGATCTGAGAGAGAAGCTCCTAGACATGGAGAGATCTATTGCTCTACTCAATCAAACAGAGTAAGAATGAGTTGTTGAGGGTAGTGCAGATATTGCATTGGTAGACGTGACGTCGACGTGTTGCATGATGCATATCGCATGCAGTGAGGGCAGGCAGTACATGTGAGGGAGAGGTGTTGCATGCTGCATGCAGGGCAGGCAGTACACGTGAGGGAGAGGTGTTGCATGCTGCATGCAGGGCAGGCAGTACACGTGAGGGAGAGGTGTTGCATGCTGCATGCAGGGCAGGCAGTACACGTGAGGGAGAGGTGTTGACCACAAATAATATGTGCATAGATAATACAGTACAGATGATTGCAGCAAACTTGACTCTCAGTTTTGACAAACATACTACAAGGACTGTTAATTTGTGGTCAACACCACACCTCTCCCTATACTAGCATGTAGTCTACAGGGAGAGGTGTGGTGTTGACCACAAAATAATTATGAGTCCACGTCCTTGTAGTCTGTTGGTCAAAACTGAGAGTCAAGTTTGCTGCAATCAGCTGTACGTATAATCCGACGTCTGTCTTGTCAAAGTTTGTTGTTGCCAATATCAAGATGGCCTTTGCTGAGCGACTCGTCTTATTTCTAGCGCTCACTGGCACTCTTTCGAGGGCGATTCGAAGCGAAACTTTTGTCGTGTCTGCGACGGAAACTCTCGAGTATTTTCTCTGCGGCAATGGACAAGAAATTTTCCAACGTGAAGAGGGTCGAATCGGAATAGACTTGCTGCTTCCAAGTAACGTGACTCACTTCATCTCCCCGGGTAGTTCCTGTGTCGTTCAAAACCTCACCAATGTCGTTATCTCCAGCGACACTCCGGGAGAACGTGCAGAGATTGTGTGCAACCATACCGGCGAGTTCTCCTTCTTCACTACGAGGAGTTTCGCTTTCTTGAATAGCAACAACTTGACTCTGAGGGACCTCAGTTTTTCTCAGTGCGGTGGAGTACTGTCTCAAAAGGCACTTGTTTATGAAAACTCCACTGAGGTGCCTGTGTATTTTGGAACTAACCAATCTGCTGTGCTTTTCCTCAGCGAGACACTCGACCTCACTCTTGACAACATTGCTGTTACTGAGTACTATGGTTTTGCTGCCATTGCCGCTAACCTGTATGGTTCTTCTTTATTAAACCGTCTACAAATATTCAACTCTTTGGGGGCAACTCTTTGCCCATCTCTTATTCACAATCACACTCGTGGTAACTACACCTGCTATGGATCTGGAGTACTAGTGTATATTCACGATAGTAAAGTGACGCCACTAAACTACACTCAAAAGCTTATCATTGCAAAGTCTTTGTTCATGAACAATTCCTACTGGACCAACGACTATGTGTGTATGCACAATGTCTTTCAGTTCAATCCTGATCGTATCCCCATCGTCGGAGCTGGAGGCCTGACTGTCTACTTTACTCAATCTGACTATGGCTATACAGCTCAAATGGTTGAATGTAATATCACAGAGAACAGCGGCACAGTTGCTGGTGG
The DNA here is from genome assembly GCA_964017065.1 of Haliclona indistincta. Classification (NCBI taxonomy): domain Eukaryota; kingdom Metazoa; phylum Porifera; class Demospongiae; order Haplosclerida; family Chalinidae; genus Haliclona; species Haliclona indistincta. Next base: position 17,815,274 of record OZ024784.1, read on the forward strand.
AATATTCACAGCTTACGTCAACTCACCACCCAACTCTTTGCTATATCTCAACAATACAGTATTTTCAAAGAATTACAACCTGCTTCCAATCTGTCCCGGAACTGCCTTTTCTATGTATATATATACTATACAGAACCCTACATAGCATCTTATATCCCCAATCATCAAAATCAATTACTGATTTGGACACCACTGATCTTCTTTAACACACTGTTTACGAACCATACTCCCCACAATAGAAACGTTATTCAGTCTAGCTCGGCAGTATACTTGATATTAGCAGATCAACCTTTGTTTGATGTTGCTGTCGAAATGAATAGAGTTAATTTTACACACAATGGTGCCTTTTCCACTGGTATCTGCTTGTATGCTCAAACTTGTTATGGACTATCAGATAACAGCAAACCGCTTAGTTTGTTGATGATTGATGTGGTCGTCAAAGACAACTTTCAGTATTTTGGTAAGAATGCAGCCGGTGTAATGACCAATTCCAGCCAATTTGTTTTTACTGGATTAGATAAGGTAAAGATTATAGGTAATGCATTGCTGGGCAGCAGTTTCATTGCCAACAATGGTACAGTTTTGGAAGCATATGACAGTGACATTCATCTTTCTGGGAATGTTCTGTTCAAAGATAACATGGCATCGCAGGGAGCTGCCATAGGCCTCAAAAGTAACTCCCATCTCATCATTGCAGACAACAGTAACATTCTTTTTCAGAACAACCATGTCTTCTTGGATGGTGGCGCTATTTACGCCGATGAGGTCGGAACAGAGAACTCGTTTTGTGTTATTCAAGTTGATTCTTATAAAAGAAATTTGACGGAACTAAATATAAATGTGACCTTTGATGGAAACACAGCTCTCAGGTCTGGCCCGGCAACCTATATAGGTCCTTTGCAGCTCTGCTTTCAAGCGAGAGTACACGTCTTTCCTCGCCACTTGAATGACCTCTACAACTCCATCTTCACGTTTTCTGGTAATAAAACCCGTGCACTTGCTTCTCCCGCTGTGGATATTTGTCCTTGTGTCAACAACTTAGCAAACTGTGATATGGAATTTCCAACTATTTCAGTCTATCCTGGAGACAGTATTACAGTCAGCTTGATAGCTATAGACTCCACTGGTGGAACCGTCTTTTCTCAGCTAAATTCCAGCTTCAGTAAGACTGACTCAACCATAGTGCCCTTAGCAGGTTGGTGGATCAGTCCAGATCAAGAGATTACTACTCTGTATAATGAAGAATGCCGATCTCTCACGTATACAATACACTGCAGTGAACTCACTCATACCAATGGTAGGCTGAACTTTGCTGTGCCAAGTCTCCCTCCTTTAGCGTATCAGAATATCTCCCTCAAACCTTGCCCTCCTGGATTTGTGTTAAATCAGTCCAAAGGAGAGTGTGTTTGTAATGAATTTCTGAGCAAGATGCAAATAGAATGTGACCGTGATTCTAAAGTCCTCAAACAAAGCAAGAGTGAAACAATGTCCTGGATTGGAGTGATTCAAAATGACAGCTCACAAGAAGATTTTTACATGGGCTATGCTCCGTTCTGTCCTCCAACTTACTGTAGATTATCCGCCACACTAGATCCAGCCCTCGAAAACTCATCAGTGTGTTACATTGGTAGAACTGGTATTCTCTGTGGTAACTGTCTACCTGGCTATAGTATATCTCTGGGGCCTCACATGTGCCTGGAGTGCTCCGACTACTGGTTGTTCACTATCATAGTATATCTTGGAGGAGGTATAATAGCTGTTGTGATCATGTTTGCACTAAATCTAACACTTCACTTGGGAACAATTGGTGGAATTATTTTCTACGCAAATCTATCTAGAGTATCTCATATTATACAACCTGTGACTTGGCTGCTTGTTTTTATGGAACCATTTTCTATCTTTAATCTTGACCAATCTTTCCCATCTTGTCTCTATAACGGAATGACAATGGCCGCTAAGTTAGGGCTACAGCTAGCATACTCCTTCTATCTGTGGATTATAGTTGCTACTGTACTAATAGTTGCTCACTGCAGCTCTTCTCAAGCAACCAGAGTCTTACAATCTTCAGTACAGGTTCTAGTAACACTAGTTCACCTCTCCTTCTCTAGACTACTCATCACTGTCATTGATGTTGTCGCACATGGTACTATTATCACAGACCACAGTGAGTATTCAGTTTGGTTAGCAGACGGTAGTGTTGAATTTGGAAAATCTCTTGAGCACATCATTCTTTTGTGTGTAGCCTCACTGATTGCGGTGTTTATAATCATTCCTTACCTAGTGATTGGTACCTTGGGATCGTTTGGTCTTCGTTATCGATGGGTCAACAAACTGAGACCTTTCATTGATGCTATCCACGCTCCATACAAGGATAACAGACGCTATTGGTTTGGTGTGAGACTGATTCTACTGGTTATCATCTATGTTACATATGCCATCTTGAGAGGGCGCTATCCACAAGAACAGCAGCTTTTAACAGTGGTCGTCTTGGTCACTTTCACAATAATTCAAGCAACTATTGCTCCTTTTGAGAATGAGTATGTTGGCTTTCTTGACACTTGGGTAATGTTCAATGCAATCTTGCTAGTCTGTATCAATCTATACAGCATACTAGGTGGAGACAATGCTGAATATATGCTGCTTATCAACCTCATTGTAATGCTATGTACTGGTACGGCTGTGATAATGTACCATGCCGTGCTTGTAGTGCGAAGAGTAAGGAAGAAAACTGTTGGCACCGCCACAGTACCAATCCATACATCGACATCACCAAACTACCATTCAACCGGGCACACCACACCTCTGAGTGAATCTTGTCAATTCAGAGAATCTCTACTGGACCAGAGTAACTAAAACTACATGACTGCACTTTCATGCATATTCACCTGTTCAAGCCTGTATTATTATTTGTTTTCTGATTATGATTATCATGATAAGGTGTTATTATCAAAACTTCCTTTACTATATAAGCAGTTAGTTGTAAGGGAGTAACAGCACTGCAATGCTCCTATAATTCTGTAGTTTCACCAATGATTGTAGTATAGTATTTACTTGATACTGTTTGGTGCAATAGGATTAGAACAGCCCAGCAGAGCAAGAAGGATGAGGAGATGTACAAGAAGAGACAGAAAGATGTGGAGGGGAAAATAGAACAGACAAAACGAGAGATAGAAATAGCTGGCAAAGAGACCAGCAGATTAAATGAGATTAGAAAGAAACTGAAGAGAGGTTTGTCTTATAAAATTATTTTTAAATGATGCTCTTGTTTTCTTCAGAAATGAAGCTTGCTAAGGATGCAAGAGATTTGCAATCAACTGGTCTAGCTGATATTAGAGCTAGGTATAATAGTTATTATTTGCTTTTGTATTTCACATAAATTAATGTATGTCATGGTAATGCACAATAATTATAGTGTGGACCAAGCCAAGAGGAGAATGCTGTTTGAATCTGGAGAGGGAGCCAGGTTGATGGCTGAAAATAGAGAGCTTGAGTTCCGCTTGAACCAGACCAGAGACACTCACAAGTTAGTCTGGCGCTTGATAATTCAGTTATCAACTAATTGCACAGATCGAATGTTCAGCTGTTCAAAGAGGAGATTGCCGAACTAAGAGACCAATTGTCACGAGAGAGTAAACTTAGGTACCAACAAAAATACTGACTATTAATAGTTTTTTTTTTATGGTCTAATATTGTAGACAACAGTTTGAAGATACCAACAATGATGTTGAAAAACAAATACAGGCTCAGTTAACGGAACATGCATTGACTATGAGGACACTCACAGCCAAGATTGTTAACACAGAGGATTCAGACCAGGAACTAGCCATGAGGGTATGGATATCAGCTTTAGCTATAATACTTATTGCTTCTCAGACTGTTAGCCTTAAAAAAGAAATTGAAGATCTCAAGTCAACGAAAGGAGCGCTTGAGCAAGACCTTCAATCAAAGAAAGCTGAGCTTCAACATACGAAGAGAGCTCTGGAAGACCACATTGTCTCACTTGAGGTATGTTATTTCAGCAGCAGTAGAGTAATGCTGCAAATAATGTCAAACAGGACAGTATTGCTGAGTTGACTGAAGAACTATGTGATCATGTTGAAACTCTAAAGGAGAAAGAAGTAAGAGAAGACGATTGCAGATTTTACAATCTTTTTGCAGCCAGTATTGCAGTCACTAGAAGTTGAATACGACACTACTCGTGAAGACTATGAGGTGAAAAAGAAAGAAGTGATTGGTGAGAGAAAAAATGAAAGGCTCGCATGCACATACTGTGTACTATTAGGTTTGAAGAATAAACGGACGGGACTTGAGGATATGTGCAAGAAGCTTGAAACTGACTTAAGCAGGATGTATATTCCACAGGTTTGTACATGTAACAGTGTTTTTTTAATTAGTCCTCCAATTCAAGGATAAGCTACGTATGGAGGCATTACGCCGCAGGGCTTATACACGCAGGTGGCTACACCAACAGGAAGCTGAGGTGGAAAAAATGGAAGAGAAGGTGGCTGAGCGTCAGCAACAGCTCAGTGCTGTCCTTAATGAGAACAAAAGGTTCAAAAAATAATTATTGTAAAAGTATTGGTCACTTGATTTTTTGTGCAGATTTGAAGAGGTAAGTTTTGACTGCACCCTTCTAGTATAGCTGCTACTCAATTTGACATTGCTGATAGACTCGCATGATGCTTGAGACTGAGAGTGACAGACTAAGATCACTGTATGAGAGTGGTTCACACGTTGGTAAAGCTATGGACATGCATTTCAGGGAATGCCGTGGTAAGTCAAGCATGCTCCAGATAACAGTATCAGACATTCATCTCCATTGCCAGATGGTCTAGCAGAGCAGTGGAAAGAAAATAAGAAAATGGAAGAAGTGTGTTGAGCACGCCTATAAAATATTGCTGTTATATTTTTTATCCTATGATACAGGCATATTGTGAAAGAGACAAAGCCGTGCTTAAAGACATTTCTATGATAAAAGACCATTCTGATGAAAGACTCCAAACGTAATCACAAGCATACATCTTATTACAAAAATGTGTAACATATTGATCCACTGCAGGTTGTCTGATCTTCATGCCATGTATGATGAGGAAATCACAAAGTTCACTCATTTCTTACACACTGCCGCATCTAAACGTCGGAAATCATCATTTAAATGAACTTCACACTGCATCAGTATGTAGTAGCAATCTCAGTTCATATCAGAATTTTTATCACTCTTCTGTGTAGAGCAAAAAATTAGGAAAATTTGTTCAATACAATGAAAATTTGATTGATGTAAGACTTGATGATGTAAACAGTATTAAAAAACAACCATCACTCACATGTTAATAATTTATTTGTACGTTCCACAAGTGCTGCAACAACTAGGCACCAAAGGTGCTGATGCCTCGGTGGAGCACACAGGGACAACCGACAGTAAACCAGGCCAAAGGTGCAGATGCGTCGGTGGAATGCAACAATTTCACATACACAGCAACAAACTGCAGCTGTTCTTGTACCTTTCTGTACAGCAATCACAATGCAGTATAATAGTTATGCAATCAGAAGCCAATCAGTGCTGACCACTAATTCAACTGGGCGTGTCTATATTTATGCCTCGGTGGGCGGAGCCACGAGGCATACAGTAGTCGTGGTGTCATTCAGTCATTCTGTCTGTCAGTCTGTCGCAACGATTTCTCGTCGCTCGCTAAAAGCTAAGCGCTGAAACGTGCAACACAAGCTAAAGTCGATATTTGCTTGAAAATGAATTGTAAAGATTTTGGTTATAAGGCTCTGTTCGTGAGTTACTGCGTCACCTGGTTCGGTTTTGTAGCGCGCGCTGAAAGTTAAGCCCTGAAACTAGCAATGCAAGTAGAACACGGTATTATCTCGCTTTCGATCAAGTGAAAACTTTATACGAAGCTTAGTTTGTGAGTTATGGCGCAATTTGCTCACTCGTGATCGATCATGGCTGTTGCTGGCGATCTGGAGTTCTTCAAAGGCAAAGCTATCCACAGTTGACTGCCAAAAAGCTGATAGGTTAGAATTTCACTACAGCAATAATGTAAGCAAGCTATGGACACTATCTCGCTTGTGTGCTGTGCCCTGCACTTGAACTGAACATTATAGACACGCCCAGTTGAATTAGTGGTCAGCACTGATTGGCTTCTAATTGCATAACTATTATACTGCATTGTGATCGCTGTACAGAAAGGCATAATAGCTGCAGTTTGTTGCTGTGTATGTTTACTGTACAGGAATTGTGCTATAGTTTGTATAGTTTACTGTAGCTAGTCCTGCTGTGTACTATGGAATTCCACCGAGGCATCAGCACCTTTGGTGCCTAGTGTTCAGGGCAACAGCACGTACAACGAGCGAGATAGCTTGCTTACACAATTTCTTTAGACATACGATGTAACCTATCAGCTTCTAGGCAGTCAACTGTGGATAGTTCTGTCTACGGAGAACTCCAGATCGCCAGCAACGGCCATCGATCGCGAGGTAAGCAAAGCTATACGCCATAACTCTAGAACGCAGCTTCATATACAAGTCTGCCGTGCTGTTCTGAAGTAAAGGCGAACTCACTAGCTGTAAGGCAGCCAGCATTAGACAATTTTGTCGTTACATCAGCAACTAGATCGCCAGCCGGCGATCGCGAGGTAAGCAATCACGCTATAACTCACGAACAGAGCTTTATAACCAAAATCCTTACAATTCATTTTCAAGCAAATATCGACTTTAGCTTGTGTTGCACGTTTCAGCGCTTAGTTTTCAGCGAGCGACGAGAAATCCTGCCGACAGACAGACACATACATACATACACAAACGAACTACTGTACTAGCTGTATGCCTCGTGGCTCCGCCCACCGAGGCATAAAAATTGAAGATGCATGTGACTTAGCCCTGGCAAAAATTTATGTTATTGCTCAGTATTAAATCTTACAATTACCATTGTTTATTGTGTAGACATGCAGGAAATCATGGTGCGAACAAACTGTCTATTATAAATTTGGTAGACAGCTACAATAAAACATTGGTAAACTATAGTGTTATAGCTATACATGCAGTACTATTACGATTGCAGCATTGTAAACTATAGTATTATGCAGTACTATACAATTACATAAAATCCTGCATTGCCGCATCTTAGCATTGAAAGTCATCAAAATAAACATTGAAACGTAAAAATCTCTCTTCATAATAAAAAAATTATTTTCACTGGCAATGACGAAAATTTATTAGCGATGATGTAATGATGTGTGTGTGCTTGTTTGTGTCTATATAAAGCAGCTTAGTAATGTATGATAAGTACATAATTATAGTAGATGTGCAGTATTTTTTACAGCAGCAATTAAGTTTTGTACATAGACTAAAATTTTGGTCCAGGTGTTAGAAGGTTTTGTAATCATCAGTGTCGTTGCTCTGAAGCATGCGAGCAGGAAAGCCCATGCTGTCCAATGAGTCATCAGACAAGGTTGCATGTGTATTTTCAGTAGAAGTCTTGCTGTAGAAGTTCTTAAGGCGTCGATGTATGGTAATGACTGTATACACAGCCAGGTAGATGATGGGCAGTAACATGGCTAGAATCTGCAACCACGCTAGCACTATTACTGCTCTGCTTGGTTCAACACTGCCCCATACGAGAACAGAGTAGTTCAAGAGTGTAGCTGTGTTGACAAACAGTAGGTTGATTAAGATAACAAGCTCGCTGATGTTGTGCCAAGACTCTTTGTGAGGACGTAGTATGACATGAATGAAGACAATCAAGAAGAGAATCACCTCAAGAGAAACATAACATGAGAATACTGATGGAGAGAAATATGTTGCAGTGGCTGCAGCACGATAGGCGAAGTAAAGTCCAGCAATGAATCGATACTTGTCTTTGAAAGTACTTTGGAATGAATCCAAAAAAGGCTCACAACTCATTCGTACCTTGGTGTAGATATTTGTCACTTTTGCATTGCAAATCTGCAAGTTAAAAATTTTGGTAACCACTGGCTCAAACACTAGAACACAAGGCAGTGGGATTATCATGAAAAGAAGGCAAATAATGGCAGGAACAGCATACGGCAGGTGGTCAGTACCAAGGAACATTACATCACCATTGAATAAAGGAACAGTTTGCTCTCTCTCTTTACCAATGCGCCGAAGAGTTATTGGTATCAAAATTTGGAAAGTTGTTCTTGAACATAAAAAGTAGCACAGCACTAGGAATGCCGACAGACCATCTACTATTGAACCTCTGATGTTTCTCCTGCCACATCGATTGCCAAGCTTCACACAGCAGTAGCAAGAATTGAACCGAAGAACAAGAACAGTGGCTATAACGAGCATCACAGCATACAGTATAGTACAATAGCGAAACAGTAATAAGTCCATTGCATTAGCACCACTGATAAGGCAAAAAGATAGGCCTTCTACGTTAAACGTGTTCAAATTAAATGAGCCATAAAAAATCCTTAAAGCTGTAAAAATATTTGTTGTGACTGTATCATTCACCTTTGATGATCCAAATGCATCTACAAATTGAGAGTCGAGCACCTGTGCATAAAAGACGAAGCTGTAGAGAGCTCCTGAAGTGAGACTGATATTGAAAATAAGAATGACGAGGAAGACAGCAGTTACTGGAAGCAGCTCTGAGGCAATGTAAAGCAAAGGACCATACCAACATGTAACAAGCTCTTTACGATAGCACAAGAAGCCACGTGAGTGATAGAGCATAGTGTACCCATCAGCACATTTTCCACACAGTATTCCTCTTCGACTTTCACCACACACTATCTTTTCAAGTTCTTCTCTAGAAGTTGTTGTGTTTGGTAAGATATGCTGCCCACGTATGGGAACTCTATCACCGTAGTTACAGAAACTAGAATCACAAATTCCTGTGTACAGCGTATCCTGAGACTCATTCCCAATGTAGCCAGCCCAGTTCCCAAGTGTAATCAATGCTGCATTGTTTTCACAATTACTTATTCCAGAATATCTGTCACTGGTTATGAAGGCAGAGCATTGACACGCATTGCCTTTTTGAACAGTAAAGCCTGGAGGACAGTTTACCAGTTTAAATTCAATGGTAGCTCTTCTAATGACTGGGGCAACATTTTCTACAGATAATGCACCAGATTTGCCTGGGTTACCATAGATGATAACAGAGTTGTGTGTGATGGTCGCGTGGTTGAGTGACATCTTGGTTGTGGTATTTTGAAGACTTGCCTTAAGAATGAACATCTTTCCAACATCATTGCCCATCTCATCAATTTGACTTATGTTTAAGTGGAGTGGAAATCCTGGAATCGATCCATATGTAGAATTCAAGCAGTCTATTTTCTGTGGAATTGTAGATATGCTGCCATTGTAAATCCCGTCACTAAAGATAAAATTTCCAATGCATTTTCCTTTGAAAATTTCTGCTGTTGTTAGTCCCTTTTTAATCCTAAACTGGCATAATCCCAAGCAAGGAGCCAAAGATATCGCATAGATATCATTACCAATTCCAGTAAAGGCCTTGTTTCCAGAGAATACGAGTGTGATATTGTCATCATAGTCTTCTAACATTAGCTTGTTCGGATACAAGAAGCATACATCAGTGTAAGTATACCCATGAGCTTGAGCTGGCATTGCACATATGGCTCCACCATAAGATGCTGAGTTGTTAACAAACTCTAAATAAGTGTTATTTTTCAGTTGCATGCGTGAATTGCCTGTGAGTTGAACTGCTCCTCCTTGTTCTCCAGTGTTCCGAATAAATGTCACAGAACTGTCATGGCTAAAAATCAAAAGACTCGAGGCACTGTACAAAGCAGTGGCTTTGTTGTCAGCAAATAATGTGGAACCCAAGAATCTTACTGTAATTTCGCTAGTCTGGAAAACAGTTTTTTTAGTTTGTTCATCAGAGTGAATATGAGTTGGCACATTTCCAATGAATTGAGTGTCCTTGAAGCTCACTTTAATAATGTAGATTGACCCATGCTGTATAGACAAGTCTGGTCTAATGTCTACTGCTGCTCCACCTGTAGCAGAATTGCTCACAAAACTGCAGTTGGTAAACGTTATATTGTTCCTCATATTTGGTTTAACTTTATTATTTGTTGAAGTAAAAATTGAAACACCTCCTCCAATATAGCCAACGTTACCTATGAATTGCACCGATTCAAACAAGACTGAGCAATTTCTTGGAAAGTCTGGTAAAAGAGTCTGGTCAAATATAGTAAAACCCACATCAGCTCCTCCTCCTCCAAACACTTCACCATGATTTGCCATGAAAACTGAATTGTTGACAATAACTTGACATTCACTGCTGTTGTCACTCACTTGCACAAACAGTCCTCCTCCATAGGTGCTGGTATTGTTTTCGAAGTGACAACTGCTAATCACAACTTGAATGTTGAATGAATTTCGGAAAAATATCATGCGCATACCACCACCTTTTTCAGTCAATCTTGGTTTGAACCTTTCTTTTTCTTGTAATTTGATGTTGTTCGAGTTGTTTTCAAATCTGCAGTTTCTGATATCATAGTGCGTTTTGTTGCGGTCTTTTTGGTATAGTACTGGCTTGAAAATAATCACCAGTCCACCTCCTCCGTGAGTATGATCTGTTTCAGGTCCTGTCAGCTTGTTGTTCCTAAACGTAACATCAATTAGACTCAAGTTTTCAAAACAATTTTGTATAACAAGACCATATCCATTGCTGTTGGTTACCACTAATCCTTGCAAGACTACATTAGTTGTGTTCATGAAGACAATAGACTTACTAGCATTGCCTGTAATCTTAATCAATTCTTCAATTTGCACACCACAAGAGTCGATAGTGAAGTCACGTAGTTCAATATTGGAGGATTGATTGAAGACCAGTCCAGCATTCATGTGATGGCAGGAGATGTGAGTGTACTGAGAGCCCTGTCCTCTGATGGTGATATTACTCACCCGGGTGAAGCTGAGTGAGTGGGTCAGGTTACAGCTGCCATTAGTCAGTTCAAGGACAGCATTCTTGGGCAATAGTTCAGAGTCCAGGCTGTCCAGTGTTTGGCAGTTGCTGTGTTGGCCGCCCAAATGCTGAATATTACAGCAAAGTATTGTCACTTGCGAGGCAGACAGACCATTCATGCTGAAAAAAGCAATGATCAAAGAGAAATTGATCATCATTGACGACGACATTGCTAGCATGTTGCCTGCGATATGTCTCAGATCACAATACTGTCTAGCAACATTGAAAGTGCTTACAATAACATTCGAAGCTGTTAAAAGGAACTGAACTACTTAGTGTAAGCAAAGGTTTCTCTTTTGGAAACACTCCCTTGGATCAATGAATATGTTATGTCAAGTGCTGTAAGTAGTGAAAATTATTTGGACATAAATCTATTCCCGTAAGGTTTCAAATTTATAATTTTATATTAAATTATTGTACATGCATGCAGACACATAAGCGGTACATATAGTATTGTCTATAAGCTACAGGAGTCAGCAAGAAAGCACAAAACTACACAAACAAGAATTATACTAATATTGTCAAAATGTCCTATAGCTGTTGCTGATAGTGACTTCATTGTTATCATTGAGAAGACGATAAGGAAGACTGTCATTAACATCAGCGCACTCACGATTGACTGGAGTCTCCTTCTTCGTCTTTAGTGAAGACAATTTCTGGTATATTTTAATGGCTATGTAGACAACCATGTATCCAATGGAGACAGAGATCAGTAGTAACTGTACAATCATTAATGATGCTCCATTTGAATGGCGGTATGCTAGATTAAAAAGAGTGATTATCAATATAAATGTGATGTTTATGAAAAGAAAAATCTCCAGTAAATCGTGCCATTTCTTTTTATATGGTTGAAGAAATACGTGTAATAAAATTATGCAAATGAAGAGACAGATGGCAACGCCATAGTAATTCTCAGGGCCTTGGATAATCATGCCGGTTATTGTAATAAACACCAGACGGTAAAAGAAGTAAAGTCCAGCAAAGTAACGGTGTCTATCTTTGAAGCAAGCCTGGAAGGAGTCAAGAAATGGCATCAGCTTCAGTCGTAGTTTGTTGTAGTACCACTTTGGTGCTGTACTTGTGAAGCAGTCCATGCTGAACAGCTTAGTGAGTATGGGTTCCAGAATGAGGATAGTTGGTGGAGGAATCAAGATGAAGATCATACAAAGAAAAGCAGGCACAGCATACCAGAGATGATCTCCCTTGAGATAGTCCAGTTCACCATCAAATAAAGCCACAGTTGTATTCCATTTACAATATATGCCAATGAGATGCGAAGGAGTAAGTATGTGCGAGGTAATAGCAGCACATTGGAAGTAGCACAGCACTAGGAATGCTGACAGTCCATCTACTATAGACCCTCTAATGTTCCTCCTGCCACATCGTCTACACAGCTTCACACAGCTATAACACGAGTGTACTCTCATGATCAAGATAGTGGCTATAACCAGAAAGAAAGCATATACCAGTGTGGCATATTTGATCATCAAAATATTCATGATAGTGTCAGTTTGAAAGATACAAAATCCTCCACCAATCCGTATGTCAAAAGCGAGGATACCTATAATTATTTCAAAGAAATCTACTAGATGGTTTGTAATCTGATTTCTTGTATAAATTGTTCCAAATGCAGTGATATTAAGTAGAGATATTATTTGAACATAGAAGATAAAACTGTAGACAGCTCCTGAAGTGAGACTGATGTTGAAGAGCAAGATAATGAGGAAGATGATAGTCACTGGAAGCAACTCTGAGACAATGTAGATAGGGATTCCGTATTGACAGCTGGTGGTGTTGCCACATGTGAAATTACTAGAATGATAGTATACTGATGTATTTTGAACACATCTTCCACACAGTCGTCCATGCCTGTTTTCTCCACAAATCCGTTCCTCTAGTACTCGTGTATTGGCCTCGGGAGGTAAACTACAGAGAGGTTTTTTTTCATGACAGTTGATTTTTTGGTTGCATAATTGTGTTACACAGAGTCCAGTAAGCAAATTATCTTGTGTTGCGTTTTCAGAATTGTATCCTGCCCAATAGTTACTGGCTATTGCTGCTGTTCCATAATAGCACTCTATTGAGGTGTAGTCGAGTTTGTTTGAACAAACACATTTCCTTGATGAATTTACAAATACAAATCCCGGACCACAATAAGATAACTCAAATCCTACAACACGTGTATATGTAGGACTTTCCAATAACAACTCTCCCTTGTCTCCTTGAAAGCCTAAAAGAATGATTGAGTTATTGTAATAATTAGCAACTTCGGCATTTTGTCCTGAACTCTGTACTCTGGCTGTGAAGGGGAACAGTTGACTGACATTGCCTCCTAACTCATCGTATTGCACTATTTTTAAAGAAGCTTCTATACCAGGCTGAACTAAAATTTGAAAATCGAAGACAATTTTTTGGGGAGAAGTAGCAACATGTTTCTTAGAGTCTTTGAAAGTAAAATTTCCAAAGCAATTTCTTTTATAAAAGGTTAAATTTGCAGATTTATTGACTACGTCATTGCAAAATGCGTTACAGGGCTTTATGGATGTTGCATAAATATCGATGTAACCAATAATAGCTTTGTTGTTGTGGAAATCAAAAGAAACATTAGATGGTATTCTCCTGTGGTCCAATGTTAGAAAGCAAGTTTTTAGGTACATGTTTGAAGAGAGACGTTTTCTAGTTAAGGCACAAATGGCGCCGCTAAACTTGGTGGCTGTGTTATCTGTGAAGTAAAAGTAACTGTTGTTTCCAGCATAAAGAGCTGACTTACCAACCAGGACCATTGCTCCTCCTTGGTAACCAGTGTTGTTACTGAAATAAGCAAAGCTATTAGTGTTATAGACAGCATTTGTTGAATAGTAAGTTGAATCAAGATGCAATGCTGTCCCATTGTTTCCTGTGAAGTTAGTGGTACCAGAAAACGTAACTGTTATTTCAGAAATAAAGAATGCGCCATTTTGGTTGCCATCTAAGATACTGGTGATAGATTTAAATATCACAATATTACTTTCGAATTTACAGTCAGTAAAATAGACTCGATTTATGAACTTAGATCCATCTTTTGTGAAGACGCCTCTACTAGCAGTGACTGCTGCACCACATTGAGCAGAATTATTCACAAAGAGACAGTTTATACAATCAAGGTGATTGTATTGTTTGATTTTTCTCACAGAAGAAGCGTAAGTTGACAAACCTCCACCAAATCCAGCAATATTACCAATAAAGGAAGAATTTAAAACAGTAACTGTATTGTTAGTTGGAAAAGACTCCTTGTAAGTATTATAACCTATGTCAAGACCTCCTCCACCTACAGATACTTTGTTGTCGGTAAACTTGCTATTCAAAATCAGTATCCTGCTATTAGATGCACTTCCACTCACACTAATCAGTGCTCCACCCCCAAAAACTGCAATGTTGCCTTCTAGAATGTTACCATTCAGGGTAATGCTGCTATTGCTACTAACATCGTCAAAGAGAATTATTCGAATTCCACCACCTTTTTCACAGTACTTAGCATAAAATATTTTGTGTTTATTTGTGCTAGCGTTGTTGTATTGGAACGTATTGCCAGTGATAGTATAATTATTGTGTGGGTCTAGTACCTTCGTTCCATAAAACAGTATCTGTAAAGCACCACCACCCAACCATTGAGATCGAGAGACTGTGTTGTTGATGAAATGAGAGTCAATCACTTGCACTAGTGATCCTGTGTTGATAAACGTAAGACCTTGACTAATGCTCCTGTACACCACAATATCTGATACACTGACTTGAGAACAATCAATGATTTGAATGGCTGTCCCATTGCCAGTGAGATGACTTCGGTTTGTGTTAACAATAGTTGCTCCACAGTTACTGATAGTGAAGCTTGTGAGGGTAATACATGAAGAGTTATCAAAGGCTATTCCTGCTCCATGGGTGTGTGAAATTTCGCAGTTGATGTGTGTTAGTGAGCGGCCTTTCCCAGTAATAGTTACATTCTCAACTCCACTGAAATTAGCTACTCCTTGAAGAGTGTAGTTAGTGTCATTGATCCTGATGGTTACATTGTTGAGCTTGTTACTAGTCACATACTCAGAGACCTTGACCAGAGACTGACAGGAGACCAGTGGGTCGTGTTCCTCAAGACAAGATGGAGTGTCACTCCCTTTCTCTGAGACGATTATTTCTCTGGCTGAGACACACCAACTCCAAGAGAGAAGACATGCTAAAAGTAGCTGCATCTTGAACAGCATCATAGTACTTGTGTTCTCACTGGAATCTTCAGACAGGTGTGATTTATTATTGTTTCAAGCTATAGTTTTCCTTTCAGTTTGACAATATTGATAAACAAACACGTTAAAAACTGAACATAAAAATAATAATTAATTTTGTTTTGTGTTCTTTTGTGCATATATGCACAATATATAAAACTATTTGACTGCATGCTTATTCTTACTAACTGTTTACAATTACAAAATGTTGTTAAAATAAACTAAAGGATGTGTTTGTTGAAAACAATGAAAGGGAGTCACACGTCTGAATGCTAAGTTGTTGTAAACTCTCAGAATATCCTATAGCTGTTGCTGATAGTGACATCATTTTTATCATTGAGAAGACGATAAGGAAGACTGTCATTAGCATCAGTGCACTCACGGCTGACTGGAGTCTCCTTCTTCGTCTTTAGTGCAGACAATTTCTGGTATATTTTAATGGCTATGTAGACAACCATGTATCCAATGGAGACAGAGGTCAGTAGTAACTGAACAATGATTAGTGATGTTCCATTTGATTGGCTGTATGCTAGGTTAAAAATAGCGATTATTAAAATAAATGTGATGTTTATGAAAAGAAAAATCTCCAGTAAATCGTGCCATTTCTTTTTATATGGTTGAAGAAATACATGTACTAGAATTATGAATATGAAGAGACAGATGGCAACGCCATAGTAATATCTAGGGCCTTGGACAATCATGCCGGTTATTATAACAAACACCAGACGATAAAAGAAGTAAAGTCCAGCAAAGTAACGGTGTCTATCTTTGAAGCAAGCCTGGAAGGAGTCAAGAAATGGCATCAGCTTCAGTCGTAGTTTGTTGTAGTACCACTTTGGTGCTGTACTTGTGAAGCAGTCCATGCTGAACAGCTTAGTGAGTATGGGTTCCAGAATGAGGATAGTTGGTGGAGGAATCAAGATGAAGATCATACAAAGAAAAGCAGGCACAGCATACAATTGATGATCTCCCTTGAGATAGTCAAGCTCACCATCAAACAATGCAACGGTTGTATTCCATTTATGATATATGCCAAAGAGATGTGAAGGTTTAAGTATGTGCGAGGTAATAGCAGCACATTGAAAGTAGCACAGCACTAGGAATGCTGACAGTCCATCTACTATAGACCCTCTAATGTTCCTCCTGCCACATCGTCTGCACAGCTTCACACAGCTATAACACGAGTGTACTCTCATGATCAAGATAGTGGCTATAACTAAAAAGAAGGCATATACCAGTGTGGCATATTTGATCATCAAAATATTCATGATAGTGTCAGTTTGAAAGATACAAAATTCTCCACCAATCCGTATGTCAAAAGCAAGGATACCTATAATTATTTCAAAGATATCTACTATTTGCTTCGTAATCTGGTTTGTTATACGAATTGTTCCAAATGCAGTGACATTAAGTAGAGATATTATTTGAACATAAAAGATAAAGCTGTAGACAGCTCCTGAAGTGAGGCTGATGTTGAAGAGCAAGATAATGAGGAAGATGATGGTCACTGGAATCAGCTCTGAGGCAATATAGATAGGTATACCATATTGGCAGCTGGTGGTGTTGCCACATGTGAAATTACTAGAATGATAGTATACTGATGTATTTTGAACACATCTTCCACACAGTCGTCCATGCCTGTTTTCTCCACAAATCCGTTCCTCTAGTACTCGTGTATTGGCCTCCTGAGGTAAACTACAGAGCTGTGTTTTGTTATTACAGCTGATGTTTTGGTTGCATAATTGTGTTACACAGAGTCCAGTAAGCAAATTATCTTGTGTTGCGTTTTCAGAATTGTATCCTGCCCAATAGTTACTGGCTATTGTTGCTGTTCCATAATAGCACTCTATTGAGGTGTAGTCGAGTTTGTTTGAACAAACACATTTCCTTGATGAATTTACAAATACAAATCCCGGACCACAATAAGATAACTCAAATCCTACAACACGTGTATATGTAGGACTTTCCAACAACAACTCTCCCTTGTCTCCTTGAAAGCCTAAAAGAATGATTGAGTTATTGTAATAATTAGCAACTTCGGCATTTTGTCCTGAACTCTGTACTCTGGCTGTGAAGGGGAACAGTTGACTGACATTACCTCCTAACTCATCGTATTGCACTATTTTTAAAGAAGCTTCTATACCAGGCTGAACTACAATTTGAAAATCGAAGGTAATGTTTTGGGGAGAAGTAGTAACATGTTTCTTAGAGTCTTTGAAAGTAAAATTTCCAAAGCAATTTCTTTCATAAAAGGTTAAATTTGCAGAGTTATTGACTACGTCATTGCAAAATGCGATACAGGGCTTTATGGATGTTGCATAAATATCGATGTAACCAATAATAGCTTTGTTGTTGTGGAAATGAAAAGAAACATTAGATGGTATTCTCCTGTGGTCCAATTTTAGAAAGCAAGTTTTTAGGTACATGTTTGAAAAGACACGCTTGCTAGTTATGGCACAAATGGCTCCGCTAAACTTGGTGGCTGTGTTATCTGTGAAGTAGAAGTAACTGTTGTTTCCAGCATAAAGACCTGACCTACCAACCAGGACCATTGCTCCTCCTTGGTAACCGGTGTTGTTACTGAAATAAGCAAAGCTGTTAGTGTTATAGACAGCACTTGTTGAATAGTAAGTTGAATCAAGATACAATGCTGTCCCATTGTTTCCTGTGAAGTTAGTGGTACCAGAAAATGTAACTGTTACTTCAGAAATAAAGAATGCGCCATTTTGGTTGCCATCTAAGATACTGGTGATAGATTTGAAAATCACAATATTACCTTCGAATTTACAGTCAGTAAAATAAACTCGATTTATGAACTTTGATCCATATTTTGTGAAGACACCTCTACTAGCACTGACTGCTGCACCACATTGAGCAGAATTATTCACAAAGAGACAGTTTATACAATCAAAATAATTGTAATGTTCGATTTTTCTCACAGAAGAAGCATAAGTTGACAAACCGCCACCATATCCAGCAATATTGTCAATAAACAAAGAATTAAGAACAGTAACTGTGTTTTTAGTTGGACAAGGCTCTTTGTAAGTAGTATAACCCATGTCAATACCTCCTCCACCTGCAGATACTTTGTTGCCAATGAACTTGCTATTCAAAATCAGTATCCTGTTATTAGATGCACTTCCGCTCACACAAATCAGTGCTCCACCCCCAAAAACTGCAATGTTACCTTCTAGAATGTTACCATCCAGGGTAAAGTTGCTATTGCTGCAAACATTGTTGAAAAGAATTATTCGAATTCCGCCACCTTTTTCATAGTACTTAGAATAAAAATATTTGTGTTTATTTGTGCTAGCGTTGTTGTATTGGAACGTATTGCCAGTGATAGTATAATTATTGTGGTTTAGTACCTTCGTTCCATGAAACAGTATCTGTAAAGCACCACCACCCAACCATTGAGATTGAGAGATTGTGTTGTTGATGAAATAGGAGTCAATCACTTGCACTGTTGATCCTGTGTTGATAAACGTAAGACCTTGACTAATGCTCCTGTACACCATGATGCTTAATACACTGACTTGAGAACAATCGATGATTTGAATGGCTGTCCCACTGCCAGTGAGATGACTTCGATTTGTGTTAACAATAGTTGCTCCACAGTTACTGATAGTGAAGTTTGTGAGGGCAATACATGAAGAGTTGTCAAAGGCTATTCCTGCTCCATGTGTGTGTGTACTGTTGCAGTTGATGTGTGTTAGTGAGCGGCCTTTCCCAGTAATAGATACATTCTCAACTCCACTGAAATTAGCTACTCCTTGAAGAGTGTAGTTAGTGTCATTGATCCTGATGGTTACATTGTTGAGCTTGTTACTAGTCACATACTCAGAGACCTTGACCAGAGACTGACAGGAGACCAGTGGGTCGTGTTCCTCTAGACAAGATGGAGTGTCACTTCCTTTTTCTGAGATGATTATTTCTCTGGAATAGACACACCAACTCCAAGAGAGAAGACATGCTAAAAGTAGCTGCATATTGAACAGCATCATAGTACTTGTGTTCTCACTGGAATCTTCAGACAGGTGTGATTTATTATTGTTTCAAGCTATAGTAATCATTTCAATTTGAAATAATTTATTGATAAATATTATTAACATTGATGTTATAAACTTTAAAAACTAAACTATGTGTTTGTTAAAAACAATGAAAGGGAGTCACACGTTTGAATGCTAAGTTGTTGTAAACTCTCAGAATGTCCTATAGCTGTTGCTGATAGTGACATCATTGTTATCATTGAGAAGACGATAAGGAAGACTGTCATTAACTTCAGTGCACTCACGATTGACTGGAGTCTCCTTCTTCGTCTTTAGTGAAGACAATTTCTGGTACACTTTAATGGCTATGTAGACAACCATGTATCCAATGGAAAGGAAGATCAATATCAATTGAGCATTGATAAGTTGTGTTCCGTCAGATTTGTTGAAGGCAAGATTATAAAGAGTGATTATTAACAGAAATATGATGTTGATAAAGAGAGATATCTCCAACAAATTGTGCCATCTTTTATTATAAGGTTGAAGTAAAACATGAGAAAGAAGAATGAACATGAAAATGCAAATGGCAAAACTGTAGTAATGTTGTGGACCTTGTACAATCATACCAGTTATTGGAAAAAGTAAACGATAAAGAAAGTAGAGTCCAGCAAAGTAACGGTGTCTATCTTTGAAACAAGCCTGGAAGGAGTCAAGAAATGGCATCAGCTTCAGTCGTAGTTTGTTGTAGTACCACTTTGGTGCTGTACTTGTGAAGCAGTCCATGCTGAACAGCTTAGTGAGTATGGGTTCCAGAATGAGGATAGTTGGTGGAGGAATCAAGATGAAGATCATACAAAGAAAAGCAGGCACAGCATACAATTGATGATCTCCCTTGAGATAGTCAAGCTCACCATCAAACAATGCAACGGTTGTATTCCATTTATGATATATGCCAAAGAGATGTGAAGGTTTAAGTATGTGCGAGGTAATAGCAGCACATTGAAAGTAGCACAGCACTAGGAATGCTGACAGTCCATCTACTATAGACCCTCTAATGTTCCTCCTGCCACATCGTCTGCACAGCTTCACACAGCTATAACACGAGTGTACTCTCATGATCAAGATAGTGGCTATAACTAAAAAGAAGGCATATACCAGTGTGGCATATTTGATCATCAAAATATTCATGATAGTGTCAGTTTGAAAGATACAAAATTCTCCACCAATCCGTATGTCAAAAGCAAGGATACCTATAATTATTTCAAAGATATCTACTATTTGCTTCGTAATCTGGTTTGTTATACGAATTGTTCCAAATGCAGTGACATTAAGTAGAGATATTATTTGAACATAAAAGATAAAGCTGTAGACAGCTCCTGAAGTGAGGCTGATGTTGAAGAGCAAGATAATGAGGAAGATGATGGTCACTGGAATCAGCTCTGAGGCAATATAGATAGGTATACCATATTGGCAGCTGGTGGTGTTGCCACATGTGAAATTACTAGAATGATAGTATACTGATGTATTTTGAACACATCTTCCACACAGTCGTCCATGCCTGTTTTCTCCACAAATCCGTTCCTCTAGTACTCGTGTATTGGCCTCCTGAGGTAAACTACAGAGCTGTGTTTTGTTATTACAGCTGATGTTTTGGTTGCATAATTGTGTTACACAGAGTCCAGTAAGCAAATTATCTTGTGTTGCGTTTTCAGAATTGTATCCTGCCCAATAGTTACTGGCTATTGTTGCTGTTCCATAATA
The DNA here is from genome assembly GCA_964017065.1 of Haliclona indistincta. Classification (NCBI taxonomy): domain Eukaryota; kingdom Metazoa; phylum Porifera; class Demospongiae; order Haplosclerida; family Chalinidae; genus Haliclona; species Haliclona indistincta. The sequence goes on from OZ024784.1 coordinate 17,836,243, forward strand.
GCACTCTATTGAGGTGTAGTCGAGTTTGTTTGAACAAACACATTTCCTTGATGAATTTACAAATACAAATCCCGGACCACAATAAGATAACTCAAATCCTACAACACGTGTATATGTAGGACTTTCCAACAACAACTCTCCCTTGTCTCCTTGAAAGCCTAAAAGAATGATTGAGTTATTGTAATAATTAGCAACTTCGGCATTTTGTCCTGAACTCTGTACTCTGGCTGTGAAGGGGAACAGTTGACTGACATTACCTCCTAACTCATCGTATTGCACTATTTTTAAAGAAGCTTCTATACCAGGCTGAACTACAATTTGAAAATCGAAGGTAATGTTTTGGGGAGAAGTAGTAACATGTTTCTTAGAGTCTTTGAAAGTAAAATTTCCAAAGCAATTTCTTTCATAAAAGGTTAAATTTGCAGAGTTATTGACTACGTCATTGCAAAATGCGATACAGGGCTTTATGGATGTTGCATAAATATCGATGTAACCAATAATAGCTTTGTTGTTGTGGAAATGAAAAGAAACATTAGATGGTATTCTCCTGTGGTCCAATTTTAGAAAGCAAGTTTTTAGGTACATGTTTGAAAAGACACGCTTGCTAGTTATGGCACAAATGGCTCCGCTAAACTTGGTGGCTGTGTTATCTGTGAAGTAGAAGTAACTGTTGTTTCCAGCATAAAGACCTGACCTACCAACCAGGACCATTGCTCCTCCTTGGTAACCGGTGTTGTTACTGAAATAAGCAAAGCTGTTAGTGTTATAGACAGCACTTGTTGAATAGTAAGTTGAATCAAGATACAATGCTGTCCCATTGTTTCCTGTGAAGTTAGTGGTACCAGAAAATGTAACTGTTACTTCAGAAATAAAGAATGCGCCATTTTGGTTGCCATCTAAGATACTGGTGATAGATTTGAAAATCACAATATTACCTTCGAATTTACAGTCAGTAAAATAAACTCGATTTATGAACTTTGATCCATATTTTGTGAAGACACCTCTACTAGCACTGACTGCTGCACCACATTGAGCAGAATTATTCACAAAGAGACAGTTTATACAATCAAAATAATTGTAATGTTCGATTTTTCTCACAGAAGAAGCATAAGTTGACAAACCGCCACCATATCCAGCAATATTGTCAATAAACAAAGAATTAAGAACAGTAACTGTGTTTTTAGTTGGACAAGGCTCTTTGTAAGTAGTATAACCCATGTCAATACCTCCTCCACCTGCAGATACTTTGTTGCCAATGAACTTGCTATTCAAAATCAGTATCCTGTTATTAGATGCACTTCCGCTCACACAAATCAGTGCTCCACCCCCAAAAACTGCAATGTTACCTTCTAGAATGTTACCATCCAGGGTAAAGTTGCTATTGCTGCAAACATTGTTGAAAAGAATTATTCGAATTCCGCCACCTTTTTCATAGTACTTAGAATAAAAATATTTGTGTTTATTTGTGCTAGCGTTGTTGTATTGGAACGTATTGCCAGTGATAGTATAATTATTGTGGTTTAGTACCTTCGTTCCATGAAACAGTATCTGTAAAGCACCACCACCCAACCATTGAGATTGAGAGATTGTGTTGTTGATGAAATAGGAGTCAATCACTTGCACTGTTGATCCTGTGTTGATAAACGTAAGACCTTGACTAATGCTCCTGTACACCATGATGCTTAATACACTGACTTGAGAACAATCGATGATTTGAATGGCTGTCCCACTGCCAGTGAGATGACTTCGATTTGTGTTAACAATAGTTGCTCCACAGTTACTGATAGTGAAGTTTGTGAGGGCAATACATGAAGAGTTGTCAAAGGCTATTCCTGCTCCATGTGTGTGTGTACTGTTGCAGTTGATGTGTGTTAGTGAGCGGCCTTTCCCAGTAATAGATACATTCTCAACTCCACTGAAATTAGCTACTCCTTGAAGAGTGTAGTTAGTGTCATTGATCCTGATGGTTACATTGTTGAGCTTGTTACTAGTCACATACTCAGAGACCTTGACCAGAGACTGACAGGAGACCAGTGGGTCGTGTTCCTCTAGACAAGATGGAGTGTCACTTCCTTTTTCTGAGATGATTATTTCTCTGGAATAGACACACCAACTCCAAGAGAGAAGACATGCTAAAAGTAGCTGCATATTGAACAGCATCATAGTACTTGTGTTCTCACTGGAATCTTCAGACAGGTGTGATTTATTATTGTTTCAAGCTATAGTAATCATTTCAATTTGAAATAATTTATTGATAAATATTATTAACATTGATGTTATAAACTTTAAAAACTAAACTATGTGTTTGTTAAAAACAATGAAAGGGAGTCACACGTTTGAATGCTAAGTTGTTGTAAACTCTCAGAATGTCCTATAGCTGTTGCTGATAGTGACATCATTGTTATCATTGAGAAGACGATAAGGAAGACTGTCATTAACTTCAGTGCACTCACGATTGACTGGAGTCTCCTTCTTCGTCTTTAGTGAAGACAATTTCTGGTACACTTTAATGGCTATGTAGACAACCATGTATCCAATGGAAAGGAAGATCAATATCAATTGAGCATTGATAAGTTGTGTTCCGTCAGATTTGTTGAAGGCAAGATTATAAAGAGTGATTATTAACAGAAATATGATGTTGATAAAGAGAGATATCTCCAACAAATTGTGCCATCTTTTATTATAAGGTTGAAGTAAAACATGAGAAAGAAGAATGAACATGAAAATGCAAATGGCAAAACTGTAGTAATGTTGTGGACCTTGTACAATCATACCAGTTATTGGAAAAAGTAAACGATAAAGAAAGTAGAGTCCAGCAAAGTAACGGTGTCTATCTTTGAAACAAGCCTGGAAGGAGTCAAGAAATGGCATCAGCTTCAGTCGTAGTTTGTTGTAGTACCACTTTGGTGCTGTACTTGTGAAGCAGTCCATGCTGAACAGCTTAGTGAGTATGGGTTCCAGAATGAGGATAGTTGGTGGAGGAATCAAGATGAAGATAATACAAAGAAAAGCAGGAACAGCATACCAGAGATGAGCTCCCTTGAGATAGTCAAGCTGACCATCGAACAATGCTACGGTTGTATACAGTTTTTTATTTATACCACGGAGTCTTGAAGGAGTAAGTATGTCTGAAGTCACAACAGCACATTGGAAGTAGCACAGTACTAGGAATGCTGACAGTCCATCTACTATAGACCCTCTAATGTTCCTCCTGCCACATCGTCTGCACAGCTTCACACAGCTATAACACGAGTGTATTCTCATGATCAAGATAGTGGTCAGGACAAGAAAGAAAGCATATGCCAGTGTGGCATATTTCATCATGAATAAATTCATAATAGTGTCAGTTTGAAAGATACAGAATTCTAGTATTATACCACTTCGAGTGTCAAAAGAAATGACACCAAATAAGATTTGAATGACATTTACTACACCTCGTGTGATATGGTTCTGTATATAGATTGTTCCAAATGCCGTTATTGTAATGCTCGATAAAATTTGGACATAGAAGACAAAGCTGTAGACAGCTCCTGAAGTGAGACTGATGTTGAAGAGCAAGATAATGAGGAAGATGATGGTCACTGGAAGCAGCTCTGAGGCAATATAGATAAGAATACCATATTGACAGCTGGTGGTGTTGCCACATGTGAAGTTAATAGAATGATAGTATACTGATGTATTTTGAACACATCTTCCACACAGTCGTCCATGCCTGTTTTCCCCACAAATTTTTTTTTCTAGTATACTTGCATTAGCCGATGGAGGTAATGTGCAGAGCAAGTCATCATCATTGCAATTCATTTCTGAAGGAGGGTTGCATAATTCTGTCAGACAAACTCCTGTGTACAAATTATTCTGTGTAGCAATGCTATCATTTTCAAAGCTGGTGTATCCTGCCCAATAGTTGATGGGTATTGCTGCAGTTATATTTGGTTTACAGTGAATTTCCGTATAGTTCTTGTTAAAACAAGCACATGACAATTTTGTTTCATCGAATACGAATCCCGGACCACAGTAAGACAGTTTGTAGTTTATGACATGTCTAATTGTTGAACTTTCCAACAATAATTGTCCTTTTTCTTCGGGAGAGCCAAACAAGGTTATTGAGTTATTTGTGAAAACAGTATCAACATTGGCAATGTGTTTTAAACTCTTTACTGTTAGCGGAAAAAGTCGACTAACATCGCCTCCTATTTCATCCAATTGAATTACATCTAAAGGAGCCGCTATGCCGGGCATGACCGCACCTTGGAATAAAACTATTATGTCTATTGGTGATGTAGCAACACTTTTAGTAATTTTCAAGTTGCTGAGTGTAAAATTTCCGTAACAATCATGATCTAAGAAAGGAGATGTATCATCCACATCTGAAGGGTTCGTCCTGTGACTACACAACATGTTGCAAGAAGCTATGGATGTTGCAAAAATATCATCACCAACAATAGCCGTGTTGTTAAGAAAATGAAAAGAGAGATCTGGTATATCGTGAAAGTAGTAAACATTCAGAAAGCAAGTGTTAAAGTAAGAGAAAACGTTTTTGCCTCCGGTTAGAGCACAAATAGCTCCACCCATCTTTGTGGCTGTATTATTGAAAAAGTTAAAGGAGCCAATATCGCCAACGTACATAACCGACTTTCCAAACAAGAGTATCGCTCCTCCTTGGTAGCCCGAGTTGTTAACAAAATACACAGTGCTGTAATAGTCAAATATAGCTGTAGTTGAATCAAGGTACAATGCTGTGCCATTGTTTGCTGTAAAATTTGTTGTGCCTCCAAAGTTGACGTCCACTCCAGAAACAAAGAAAGCTCCACTACCATCAGATGCACCTTTGCCTCTTGATACATTATTGCTCAATGTGTTATTGTTAAATATTGCTATGTTATTCACAATAGTACTGTTTGTAAATTGTATCCAAATTATAAACTGTGCTCCGTTGTTTTTGAATATGTCTTGACCAATGTTAACCGCTGCACCGCCATTTGCGGAGTTTGTATCAAAGTAGCATTCTGTGCATGTGAAATTGTTACGAGCATGTTTACTGAAAAATCCAATAGACGCTACAAACATAGACACACCTCCACCAAACGAAGCAGAGTTATTTATGAAGTAAGATTTTGAAATAGAGATTCTATTGTTGGTTGGATAAACTGGTTTCTTGGAAGTGGTATAACCCATGTCAATACCTCCTCCACCTGCTAACACCTTGTTGCTAATGAAGTTACTATTCAAAACATCAATTGTGGTATTCAAGGTACTTCCACTCACACAAATCAGTGCACCACCGCCAAAAACAGCAGTATTGCCTTCTAGTATGTTGTTGTCCAGGGTTACGCTGCTATTGCTGCCAACATTGTCAAAGAGAATTATTCGAATTCCACCACCTCTTTCACAGTACTTGGCATTAAAGATCTTGTGATCTTCCAAAGTGCGTGTGGTAGCCTTATTGTACATGAACACACTATTAGCAATGACGTAATCAGTGTTAGTGTTTAGATCAACTGTTCCATGAAACAGTATCTGTAAAGCACCACCTCCTAACCATTGAGATCGAGAGACTGTGTTGTCGATGAAATGAGAGTCAATTACTCGCACTGTTGATCCTGTGTTGATAAACGTAAGACCTTGACTAATGCTCCTGTACACCTTGATGCTTAATACACTGACTTGACAACAATCGATGATTTGAATGGCTGTCCCATTGCCAGTGAGATGACTCCGGTTTGTGTTAACAATAGTAGCTCCACAGTTACTGATAGTGAAGTTTGTGAGGGTAATACATGAAGAGTTATCGAAGGCTATTCCTGCTCCATGGGTGTGTGAAATTTCGCAGTTGATGTGTGTTAGTGAGCGACCTTTCCCAGTAATAGTTACATTCTCAACTCCACTGAAATTAGCTACTCCTTGAAGAGTGTAGTTAGTGTCATTGATCCTGATGGTTACATTGTTGAGCTTGTGACTAGTCACATACTCAGAGACCTTGACCAGAGACTGACAGGAGACCAGTGGGTCGTGTTCCTCAAGACAAGATGGAGTTTCACTCCCTTTCTCTGAGATAATGATCTCTTTGGCAGAGACACAGCAGATCCAGTAGAGAAGACATGCTAAAACCAGCTGCATCTTGAACTGCATCAACTCATAAGAGCAGCTGTAGTATTTTCATTTTGCATGTTGTGATAACAAATTCCTATTGCAATACTTTCAGTTTTGCAAACTGTTATGGATAACAAAAACTAACTGAATTATGACAATGGTTTAAAAATACCCCATCTCCCAGCTTAGTGTGTGTCTTTTCCATAATTAAAAGTAGTCATAATTTTAAGTGATGCATGGGAAAACCTATATCGAATTGAACAAAATACATTTATAAAAAGGACTAAAAATGATTGTTTCTACTTTTGAGACCACACATCATTTATGATAATTCACACTTTTAAAACTACTGGAAATATCAAAAGGAGAGTTGTTGCAAAAATAATCTCAGAATGTTTTATAGCTGTTGCTGATAGTGACTTCATTGTTATCATTGAGAAGACGATAAGGAAGACTGTCATTAACATCAGTGCACTCACGACTGACTGAAGTCTCCTTCTTCGTTTTTAGTGAAGACAATTTCTGGTATATTTTAATGGTTATATAGACAACCATGTATCCAATGGAGACAGAGATCAGTAGTAACTGTACAATGATTAGTGATGTTCCATTTGATTTATTATAAGCCAAATTATAAAGAGTGATTATCAACAGAGATATGGTGTTGACAAAGAGTGATATCTCTAACAAATTGTGCCATTTCTTCTCGTACGGTTGAATTAGTAAGTGAAATTGAGTTATTAGCATGAACAAACAAATCGCAATACCATAATGATATTGAGGATCTGGAAAAATTACACCGATTATCGGAAAATATAGACGATAAAGAAAGTAAAGTCCAGCAAAGTAGCGGTGTCTATCTTTGAAACAAGCCTGGAAGGAGTCAAGAAATGGCATCAGCTTCAGTCGTAGTTTGTTGTAGTACCACTTTGGTGCTGTACTTGTGAAGCAGTTCATGCTGAACAGCTTAGTGAGTACGGGTTCCAGAATGAGGATAGTTGGTGGAGGAATCAAGATGAAGATAATACAAAGAAAGGCAGGCACAGCATAATACAGATGAGCTCCCTTGAGATAGTCAAGCTCACCATCAAATAATGCAACTGTTGTGTACCATGTCTCATTTATACCATAAAGATATGAAGGAGTAAGTATGTGTGAGGTCACAACAGCACATTGGAAGTAGCACAGTACTAGGAATGCTGACAATCCATCTACTATAGACCCTCTAATGTTCCTCCTGCCACATCGTCTACACAGCTTCACACAGCTATAACACGAGTGTATTCTCATGATCAAGATAGTGGCTATAACTAAAAAGAAGGCATATGCCAGTGTGGCGTATTTGATCAAGAATAAAGTCATGATAGTGTCAGTCTGGAAGATACAAAATTCCAGCGGAGAACCACTACGAATATCAAGGGAGAAGAAACCTATAGCTACTTGAAAGATTTCAACTACATTCATTGTAAAGCTGTTTTTCATATGTATTGTTCCAAACGCAGTGATATTTAGTTGTGATAATATCTGCACATAGAAGACAAAGCTGTAGACAGCTCCTGAAGTGAGACTTACGTTGAAGAGCAAGATAATGAGGAACATAATAGTTATTGGTAGCAGCTCTGAGACAACGTAGATAGGGATACCATATCTACAGTTGGTGATGTTACCACATGTATAGCTGGAAGAATGATAATATACCGATCTATTTTGATTACATCTTCCACACAGTACTCCATGCCTGCTTTCTCCACAAATTTGTTCTTCTAGTGTTGTTTGATTAGCTAATGATGGTAAAGTACACAAAAACTCATCATTACACGAGTTTGGATTGCGAAGTTGAGTAACACAAATACCAGTGCACAAGTTATATTGTGTTGCAGTGTTACTATTATTGCAGTTGATATATCCTGTCCAATAATTGCTGACTATTGCTGCAGTTGTTTGTGGCTCGCAACTTATTTTAAAATACTTTTTTCGACGACAAGTGCATTTGTGTGTTCCTTTAACGAATACAAATCCTGGACCACAATGCGACACATTAAAGTTGATGACATGTCTAATTGTTGAACTCTCCAATAATATTTCTCCTTCATCTCCAGGCAAGCCTGACAAGGAAATTAAGTTATTAGTGACAACGGTATATGCTGGATCAACTTCGGCATTTGACTTTTGTACCTTGGCTGTGAGTGGAAATAATTTGCTGACATTGCCTCCTATTTCATCAGATTGTGTAATTTTCAAAGGGGCTGCTATACCAGGCATGACCACTCCACTAAACTCAATCGTGATGTTCACCGGAGATGTAGCAACACTTTTCACTACGCTTGAGTTACTGAGAGTAAAATTTCCATAGCAGTCGTGTTCAAAAAAGGGAGATGTGTCATTCGTACTGCTACACAACATGTTGCAAGAAGCTATGGATGTTGCATAAATATCATCACCAATAGTAGCTTTGTTGTTATGAAAATAGAAAGTGAGATTTCTTGGTATTATCAACCTATTGTAACGTGAGACCTTCAAGAAGCAAGAGTTCATGTAAGAGAAGACGTGCTTGCCTCCAGTTAAGGCACAAATAGCTCCACCCATCTTTGTGGCTTTGTTACTCAAAAAAGAGAGTGAAACATCATCGCTAACATAGATATCAGACTTTCCAAATAAGAGTATTGCTCCTCCCTTGTAGCCAGAATTGTTGAAGAAACTAGTTGTACCTTTATCGAATATAGCTGTAGTTGAATCAAGATACAATGCTGTGCCATTGTTGCTTGAAAATATAGTTGATCCAGTAAATGTAACATCCACTTCAGAAACAAAGAAAGCCCCATTACCATCGGATGCACCAGCATTATTATCTTTGACAGAAGAATCATAGATCACAGTGTTATCCTCAATTATACTGTCAGCAAACCAAGGTATCATTATGTACTGTGTTCCATCATTTCTAAAGATGTCCCTTCCTATATTCACTGCTGCGCCACCACAAGCAGTATTTTTTCTGAAATGGCAGTACCGGCAATTAAAATGGTTGTGTGCATGAAGTTCATTGTAGCTTATAGATGCTGTAAATGTGGACAAACCTCCGCCGAAAGAAGCTTTGTTGCCAATAAAAGAAGTATGTGAAATAGAGATATTATTCCCAGTTGGATGATGATCATTATATGAGGTATAACCAGTGTCAATGCCTCCTCCACCAGCTAAAACTGAGTTATTGATGAAGTGGCTGTCTAAGATTTTTATCATATTATGTGATGCACTTCCACTCACATAGATGAGTAGTCCACCGCCAAAAACTGCAGAATTTCCTATTAGCTTGTTATTGTCCAGTGTGATACTGCAGTTGCTGCAGACACTGTCAAAGAGAATGATACGAACTCCACCACCTCTTTCACAATTCTTGGAATCAAAGATCTTGTGTTCTCTAACACTGTTTGTGGTAGCATTATTGTATTTAAACTCATTATTAGAGATGAAATAATCTGCATTTCTGCTCAGATTCTCTGCACCATGAAACAGTATCTGTAAAGCACCACCACCCAACCATTGAGATTGAGAGACTGTGTTGTTGATGAAATGAGAGTCAATCACTTGCACTGTTGATCCTGTGTTGATAAACGTAAGACCTTGACTAATGCTCCTGTACACCACAATATCTGATACACTGACTTGAGAACAATCGATGATTTGAATGGCTGTCCCATTGCCAGTGAGATTACTTTGGTTTGTGTTAACAATAGTTGCTCCACAGTTACTGATGGTGAAGTTTGTGAGGGTAATACATGAAGAGTTATCAAAGGCTATTCCTGCTCCATGGGTGTGTGAAATTTCGCAGTTGATGTGTGTTAGTGAACGACCTTTCCCAGTAATGGTAATGTTCTCTACTCCACTGAAATTAGCTACTCCTTGAAGAGTGTAGTTAGTGTCATTGATCCTGATGGTTACATTGTCGAGCTTGTTACTAGTCACATACTCAGAGACCTTGACCAGAGACTGACTGGAGACCAGTGGGTCGTGTTCCTCAGCACAAGATGGAGTGTCACTCCCATTCTCTGAGACAATTATTTCTCTGGCAGAGAGACAGAAGCTCAAGCAGAAAAGACACAGTAAACATAGCTGCATTCTGAGCACGATCGTATACAATGAATGCAATACAGAGTGCTGACTCAGAATTCAGTATAGTACTAGTCTAAATGTATATCTTATTGAATTTGTGTATAATATATGCATCTAATGTATGGACATGCTTCCATACTATCTGTTTTTATTTGAATGCATATGGTTATGCAAACTGTTTTGGCAGTGAAAGTAGTTTATGTCTGGTAGTGTGCATAGTGAAAGAAGGTGTGTGTATCATAATTATAAATTATATACATGCATGTGTTCAAAATATATTCTGTTATTGTTAACTTCCAAATGTTACTTGACCTCCAACACTGCAAATTGTCTGTAAAAGAATACTCTGTCTTCCATCATGAGAGTCTTTGACAGTTCACTCAAAAGCACCAATTCATTGTCTTGAGAGGGAAACCGATCATTGTAAAGCATCCAATAAGCTATCCTACTACCAGACGACATTGTACGAGCTAGCATACTGAACAATTGTTCGGTTGCATCACCACTCATGTACTCAAAAATGTCTGACAGTGCTGCCTGTGTAAGGATTGACAATGGACGTCTCTTTAGACAATAAATTATTCATAACCTTGTTAGGCTTTGAGGAGCACTTCAACAAATATCCTTCAACAGTGTCAGTGACAACTGATACTCTATTGACCAGTCCCTAAAATGAAAGTTAAGTCATCTCAGTGATTACCTGACCTGGGAGTTACCTTCAACTTTTCAAATCCAGTTCTAGTGAGATAAGGAGGTGCAAACTGTGGATTATTAGCAGGGTCAAACCCTCTGTTTCCTCTCAGAAACAGCGACAAGTAATAGTTTTCTGATGCCGGCAACGAAGTCAGTACTCTGCATAAACGCTGCCACAATTCACTGGTAACCTCGTCACTAGATTTGTGTGTATACTTCAATTGTTCTGACGATCTACCTTCAGTCTTTTGACGCTCAGTAGAAAAAGATTTACTGTACATAAAATAATATCACTACAATAATGCATCATCTTCTTAAACTAACCTATTTAGTCTCTCTATTTCTTTCAACGGTAGATTTTCAAACACAAAGTTCTGTTTTTCCATGTTTGGAGCATTGAAAAGAGCATCCACCTGCTCTGAAGTGACCACACTTGGTAAATCCTTGTGGCAGTAATTGCTGAAATATCGATCCAGTCTTCCTGAATCAACAACGCCAGCTTCAATGACCGAAGCACGTGCTAGCCAGAACTCCTGCAATCAAATGTATGATGGTAGTAAAATGAACAGTAGCTTGCAAACATGAGTACTATATTGGTACCATCCATGCAGTACTACAGTATTATATTGACAAATATACTACTATAAAAATCTTTTCACTACAGTAGCAACTGTTGTGCATGACTATAGTCTAATCAGTTTGAGTTTTTCATGGTTAGATAAGAGGTCATACTAGACTAACTTGTGTATACTGTGGGAGGTGTGGTTGGACTCTTTCAAATAACTGTAATCTAAAGAGAGAGGATAGAATCAGTGACTCTGAGTGGTGCACTACAGATGATTATACCTTTTAGTTGATGGAGCAACTCCTAAGAGCTGCAGGAACTCCTCATACGACAAATGTTGGATTGCTGCTAGCTTGAGCTCTAGAATTGAATTCTGTGCTGGACTCATGTCTACAGCAACTACAAAACACAGATTCATTTAACTCCACGGCAAGACTGAAACTAACTCATTTCTCTTGGTTCCTCCAATAGCAAGTTGAGTACGTTGTCTCCTGCACTTTAGTGAGGTTTGAAGATCAAGTATTCGAAGCTATCACTCGCCACTAACCTGGTGATCACCAGCACCGAATCCTGGCTGGATATTTCTAGACCCTTCACGAGTAACCGGTAGTCCTCCCAAACGCGGCTGTACCTGATCACAGACAGGTCTAGCTGCTCAGCGATCTCGCTCTTTGCACTATTTGTCCCCATCTAGCCTCGGTCACACGCTCTGGGATGTGCTGGGCTATGTCTTGTTTGCAGAAACTAGCCACACCTTCTCACCTCGAGAAGGAGCAGAAAAAATTTTGTACGAAGCAGAATTTTTTTGTTATGTGAGTGTGAGTTGATTATTAATAAACTGCTCAATATTTATTGTTACTTGACTTCCAACACTAAAAATTGACTATAAAAGGAAGCTCTGTCTTCTTCCATGAGAGTCTTTGACAGGTCACTCAAGGCCACTAGACCATTGTCTTGAGAGGGAAACCGATCAGTCAAAACCATCATCCAATAAGCTATCCTACTACCAGACGACATTGAACGAGCTAGCATACTGAACAATTTCTCAGCTGCATCAGCACTCATGTACTCAAAAATATCAGACAGTGCCGCCTGTGTAAGGATTGATAATGAACCTCTCTTTAGACAATAAATTATTCATAACCTTGTTAGGCTTTGAAGAGCACTTCAACAAATATCCTTCAACAGTGTCAGTGACAACTGATACTCTATTGACCAGTCCCTAAAATGAAATTGAAGACATGATTACACAACTCTTCAACTACAGTAGAGATTATAATAGGTGCTTTGTTCTTATTAGGAGCTCTTCAAGACGTACCCATCGAAGAAGCATAAAATGGTGAAGATGATAAACATACTATCATAGGTCTTGACAGTCCTAATAAGTATTGACCACGTCCAGCATTATTTTAGTCTCGCAACTCTCGCCATGTTTGGATTTCGCCGTTGTTGGTATTTTGAGAATAAGGAGCTCGATAAGCTGTATACTCTACTCGGATCCTTGTTGATGTATTTAACGTCATCAGTCAGAGCTCAGGAATGATGATAACAGGACATTGTTGTGTACCTTCAACTTGTCAAATCCATTCCTAGTGAGATAAGGTGGGGCTAGCTGTGGATTATTAGCAGGGTCAAACCCTCTGCTCCCTCTCAGAAACAGCGACAAGTAGTAGTTTTCTGATGCTGGTAGCGAAGTCAATGCTCTGCGTAAAAGCTGCCACTTTTCACTGGCGACCTCGTCATCTGATTTTTGAACATACTTGAATTGTTTCGATGATCTTCCTTTACTCAGATTCCTAGTATACCAAAAGTCCCTGCAGTTATATTGCACTAGAATAAAACACTTTTCTGTATTTTACTCTCTCACCAATACATTCTCTCCAGCCCTTCCAATGAGTCAAATACTTGCTTCTGTTTCTCTAAGTTAGGAGCATTGAATAAAGCATCCAACTGTTCAGAAGTGACCACACTTGGTAAACGGTTGGGGTTACTGCTAAAATCAGCTATGTACTGGTCCAATTTCCCAGAATCAACTATACCAGATTCGATGACTGAAGTATTTGCTAGCCAGAACTCCTGCAATCACATGATAGCATGCATTAACACAGCACTTATTCATGTGTATACTCTACATGTAATAGTACCACAACAAAATTTTAGCTTCATATTGTCTCCTCCAAGTTAACTACAAGTACAAGTCTGATTTTGTCACATTGCTGAATGTATCTTCGAAAACAGAATTAACAGCAGTTGCAGTGTGAAAATGCATTAGCAATTAACTATTGTAGACAATACTAATCAGATTTAATTACCACGTCATGTCTGGCTGAAGTTATACCTGTGCATACTGAGGGAGGTGTGATTGGACTCTTTGAAATAACTGTAATCTAAAGAGAGGATAAAATCAGCCAGTGAGTGGTGCACTAGATGGTTATACCTTTTAGTTGATGGAGCAACTCCTAAGAGCTGCAGGAACTCCTCATACGACAAATGCTGGATTGCTGCTAGCTTGAGCTCTAAAATTGAATTCTGTGCTGGACTCATGTCTACAGCAACTACAAAACACAGATTTAATGTTACATGCAACACTATAGGTAGCTAGCTATAAATAGCACAGTAAGCAATGAATCACTATGTAGTGAATAAATCTAACTCATTTCTCTTGGTTCTTCTAATAGCAAGTTGAGGACATTGTCTCCTGCACTTTAGTGAGGTTTGAAGATCAAGTATTCGAAGCTATATCACTCGCTACTAACCTGGTGATCATCAGCACCGAGTCCTGGCTGGATATTTCTAGACCCTTCACGAGTAACCGGTAGTCCTCCCAAACGCGGCTGTACCTGATCACAGACAGGTCTAACTGCTCAGCGATCTCGCTCTTCACACCACTGGCACTCGACATCTTTACAATCTGGTGAGGCCGGATACTCGTGAAGCGTGAAGGGTCTCATTAATCTACATTGTGATCGCTCGGGTAATCAGCTGATTCTAGTCACACCTTCTCATCAAGAACAATGGCAGCTGAGCAAGTCCCACCGTGTCCTGATTACCTGTCCTACTGTACCGAGCCTGATGATTCTTGCAAAGACTTCATCATGCAACAAACTATGATGCGTATCAAGGAGCCAAAGAGATCTCTTGAATTCTACACTAAAGTACTGGGAATGAGGTAAGTCTTGTCTGCCCCGCCCCTTATTATTTTTAACTGCTGAAGAAAAATCTTTCCAGGTTGCTAAAGCGGCTAGATTTTCCTTCCATGAAGTTTTCTCTGTACTTTTTGGGTTATGAGAATGCTGAAGATATCCCTAAAGATGAGGGCGAGTGTACACGTTGGATGTTTAGTCGCAAGGCTACCATTGAGCTGACACAGTTAGTAAAGACATGCACAATTATACATTATACGAATAGAGTCATTCAAGCTGTCACTGGTTTGCTCTATATACAACTGTGACATACGTAATGCAGTGACTTGCTTACTGCTGGATCAGTGAGCTAGAATAATCAGTCATGCTAGCTGTCCGTCTCCATTCGCAGTTATCATAACATTACTATGAATATCATTGTATTCTGTAATTTTCTCATCTCTTCAGTAACTGGGGTACAGAAAATGATCCTAACTGTCAGTACCATAATGGTAATTCTGACCCAAGAGGCTTTGGTATGCTACACTTGAGTCTTCACTTTTAAAGTAAATTATGGTTACATACTCCAGGACACATTGGTATTGCTGTGCCTGATGTATATGCCGCTTGTGATCGGTTTGAGAAGCTTGGTGTGGAATTTGTGAAAAAGCCAGATGGAGGTCAGTTAGTTGTAGTTGTCATCTTGCTAGTTGTATCCATTATAACACAGGATCAATGAAAGGTCTGGCATTCATTAAAGACCCTGATGGCTACTGGATTGAGATCCTCAACCCATCCAGAATGGCTAGAGTAGACTGATAGTACTTAGTTTGATTCTGTGGTTTCCTAAGCTTTCAGTTACAAACATTTAATTTCTTCAGTGAAACTTTGTTTGATGCATTTTATGAAATCATTATTGGAGTTCAATTCCGTGGTTTCCTCCTAACCTTTGACTAGCTTTCAAAACAATTGGGTACAAACATTTAATTTTGTACACAGTGAGGCTTGCAGGTGTGGCTGTAATTGATCTGCAAGAATTGTATTACCATAGAGGAGGGCTGTCCTAAACTAACTAAGTAGTAAGACTAGTCCGTGGGGTAATGATTCACAGTACCACACTATGAGCTGATTATATTCATAGTTTTTTTACTCGGAAAGCCGAGGTATATACAGTAGTGGCTCTTACTGCACAGCTTAGTAGTATCACCAGATTCTAGTGTAGCTAGGTCAATGAATCCATGGCTGGTTTGTCTCTTAGCATTACTGCTGAGTGTGGTCCACTCTAACACTGCTGCAGTGGTTCCAGAGACACCTCAAACAGGTAACATAGCTAGCTACAGACTGTATTTACTGCTGTGGACTTGATATATCTGCAGGTGTGAGAGTCTTCCTACCTTATGAGAATGTTACACTGCCTAACTATGCTGTTATTCATGCTGGTCAGTTTGATGATGAGGACAGGAATCCACCTGATGGTATTCTTGATCCACTCTGGTGCCAGTCTGCTAACACAGCTGATGATATTGGAGTCTGGTACAGAGCTGGTGACAATAGAACACTTCCCACAATGCCAGTCGATCCATTGTATGTACAATACTTTCCAGGACAAGTAGGCATCTATAGAACTACTGGAATTGGTAGCTTTGAAGGAATATATCAGTGTGATATGCCAGATGAGAACTGGATCAATCACACATTGTTTGTGGGTGTGTACAGAACTGGAACATACAATGAACTTAGTAAGTGATTCGTGGCCAATACATAGTGTGTTATTAGTGTCTGCTGCTCTTGTACAGCTGGTCCAATGCTGGATCCCAGCATGCAGTTCTCCCTGGTCTCATCAAGAGAAGCTGACCCTCCTGTGTTCATACTATCATTCAACTCCACCCAGGGACCACCCACTGAAGTGAACTGCACTGTGGACGGAGACCCAGTGACTGTTCCAGAACAGGACTTGTCTCGGCTGGTGAGACAATTCACCATTCCATCAGTGGTAGAGATCGGAGTGACAGTGAGACAGAGAAGAGGAGGGACATACAACTGTACAGTGATCATGAAGGGAGTCAATGAGAACAGTACATTCTTCACCATTGGTAGCAACTCAACTACTACCAGTGTTGCAGGTAAACCAGTTTTCACACTAGCATTATTCATAATATCATTTCTATCAAAATTGTGTAGTTTCGGCTGTTCCAGTTGACATTACAGCTCAAAGAACCGGCATCTCTACTATTCTTCTCTCTTGGTCTAATTCTGGTGCACCAGTAGTTGGATATGAAGTGTTCACAACAGCAAGCAATGGACAGACACTAAGCAACATTACCACACAAGCATCACTCACCTTCACTGACATCTCTTCAACGCTAAATTACTCTTTCTTCGTTGTTGCTTTCGGAGAAGGCAATACACTACCTAGTGCACACAGTACTGTAGTCGAAATCGACTATCCAGGTTAGCTCACAATATGATAAAGAGTGCCTTTCACGTTCACAATATTCTTTTGCAGTCACCATGATGGTAACACTCTCTAACGATGTACAGTCTCTGGTTGTTGCTGGCAGCTCATACAATGCTAGCTGCAGTGTAGTTCTCAATGTACCTGTCACTCAGCTCAGATTGGTTTGGACTCATGTTACTAGTGGAGCCGAAGTAGCCAGCACAATGATCTTCAATGGGACAGAAAATCAGACAAGCTCTGAGTTGGTATTGGATTTCGCAGCAATATCTATATCAAACACTGGACAGTACACCTGCACTGCTGTAGCTGAAGACAATGCTGGAGTGTCTATTAGTAGAAATGAATCATTGACAATAGATGTGCAGCGTAAGTTTTATTGCTCCTTTACCAACTGTGTAATAATTTCTTTGGTAATCTGCAGTACCAGAGCCAGTAGTTGTATTGACCGACAGCCCAACTGGTAGACATATCGAGGGAACTAACCTGACTCTAACTTGCTCCATTAATATCAGTGAACCAGATATTCACTCTCTAACAGTTAACTGGTATTCATCAACATCTGGTCCCATTACACAGAACACCAGTCGAGTCACACTCACTCCACCAACTGAGCAGACAGCTGGCGTCTTCATAAGCGCTTTATCAATCGTTCCTCTCACATCAGTCGAAGACAATCAAACTGAGTTCACATGTAGCTTCATAATGCTGACAACCTCTAACACTGCTCTGAATTTCTCAGTCAATGACAGCCTCACATTAACAGTGGAAGGTATTAGACTAGACAATTAGACTTACAAATGTTATGACAACCTATTATTTTATTTTTACAGCTCTACCCACTCCAGATACAATTATTTCAGCAGGCGCTCTGCCCGTGCTGGGGCAACCATACATTATAACTTGCTTAGCTGTCATTGATCAGGAGGTGTCTGCTGGACTGAGCTTAGCACTCATAGACCAAAGAAATGGTTTGATAATTGCTTCAACCATTCAGACTGAAACAACACCCATGTCTGGTAGTTCTCAAACGACATCAGGCACAGCATTTTTCTTTCAGTCACTTGACGAGTCTTTTCAAGGCAACTACACGTGTGTGTCCAGTGTCAGCTTACCAGGGTTGCCCACTACTACAGAGAGCAATGCGACACACTCGCTCACTCCTGTTACACTAAGTAAGTACAGTATCTATAGTCACAGTTATTACAATGACATCTCTGATTTTCACTAGACAATCCGATAATTGACATTGGAACAACAGGACTTCCAATAGTGGGGCAGAACTATTCCTTTGTTTGCAGAGCAACTGCTGATGTGATTTTAAACACTCCACCAGCTGCAACATGGTTGTCACCTGATGGCAGTGACTTGCAGGCTACATTTACACAAGGGATCACAGTGTCTTATGTACAGCAAGGCTATACAACCATTGTCTCTTTGAACTTTCATCCACTGGGCCTGCGCAATGCAGGAGACTATGAGTGTGTGTCTAGCTTGCAAGAAACTGGTTTTCTAGGTACTAACAGACAATCAACACTTCTCACAGTGCAAGGTATGACGACTCGGTAATTTCCAATGAATAAATTATGCTTCTCGTACAGTGCCATCTCCTTCAGTTAGCATATTTCATGATGGTGGTGACTCGCTCTATTCAGGCACCTCTCTTACTCTGACTTGTGTAGTCACTGTCAGCAGTGCTATAGACATCTCTCGAGTTGTCATCAACTCAACCTGGAGCAAGGACGGCTATCCTCTACCAGTTCAAACCAGGACAGTTGTGACACCATTTCTGGAGTTTTCCAACAGCAATAACTCCTTTATGTCTACAATCAACTTCAGTCCGCTTGACGAAGCAGCTGACAGTGGAATATACAGCTGCTCAGTAACACTGTCTCCGCTTGGTAACTATACTGAAGGAGCATTGACCAACCAGTCTGTTAACATCACAGTGCAGAGTGAGTTGCTACTGTGAACTCTCATCTGATTGTACATTAATTTTTTTCTCTTCATAGAGCTACCTGATCCGGTCATCAACGTAGTACAAAACGGAAGTACCATCATTGGTACAGTGTCAAGCCTATACTGTTCTGTGAATCACGTGGAGGGTCTCATCAATCCCCCGATTGTCGCTTGGAGTTGGTTGCTGGACAGTGCTGGGAGTGGAGATAGTGCTGTGGACTCTTCAGTGGGCCCTCAACTCAATTTTAACCCTCTCACAGCTGCTGATAGAGGGACGTACTGGTGTAATGTTAGCATTCAAGTGACTGAAATCAACTTGTCCTTGAGTGCATCTTCATCAGAGATTTTTATAGGTATGTTATAGTCACAATGCTTGTAGTGATGTCACTCATTTCAACAGACCCACTGGAGTGCCTAAACACAACCTTCTTTCCCACAAATGCAACGTTACTCTGGAACTTCAACCAGACAAACGGCTACAACCTAACCTGTGATAGAAGCATGCCTAATGGCAATACAGATAACGACTCGCTTGAATATTTACAAAATGACGACAGCTGCACAATCATAGGATTGAGCCCATTCACATCTTATACGTGTAATGTAACCGAGATTGTTAATAGTGTGGAGCGGCCATTGACCCGATGTCTCTTCACAACTGCTCAAGCTTGTGAGCCTTTTAAAATATGTCAAATTCAATGGTATTATAATTTTTTAGCTCCAGGACCTGTCACTAATTTGAGCATTGGTGTGGTTAGTTCAACGAGCGTAGTTGTCAGATGGTCACCAGTTGCTGAAGAGGAAACTAATGGAGTGATTCAATTCTATCAGGTTGTCCTCAGAGAATATGGAGGATTGGAGCTAAACAGAAGTGTTGTTAGCTCTACCGTTCTTGAAACACGATTTTCTGATCTTGGTAGGAAAAACATCGTTTCATGTTATCAAATTGTTGGTTTTATATTCAGAGGGTCTGATACCATATACGATAACTGTGGCAGCATTAAATGAAGATCCGCAACCGGGAGAGCCCACGACTGAAACTTTCTTTACTGAAGAAGGAGGTTTGTGGTATTTTTGCTACACTAGACTATGTTTCTTCTTCCTCCAGCTCCTCCCTCTCCAATGAATGTATCAACACAAAGACTCAATGGTACTCACATGAGCATCAGTTGGAGTCCAATACCACTGACCCAGAGCAGAGGATTCATCACTAACTACACATGTACATACCAGAGAGTCAGTCGGGTATCCAAGAGACAGACACTGTCAGTGAGTGTGCCGAGCAGTGCCAGCAGTATAGTGATAGGAGGACTGGACCCAGCATCAGCCTATACTGTCAGTGTGGGCGCTACTACTGCAGCTGGTCCTGGACAAGTTCAGACTGGAGTCAGTAATCCACCAAGTGAGTGTTTAAATATTTCACAAATTTAAAAATGTGACATCTTTTCTCAAAGGTCCCTCAACAGCTGTATTTCAGTTGAGAGGGGTATTGACTCCATCATTAAATACTGTAAATGTGAGCCTCTGCCCTCCTCACTAAATATTTCTTTTTTACATTTTAATCTTCTCTACAGAGTGGTCGTTATTTTCAGTACGTTCACTCTGCTGTAGTATCAGTTATTAACAGCAGCTGTGGTTGTGCATTCCCGCCAGAATTCATCAGTCAAGAACAGCTCTTCTGTGGGCAGTCATTGTGTGCTACAGAATTCATCTATCGTGCTACAATCTCAAGCTATGGAACTTATACAACTGACAACCTCCTCAGCTATATACAGCAATGGATATCATCTGGAGCAGTTTTGACCTTTGATAATACAGACGTCACACTTGATTTGAACTGTATTCTTCGCATTTCATCTTATGATGAAGAGCTTTGCACCATAGCAGTAGCAACAAGTACTACTATCATCCAGCCAACCACTTCTTCATCTCCTTCTCCTTCTCTCTCGAGTAACTATCCTGCTATCTTCATCGCTATTGCTGTGGGATGCATCTTGCTAAGCATCGTCATAGCAATAATAATTTTACTAGTGTGCCTCCTTGTACAGAGAAAGACAAGAAAAAATAGGTACATGCAATGCTTGAAAAGTGTATTGACCGAGTTATATTTTCAATCACAGAGTGATACCTATAAACAAACAAGAACACATACTTTTAAAGTAAGTAACTTTCACTGCTGTTGTGTTTTTATGTGTTTTTTAAATCCCTTTCAGCAGTTTGTATGAATCCAGTGGTAGAACTCATTCACGCAAGAGATCAGAAGTTTTTATCAATCCTATGGTCAAAACAGCATTTATGTGACATCATTTTTGTGTCGTGTCTACTGACTTTTTTATCACATAATAATTTATTTGCATTGAAGTACGACATTCCTACACATAAAGGTCTTATTCTTTGAGTACTAGTTGCTTGCATTCACTTTGTATAGCAATTATACCACAGTACTGTAGTCGCCATCTTGTTTTCAATGCATAATGATATTCATACCTTGTGAGCAGCCCTGATACCAAATATAGACTGCACTATATACACTGCTAATACAACAGCTCCTCTTCAGCTCATCCTACACAAATCAGAATGCTTACTAACTAAAGTTGTCATTACATGCAATTAAGAACCATGCTATCCAAACTAGCAAAGCTTTGTGTACATTTACATCAGGTGCAGGCAAATTTTTGAAGATGAATCTTGTTACGGTTGAGGTACTTGTGGGAGGTTACAATTCCACTGCTGTTTGATGTGATTACTGAATGCTGCTGCTGGTATAGCATCTCGCTTATTGCTACTGCAAGAGACCTAGTTGGAACAGAATGGGCTCTTCACTCTTGCTGCAGTCGTTGCTAGTGTTGGGATGCTTGCTTGCTGTAGTATCTCCACAAGCAGAAGTACCATCCACTCCCAGCAATGGTAAGCATGTGCTTATGTAAATCAAAATAGTATTGATTATGGGCTGCCATTTTAGGTGTGAGAGTCTTCCTACCTTATGAGAATGTTACACTGCCTAACTATGCTGTTATTCATGCTGGTCAGTTTGATGATGAGGACAGGAATCCACCTGATGGTATCCTTGATCCACTCTGGTGCCAGTCTGCTAACACAGCTGATGATATTGGAGTCTGGTACAGAGCTGGTGACAATAGAACACTTCCCACAATGCCAGTCGATCCATTGTATGTACAATACTTTCCAGGACAAGTAGGCATCTATAGAACTACTGGAATTGGTAGCTTTGAAGGAATATATCAGTGTGATATGCCAGATGAGAACTGGATCAATCACACATTGTTTGTGGGTGTGTACAGAACTGGAACATACAATGAACTTAGTAAGTGATTCGTGGCCAATACATAGTGTGTTATTAGTGTCTGCTGCTCTTGTACAGCTGGTCCAATGCTGGATCCCAGCATGCAGTTCTCCCTGGTCTCATCAAGAGAAGCTGACCCTCCTGTGTTCATACTATCATTCAACTCCACCCAGGGACCACCCACTGAAGTGAACTGCACTGTGGACGGAGACCCAGTGACTGTTCCAGAACAGGACTTGTCTCGGCTGGTGAGACGATTCACCATTCCATCAGTGGTAGAGATCGGAGTGACAGTGAGACAGAGAAGAGGAGGGACATACAGCTGTACAGTGATCATGAAGGGAGTCAATGAGAACAGTACATTCTTCACCATTGGTAGCAACTCAACTACTGCTGGTATTATTGGTAAGAATGATCCTTTAATATTTTCGTTCATCACAATTTCCTTTCAGTTATCAACCCTCCTATGAACGTTACTGCAACAAGAGATAGTTTCAACAGCATCAATGTTACATGGACAGCTCCTGCTGCAAGTGCTGTATTAGGCTATGAGGTGTTCTATTGGTTTGGTAGTAACAGTAGTTACGAAAGACAGTCAGTGAATGCAAGCAGTGAATCTCTTCAAATAGATGATGTTGATCCAGAGAGGAACTACTCAGTATTTGTGGTAGCATTTGGAGGCAGCAACACTATTCCGAGTGAACGAAGCAATGTAGCACTTGTACCACTAGGTAAATAAAACATTTGAAATTACGTAAAATTCTATTTTTTTTCAGTTGCTGCCGTTGAGCTGACTACAAATGGAAACACTGTCGCTGGTAGTTTATTCACTTCCAGCTGTCGAGTGTCAGTGGAAGATGTAGTTTCTGATTTTACACTATCATGGATCACTCAGAATGGATTGGAGCTCAGCAGATTAACTGGCTTGTCCTCTAGTGACAACCGCTCTGAGGACAGTCTGGAGTTGCTGTTTGATCCACTGGAGCTGTCAAATGGCAGCATCTACAACTGCATTGTGCAAATAGAAGATTTCAATGGAAACATGCTCAATCTCACTAAACAATTCACTCTCGTCATAGCAGGTACATGCTTGATCTTTTACTGCATATGTAATCATTCCATTTCTTCAGCTGCACCTCCTGTGGTGTCCATTACAAGCAACCCAGCTCTTCCAATACATTTTGAAGGCACCTCAGTCTCTCTGACTTGTACTGTCAGTATTTCTGATTCAGCTAACACGAACACAACTATCATATGGTCCTCTTCATCAACCGGCGCCATCACACAGAACACTAGTAGATTCACTCTTACTCCAGCAACAGAGCAGACAGCTGGTGTGTTCCTGAGCACTCTCACTATCGACCCTCTCACAGTAGAGAATGATAACAGCATCATATACACATGCACTGGTTTGGCTAATCCTGTTCCTGACCTTACAACTGAAACTTCGGAGAGCGACGATTTGAACATGGTAGTAGCATTTGGTATAGAAGGTTAGCTACACAGTACAACAGTGTTTAAGTGATTTTTTTTCTCAACAGCTCTCTCCCCCATTGAAATTACTGAGAAAATAATAGGGAGTTCGATTCCTAGTACAGGGGATAGCCTGACTCTAACATGCAGTGTAGCAGTGGTTCAGAATCTACCAGCAACACCACTACTCAGATGGACAAGAAGAAATGGAGACACTGAAGAGGTTCTAGTGGATTCGAGTGAAAGCAGTGGTAGTGGAGGGAACAACAATATGACAATGAGCCTATCATTGGAGTTCGATCAACTATTGACCTCAGATGGAGGGCTCTACTACTGCACTGTTTCATTAGCAGTGGAGTCCATCAATTCAACTCAGAGCATATCAGAACAATACAACCTAACACTAGCAAGTAAGATAAATCACACACATTGTACTATCATTCTCTCTCTCTCTCTCTCTCTCTCTCTCTCTCTCTCTCTCTCTCTCTCTCTCTCTCTCTCTCTCTCTCTCTCTCTCTCTCTCTCTCTCTCTCTCTCTCTCTCTCTCTCTCTCTCTCTCTCTCTCTCTTCTCTCTCTAGTTACTCCTCCATCTATTGAAACTACACTAAATCCTGATGATACTCCATTATACGAGGCTACATACGTTGACTTACTCTGCACAGCTAACATCAGTGAATTTGTAGACACTAACGTCTCGATCGACTTCTTCTGGCGCATCATGAACACTACTATTGATGACTCTAACAGCGAGTACTCCATCACATCGACTCCACCCAATCAACAGATCAATGCATCTAGTACTCTGCGCATCAGACACCTCTCCATTGATCGTGACAATGGCACCTTCTACGAGTGTAGTTGCTCTGTTACTCCGATATCTCATTCGAATTTTCTCCTTCCAAGCAATAAACAGGAAGAAATATCTATCAATGTAGCAGGTAAGGTATCAGTGATGTGATTACCATGTTATGATCCAATTTTTATAGCACTGCCCTCTCCATTTACTGATGTCTTTGTTACCACTTCCGGCAGCAGTGTTGCTGGTCAGAACTTCACTATGACCTGTTCTGTTGGTTTGGTCGAGAGGCTAGCAGTGCAGCCAGATATACAGTGGATCAAAGATTATGAAACGAACATGCCTCAAATTTTTTCACTGCCCTCACTATCAAATGATGACTCTACTGTGGTAAATATTAGCCTCTCTCTGAGCCCTCTCATGTTTAGTGACCGAGGAGACTATATCTGCAAAACTTCAGTCAACATCACTACCAACTATTTCACAAACTTTGTGAATTTTGCTCTATCAGTACAAAGTGAGTCTCTGGTATCTTAGAGATTCGTTTTACATTTTGTTTCTCTTAGTTCCTCCACCATTGGTTTCCATAGTAGCAGACACTGACACAAACGTTCCACTTGATCCAGGAGCTCCTCTACGCATCAACTGCACTGCTGTGGTCATTGATGCACCTAACATTCCGATAACTGTGAGGATCGCTTGGACAAGAAATGGAGAAGTGCTGACCACTTCATCAGACACCCGAGTTACCCAAGATTTGACTAGTACTGCAGGCATTGCGTATTTGACCTTCAATTCATTACTGGCTGGTGATGATAATGGAGAATATGCTTGCTTAGTGAATGCCAGCAGTTCAGATGATTTTGTCAATTCGGTTGATATTAGCAGAGAGTTGAATATCTCTGTACAATGTAAGAAACTTGTCTAGTTTAAAATGTATTCGAGTGTTCTTGTTTCCTCAGATCCAACCGGTTCCCTTGTTACTATTACTAGCTCAGGACAGCCAGTTGTGGGTGAATCCTTGTCTCTCTACTGTCTATTGCAGCTGTCAGAGAATGCCGTCATTAACAGTTCGACCTACAGTTGGAGACAGCTGGATATAGTGGAAGCCCAGGACATGATGGGAAGTGGTAGTGTATCAGAGGGTTTTGCTACTGGGGAGGTTCTTGAGTTCAACTCGCTCAATGCAACCAGCGGAGGAATGTATGAATGTACGGTAACAGCTCAACTTCCTAATGGCTCGGAAATATACTTTTCTGGAAGTACAAATCTGACAGTATCATGTAAGTTCAAAATACTTGTTTCTGCTTTATACAACTATTTTCCTGTAGTGTCTATTTCGTCTGTATCTATTACAACCAGCAAGTCTCACCCACTATATGCCGGCACCAGTTTCACTCTCACTTGCTTGATCACTCTCAGTCAATCGGTCAATGTTCCCGTCCTGGTTGATGCTAGTTGGACGAGATCCGGTGATTCTATACCTGAAACCAATGACACCAGGATCATTGAAACCTTCCTACCACCAGTGGGGTCTCTACTAGACTATGAATCCACTCTAGAATTGAGCTTCCTAGTGACTGCAGACAGTGGAGAGTACCAGTGCAATGCTACAGTAGAACCACTCAATGTTGCTTCCTTCATACAGTCAACACATATCGCAAATGCTACCAACATCATTATCACAGGTAGAGAGATAGTTGCCAGTTGTATTTCAAAATTCTACACTATACTGTCATTTTAGATCCTCAGTTGAATATCACAATTGAGGAATTCGGGAGCACTGTTGCTGGCGAGCTGTACTCTGTCCAGTGCATTGTCAACACGTCCAGTATCTTGACAATAAACCCTGAGTTGAGATGGGAGAGAATACTAGATGATGGGTCAATAGAATCACTGGGCAATACCTCGCTTTCCTCAGAGGAAAGAAGAACCATACTGACACTGAACTTCACCAACCTACTGACTTCTAGCGGTGGCATCTATCGGTGCACAGCAGTACTAGAGAGTGACGGATTCACTATCGCCAGACTTGAGAGAAACACCACAATAATTGTCACAAGTAAGTTTTAGTGACAACCCGTCTTACGAGATATTACTGCTCTTTATTCAACCAGTTCCGGAAGCCTTTGTGGCTGTAGACACTTATCCAGTCAATGTCACTCTGTACCACGGCACATACATTGATCTGAGCTGTACTGTAACCGCTAGTGAGTACGTGGATACCAACACCTCCATCACAACCTCTTGGACTGGTTCTACTGGTCTCATAACCAACAACACCCTATACATTGTTACCACGTCTACCAGTAGTGGGTATGTTACTAGACTTCGTATTCAGAGTTTAGATCTGGAACGAGACAACGGAGCTGCCTACAGTTGTGTGACTAGCATTGAACCCAGTCCTCAGAATGGGTTCGTGCTAGCTTCACGAACTAACAACACACTCACACTTGATGTTAGAGGTCAGTCAATGTTTGAAGTACTGTATAACTGGTTCTTTCTGTATCAGATCTCGCTCCTGACCTCACCCAAGTAATCATCACATATTCTGAACCAGTTGCTGGAGCAGATTTCAACCTGACCTGCACTGTCAATACAATCGATAGACTGGTGAATCCTCCCATACTAGCTTGGAACTCGTCAATAGCTGGAGGAGCCATCGCGTTTGAACGAGAGGATCGCCTTCAACTACACGCTGGTGTTAGCACAAGCAGTGTGGAGTTTACTCCACTCCAGACCACAGATGCTGCTACATACTACTGCATTGCACTGTTCCTGACCACACCTCAGGCAAACACTTTCAACACCACCGCTCTGAGAGTCAACAGTAAGCCCGGATTATAATTATACAGCAACAAGAATTAATTTACATTGTCTCTCAGTTCCTCCTCCACAGTTAAGCATCACTCTGTCTCCCTCACTGCCGTTGTACGAGGCTGTTAGATTCAACCTCACTTGTCAAGCTACTCTTCCAGATGCTGTAGATGTGGATATCACTGTAACAGGATTATGGAGCGGACCAGATGGAACATTAGTGACTGATCGCATTACAGCTCTTCCATTGATGGAAGTGACCAGCCTAATGTACAGGAGCATTCTAGTGTTTGACCCAATTGATGACAGTGACAAAGGCAACTATTCTTGTTCGGTCACAGTTGAGAGCAGAAATCCATCACTCTATGGTGGATCGGAAAATTCAGAAATCATCGAAATGAACGTGCTAAGTGAGTAAAGCAAAATATTAATTTTAGTTTAGAATAATACTGCTATGGTATGTTGCTAAATTTGCTCTTTTTCTGCTCTAGATCTTACTAATCCATCTATCGTTCTTACTCCACCCTCGTCAAACCAAGCAGGACAGAATGTCACACTTGTCTGTCACGTGACTGTAGTCGAAGGTCTAATAATCAATCCAACTGTGCTGTGGAGAAAGT
The DNA here is from genome assembly GCA_964017065.1 of Haliclona indistincta. Classification (NCBI taxonomy): domain Eukaryota; kingdom Metazoa; phylum Porifera; class Demospongiae; order Haplosclerida; family Chalinidae; genus Haliclona; species Haliclona indistincta. Next base: position 17,864,245 of record OZ024784.1, read on the forward strand.
TTGATGGTAACACAATTGCTGATGTCACGGAGACCAGCACTCTTACGGTGGAGCAAGTGACTGAGGGACCAAACACTACAGTTACACTGAGGATGTCTCCAATTCAGTACAGTGATGGAGGACTGTACATCTGCTCTGCCGAGACTGATCTAAGAAGACTGATGCCTGGTTTTAGTGCTTATGGTTTTGCTTCTAGTAACTACACCTTCATTGTGACAAGTAATTAAGTAAAAATATACATTTTTGAATATAAAGTTGTTGTTGTTTTTATTTTGCTTTAGTTCCACTTCCAACTGTGTCTATCACAACTGACAGAACTGGTGTGTTTTACACTGGGACTAACCTCACTCTCGCATGCACTGTCGTCCATGAAAGACAGATCGACTTTCCTATAACAGAGAGCATCGCCTGGAGCAGGGATGGACAGACATTGTCAGAAAGCAACAGAACTTCAGAGGCAACATCTTCTTACAACACCACTAATGTAACAATGCTTCAGTTTTATCCTCTTAAGGACAGTGACGACAATGGTGTGTATAACTGCTCTGTCAGTCTAGTACCAGTAGCTCAGCCTAGCTTTGTTGAGACGCTCAACATTTCTGAATCAATCCCAATCTCAGTATCCGGTAAGTCCTAAAATTGTAAGTCATAAGTTTTACTTTTTCTCCTGCTAGCTCTTTCTTCTCCAAATGTGACTGTTGCAATAGAGGGTCAGTTAGCTCCTGGGCAGCTGTACAGATTGAGCTGTATAGTAGAGACAGTGCCTGGTCTTATTGTGCAGCCAGTCGTGACATGGACTAAACAAAGAGGACTGGTTGATGGAGAGTCAGCTATCCCTGTTGCTGTAGTGACCGGCTATAACAACACACTAGAGTTTAATGTATTGCACACGTCTGATGCTGGCTTGTATACATGCAGTGCTGTTATTGATATCAGCCGAGCAGATGTGTCAGTCAATGCTTCTACAGAGAGTCAACTTGCACTAAAAAGTAAGTTGAATCCAATGTACTAATTTACTAGCTATTAGCTATTTGTACTAATGAGATTGTCAGTCAGACAGACGGATAGACAGACAGACAGACAGCTAGGTACTAATGTGACAGACAGACAGACAGCTAGGTACTAATGTGACAGACAGACAGACAGCTAGGTACTAATGTGACAGACAGACAGACAGACAGACAGGCATGCAGGCACTAATAATATTCAATGGTAGAAGTATTTACATTCTTATTGTTGTCCACAGTACCTCAGCCAACAGTAGTGGTCAGTATAAGAACAGGGAATATCACCAGTGTGGAGGGGAATGAATCTGCTTCTGATCCTGGTTCCAGTTCTGGATTTGGTTCTGGTTTTGATCCTGACTCGCAACAGACCTCTCCACCACTGAACACAACAACCATCTCACTGTCAGATGTGATATATGCTGGGACCAGCATTAGACTGACATGTAACATAACAGTAGCTGATTCAGTGAACACCAGTAGAGAGCTTCTCGTAGAATGGAGGAAGAACGGTAGTCCAGTATCGACCATTGACTATCTCACAGCAACACCAGTGGATCAGACAGGAGAGAACAGCTCAGAGCTGATCTTTCCTCTTCTCTCTACAACCAGAGACTCGGCAGTCTATAGCTGCAATGCAGTGATCAACAGCACCCTTGGTTCATTGTATGTGATCAGTTCTGATGAAGAGTCTGACTCTTTCAATCTCAGCGTAACAGGTAACAATTCAAATTAAACTAGCTTGTTTTTGACTAAATATCCTTTTGCATTGCATTAGATCCTGAAATTGTCTTGCAAGTTGCTCCAAGTGAATTAGTTGGTTTGGAAGCAAGTTGTCCTGAGTCTATGGCGTATCGTAACCTCACAGTAGTTTGCACAGCAACCAAACCAGTGCAAATTGTGCCAGAACTCTCAATCGGTTGGACTCTCAATGGAGTCAATCAAAACACAGAGGAAGTATCATTAAACAGCGGCAGCAGAAAGACCAGGACACTGACCCTGACAGAAATTGACAGCAGCCGAGCAGGCACTTACGTATGCACCGCCTCCATTTCACCGCCAGACTCGCCAGCAGTGACCAAGACTAGGCCCAGCACAGTGTACTACAGAGGTTTGTGAACTGACTTTGACCTCTGTGCTCTAAATGTCTTTTCCTTTAGCTGTTGCTGTACCAAATGTGGTCACTAACTTGTCAACAGTTGTAACAGCCAGAGAAGTGGTTGTTTCTTGGACCGTGTCCAACATCAGCTACTCAACTGAACGATATCGTGTAGAACACAGACTTGCTGGAGACAACCAGATTTTACAATGCAGCCAAACTATAGAAAGTGGTATTCTAGACTCAAACACACATCACAGTGTCAGGCTGAGAAATCTCACTCACAACAGTACTTACATCTACAACATAGTAGCCGAGAATTGTATAGGAAATTCAACAACAGAACTGAACCAGTTTATGACCCTTCAAGATGGTAATGCACTTGTGGTATTGAGTGTTGATTTTTCAATTTTTCAATTTTCTCACAGTACCAAGTGCTGAACCACAAGACTGCATGAACTCATCGTACTCTTCCTCAAGTGTGACGTTGCAGTGGTCTCGAATACCCAACACTGAGTACAATGGACTAGCTCTCGGTTACAACATCACATGCTGGACTAGCAATGCTCACTCCGATGAAGTATTCACGAGTACTAACACCATCACCATCGCAGGACTAACACCATTCTCAAGCTACGTATGCAACTTGTCCGCTGTAAACGAAATCGGGCAAGGACCCTCAACGCAATGCTTCTTCACAACCGAACAAGACAGTAAGATACATACGAAATTTATGCATTGCAAATCATTTTTTTCTTTCAGTTCCTGCAGATTCACCAAGGAATGTGTCACTGTTAGCATCATCCCCATTCTCTCTTATGATCACCTGGGAGCCTCCTACTGTTCCTAATGGTGTTATCCTGAGTTATGCTGTCACTGTCAGTTTGGTGAACACCAGTCAGCAGCTTTTTAACCTAACAGCGCGAGGTCCCACAGCCGGAGATGGATTTTTGATCAGCAACTTACGCCCCTATCAGACAGTGACCATTGGTGTTGCTGCCAGCACATCCATCGGTACTGGACCAAGCGCTTTCTTAACAGCTACCACAGAGGAGTATGGTAATATTTATTCACACCTTTTTTAACTTCTTGTGAATATTTTTTCTATTACAGCTCCCGGTGTTATTTCGTCCTTGATTGTCGCGGTGGTTAATACCAGCCGAGTCAATGTCACATGGCCACCAGTTCCTCTAGACCGAGCTAACGGTGTGATCAGACTGTACACATACTCCCTCAGTGAGTTTGAAGGTGCTTTACTGACCAATGGTTCCCTCAACACTACTGAGACACTGGAAGCAAGCTTCTCTGGACTCCGTAAGTAGAATGAAAACAAGCGTCGTCACTTTCAATTTTTATTTAGAGGGCTTGACACCCTATGTGGTGACAGTGATAGCGCTAAATGGGTCACCTCAACCAAGTGAACCAAGAACTGAAATATTCTTCACTGAGGAAGGAAGTGAGTAGAGAATAGTCTCTCTGAAACCTTACAATTTTCTGCTTCTTCCTCCAGCTCCTCCCTCTCCAATGAATGTATCAACACAAAGACTCAATGGTACTCACATGAGCATCAGTTGGAGTCCAATACCACTGACCCAGAGCAGAGGATTCATCACTAACTACACATGCACCTACCAGAGAGTCAGTCGGGTATCCAAGAGACAGACACTGACAGTGAGTGTACCGAGCAGTGCCAGCAGTATAGTGATAGGAGGACTGGACCCAGCATCAGCCTATACTGTCAGTGTGGGCGCTACTACTGCAGCTGGTGTTGGTATGACTAGCCCCCCATCAGTGACTCCAGGTATGATGATGCTGTCGTATTGAAAGACAGAGGTTCATTTGTGATTCATAGCACAATCATCGACACTGTTTCAAATACGAGGAATAGGCGTTGATGACTGCAATGGATGGAGTGTGAGTTGCAATAATAGTCAATCACTCTCACAGTTAATTTATTTGTCGTCATTTTCAGGACTCGGTAATTTCTCAAGTGACTGCTTTTGTGACATCCACACTCGTCAGTGAAATCAGTCGTCGTTGTAGTTGTCCATTTCCTATAACATTCATCAGTCAAGAACAAGTATTCTGTGATCGGCAGATACCAACCGAGTTTGTCTACAGAGCTACCATATTTAGCTACAGCACCTACTCCACTGACCATCTCCTGGAGTTCATACAAGAATGGACCTCATCACAATCTGCTGTACTGTTCGTAGACAAAGAATTGACCTTTGACCCCAAATGCCCGTTAAATATATCATCCAGTAACGACCAGCTCTGCATGACTACAACGCCAGGCGCTGGACTCTCATTTGCTTCCACCGTTGGTATAGCACTCGGATGCATTTTCGGAGGACTGCTAATTATCGTCTTGACCATCATCTTAGCACTAATGGGTCACAAACTGTACATTCGGAGGCACAGCAGGTTGGTTTAAAATAAAGTGGTGCTACATGTAACATTTTCATTCAATTTTTATGCAGAAAGAGCTCACAGTGGTCATCTATTAGCCGACTAACTGAAGTACAAAATTAGTAAGTATTTGTGTGAAAATTTTGTTCAACAATAAGCTGTGCCTGTATTCAACAGCCCATATCAGTTGTATTTGCTGGATGGAGCAGTTGATCATGCTGCTGCTGCTATCAGTGATCAACAGATGGTGACGCACTTTGTAAATGAAGAAGCAAAAAGAGCTGAAGCAGAAGAAAATGAACAACAAGCAAATCAAGAAGAAGAGGACCAAAGAGACAGTGAACATGAAAGCAACAGCGAGCAAGGTGAAGAAGAAGTTGAAGTTCACCAGGCAAGTAGTGAAAATCAAGGCGATCATGATGAACAAGACGATCAAGATGAGAATCAAACTGAAAATCAAGATAACCAAAGAGGCAGTGAACATGGAAGCAACGAAGAAGAGCAACAATCAGAAGAGAGTGAAAGTGAAGAAAATGGAGAAGATGATGGAAGAAGATTTATTCTCTCTCTTTTTGATGACGAGGAGAATACAAATGAAACTAGCGAACAGCCTCAAGAATTGTTGGTTATTGAAAATCAGGGCCGTAAAGAAGAAGAGGGTGTGGATGAAACAGCAGAAGATGAGGATAATGATGAAAATAGTGGAAGTGAAGAAAGTGAAAGAGAGGAGGAAGACAATCGATCACAGCAGACGCTGGTAGACGAAAAAGAGTCTGAATTTGGAAACGAGGAGAAAATTCCGGTGGAGAGCACTGACGATGATAATTGGGAGACAGAAGAGGAAATAGTAGAAATAGCTGATTTTCTTGATAGTTAATAATAAAGTAAAGACCGATAATATGTTGTGCATGTACTTGCGCAATACAACTCATACGCATTGTTTATAGACAATATGAAATTATTATTATAATAATAATACAAGAATACAGTTGTTATTTCTAAGTTACAATTACAATGATGCGAATCGGTATGTTCTTTTAATGGAATACTTTAATTGAAACTTTATTGAAATGTCTTCATTTACTAAAACCGATCCATGGTTGCGAGTATAGTAGTCTATGCATTCTGGTACAGTTTGGAATGACTTTCCCACTCCACTTCTTCCTAAGCTAAATCCATGCTCTGTGAGGTAAATTTTGATGTGGGATAAGTGACTATTGAAAATTCTGCATCACAAACAGAACAGTAGTAAACAGTGTAGATAGTTAGTATTATGGAGTTTACCTCATTGAGATAATGTACGGAGTTGTGTCCAATGACAATTTTTCGCTGTTTCGAACAAGGAAACTGTACTTTTCTTGTTGCTGTAGTAAGCTCTCCGCTCTTCTTCTCTTTATCGATCCATGATACCACCTATAAAAAAAAACAAAGGAATTTTAGCCAATGTCACTCGCTAAAATTCTATAACTTTATCATGCAATCAAACACAAGCTAAGCTCTTTGCTTGATAAAATGTAGGTCCACCATAGTATAAACAATGCGCTTGCTAGGACAACTAGATCAACAATAACAAGTTTGCTAACTTTTGTTGCTGAAGGGGAATAGAGACATCGACACATTCACATTGTAGTGGAGATGAAGGTTTTCGAGTAGGTCGGGCTGCGTGAGGCAGTGGCTCTAGTTCAGATTCAGACGCAGCATCAGTAGGTGGAGAATCATTGATCTGTGGTACTCTTGGTGACTCCGACTTGCTAAAATTCCAGGCAACTTCATAGATTCCATCAGTCGGATAATTGGTCGGACTGCTAGCTGTTACCGGCGCCGAGGCTGGAAGTCGAACTAGCGGCTCCTCGCGCCTTCGCCTGTTCACTGCAGCTCTCGCCGCGGGTATTAATAGCGGCTCGCTGCGCATTCTGAACATAAAGCGATTCTCCATGGTAGCTATCCTTTTTGCAATTCGTGGCTGGAATACAAATGATGCGCAAGCCTGCTACTAGCCTCTTATAACTTAGCAGCGGCGTCTCAAATTTCCCTGTTTCCATAAATAAAACAAACACTCCGTACTGTAGTAGTTTTGATAATATAAGGAATTTCACACTAAACAGAGGTACACTACCCTAGCTTGTATCTGATCAGAGCTAAGAGGTACACTACCCTAGCTTGTATCTGATCAGAGCTAAGAGGTACACTACCCTAGCTTGTATCTGATCAGAGCTAAGAGGTACACTACCCTAGCTTGTATCTGATCAGAGCTAAGAGGTACACTACCCTAGCTTGTATCTGATCAGTGCTAAGAGGTACACTACCCTAGCTTGTATCTGATCAGTGCTAAGAGGTACACTACCCTAGCTTGTATCTGATCAGAGCTAAGAGGTACACTACCCTAGCTTGTATCTGATCAGAGCTAAGAGGTACACTACCCTAGCTTGTATCTGATCATGTGTCTGATCAGTGCTAAGAGGTACACTACCCTACCTTGTATCTGATCAGTGCTAAGAGGTACACTACCCTAGCTTGTATCTGATCAGAGCTAAGAGGTACACTACCCTAGCTTGTATCTGATCAGTGCTAAGAGATCATTTTATGAGATTCTACTAAGCTATCCATTATGCACTTGCACGAGAGTAGGCTAATCTGAGATGTGTGATAATTATTCAGAGAATTACAACACATGTATAATTATACTGAAGTTGCATGATCGAAAATAGGTGAGTTTTGAATTAAAATCCAGTACCGGCGACACGACTCTTCTTTCACTTTGACATACTAAGTTTCAAGAAACTGCACACTCAGTCTCTCATTGACATCGATGTCGTCAAGTGCCTGCAGTTAAAAGAACATGAACTATTTCAAGTGCGTACATTTAAAAACAAAGCTAAAAATCCAGTTCCTTATTCGTTAAAATTATGATTACACATGAAATTGGTATTTTGACTATTTTTGTACCTTTCTGAATTCGTCGAAATTGAGAAAGTTGTCCTTATCTTCATCAGCTTCTTTCATGGTTCTCTTCACGATCAGGTCCAGCTGTTCTCGTGGAATATGGTGACCGACCATACATGATAGAATCTATTGATGAATACTAAACTAATTAAACACTTTTTAAGGTGCCAGTGCACCAATTTATAACTTTGCAAGTAGCTTTATTTTCCAGCTATGGTATTTTGTACAGGCGTGCTCCAGTATGCGCTTTGTTACGTCCGTCGATTATAGCAAGTTTCAGTCGCGAAGTGTTAGCTAGCGTGGAGCAGTGAGCTCGCCCAGTAAAGACCGGTCTGTGGCTGCTATCTCTAGTTTGGCTTGCTTGCTCCGGAAAGAACTCGTTTACAGCTTACAAATTTCAAACGTACAGAGCAATTTTTTGATAGTCCTCTGCTAATGCGGCAAAACAGCAAACATAGAACAGAAAATTCTTTTAAAAATTGATTGTACTACGGAAATTCGATCTGTACGGTTGTGGGCAAGATGCTGCTGCACTTGAAGCGCGTCGATCTATTGCTCGACAGTTGAGATAGCAGCCACAGACGCTTCATGTATTATTTTCCCCATACTGTTATGTAAATCACTGTGTTTATAAAGTAGTTATTATAAAATGCACAATGCGTGGGTGTTGAATACTAACAACGAGCACCACCACCTATCATGACTTGATCTACAGACAATAACCATGTATTGTAGCTATCAGCTTCTATTGGTGTCTATATAAATAAAGGATTGATCTAACATGCAACTATGAATGCTTCAAAAGATCCCCCATTTCTTTATCAAGACTGGAGTAATAGTAACATTGTGATTACCTTAGCAAGATCTTCTTGAGATATTTTTCCATCTCTGTCAGTGTCATAAACTCTAAAGACAACTATGATAAAAAGTAGTTGTAAACATTGTTCTCATTTTTGTACTACATAATAAAGATCCTCACATTCGGCTTTCTTATTAGGTGAGCTTAGTTCATTGTCAGATTCATGGATTGTCTGAAACCGAGCTAAAGTGCGGACAAACTGTTTAAAATTACACGTGACTGATGTGGCAGTTGCTTGCAGGCTGTCAGAACTATTAGCACACAAGGAGAAAACGAGAGAGAGACAGAGACAGAGAGAGAGAGAGACAGAGAGAGAGAGAGAAGGACTGATTATACACGGGTATAGCTGTGCACTAAATGTACCCTTCTGTTAAAAGAAATGCATCAATGATACTCGGTGCTAGGGGATTCACAGCTAGCTCAGGGATCAACATTAGATCTTGTCTTCTACAAAAGGATATTGGTTATGTCATTAAAGTATTGCTAGAGAGTATTTACGTCAGATAGCCCTTGTTCTGCTTGTCTAGGTGCACGAAGCGAGAGTATAGGCGTCGTATCTGGTACTCTGAAACTAAAGTGTGAAGAATAGTCGTCACATATCACTTGCTATGTGTTATTCTCACATCCTGTCTCGTCACGAATAACCTGGAAGTCCTCTTCAGACAAAGATGAGGAGAATAACGCTCCCATTTTCCTCTAAGATCATCCAGCAACCCCACAGCACGATCTTGCACCTGGCACGCAGCCGATGGCCTGCCAAAGCCAAACCAAACCCTTTATGGGCGGAGACTAATACACAGTACACCACGCCCACAAAAAATTAATGAGTCTAGCACTATGCATGCATGAATGCACTAGGCAGTAGTACTACTAGATATACCGCGAGTTAGAAACAGGTGTCTCAGTAATAACTAACATGTACCAGACAAAGACAACATCAGCATGCGGATAACATTCATTCATTGCGTGCAAGATCGAAACAGTCAACAGGTGCTTTTGTCTTTAGTATTAAAATTATGTGATAGTGATTGCATGCAACTCCTAAAAATTGCATGCACAATTGTATATACATAACAGTCAGCAGTGCATGCACAGTACCTTCATAGCAACATTATGGTACCATGGTACAAATTCAAACCTAAAGTTGTTCATGTTGCGCGCGCTCGCGCGTAACGCATGCGCAAGCGAGTAGAGTTAGGCGCCAATTTTGAAATGCTATAAAGAGCCTAGCTGAGAAGCGGGAAGTCATTCCTGCTTTATCTTGCTGCCATGAGGAACTAGAGCTGCTGATGAGAAGAAGACCATCCAACTAGAGCCGAAAAACCTTTACAACGCTGTCACAAGTGTCTCTTTGCTTCAGTAAACACGGTTAGTTCAGTGTCGTGACAAGGCTGTAACTCTGTATTACTCTATCTCTTTTGTAGGCTGTCAACGCTTTTACAACCAAGCGCTGTCAGTAACGCTTCTACCAATGGCACTAACAGCATCTATTTCCTACAGGGTTCAACCAACCTGAGCTCAAAACTGTACATTCTCTGATACTGCTATGCTCAAAGACTTCTCTACACCACTGGTTCTCTGCTACTGGCTCTACCTCATACTACTGGCTCTACCCTCTGCTACAAGCTCTACCTCATACTACTGGCTCTACCCTCAGCTACTAGCTCTACCTCATACTACTGGCTCTACCCTCTGCTACAAGCTCTACCTCATACTACTGGCTCTACCCTCAGCTACTAGCTCTACCTCATACTACTGGCTCTACCCTATGCTACTGACTCTACTATGACTGGTCATACTCTCTGCTACTTGCTCTACTCTCCATTATCGCTGGTAATACGTTATCTACCCAAGACCTCACGGTACCAGTAATGTATAGTCTAAGGGTATGTAAGGTAGTATTGATGCATAATAGGTTAACTTAGTCACACTCACAGTAGCAATGATAATATGTATGGTAGCAATGATAGAGTGTATTTGTCACGTGTCACCTCATGGATCCAACAAGGTTAGTGCTGGCGCAACGCAACATAATATACACAGAGTCCACTTTAGTATGTACTTGCTGGCGCAACATAATAAAATGCACAATGGTTTTTATGATGCATGTTAGCAATATTAGAATGTATTTATTTGCAGCTAGCGCAACACAACGTACCATGAGTGAGTAAGTCAGTGGGAGTGTATTTTATTGAAGATGTTGAAAATTTTTCATATGTATTTCACTAATATTTATGTATGTTAGCTAGTGTAGTCAAAGCTTTAGGATGAACATTGTGTAGTATAGGTAGTGTAGTCAAGCCTTAGATAGGTAGTGGAGTCAAGCTGAAGAACATGAAGAGGAGCTGACTGACTACTTTTGGTTTAATACAGTCTCATTCCCAATCTCATGGAACCAGTGTATGAGGTCAGTGCCACATCACTGTATGCTAGCAGCATTGATCACTCAATCCACTACAGAGTCCAGTGTATAAACTCCTAACGTCAACTGGAGTTTAGGAATGAGACTAATCGTGAAACACACTGGACTGAAGGTAACGACTTGTTTAACAATCACTAGATGCACATTAATTTTATACACTACGTACAGATACAACTCTGCTACTGGCTCTACCCTCTTCTACTGGCTCTACTCTCTACTACTGGCTCTACTCTCTGCTACTTGCTCTACTCTCTATATCGCTGTTAATACGTTATCTATCCAAGACCTCACGGTACCAGTAATGTAAAGAAAATTAAAAAGATTTCTATCGAAATCAAAAAGATGTAGGGTTATGACATCTACCACTGGTCAACAATGTAAACTAACAAGGAACAAGCATGGAATGGTAACACGATTGACTTGCTAACAGACCATAGATCCCTACATCAGTGGCTGCTGTAGTTGACTATAGCTAGTACAGCTTAGCTTGTTGCTGTTGACTGACACCTGACGTGTATTCAGCTTGTGACAGCTTATATGTACAGCCACTGATGTAGGGATCTATGGTCTGTTAGCAAGTCAATCGTGTTACCATTCCATGCTTGTTCCTTGTTAGTTTACATTGTTGACCAGTGGTAGATGTCATAACCCTACATCTTTTTGATTTCGATAGAAATCTTTTTAATTTTCTTGTTTGTGTCCTTTTTTCTTTTTCAGTGTAGTACAGTAGATATCAGCTCGCCTACGCATGCATGAATACAGTGCATACGAGCCCCGCCCACACTTGTTTACGGCGGTTATAATTATCTGGCAAGGCAGAATGGTGATTCTGCGCTTGCTAGCTCACCGTTCTTCGAAGACTCCAGACAAATATGTTTTCTCCGTGATCTACGGCGTGGCGATACTCAAGCTTGTGCTTGGTCACGTGCGCTAACCACAGCTTGGTCACGTGCGTATTGCGCAATCACTATAATTATTAATGGCGTCTAACACTTAGCTGACAATGGATCACGATCGAGAAATCGCGGAATTTATATCGCCGTTGCGCTAAAAACTAAGTTCAAAAGGCACATGCCAGGAGAATTTCACGACTGTTCGTGGGTGTTTTGGTCTCGGCACTGCTCACGTAAAGGTGCTAGGCGAGTGGAAGAAAGAAGAAAGAAGAAAGAAGAAAACGAAGATGACGAAACTCGATTTTCACCGTTTCCAGGTTCGTCACTTTAGTAACAATCTCGAGCAATCTCCTTGCTACTGTAAGATGGGGCAACGCCAGATAGCAGATTTAAGTGTCTTTGGACGTATAAAATTCATCACCAGGCGAAATATCAGCGTTTGAACGCTAATACATTGTATGTAGCCGCCATCTTGTTTTCTCGTTCAACCCTACATAGGGAGACACTACCGTGTCTCCCTAATAGTCTAAGGGTATGTAAGGTAGTATTGATGCATAATAGGTTAACTTAGTCACACTCACAGTAGCAATGATAATATGTATGGTAGCAATGATAGAGTGTATTTGTCACGTGTCACCTCATGGATCCAACAAGGTTAGTGCTGGCGCAACGCAACATAATATACACAGAGTCCACTTTAGTATGTACTTGCTGGCGCAACGCAACATAATAAAATGCACAATGGTTTTATGATGCATGTTAGCAATGATAGAAAGTATTTATTTGCAGCTAGCGCAACACAACGTACCATGAGTGAGTAAGTCAGTGGGAGTGTATTTTATTGAAGATGTTGAAAATTTTTCATATGTATTTCACTAATATTGATGTATGCTAGCTAGTGTAGTCAAAGCTTTAGGATGAACATTGTGTAGTATAGGTAGTGTAGTCAAGCCTTAGATAGGTAGTGGAGTCAAGCTGAAGAACATGAAGAGGAGCTGACTGACGACTTGGGTTTAATACAGTCTCATTCCCAATCTCATGGAACCGGTGTATGAGGTCAGTGCCACACCACTGTATGCTAGCAGCATTGATCACTCAATCCACTACATGTACAGAGTCCAGTGTATCAACTCCTAACGTCAACTGGAGTTTAGGAATGAGACTAATCGTGAAACACACTGGACTGAAGGTAACGACTTGTTTAACAATCACTAGATGCACATTAATTTTATACACTACAGATACAACTCTGCTACTGGCTCTACCCTCTTCTACTGGCTCTACTCTCTGCTACTGGCTCTACTCTCTACTACTGGCTCTACTCTCTGCTACTGGCTCTACTCTCTACTACTGGCTCTACTCTCTGCTACTGGCTCTACTCTCTGCTACTGGCTCTACTCTCTACTATCGCTGGTAATACGTTATCTACCCAAGACCTCACGGTACCAGTAATGTATAGTCTAAGGGTGTGTAAGGTAGTATTGATGCATAATAGGTTAACTTAGTCACACTCACAGTAGCAATGATAATATGTATGGTAGCAATGATAGAGTGTATTTGTCACGTGTCACCTCATGGATCCAACAAGGTTAGTGCTGGCGCAACGCAACATAATATACACAGAGTCCACTTTAGTATGTACTTGCTGGCGCAGCGCAACATAATAAAATGCACAATGGTTTCTATGATGCATGATAGCAATATTAGAATGTATTTATTTGCAGCTAGCGCAACACAACGTACCATGAGTGAGTAAGTCAGTGGGAGTGTATTTTATGAAAGATGTTGAAAAATTTTGATATGTATTTTATTGATATTATGTATGTTAGCTAGTGTAGTCAAAGCTTTAGGATGAACATTGTGTAGTATAGGTAGTGTAGTCAAGTCTCAGATAGGTAGATAGTGTTCAAGATCAAGGAGGATCAAGGCAACTGGAGCAAGATTACAACGAGGAGGATCAAAGCAACTGAGCATACAAGATTCATTGTTCGGTGAATTCAATATCTAATGTGTTCATAATGCGTTTTCTTCTGTAGGAGCGACCGTGGATACAATTTCTATCATAGTTGTGTATCATTTTGATGTGTTTTCCACTACAGATTAGCCAAGATACAACTGGTCTAATGTACAGGTTCAACGTAGCTCACCCCTCACTGGACTAATGTAGCTCACCCCTCCCTGGACTAATGTACTGGTTCAATGTAGCTCACCCCTCACTGGTCTAATGTACTGGTTCAATGTAGCTCACCCCTCACTGGTCTAATGTACTGGTTCAATGTAGCTCACCCCTCCCTGGACTAATGTACTGGTTCAATGTAGCTCACCCCTCCCTGGACTAATGTACTGGTTCAATGTAGCTCACCCCTCACTGGTCTAATGTACTGGTTCAATGTAGCTCACCCCTCACTGGTCTAATGTACTGGTTCAATGTAGCTCACCCCTCACTGGTCTAATGTACTGGTTCAATGTAGCTCACCCCTCACTGGTCTAATGTACTGGTTCAATGTAGCTCACCCCTCACTGGTCTAATGTACTGGTTCAATGTAGCTCACCCCTCACTGGTCTAATGTACTGGTTCAATGTAGCTCACCCCTCACTGGTCTAATGTACTGGTTCAATGTAGCTCACCCCTCATTGGACTAATGTACAGGTTCAATGTAGCTCACCCCTCACTGGTCTAATGTACTGGTTCAATGTAGCTCACCCCTCACTGGTCTAATGTACTGGTTCAATGTAGCTCACTCCTCACTGGTCTAATGTACTGGTTCAATGTAGCTCACCCCTCACTGGTCTAATGTACTGGTTCAATGTAGCTCACCCCTCACTGGTCTAATGTACTGATTCAATGTAGCTCACCCCTCACTGGTCTAATGTACTATATTGGTCCCTCATCAGATCCAATGATGCATTGATAATGATCCATCATCGATTACAATCACCGATTCGACCCACCATCGATTCAACCCATCATCGACTTCATCACCGTTTCGACCCATCATCGATTTCAATCACCGATTCGACCTATCATCGATTTCAATCACCGATTCGACCCATCATTGATTCAACCATCGATTCGACCCATCATCGATTTCAATCACCGATTCGACCCATCATCGATTTCAATCATCGATTCGACCCATCATCGATTCCAATCACCGATTCGACCCATCATCAATTTATTATTTTTATCCACATGTTATTTCTTCATCCACAGATAGGTGTCAGCCACAAGGAGTACAGCAGCACTGAACCGATAGTACTGTTTATCAGATGTCTTTTATTACTACAGATTATAGGATTTGATAGAGAATTATGATATGTTATTCCGTATGTTTCTCTTCATAGATAAATGACCAAACAGCATTAGAGTCTGTAGTACAGGTACTATTACTGTTTATTCACATGCTCTTTTTCTAGCCTTGTTTCCAGGCTCTGCCTTCTCTCAATCGAGAGGAGCAGAGCCTTGGAATGAAGCTATTTTCCATGCAGATATAGACTCAAGGCCTGTTCAAATGCTGAGAGATCTTACTAGGTATTATTGCTGTGAGTTGCATTATCTCTTTTCACCGCAGGTTAAAACCTCGATAGATGCTATCAGGTATACTATTGTATTGATGTCTAATCTCTTTTTCTCCAGGTCAAGACACCATTTTCATTTTTTTGTATATTATTGTCTTATCTCTTATCAGGTCAAACCCTTCAGCTGTTACAAGGTATACTAATGTATTGATGTCTAATCTCTTTTTACCCAGGTCAAGACCCCATTTCATTTTTTGTATATTCTTAGCAGGTAAAACCCTTCAGCTGTTACAAGGTATACTAATGTATTGATGTCTAATCTCTTTTTATTTCAGGTCAAGACCATTCCATTTTTTGATTTCTGAGCTGTTGTACTTATTATTTGGGTTTTTCCAGAGAGGATTTATCCCATCGGGTTTTACTTCTCTGGTTTTTTTCCCTTGGATGGTGTTGGGCCGACCATTCATAAATTTAACTTTCGGCCTCAGCTCTAAAACTGTACCATAATAATTTATTATTTAAAAAATAGTTTTTTTTCAAGATTTTGTCAATAAAGTGAAAAGGAGATGCGCACGCCAAGTGAGGGATTACACGCATATGTCTGGAAGCATCAATGTCTCACAGAAAGCTCTAAGATATTGTCGTACTTACACTGTAATGCCTAGAAGTTCGTTGTTTTCCTGAGCAGTCATGTTCCTTCAGACCTCTCAGCCTGATGGTGGTGTTGAGTACACTACATGATAGCTGTGTAATATAAACTTTAGCCTGCTCAGTTTATTTAGTTTTATTTTGAGATCACAATAAAAACAGTTATCTTTGTGTGTATCAAGTTTATCAATAGTTCTGAGTATTCATAGATTAGCTCAAGCTGTGGGAAATCTCACACTCATAGAACCATTAATATCAATGGATCCAAGAGCCTATAGCAACAGGATGTACAGGTGTAAAACATTGTCACATAGCAACGAGTCTATCTCACTTTCTTAAATTCTTTCAAGTCTAGAAAATCGTCCTTGTCCTGATCAGCTTCCTTCATAGTTCGGTTTATTATACACTGTAAGTCATCCTCAGGCACATTGCGACCCAGCAGACAGCCAAGTATCTATAATGAAATAGAATAGACAGATTTGAATTACTCATGCTCTATTGGAACATACATGTACAACAATGTATCGGTCACAGACATCATTTTCACAGTGTTAAGATCACATTATTCGTACATAGCATACAGACACACCAATTAGATACTTTGCTAATAAACTCTGACAAGGGCTCATTGAGCCGAGAGGGCATGCAACTAACGTAGAAGCATAGTGCTGAGTGTTACTATAAATATAATTTATAACTATTAATAAGTTAATGTTTCCAGTTTGTCATATGTACGAGCATGATCTGCTGAGAGCGTGCGAGTACACACTGTACTGTCAATGTCGCTATCGATACTTTGTTAGTAAACTCCGTAACATTTATACTATTGCACTCACACTTGCAAGATCACTTTTGGAAATTTTGCCATCACAATCGACATCATAAACTTTGAACACAACTAAAGTTGATAAAGAGATTGTATAGCACTATAATGGATCTTCACTCACATTCAATCTTCTTGTCATCAGAGCTGAGGGGATGGGAGGATTGTTTGTGGTGAGAGAAGCGCTGAAATCGAGCCATGGTGAGCACAAAGTGTCTGAAATCACATTTGACAGACATGACTTCTTCTCCAATGATGGGACTAGCAGCCTCAAGATCAGTAGATTGACTAGAGAGAAGAAAACACCAGTATCAAGTCTTCTCTTGGAATGTGGTACCCACATTGTTTCATACGTTATATCTTACACACATAGTATTGTTGTACACCACAGACACAAAGCTACAAGCAGAAACTTTTATTACCACAGGATTCAGATGTTCCAGGCATCTTGTGTACGTACTAAGCAGGTACCATTTTTACATAAACTTCTGAGCTCACAACCCGTTTTACATGATGGGTAGGCTGGATTGGAAAGAAATTGCTTTTTGTCCCAGGATTCAAACCCTCTGGGTTATATATTCATTAGTTGAAAAATCACCAGACACACACACACCACACACACACACACACACACACACCACACACACACACATGCACGCACACACACACACCTGTCTGCTAAGATAAATGCATTAATGATCTTCTCTGCCAGTGGGTTGATTGCAATTTCCGGTATCAGCATTAGATCTCTTTTCCTAATCAAGTAAGTGAAGGCCAGAAGGTGCCAAGCATAAACTCTCACGTTAAATATCCTTTCTTGTCTCTGTCCAGGTGAATGAAACGATAGTGGAGTCTCTTAAGTTGATATTCTGTGACTGATCAAAGTGTAGACATGTGTACGATTATAAAGGTCCATTATTATCCATACATGCAGTCTCTTCGTGAAGTTGATGGATCTCTCGTTTCACTTCATCTGTCAACGTAGTAGAAATCCACGATCCCATGTTCTTCCGAGCTCATAGATCTGCTTTTACAAAGAAGGGTCACTGGCACTACTCCAGCAAGGTGGGCTGGGCCTATAAAAACATCACGCCTTCTTTATTGATGCGCTTTAGATAGAATCGAGGCGGACTTGTTTTCTGGCTGCTACTGGTAACGATCGGTTGAGCAGGCCACATGCCACATGATGCGAGATGAAGTACAGCATTAAAATCTTTGCCCGAGTTCGTCCTATCAAGAAAGCGGTTGGAGTGAGTGATCAACGATCTATACCTATGGGATTCAGTCATTGCATGTTTCTCCTTACGTACATGCAGCTGTACGAAGTTGGTGAAGCAGACAGTGGCGTGCCAACCATCTCTTTCATCGTTCCTCGCTCCGAGTCTAGTGGATATGTCAACAACAAGAAGGAATTATTTGCATTCAAGTGAACCCCTTAAAACTCTCTCCTCCAACCCAATATTTAATTTCTTTTTCCAGATTTACTCAAATTTTTGATCAGCCTACCAAGCAAGAAGAGGTGTTTGAGTGCGTAGTGAGACCTGTCATTGACAAGTTAGTGCGTTCTCCATTGCATCACACATATCATATCTCTTCAATAGTTGTCTTCAAGGATACAATGGTACAGTGTTTGCATATGGTCAGGTTAGACAACAGTAGAAGCAGCGCGGCACAGATATGACTGTGTGTGCTTGCTCTAGACTGGATCGGGGAAGACGTTCACCATCACAGGTGGAGCTGAGAGGTACAGCGACAGAGGCATCATACCACGAACAGTCTCCTATGTATTCCAACAGTACCAGAAGGTGAGCAAGGCAACTTGCAAGCACACTAAAGGACTTGTATTACGCACAGAGCCCAGGCATGATGTTCACTACCCACATATCATACATGGAGATCTACAATGATAGCGGCTATGATCTACTGGACCCAAAACACGACTCATCAAAACTAGAGGATCTCCCGTGAGTACAGTAGAACCTCTCTAAGGTGGACACCATTGGGACCAACAAAAATCGTCCATTTTAGAGGAGGTGTCCTCTGGTCAGGGGTTTATTATACATTATGTGGGTTATATTTGAGATTCAGTAAGTGTCCATTATAGAGGGATGAAGAGTGTCCTCTTAGAGGGGTTTCACTGTAATGTATTTAACCTCTTATCTGCTCTATTCAATTCTCTCTCTCTCTCTCTCTCTTAGTAAGGTTACACTGCTGGAGGATGGTGATGGTAATATTCACTTGAAGAATCTATCAATGCATCAAGCAGCCAATGAAGAAGATGGTGAGACTACACAAAGAACTGGTACTTGAAGTTTTTCCTCCTTTATCATGTAGCTCTGAATTGGTTGTTCATTGGTGACACAAACAGAATGATTGCTGAGGTACACAGCACCCTGTTAATAATTTTATTCAAGATGCTTCTCTCACTCACTCTCTCTCTCTCTCTCTCTCTCTCTCACTGTCTCTCTCACACACACTCCCTCTCTCTCTCTCTCTCTCTCTCTCTCTCTCTCTCTCTCTCTCTCTCTCTCTCTCTCTCTCTCTCTCTCTCTCTCTCTCTCTCTCTCTCTCTCTCTCTCTCTCTCTCTCTCTCTCTCTCTCTCTCTCTCTCTCTCTCTCTCTCTCTCTCTCTCTCTCTCTCTCTCTCTCTCTCTCTCTCTCTCTCTCTCTCTCTCTCTCTCTCTCTCTCTCTCTCTCTCTCTCTCTCTCTCTCTCTCTCTCTCTCTCTCTCTCTCTCTCTCTCTCTCTCTCTCTCTCTCTCTCTCTCTCTCTCTCTCTCTCTCTCTCTTGCTCAGACCCCCATGAACATGGCCTCCACACGATCTCACTGTATATTCACTATTCACATATCCAGTAGAGAGCCCGGTGAAGATACCATCAGAAGAGCAAAGCTACACCTGGTGGACCTAGCTGGGTAAACTCACTCACTCACTTACTCACTCACTCACTCACTCACTCACTCACTCACTCACTCACTCACTCACTCACTCACTCACCCACTCACCCACTCACCCACTCACTCACTCACCTACTCACTCACCCACCCACTTACTCCAGTCATACTGTCGTCGTCGTTCCTATGCAGTTCTGAGAGGGTTGGTAAGACTGGTGTCAGAGGTACCCAGTTCGTGGAAGCTAGATACATCAACCTGTCTCTACACAGTCTAGAACAAGTGAGAACTATTATCACAAACATAATAATAATTTTGTTACAATTCTCATTCATCGTGTCAGGTGATTGTGGCTCTGTCTGAGAAATCACGTACACACATTCCCTATCGGAACTCTATGATGACCTCTGTGCTGAGAGACAGGTTCAACTACTATCTCTCTCTCTCTCTTTCTCTCTCTCTCTCTCTCTCTCTCTCTCTCTCTCTCTCTCTCTCTCTCTCTCTCTCTCTCTATCTATCTATCCATCTGTCTGTCTGTCTGTCTGTCTGTCTGTCTGTCTATCTATCTCTTACACACACTCACATGCACACACATAGTAATTTGCATTAATTTTTCCTTCAGTCTTGGTGGTAATTGTATGACCACAATGATTGCTACCTTATCTGTGGAAAAGAAGAATATTGATGTAAGCAAGAGAGCTTTATGCCCCATCTCTATTCATTTCGTTCTCTTCAGGAGACCATCTCCACTTGTCGGTTTGCTCAACGTGTGGCTCTCATCAAGAACGAAGCAGTGCTGAATGAAGAGCTTGATCCTAAACTAGTCAGTGTGCTTGCTGTGTGGGTGACTGTAAGCATGCCTTGGTCAATGTTGTAGATGGTCGCTCGACTGAAGCAGCAGGTACAGGAGTTGAGAGAGGAGTTGAATCTTGCTACGGGAGAGGAGAGGTCAGACGATCTGACCTCTGATGAGAAGGATGGGTAGGTTGCAGTGTGATGCTGGTACATGTGTGTCATTGTGTCACAGTGTACAGAGACTGGTGAAGTCTTATTTGGAGGACAATAGTCCTGAGGCATACCTCAGTGTTGGCGCTGACATGAGAAAAATTCAGCTTTGCTTTCAGATCATGAGGGTGAGCATGAATCATTGTGCTGGCAGTGTGTGTGTGAACCACTTAACTTTAGCGTACAATACATGATCTTCAACGACACTCGACAAGAAGGTACACTTGCTCACAAATTTTGCACTGATATTTTGATCTCCCACGTCTCCAGTGTTTCAGAGCAGTCTGCTAGCGAGGAGTCTTCTGCTGGCTCACAGCAACCCACCTCTGAGTCCACTACTACTGCTAGCACTGCAGAGTTTGAGAAGTTAACCGACCGTCTCAAGCAGAGAGACGATGAAATTAGTATCCTCTTAATGAAAAGGACTAGACATGTTGGAGATGCGTTTCTTCCTTGACTGTTGTCTCTTTCAGATGTGCTGTTGAAGATGCTGAAACAAGAGAGAAGACGAGTAGCTGAAGCTGAGTCTGTTCTGAGAGAGAGCGGTGCTGTGGTGGAGTGGAGTACCAATAGACGACCACTTAGTCCAATCACAGGAAGAACCAGCCCTCTCCAACTAGACGCTGGACGCTCTTTAGGACAGCAAGAAGGCACGCGTCATGAAGATCCACTCTCCAGTAGACATGACTCTCGAGCTAATCTCACTTCTTCTATTTCTTCCTCATCTGATATCCCGCCATCTTCTGGTCTAATGGCTACTAAGAGAGCTGCTCTTAGAGCAGGTACTGTGTGCTGTCTTCTTCATCAGAGCAGACATGTTCACTGTTTCACTGATACAGAACTCTCACTGGCAAGACAAGAAGCATTCGACATGTTTCGGAAGGAGATTGCTGACACTAGCGTTATTGAGCAGCACAAGAGAGTACTGAAAACAAAGTGAGTGCATGCCTTGTTTCTTTAACTCACTACTCTCTCTCTTCTCTCTCCCTCTCTCTCTTCTCTCTCTCTCTCTCTCTCTCTCTCTTTATCATAGATATGCTGAAGCTAAGGGCCTAGGTGAGAGGGTGAATTCTTCTCGTGTGACTATCAGTGAGTCAGGTTATGTCAATAATGCGTGTTGTAATTCTTTTGTGTGCACAGACAAGCTAAAATCTCAATTAGAGAAGCATCGACTCATCAAAGGAATTCATGGTTAGCACACTCACATACGCGTGTACTCAATGATCTCCTCTGTAGGCCCACGTGAGGGTACTCCTCCCAACATGGCTGATCCTGAGGAAGAACAACTGAAGGAGAGTCTCGAAACTGAGAAAATTTCGTGAGCAGACAATACACCATTTCTTGATTCATATTGTTTGTTAGGTTCAAGAAGTTATATAACCAACTGAAGAGCCTGAAGACAGAAATCGAACATGTCCAACACCTGCTAGAGAGGTCTAAAGTGCAGCTCCAAAGAGAATTCGAGGAATGGTGGACTAAACAGACCACAAAGGTGGATACTTAGATTTTCAATTTCTCATCTTTCTTTTCATGATTCAGGGCACTAGTCCCAGTTCATCCTCTTCATCTTCTCGATCAAGCAGAAGAGTTGCAGCACAATTCTCTTCCTCAGCTACACCAAATCTTCAGCATGCATCTTCTAGTCCAGCTAGCATCGGTGATACCAGTGCGATTTCTCAGCATAGCAAGCTATGGCGAAACCCTTCCAGCGTGGAAGAGCATGTCAGCAGGACCCAGCAGGATAGGGTGAACGCAGCCAACAGTGGTAGCACACAGTTGAGCGGGGAAACGGGTTTCCGTTCATCAAGTAGAAAATCGCACTCTCGGTCAATAAAATCTCCTTCACAGAAAAACAGGTTAGTGCTACAGCACTCTTATGTTCATTTCTTTTTTGTGCTTTTATTCAGGTCCATACCTCTCACAGGTGATGCTAAAGCAGATGCAGATATTATTGCTTTCTATAAAGCTCGTCAAAAACTCATAACTTAGCTATTATGCTTATTATAATTTTCACATTGCAATAATTTTGCGGAAATGCTGAGGTACTCCTACCACAGTCTAGCTGCTGACCCTCTCCCGGCCTGCCTATTGATATGTGGGCGGACGGCTGGGAGTACAGTGGTCCTCTACACCATTGGGACCAACAAAATTGTCCATTATAGAGAGGGTGTCCTCTGGACAGGGGTTTATTATACATTATTCCTGTCCTACCATAGCTTGTAATAATTATCTGTGCTCCCACGCATTCAAGAGCACACGCCCCCAGCTATGGCAGAGAAGCGACCGCAAAACAGTTCCGATCGCCAGTCGAAAAAACTCAGAGCGGAGCCTATCTGTTGTCTAAAGAGCTGCTCTACCGATTTGGGCGAGGAGGACAGGGCAGAAGTCAAGACCTGTCTGCCTAGCAAAACAGCTCGGAGCGCGCTCCCAAGTGGCTACGTCGTTGAATGGAACTCTTCGGGAGAAGCTTGTTTCCACAGGCGTTGCTGGGTGGAGCTGCTGAGGAATGCTCGAGTGCGCAATCAGAAGAGAGCCACGATACGCATGACTGACGAGGAGAAGAGGTTGGTGAAGGAGGCAGCCAAGACAGTTGAGTTCCATGATTCATCAGCCACGTTGATTGAAAATGCCAAACAGATTGCTTCACTGATTCGCTCGACTCGTTTTTGCGTTGCTTTCACTGGAGCTGGCATCTCTACATCAGCTGGAATAGGAGACTATCGCGGGAAGAGTGGAAAATGGACAGAACAGGACAGAGACGCTGCAGCAGAATCAACTGGTGATCAAGATGAAGAGGAGGAAGAGGGTGTTCCTTATGAGCGATTACGACCAACTTACACTCACGAGGCATTGTCCAAACTGATAGAGATGGGGCTTTTGAAGCATGTCATCAGCCAGAATGGGGATGGTCTCCACTCCCTCTCCGGCATACCAGCCGACAAGTTATCAGAACTTCACGGCAATGTATTCCTAGAGGTGTGTGAGGAGTGTTCCTGCAGGTACTACAGACCATACTATGTGCTTGATGACTCTGCTAGCCTGTACTTTGAAGAGTTGAATGAAAATGGTAAGACTAGTATACTCAAGCCTCGTCATGCTGTCCAGTGCAGTCAATGCGAGCTATGTCACAGAACAGGCAGAAAGTGCACACAGCCTGGGTGCAAGGGTCATCTGCTGGACAGTATTATCAATTTTGGCGACAATCTTGAAGAGGATATATTGGACAAAGCTGAACAAACCTGCAGCCAGGCTGACTTCATTCTTAGCTTAGGCACGACCATGCAAGTGACTCCAGCTTGTGATCTTGTTCTGATGGGCAAGAAGCCACTCCGCCTGGCAATCGTGAATCGACAGATAACCAACTTTGACAACTTATGCATGAGTAAGGATGGCAAGGAGCAGCTTGGAGTGAGGGCATTCGGAGACTGTGATGCATTACTGAGGGAGGTGATGAGACAGCTACTGACAAACAAAGAGCGAGTAGAATGGGAGCAAGGAAGGGTGGAGAGACTGAAAATGTATGACACCCAAAGAAAAACAGATTAGATTCTAGCATTCTAGTGTGGTCTGAAATAAACATGATTAATGTTTTAACTCTTTAGGGACCGACTTATTTTGACGAAAACATGACTTGCTCTTAACTGACAGTTTGTCTTGCAATTTTCTACAACATGCAGTACGCTAGCTAGTCCAAACTAGCACC
This sequence comes from Haliclona indistincta, assembly GCA_964017065.1. Classification (NCBI taxonomy): domain Eukaryota; kingdom Metazoa; phylum Porifera; class Demospongiae; order Haplosclerida; family Chalinidae; genus Haliclona; species Haliclona indistincta. Next base: position 17,888,466 of record OZ024784.1, read on the forward strand.
CTTTTCTCCTGGCATGTCAAGGTTTACGACCATGTACTAAAGTCTGAGTTGGCCACTCCCACTTCGGAACTGAAGCCGCTTAAGTGCTGCGACCTCGTCATTTTTGAGTTAATTTTGGTCTTCATTCAGCCCTGGTGACTGATACAAAAACCTGGTGGTGTCCAGGTGAGCAAACAGCACAGTTTAGACCATATTCTTTGCCAAAGTATGCATTTCCGGGCATCCTGAAGCCCCAAAAATGCCGAAAGCGGCGAGGGGCTCCGCCCCTTCGAACCCCGGATTAAAGGGGGGACACCCCCCTTTATAAATCCCCCCGTCCTGCGTTCTATATATTTTAGTGGGGAGGGCGCGGCGAAAAACAGTGGGTTTTTTCAAGTAATTTGCATTAAACTTGATTTGACCTTTCTAGAGCACTTTTCACACTACTTATGACGTCTACAGTAGGTGGAGTCAATTTTGACGAATAAATCCGCTATAGGCCCTAAAGGGTTAATGAGTTTTCATCAAAAATTGTAAATCTTGCTGGAAATGATCCAAAGTTGTTGAAAATCAACTCTAAGTGTTCTAAATGTCATTTAAAATCAGTATTGGATGAAATGTGCGACGAAGGATTATAAGGTGATTAATCAAAATTAATTCATAATCATTTAATGATAATAATTTTATTCACGAGCATGACACCTGGTCGCTTGCGGTTTCGGGTAACAAGTACATCAACATCATCATGGGACATTGACGTGATGTAATAATCTTGGCTGATCGCTGGAACACAGTGTTGTGCTTGCATCGATCAGCTCAGCTAGACAACCATGGACGTGGGTAAAAGGAAGCGTCGTGATTGTAAAAATGATCGTTCACCGAAGAAAACTCGTCTGGATCTCGGTCAGCTGAGGCGCGCCTTTATTCACAACTTCAAAGCAATGGCAGACGATCTGAGCGTAAAAGAGATTCTGCCCGAGCTGCTTTCAAGGGAACTTGTGACGTTATTAGAAGCTGACGAGGTCAACAGCGAAAACACAAAAGCAAGAAAAAGATTTCGTCTCCTTTGTATCATTCACCGCAAAGCAAATGCAGATGAACAGAGACTGGCAGAGTTTCTAGAAGCACTGGAAAGTGTAAACAGCGCGGATCCTGGTTGCCGTCTTGAGCACATCATAGAAGGAATTAGCAGCGATCACTCGACGCCTTCTACAAGAGGACCTGTAGCGGATTACAGCTATCTTCATGAAATGCTACAGATGAATTATCGACTGATACAATGCAGTGTGGATGCTCAACATTTTCTCCCTGAACTCATCAGCAGAGAAGTGATTACTGTGGAACAGAGTCAACAGGTGTTCAGTGAAACAACTAGTGAGGCAAGAACCACTTGCTTGCTCAATTTGATGGAATCTTCCAATGATCTTTGCAGCACTGTCTTTGAAGTGCTCGAGTCAACAGAGACACTAAAATTGTATCGAACCTCAGAGCTACCTCAACACCTGCATTCCAGTGGTAAGTTGCATGTATGCATCTAGACATAATAATGTTTATACGGAGATGTTATTACTTCTTGCAAGGAAGATTTGAGTATGAATCATCACCTTGCAGTCACTAATGTGACACAGTGGAGCATGACCAAAGACTTATGGATTTTAACACAGTGCTTTTCAGTAGACGCTCTACAGTTTATGCTTTACCCTTGCAGGAAGTACATGTAATAACTGAAACCGCTGTATCAGTCAATAGTTGTTCTTTCAATGTTTGTTACATTGTCATTACACTATAATATTGCTGTAGTGCATGGTCATGCTATTGGCACCCATACGTGTAGTCATGGTGATGTTATTTTTGGTTTAGAAACACATCCTGAGACTGTAGCCTTTAAGAGAGCCATGGGAAAGTTGGGAAGATCACTCACAGAGGAGGATGTGAACAATCTCTTGCTCAGTCTATACGCATGTGACATCATCAGTAAACCATTTCGCGATGAGCTATCCAGTTCGGCGTCACATTGCACAGTGCTGGTTAAAAGAAACAAACTTCTGTTTTACTTGGAAAACAAGATTAGGAATAATCCATCAGTTTTTACAAAGCTCATTGAAATCTGTTCCGAAGAACACCTTCAAAAGCCAGAAGAAATTTTAAGTGAGTTTGTTAGAACAACAATGATTACTTATTATCCAATTATTTTATCTGCAGGGGAGTTCTATAAGGAATCACTGCCCTTAGAGAACTTATCACCACATACAGTAGAGAGAGATTCAAAGCTTACAAGTGGAGTCCTGTATCCTCATGTTTCAAAATTATCTCAGCAACTTCAAGAGTTTTATACTCACAACGGCTCTCACAAGATAATATGTAGTCAGAAATGGCCGTACATTAATAGTGACGGTTTCTACATTAACTTAGCTATTATCAAGAGAAGAGAAAGAGTTACATTTGCTACTGCAGATCCATTCACAAGAGAGACTATTGAACGCAATGAAGACATTGATATTGTACTAATGAGCAAAGAACAAATAGAAATGGATGATGTTCTAAAGATCGAACCAGAAGGGAACATTGATAGGTTGCAGATCGTACTAGTTCAAGGTGCTCCTGGTGTAGGAAAAAGCACATTTGCTCTTGAAATGGCCAAGAGGTGTAAGAAAGTGGCTTCCTTTAGTTTAGTTCTACTCGTTCAATTACGCCAGCCAGCTGCTCATAATGCCAGCACCTTGGATGATCTTCTTAGATTGTATGTATGTCACGAGTCCACTAAACAAGTTTCTGACTATTTTATTGAACAGCAAGGAGAAGGACTCCTTCTGATACTAGATGGCTTTGACGAGCTACCATCAAATGTGACTTCAGATGACAACTCATCAATCTACATTCGTCTACTTCAAGGAGAGTATCTACCAAAGGCCACTATCATCTTAACCACTCGTCCTTCTGTCATCAACTGCATTCAAAGAGTATGTGATACTCGAGTAAGCAAGTATATCGAAATTGTCGGCTTTCTGTCTCCTCAAATTGATGAATTTGCTCACAAATGTTTGGGCAATGAAAAGGCAGAAGATTTCTTACAATACATCTACAGTTACCCTCACATTAAAAGTATGATGTACATTCCGCTCAACACTGCTATCATGGTCAAGCTCTATTGCAGTATTGCTGAATACACACACAAACAGCTACCAATGACACTGACCCAGCTGTACACTGAGTTCTGCTTGCATTTGCTTCAGTGTTGTGTTGATAGTTGATACTCAGAATCAGAATTCAAACAGCAGTTTTCAGATCAACAACAGTGCTTCCATTCCGAACTAAAATACATGCCCGAAGAAATTCAGAGCCAAGTGAAAAAAATCGCAAAAGTTGCATTCGAAGGTATTGAAACACAAACTGTTGTCTTTCATAACCTTAGCCCAGATTTTGATCACATGGATTTGATGACCAAATGCGAAAGGCTTGTTCCTAGTCGATGCAAGTCAACTCGATCAGCTGCTTCTTTCAACTTTTTACATCTCACAGTGCAAGAATTTCTTGCAGCATATCATATATCGTGCTTATCAGCTTCTTCACAGAAAGAACTGCTTCAACAATACCACTCAAAACAGCACTTCTCTCGAGTATGGCGATTTCTAGCCGGTCTTACATCTTTCAAACAAATCGAATGGGAATTCTTCATGGGTATCATGACCACTACTAAGTGTGGCTCCGATATGCAAATCTTTAATTCACTGCTAGCCAACTGCCTCTATGAGGCTCAAGACCCATCAATCTGTAGCCGGGCATACTCTGAGGGCTGTACTGTCTATTCTCCGATGTCTGTCACACATTATGACTACTATAGCTTAGGATACTGTATTGCTAATAGTCCTTGCTCTTGGAAGCTATGTACCATTGGCGGAGATGGATTAGCTATAATAGCTTCTGGTATTAAGAGCATCAAGAGTGCTCCGAAGGGCAAGATTGAGCTTATTAAGCTGAGTTACAATGGTGAGAGAATAGGCGATATTTATGAGTTACCAGAATGCATGAGAAAAGACATCACTGAGCTCAATCTAGGAAACTGTGGGTTTAACAAGACTGCTTGTGATTCCTTGGCAAATATTATTAAACTCTTTCCTAATCTCAATCGTCTAGACCTTGCTGATAACCCATTTACTGAAAGTGACGCTACTAATCTGTTGAAGTCAGTTAGCCAACTATCAAATATGACTTATCTTGATCTGCTTCATGCTAAACTATCTTCCGAAGACGTTGATGCACTTAGTGATCTAATCACTACAAAAGGGCCTTTAAAAAATCTCATCGTCGGTAGCACTACGATGCTGCCAAGTGTTGTTGAGAAGATGCTGAACGTGATTCTAGTGAACAGTCAACTTCGCAATCTCTCAATCATGAACCTGGATCTTGCTGAGTTTGGCTCACAGCTTGGAAAGGCACTGAAGCAAAATAAGACATTGGACACGTTGATGCTGTGGGACAGATCGTTCTGCATTGAAGGATGCATTGAGATAGTTAGAGCACTTGATGAGAATCATTGTCTCAAGAGTCTCACTCTAATGCCGTGGTATAAGTTTCACATTCCTGAGTCACTTTTCAAAGATAACATTCGAATCAACTGGTTTTACTATCCTAAACAAAAATAAATATAAGCTTTATCCTATCATTTTCTGCAATATTCATTATGTTTAAAATCATCCATACTATATTATTCTTTCTAACATGTTATTAATGTCTGTTATGCTGGAACGATCCTCTGGTCTTTCTCTAACACATCTTCTAATAAGGAAAACCATCACCGGCCATTGAATGCGCTGAATCTGTGGCTCTCGTTCCTCTTGTGTTGCCTCGGGGAGCTCTCTAAGACACATCTCCATCAGAAGTACTCCAAAACTGAATGCGTCCATTTTTGGTGAATGCTGGTCAGGAAACCTAGCTTCAGGAGCAGCATACATTGGGCAGCCAGGAGCTATAGTAGAGGAGATGTGGTTCACAAAGTTAGCTGACCCATAATCTGATACCAAAGCTCGCCAGCCATTGGGCAATGGTCCAAGGAGAACATTGCCACTACTAATGTCGCGATGAATGATAGGGTGGGGCTTCCACTGGTGCAGGTAGGTCAGGGCACGAGCCACATCTTGAGCAATGGAGGTGACATGTGCTGCAGGCATTTCTTCTTTCTCAAGTTGTCTACGTAAACTAGTTGGCATTAGCTCAGTAAGTATCATGGGCTCTCCCCCCACAACTGCTCCCAAGAACATCAGTAAATTAGGATGGTGAAGCTGTGCAGCAATGGTCATCTCTCGATTGAACTTGCGCAGATTGTATGGAGAGATGATCATCTCATGAAGGCACTTGGCAGCCACTCTGAGTCCTCGAAACTTTGCTATCTTGACCTCACCCCATCCCCCTCTCCCTACAACCTCAGTAGTCATCTCCACCTCCTCTCTCTTCACAACCCAATGAGGCTGATCTTCTCTGCTCTCGTTTGCCATCTATAAAATTAGCAGTAATTTAATCAATCTCTGTCATGAATACATGAACTAACAACTTGCTGCAGCTGTCGTAGAGACTCCTCCGCTTGTTCTAGCTCATACTGCATCTGACGTTTCTCATCTTGTAGCTGATAGATTTGCTGATAAAGTTGCTCAACTACGTCCTCTTGTTTCAAAGCTGGTAGTCTCTGCTGTGTTGCCTTTGCCAACATGGACTGGTACTCATTCTTGTCAACCAGCTGCGGGTTCATCATCACTGCACCCACACTCCATTGGTTGTCTTCTGATTGGACTAGATTGAAACAGACAGCCATTGCTAAGTCATCTGTATACTACAAAAATGCAAAGTACTTGTCAACACTTACCTAACTCCACTATAGCAGTATTTGCCATTGGTTCAGTATAGAGAGCTTTCTGACCACCAAATACTATCAGCCAAACACACTTAGGACCTAGCTGGACAGATGACACAGAATGGTATCCTCTTTTTGTGATGGTCTCTGAAAGTGGTAGCTATAAAAATGTTTAACACAAAGAAAAAAGTGGTAGTTTAGTGATAACCTTCTTCCAGAGCATTGTAGCAGTGTCACAGATCCAAAACCCACTAAGAGGGTACTCGGACACGCCCTGTCCCGTGGGGTACCCTCCAATGATACTCAGTACAGTACCAGCAATCCAAGTAGCTGCATGACCTCTTCTGCTCTCTGGACAATGCACAGGATGATCAACTTGTCTGCTCATCCTACTCCAGTGCTGGACCAAAGAAAGTGTACTCATAAGGGGCATCTTACAATGCATTAATGCAGTTTAAATAGCCGTACGTCATCATTGTACTTAGCGAGCCCTTGCATTGTTGTAACTAAGTCATAGGTGCCAACCATCCCGATACGTCCGGGACAGTCTGCCTGTCCTGCGTCCTGCATGGGAGTTGCTACTGTCCCGGAAACAAGAATAATTTTCTATTTACTGTTGAATTCAGGCTATTTTGAACTCAGTAAGCCAGTACTCAGCGCTCCTGCTTTGATATACAATTCATTATCCATGCCTTACCGAATAAAGCGAATCAAAATTTAGCGATGACATCAGAATCAATGACGTAATAAACAACGAATAATTGTGAGCGGATTTGAGAAAAGGGGTCACTTTGCTCCTGTATGAATAATTAATTATTCTGAACCTATTAAAGCTAAGTGTATTGTTTCAGCTCACCGCTGTATTCTTACTAAGCTCCACAACTAGCAGTTCACTAAATCCAGTTTTAGTACCACCAGACATAATAACTCTCCTGTTGTCATCAAGAGGTGTGAAAGTGAACCGGGAGCACGGAGGTGGAATTTGTCCAGAGACACTTGGTGAACTCCACTTCACTGTGTGGAATAGCTTCAGTAATACTGACATCATCGCCAGTATACATGCTATTACTTCAATTCAAATATAGTAACTTACATGTTCTCAGTGAAAATACATGTTGTTCGTTAGTTTCTGTGTCGACGGCGTTGACTCGATCATACTGAGCACCGGATTGTTGCGACAAAGCTGGCAGTCCATTGCCCATACCACCAACAGCAAACAGCATGTCTTCTTCCTCATCTCTGAAGGCTACCATTCCACAGTGGAACTTTCTCATTGGTCCAGGACCCGGCTCCGTTGTTGTGGGAGCCAGGGTCGTCCACTGGAAGGAAGATGTGCCTAGCTTGTAAACGCTGTTATGATAACAGTCATCGTGTCCGCACCAACCAGCAAAGTAGTGCAAATCGCTTCCAACAGCTACACAAGCATACCCGTCCACCGCCAAAGGCGGGAATCCTCTAGTCACATGCTGTTCCCAGCGTCCTTGCTGTAGGTTAAAGGTCTCCACACGAGAAAGAAACGCTTGTTTTTCAGTCGTGTCGTGTACATACGGGCAGCAACCATCTTGGTTGCCTGCCCACAGATAGACTGTCCGATCCACAAGGACAGTTTGGTGCAAATACCTGCCAGTTGGTTCATACCATCCTGCGGAAGGAAAGTTTTAAAAAATCAATAAAAACAAAACTGACTTGTCTCAGATGCCATCGCGATTGCTGTTGATCAGATCCATGTAATTAATAGAATTTATAGCATTTTTTGCTGAAATTCATTGTTTCCAAACACAAAAATCAATAATAAACACAGAGAATCACAGTCCAGTATAACTATCGTACAAACAGATTAATAAATTGCTGTGTAGTAATAAGTCAAGTGTTATAATATGGACTATAAAACCAATGTTATACATTCTTGACGCCCTTTTCTTTCACTAGTACCAGATGGTCACCATCAGTCATCTTCAGCATCAGGATAACCTTATCAATGGGACTTCTGTTGACTGCATTTCTGTGGAATGGTCTCCATTCGTGTATTACCTCTCCTACATTGCCGACAACAGGAGACCATGACTTCCAGTAGCCCTTGGATGCTTTACGAGGCCAGCTTGGGTCTGGCCAGTGAACTCGTAGCAGCCATCCTTCATTGATCGTCTCGAACACCTCATCGCAACTTGTCAGCACGACTTGCTTTCCTATCCATATTGGCTTCCAGAAATCCTCGTCTGAATCGGAGTCTGATTCGTGGTCTTTCTCCGCACCTTCTTTCGGCGTTGCATACTCCATACCTGTCAGACTCTCAATGCTGCCGGCTCTCCTCACCCTGCTTGGTGTGCCTGGTGCTTCTATCTGTTGGTCACCTTTTCTCCTAACCTGTCCTCTTGAACCCTCAATGTGTTTGGCGCATGTCTTACACCACCCCTTAATGACTTCGATGAATTTCAGATATTGGAATGGATTACTGATTTGTCCAATAACGGTGCTATTATAAGGGACATGTAAATCCACAAAAGATGTCTGAAGTGGCGAAACATAAATTGGATAACCAATGGGAAGATCCATTGAAGAGTTGACGATGTTTCTCAGAGAAGCTTTGTGGTTCTGAATTGAGCCTCTTTCGCTGTCACTGTTGCGTAGGAAGATGAGCTCATGCTGTTGACTGCTCCACAGCCCTCGCACGCACTCTCGATTCATCTAATGAAGAGAATGGAGTCAAGTATGCTCATTTGCTCCTTCACTCACTCACTCACTCACTCACCCACCTACCCACCTACCCGCCCACCCACTCACTCACTCACTCACTCACTCACTCACTCACTCACTCACTCACTCACTCACTCACTCACTCACTCACTCACTCACTCACTCACTCACTCACTCACTCACTCACTCACTCACTCACTCACTCACTCACTCACTCACTCACTCACTCACTCACTCACTCACTCACACACACTCACTCACTCACTCACTCACTCACCCGTCCACTCACTCACCCACCCACTCACTCACCCACTCACTCACTCACCCACCAACTCGTCTACCCACTCACCCACCCACTCACTCACGACAAAAAATGTGTTTTAATACCTTGATGACTCTGAACTTGATGAATCTTGATGTGAGGCGAATAATCTTGTACGGATGAAGGTAAGAATCTTCTCTATGCTGATACCTGTGATCACATGGAATACGATAATATTGCTAAGGTGGGTGTTGGTTACCTGAGGGCAAGTAGAGAAGGCTTGTTTGTCACTACAGCATCTCTCCATGCTCGGTCATTCTCGTGAGTGACTATGTGGTTCTCCTGCACATCAGTAATGGCGTCGTAGACTCCCACTGCCGTGGTGTACTCATCCGAGAATGTGAAATTGTCCTGGACGACAAACAGCTCACAGCAAGAGTGATATAGTAAGCTATGCACTGACCTGATGGACCTTTAGGGCAATTCTTGCGGCTGGAATAATCACATCTTGAATAGAATCAACGTCCATGAATATCCAGTCATCGCGGTCTGAGTTGGGCCGAGCATCGCCAAGGAACATCCGATAAAGTCCATTCATAAAATTGTCCCTGAGAATAAAAGTGGAACGATATAAAAATATTGAACAGATGCACTAGACTCACCCTCTTCTAGAGGATCCAGTATGAGCATGAGTGAAAAACAAGCGACGGCCGAGCAATGAGAAGGCAAAGCAGAGAGTCATCAGAAACGACTCATCGCCACACTCATTCTGAGATTTAAAAAATGAAAGATGAATCATGCTATATGTTGAATTTTAACCCTTTACCTCCTGAGTCAAATGTCTGTTCTTGCAAAGCAGTATGAAGTCTCGATATTTGTTGACAAACGCTCTTCTGGTAACACCACGTCGCTGTTGGACAAAGTCCTCGTTCCTGTTGGGGTCAAACAGTGGATCCATCTCCACGTAGTCATCACTCTGCTGGGCTTGGAGAGCTTCTCTCAGCTCAACACTGTTTAACAGAGTGGTTGCTCGCGGTGACTTGATCAGTAAATAGATAATACACTGTGTTCAAAAGAGAAATGTGACAAGCAGGAAAGTGAAAAAAATTTTTTTACCTTAACATAGTTTGTGATATAGTTGCGTTTGTAGTCGTATGAGTTAAAAACGAGATGAGCTTGGTTTTCTGATATACTGTATCCATGGACAGTGTATGATGAAGACACCACCTCCCAAGCTAGCCATCTTGAACTGAGTGCCTTGTTACAAGACAGTACGAATGGGAAGTGACCCGGCTCACAACAACAGAAACCTTAGACAGGAAGTCAAAAGAATGCCATAGCACAATTCTATTTACCTTCATCGTCTGCTATTGATTCAGTAATGGCTTCTCTTTCTCTTTGATGACAATATGTACCTACAAAAAGAGTGCATTAATTAGAGGAACTAAGAGAGAGACTCGTACTTACCTACAAACTCTAGTCCCCTCAACTGAAAGGTCACGAACCCATTCCCAATCTCGATAATGTGCACGAGGGCATTCAGCTGATCTGACGTCAATATGAAGAAGTCTCCGCTGACGACTCGCCCCCATCGTCCGAGGAATATATCACCGCTGAGTGTCCGTTGAAGAGACCAAGTAAGCTGCTCATAGAACAGACTGTCGAGGTGATCTGGGTTAGGATCTAGGAGGGAAATAAAAGTGATCAAAGAGTGACTGACGATAACTGAAAGCTGCTTACTTCTGAGGTTTCCCTCGAGTTGTTGTTCTAGCCGCGTGTTTGTTGTGTCAGCTCGTTTTGTACTACACAAAGAGGAGACACAAATCCATTAAACACACACACAATGTCAGCAACACATGAGAGAATAACAGTTTCCCAAACCAGGAAAATCTACAGAACTTACTTGTAATTCTTCTCCCAATACTTGACTGGTCTTGCGTAGGACAGGAAGAACAGAGAGCTAGCAATGATGGGGTTAATAGGAGCACTGACAATAGCACCGATAAGAGCTTCAAAGAAGATCAGAGGAGTGTCTGAAGAGGAGACAAAATGAACAAATGATACAAACTTTTATGAAAAAAGCATCAAGAAACAAGGTAGAAACACAGACAGAGAAAGGTTTACGCACGAGGAATGAGCAATGGTTGAATGATGATGTGGAAGGGAGAGCTCCACGCTCCAAGCCAAGGCATAAGATAGATCAACATGAAGTACATCTTCAGGTAGAGATCATAGAACTAGGAGGAGAAAATGATTCGTTAATGTCCGTGCAGGTTAACGACATAGCAGATTTATGATACAGCGTTGGCGAGTGTTTGAAACAATTAATCTCGAAAACAATAATAATTTTATGACAAACTATGATTATCTAACACTGATACTGTACAAGTGTTGCACTACGCTATAAGTTATGATCAATGAATTTAACTACGACTGCACTGAACCATAGTTGATCATGACATCACGAGCATTTGGAGATGCTGGTTGACAACAAGATGGTGACGTATCGTTCACAGTAGAGTTAATCCCACTCCTCTTTAAAAGAGGAACATACTCACTAGCAGATTCATAAAGCACGTGTAGACGATTGAAGAGCTTCGTGTGGCATCCACAGTACATGAGCACTTGTACTAGAACATATACTCCGAACAGTATACCAGGAGTTAGTAGAACGATGATGCCAGTTAATAGATACTGTGAAGTTCCCTTTAACACCAAGATAAAAAAGTACAACGCTAATAAATTGGCAAAGACGTAGTAAGTACTCAATATTGCCTCCAGTATATTGTGCAGCTCTCTCTTGTATGGTCTGAACATAAGAACTACAACACTCCACAGGACGAAAATTACTATTGAGCTCAAACAAATCGTTCCTGGATCACTGAAGACACTGTAAACTAGTAGAACAATTGATCGAAGAAGAAACTGCAGTCCAGCCACAAATCTATAGTCTCTGTGATAGCTAACTCTGTCCTTAAAGTGACCTTGGAACACCTCCAGGAATGTGTTCACAAAGTGCACACACCTGAATGAGCAACAGCAACTCCTCAGACACCTCTGAAATGACCTCATCGGAGACAAGAACAGAAGAAGCAATGGCAGCACATTGAAAAATAGAAGAAGTGCTATCGCAAGAACAGCATACGGAAGATGCTTGGGACCAAAATACATCAAGTCACTGTTGAATAAAGGAACTCTAGCTACCAAAGTTCCGTTGATATCATACAGTTTCGTGTAAGTGAGTATGTTGACTGAAACTATAGTGAATTTGGTGACTGATAGAAGAACGAAAGTGGCGAAAGTGTTCATGATTGATCTCATTGGATCGATTGATATGTGAAGAACCTTGAACAGTTTCACTATAGGCCATAGTAGCCAGTATACACACCACCACTGCCTAGCATGTAGCTCAGCTAGTGTATATGTAACCAGTACTAGAATCAGAGGATACAAGGCTATCAGATACTGAAATGCCAGTACATCTAAATTACCAAAGTGTTTTCCCAAGCACATGGGAGGCATGTATACCTGAAGCACATCAAGATTCCAAACACTGTATAAGGAAATGAGAAACTTATTGGCAATATTTGATATAAAAATTGATTGTGAAAGGACAAAAATTGCAGTCTGCCTAGTTGACAAGATTTGTGCCAGTAGAATAACCATCGAGATGTAAGGTGCTGCTGCATTGATACGAAACAAGAAGACAATCAGGTAGAATATAGTGAGTGGACCAAACACAGCTAGTAAGGTGAGGAACCAGTTGCACTCTTTATCAGGAACACACTTCAGATCATACGTGTTGACTGATACTGTATAGTCTCTCTTGCACTTGCCACACACAGTTCCCCTACGATTAATATCCTCACATACAGATTGAGTCAAGTTACATAAATCAGACCCTTCTCGTGGTAGGATGTACCATTCACTAGAATTTTCATGAAGGTATGGACCATAACCTAAGACCATTGTATCTTTATAACATGTAAAAAAGACCTTCTTGCCTATCTGATTTGATAGTCTCAAAGAACCATCTGGAAAGCATTTCACTCTACCATCAAAAGCATCGTGCTTGCAGCAACATTGTTTGGGATTGCAGTCACAGGGATACAGACCAGGGAAGCAATGTGTGTCAGCAGCAGCTGTCAAGCACACAAGAAAAGCACTGAACAGAGCCAGCAGTAGAGCCATTGTTACGAGAGCAGTGACGCGACCGCAGTGATAAAGAATGAAGTAAACACAATAATTATATACTTCTCTCTATAGCATTGAAAACATAACAATAACTTGTTTAAATAAACATAAGGAGTGTGCTTTGTTCAAGTGCTTGCATAAGATCGATCCAATATAAACCACTATTGAATGTATTATGCTATAGAAATATTATTGTTTCACGATCTTTGCATTCGCAGTTGCCATTGTCAAGTATGTACGTATTTGTAAGTGCATGAAGCACATATTGAATCCCCTTAGCTGAGACACTTCAGACAAATTGAAAGTTGTGTTTCAAACAAGTATACTTCCTTAAACAACTAGCAATACAAAACACAACTGACACACCACAAATCAAAGAAAACTGGAACCTAGATAGGCTCATTTCAGACTGTGAGTTATGCTACAAACAGAATATTTTTTTCTTTTATCTTCACGTGATGTCAGTACAACAGAAGTAGTGTTTGCAGTAAAACACTATTGTCATTTATGAGTGCACAGAACCATAGTTGATCAAGGTATTTTCTTGATTTTGTGGTGTCAAATTATTGGGAGACTCTGGACGAGAACGAAGAGGAGAATAAGGTGGTGACACATTGTTCACTGCTGAGTGAAAAGGAATGTTCTTACTAACAACATTCACAGGCGACCAAAGAGTTTTGTATGACATCCACAGTACATGAGCACTTGTACCAGAACATATACTCCGAACAGTATACCAGGAGTTAGTATAACAATGATGAAGCCAACAGATAAGTACATAGCAGTGCCCTTCAATAGAATGACGTGAAAGTATAATTGCATAATAATTTATGTGCACAATATCGCCTCCAGTATATTGTCAGGCGGGCTTTATTTAGAAATTGTTGAAGAGGGGCAAACCGCGTGTCAACAAAGATTTGAGGGCGAGAGAGTATACCGTATAGTGAGAAATTTTCGTGGGAGAAAATTTTTGCGAATGCACGAGATAGAGCATTTAGCGAATCAGCGCTACTGCCCTATCTTTGTGAACAAAACAAGACATTCGCGGATAATATTTTCACGAATAGCCTGTAGTGGGGCTTTTAGAATGAAGCTCATGAGAAATCGGTGTTCCAAAAGTTCAATAAATGCTAGAGAGGGCATGCAGGAACACTAGACCCAGCACAAAGAATAAAGTTAACTTTTAGACATTCTGTACAAGCTATGAATGTATGCCTTGAGACAAATGGGCATAAGTTTACTGCACAGTATTATGAAAAGAAATCCCAAACAACAAGTAAACAATTTCAAGTCTATTATAAATACAAATTCTACTACAAAACAGATTTAACAAGTATACAAAAATGGAAGGAGCTATTTGCATGATAAAAACTGAGGAATTCTATCTGCTATAGGAGACACGATGACAATATTACTACTGAATAGTACCATAGTTGATCATTGTACTTCGAGCATTTGAATTCTGTGGAGACACAGGAAAAGAACGTGATGGTGAAGCATTCCTAGACGAAGACTCGGTAGTAGTAGCACATTTCTCATAAAGCATTTGCAGGCGACTAAAGAGCTTTGTGTGACATCCACATTGTCTGAAACCTTGCACCAGAATATTTATACCAAACAGTACACCAGGAGTTAGTAGAACAATGATGTGGCCAATATATACGTGTAAAGTGCCCTTCAACAATAAAACATAAAAGTACAGAATCATCAAGTTACCAAACACATAGTATGTACTCAATATTGCCTCCAGTATATTGTGCAGCTCTCTCTTGTATGGTCTGAACAACAAAACTTTAACGCTCCATAATACGAAAATCACAATAGGAATCGAACATATCAATTCAATATATCGAATAATGCTGTAATTAATGATGATTATCAATCGAAGAAGAAACTGCAGTCCAGCCACAAATCTATAGTCTCTGCGATGGCTAACTCTGTCCTTAAAGTGACCTTGGAACACCTCCAAGAATGTGTTCACAAAGTGCACACACCTGAATGAGCAACAGCAACTCCTCAGACACCTCTGAAATGACCTCATCGGAGACAAGAACAGAAGAAGCAATGGCAGCACAAAGCTGAACAAGAGTACTACTATCGCAAGAACAGCATACGGAAGATGCTTGGGACCAAAAAATCTTGCATCACCATTATATTGAGAGACTCTGGTTATCACAGTTCCATTAACATTAAGTAATTCTGCATACGCAAGTAAGTTGACTGAAACTATAGTGAATTTGGTGACTGATAGAAGAACGAAAGTGGCGAAAGTGTTCATGATTGATCTCATTGGATCGATTGATATGTGAAGAACCTTGAACAGTTTCACTATAGGCCATAGTAGCCAGTATACACACCACCACTGCCTAGCATGTAGCTCAGCTAGTGTATATGTAACCAGTACTAGAATCAGAGGATACAAGGCTATCAGATACTGAAATGCCAGTACATCTAAATTACCAAAGTGTTTTCCCAAGCACATGGGAGGCATGTATACCTGAAGCACATCAAGATTCCAAACACTGTATAAGGAAACGAGTATCTTGCTGGGAACAATTGAATTGTAAATTGAGTAAGAAAGGAGAAAAATTGCAACTTTTCTAGTTGACAAGACTTGTGCCAGTAGAATAACCAATGAGATGTAAGGTGCTGCTGCATTGATACGAAACAAGAAGACAATCAGGTAGAATATAGTGAGTGGACCAAACACAGCTAGTAAGGTGAGGAACCAGTTGCACTCTTTATCAGGAACACACTTCAGATCATACGTGTTGACTGATACTGTATAGTCTCTCTTGCACTTGCCACACACAGCTCCCCTACGATTGATATCCTCACATACAGTTTGAGTCCATTTACAAGGATCAGGAGCTTCTCGTGGTAATTTAAACCAACCACTGCTCTTGTTAGTCTTGCGAAGATATGGACTATAAGCAAGCACGACCATTCGATCATAGCAAGTAACAAACAAACTTCTGCTCTCTTGATTTAGTATCCTTAAAGAACCATCTGGAGAGCACTTCACTCTACCATCAAAAGCATCGTGCTTGCAACAACAATGTTCAGTATCGTTGTCACAGGGATACAGACCAGGGAAGCAATGTGTGCCAGCAGCAGCTGTCAAGCACACAAGAAAACCACTCAACAGAGCCAGCAGTAGAGCCATTGCGGTACTAAGAGCAATATCTACTGTACAATCCCTCTATTACACTGGCTATAATTAAAGAGACATGATCAAAGTGTGTTGAATGACATAAACAAACACATTAAATATATATGTGATCTTAATAATACAATCATCGACTATTTTGGTCATTAAGTTTGCAGACTTAGTTCTTGCGAATCCATAAGTAAATGATTATTTACCGGTATACAGTCTGCTGAATCACTGATGAATGGTCTAAAATCAACCGCTCTAAAGACCAGATCTATGTGTAGACAGAGTCGGCAGATACAACCACCTCTCAAAATTTTAAAGCTTTGATAGTTCATTACATAAATTCAAAACAGCACAGTGACTGAACGCAAGGGTTATACTGTACTGGCACGTTGGTAGGCGCTGTTTGCTATCGTAATGGTGCATTGTTAGGCGCTGCTTGCTATCGTAATGGTGCGTTGCTAGGCACTGCTTGCTCATAGGTAGGTGCACATTACGCATATTTTGCTGGATCTCGCTCAATTTACTTGCATTGAAAAAAGCGCTTTTAGTTACTGGTTACTGTCAAAGCATGTCCAGTGTGCAGTATGTTCCACTGAGGCATCTGCACTTCACAGATAAGTTCTCGATTCATTAGTAGGCAAGCCTCAGCCCAAAACTCTTCTAGAGAGTCTGGGAATGAGGCTTACTGGTAGTGGAAGTTACTTTCAAGATTATGTATAAAATTATTGTTACTATTATCAACATACTGAAAGTAAGAGTGACTGAATTTGATTGCTTATCTAAGATTACACATACATTGCAATACAAACTGAATACAGTACCTCACGCACTAGTCTACTTCATGATACTATGAATGCATAGAACCATAGCTTATCATGACATTTGGAGCACTTGAATCACGAAGAGTTGCCGAAGGTGAGCGAGAGGGTGACACATTGTTGGCTGTAGAATCGATATCTCTCCACTGTAGAATAGGAGCATGCTTACAAATAGACTCGTAAAGTTTATGAAGGCAGCAAAAGAGCTTTGTGTGACATCCACAGTACATGAGCACTTTGACCAGAGCATGTGCTCCAAACAGTATACCAGGAGTTAGTAGAATAACTATACTGGCAAGTAGGTATCGAGGAATATTCTTTAACAATAAGACATAAATGTAAAGCATCATCAAGTTCACAAACACATAATAAGCACTCAATATTGCCTCCAGTATATTGTGCAGCTCTCTCTTGTACGGTCTGAACATAAGAACTACTAAAGACCACAGTACGAAAATTAATATAGAAACCGAACACATAAATTCAGGATACTTTACCAAGCTGTAATTAACAAGAATAATCAATCGAAGTAGAAACTGCAGTCCAGCCACAAATCTATAGTCTCTGCGATGGCTAACTCTGTCCTTAAAGTGACCTTGGAACACCTCCAGGAATGTGTTCACAAAGTGCACACACCTGAATGAGCAACAGCAACTCCTCAGACACCTCTGAAATGACCTCATCGGAGACAAGAACAGAAGAAGCAATGGCAGCACATTACAGAACAAGAGTACTACTATCGCAAGAACAGCATACGGAAGATGCTTGGGACCAAAATATTGTGTGTCACCTTCATATAGAGGGGCTTTGGCTACTACAGTTCCATTGATATCAAACAGATTCACATAAGCAAGTAAGTTGACTGAAACTATAGTGAATTTGATGACTGATAGAAGAACGAAAGTGGCGAAAGTGTTCATGATTGATCTCATTGGATCGATTGATATGTGAAGAACCTTGAACAGTTTCACTATAGGCCATAGTAGCCAGTATACACACCACCACTGCCTAGCATGTAGCTCAGCTAGTGTATATGTAACCAGTACTAGAATCAGAGGATACAAGGCTATCAGATACTGAAATGCCAGTACTTCTAAATTACCAAAGTGTTTTCCCAAGCACATGGGAGGCATGTATACCTGAAGCACATCAAGATTCCAAACACTGTATAAGGAAATGAGAATCTTGTTGGCAATATTAAAATTAGTTAAATAATGTGAAAGTACAAAGCTTCCTATATGTCTTGTTGACAAGATTTGTGCCAGTAGAATAACCAATGAGATGTAAGGTGCTGCTGCATTGATACGAAACAAGAAGACAATCAGGTAGAATATAGTGAGTGGACCAAACACAGCTAGTAAGGTGAGGAACCAGTTGCACTCTTTATCAGGAACACACTTCAGATCATACGTGTTGACTGATACTGTATAGTCTCTCTTGCACTTGCCACACTCAGTTCCCCTACGATCAAGTTTTTTACACACGCTTTGAGTCAAGTCACAAAGATCAGAACCTTGTTGTGGTAAGATATACGAGTCATTGGTAGAACCTTTTCGAAGGTATGGACCAAACCCAAGTACCAATGTACCATTGTAACAAGTGACTATTGATCCTGAATGATTACGTGTCATCAAGTAACCATCTGGACAGCATTTTGCTAAATGACCAAAAGCATCGTGCTTGCAGCAACAATGTTCCGTATCGTTGTCACAGGGATACAGACCAGGGAAGCAATGTGTGTCAGCAGCAGCTGTCAAGCACACAAGAGAACCACTCAACAGAGCCAGCAGTAGAGCCATTGTTACTGAGAGCAGTGACGTGATGTTGTTCTAATATACGTTCACTTATTATTATAACTAGCTATGGTTCAAAACACAAGAGAAATGAAATACTGCCAAACATTATTTTTGTTATCATATCGGATTAAAAATACGTCAACAACCCACACTGGCACTCATCTCATGTTTTTCAACCATACACACTGCATGTATATAGCATGTGCACTAGAGTTAGCTATCATTAATAAATTTCAGACATGGGGTCAATTACATCAGAAAGTAAAATATATTACTATAAAAATTGCTTCTATGTATTTGTTGTTTTTTTTTTGCAAAATGCAACAAACTTTTTTTGAGAGATAAATTGTGATTTATGCAATGCCAAAAGATAGAAAAGTTGCTTCTATTAGCATTAAATTGTGACCAGTAATCTTTATTACTATCATCCCATGTCTGATCATTATAGTTCGCTCATAGTTAAGTGTCTCACTTTGTGTAATTTGTGCGCTCATTATTAATTCTCAGTAAATTTCAGTATTAACAGTAATTTGCAAGACCCACTAAAAAATTTTTTTACAGAAAAAAAAGAATTCAATGTCTATAATTAGAGAGCAACCGTTACTGATAGCTACTCGGATCAACACGATAAATGAAGCGTGATAAGAATGATGACAAGGAGCAGGACAACAATAAACTGTTTACATATCTCTGCTATTGTTCTTGTTCACGAATTAAAATCAACATAATTATCTTTTATTCCTGGTAAGCAGAATTATCATTCCTTCTTCCAGAAATAGCAATGATGTTTACAGCAAACGCATTTTTATACATCTGAGCAGACATTTCGTTGGGGTTAATTCAGATGGCAGCGCAAGAGGTAGCTGCCCCCAAATAATATTTAGGACGCTTCGTCCCCATACACACTATCACAACAATCAATCAATCTTGGTTATGATAAACTAATTACATTCAGACGTGTGTAGGTATTTTACAGATAAGTTATCTACAAGATGCTGAAATACTCATTTCATGAAAATTTTACCACCAGTAATATACTATTATCTAAATGCCATCTATATGTATTGTACCTTGTTTAAAGAATTGCAAATAATCCCAACTAGCCGTTAGCAAACGGCTCAGAGGTTGAATATCTAAGAACAGCTTTAGATACAATCTTGCTTGCAAAACAATCTTGTGTGTCATTGCAATGCTGAAAATCGTTTAGTTAAGTTTCAGGTATGCTAAAAATAAATGAGATTCATAACTGGGCAAAAAGCTATTTTGCTAGCAATGAGTATTAGTACAGATGGTGATCTAGTATGCAGTTAGTTTGCCTATCGATGACATATGCAAGTTTCAAACACATAGTGTTAGCCATTGTGGAGCTGTGACTCGACTAAGCACCATCAATTTTTGTAATACTATATTTAGCGGCATAAAACGTACGAAGCTAAACTACTCAAGCAAGTTCATCTAGCATCTATGGGAAAATCTATGTATCGATATCGCCGAGCGATTCTTGAAGGCGACATTACAGCTGTAATTCACATTTTACTGCCAATTAGCACAGTGTACGAAGCTGTAGTATCGCATGCGAACAGCGCTTGGTAAAGAAGATGAACTTGCTCGAGTAGTTTTAGCTTTGTACGTTTCACGCAGCTAAAGATAGTATTACAAAATTTAACTTTTCAATGGACGATTTCACAGCTCCACGACGGATAGCAATGTGAGGCTAAAACTTGCTCCGATTGATAGGCAAACAAACTGAACGGTGTAGTACAGTGGAGAACAGTGGAGCACATCAGTACAATTATCCATTGCTGGAAAAGTATAGCTACTTTATAAAAATTAATAAATGAATCTCATTAAAAGTTGCCTACCCGTCACCTTAAGAATACTCAACAGAAGTACAACTTATCAATATGGCACAAATTATCACTCTAATACATGATACTAAGACTGCACAGAACCATAGTTTATCATCGCATTCCGTGTACTTGAACTCTGGACAGAAGCTGGAGGAGAGTGAGAGGAACTGTTTGATGTAGAGTCAATCCCACTTCGCCGCAGTCTACTAGCCGACTCGTAAAGTACACGGAGGCGACCAAAGAGCTTTGTATGGCATCCACAGTACATGAGCACTTGTACTAGAACATATACTCCAAACAGTATACCAGGAGTTAGTAGAACAATGATGGTGGCAGAGAAGTGTTGAATAGGATATTTCAGTAGTTGCACATAAAAATACAACACTAATAAATTGGCAAAGACGTAGTAAGTACTCAATATTGCCTCCAGTATATTGTACAGCTCTTTCTTGTATGGTCTGAACATAAGAACTCCTACAGCCCATAGTTGAAAAAATACTGCAGCGATCAAACAAATTAATTCAGGATAGTAAACAACGTCGTAATTAACAAGGACAATCAATCGAAGTAGAAACTGCAGTCCAGCCACAAATCTATAGTCTCTGTGATGGCTAACTCTGTCCTTAAAGTGACCTTGGAACACCTCCAGGAATGTGTTCACAAAGTGCACACACCTGAATGAGCAACAGCAACTCCTCAGACACCTCTGAAATGACCTCATTGGAGACAAGAACAGAAGAAGCAATGGCAGCACATTACAGAACAAGAGTACTACTATCGCAAGAACAGCATACGGAAGATGCTTGGGACCAAAATATTTAGTATCGCCATCAAATAGAGGGGCTTTGGCTACCACAGTTCCATTGACATGAAGTAATTGTGCATAAGCAAGTAAGTTGACTGAAACTATAGTGAATTTGGTGACTGATAGAAGAACGAAAGTGGCGAAAGTGTTCATGATTGATCTCATTGGATCGATTGATATGTGAAGAACCTTGAACAGTTTCACTATAGGCCATAGTAGCCAGTATACACACCACCACTGCCTAGCATGTAGCTCAGCTAGTGTATATGTAACCAGTACTAGAATCAGAGGATACAAGGCTATCAGATACTGAAATGCCAGTACATCCAAATTATCAAAGTGTTTTCCCAAGCACATGGGAGGCATGTATACCTGAAGCACATCAAGATTCCAAACACTGTATAAGGAAATCAGTATCTTGCTGGGAATATTTGATGTTGTAATACATTGTGAAAGAAATAAATTCGTAACTTGTCTCGCTGACAAGACTTGTGCCAGTAGAATAACCAATGAGATGTAAGGTGCTGCTGCATTGATACGAAACAAGAAGACAATCAGGTAGAATATAGTGAGTGGACCAAACACAGCTAGTAAGGTGAGGAACCAGTTGCACTCTTTATCAGGAATACAATTTAGATCATTAGTGTTGACTGATACTGTATAGTCTCTCTTGCACTTGCCACACACAGTTCCCTTACGATTAATATCCTCACATACTGATTGAGTCAACTTACATAAATCAGACCCTTCTCGTGGTAGAGTAAGAGAGTGATTGCAAATTTTCCGAAGATAAGGACAAAACCCAAGAACCAATGTATCATTGTAACAAGTGACTAGCCAAACTGAAAGTTTTAGCATCTTCAAGGAGCCATCTTGAGAGCACTTAGCTAAATTACCAAAAGCATCATGCTCACAGCGACACTGATTGTAATGTCGATAGAGACCAGGGAAGCAAGGTACGTCAGCAGCTGTTAGACTAGCACACAACAGAACCAGGAGTAGAATCATTACTACCAAGAGCAATGACGTTTTTTTACCGAGCAAAGAAGTCAATAATAAGAGCAGTGACGTGACTGCAGAGACTCTAAGGCATTAGCGTAATTTCTTTCAAGTACTGGAATGTTACAGTAGCACGATAGTTATGTTCTTAACCATACATGAAAGGTCTAGTGGATATACATTACCACACCCAATATTCAAAGTAAACTGTCACTGTATAAATCCAGTATACTGTGCATGTCGAATACATGTGTATGCAGGAAATTGTATTACACTTTGTTATTTGCTTTCTTCCTTCTTTATCAACCGGTCTTGAAGCCTTAGTACAACTTATTCACAGCACAAAACACTCGTTCTCATAAATTTTAAAGACATTTCGTCATCACATCAGAATTTGAAGTGTATTGACATTATGATTAAGTAGTTCAAACTTGTGTTGCTATTGACAACAAACTGACAATAGAGGATTATTGTTTAGTAAAATTTGTGACGAATACACGAACTGCACAGTGGAACTACAATTATGATCTAACACTCTGTTCATTGACATGAAGAGATGCCCATGATTTTACAGCACTACATTGATACACTAATAATTACACAGAGTCATAGTTGATCACGGCAGCATTTGAAGATGCCGAGGAAATGTTAGATGCAGAGTCTATGTCACTTCTCCTCACTGATGTGACTGCGGAGACTCAAAAATATCAACACGAAATATGTACCATCTTGTGCTGGATAAACATTGTGCAGCCAACCGCACCCAAAGATCAATACATACCAATGTGTGACAGCAGCAGCAGTCAAGCACACAAGAGAGCCATTGCGGTACTGACTAAACTGTGAATCTTTTGAACTAAATACTTGTCTTACTATTCAAAGTAAACTCAACAAAAATCAACAGAGCATTTTTAAATTTTATAAGTTATGATAGTATACACAAACTTGATTAACCAACATGAGGTCAAAAACAGCTTAGTCATCATTTACAAGTCTAATGTGAGTTTTGGTTTGTATTCTTGCAATATTCTTGTAGCATAAACTAGGATCTATGAATAAACTGTGTAACAATGATGCATAACATCGTGATAAGATACAATAAAACGGATGAAATGCTTATAACAGCATGTTAAGACTGCATAGAACCATAATTGATCATGTCGTCACGTGTGGTTGAGTTCCGGGGAAATTCTGGAAGAGAACGAGGAGAAGAACAAGATGGCGATGCACTGTTTACTTTAGAGTCAATCCTACTCGTCTTTAGAAGAGGAACCTGTTCATTAGCAGATTCATAGAGTATCTTCAAGCGACTGAAGACCTTTGTGAGGCAACTACAGCGCATCAGTGCTTGGACAAGAACATGTACTCCGAACAGTATACCAGGCGTTACGAGAACAATGATACTTGCAGATAAGTGTTGGACTGGACTCTCAAGTACTAGTACATTAATGTACAGTATTATCAAGCTAGCAATTACATAAAAAGCACTCAACATTGCCTCCAGTATATTGTGCAGCTCTCTCTTGTATGGTCTGAACATAAGAACTACTATAGCCCAAACTAAGAAAATTATTGCAGCGATCAAACACACTAATTCTGGTTGTAGTATAATGCTGAAATCAACAAGGACAATCAATCGAAGCAAAAACTGCAGTCCAGCCACAAATCTATAGTCTCTGTGATGGCTAAATCTGTCCTTAAAGTGACCTTGGAACACCTCCAGGAATGTGTTCACAAAGTGCACACACTTGAATGAGCAACAGCAACTCCTCAGACACCTCTGAAATGACCTCATCGGAGACAAGAACAGAAGAAGCAATGGCAGCACATTACAGAACAAGAGTACTACTATCGCAAGAACAGCGTACGGAAGATGCTTGGGACCAAAATATTGTGTGTCACCTTCATATAGAGGGACTCTGGCTACTACAGTTCCATTGATATCAATCAGATTCACATACGCAAGTAAGTTGACTGAAACTATAGTGAATTTGATGACTGATAGAAGAACGAAAGTGGCGAAAGTGTTCATGATTGATCTCATTGGATCGATTGATATGTGAAGAACCTTGAACAGTTTCACTATAGGCCATAGTAGCCAGTATACACACCACCACTGCCTAGCATGTAGCTCAGCTAGTGTATATGTAACCAGTACTAGAATCAGAGGATACAAGGCTATCAGATACTGAAATGCCAGTACTTCTAAATTACCAAAGTGTTTTCCCAAGCACATGGGAGGCATGTATACCTGAAGCACATCAAGATTCCAAACACTGTATAAAGAAATGAGTATCTTGTTGGCAATATTTGATGTTGTAAGATATTGCGAAAGAAAAACATTTGCCACTAATCTTGTTGACAAGATTTGTGCCAGTAGAATAACCAATGAGATGTAAGGTGCTGCTGCATTGATACGAAACAAGAAGACAATCAGGTAGAATATAGTGAGTGGACCAAACACAGCTAGTAAGGTGAGGAACCAGTTGCACTCTTTATCAGGAACACACTTCAGATCATACGTGTTGACTGATACTGTATAGTCTCTCTTGCACTTGCCACACACAGTTCCCCTACGATCAAGTTTTTTACACACACTTTGAGTCAAGTTACAAAGATCAGAACCTTGTTGTGGTAAGATATACGAGTCATTGGTAGAACCTTTTCGAAGGTATGGACCAAACCCAAGTACCAATATATCATTGTAACAAGTGACTATTGATCCTGAATGATTACGTGTCATCAAATAACCATCTGGAAAGCATTTTGCTAAATGACCAAAAGCATCGTGTTTGCAGCAACATTGTTTGGGATTGCAGTCACAGGGATACAGACCAGGGAAGCAATGTGTGTCAGCAGCAGCTGTCAAGCACACAAGAGAAGCACTCAACAGAGCCAGCCGTAGAGCCATTGTTACTGAGAGCAGTGACGTGATGTTGTTCTAATATACGTTCACTTATTATTATAACTAGCTATGGTTCAAAACACAAGAGAAATGAAATAATTAATTTTTTAATCATAATTATCGGATTAAAAATACGTCAGTAACCCACACTGGCATTCATCTCTACACAGTGCATGTATATATGTGCACTAGAGCCTGCTTAGTTAGCTATCATTACCAGACATGGGAACAATTACACCAGAAAGTGTTACAATAAAATTGCTTCTATTACATTGTGACTTGTAATCTTTACCATTACTATCATCCCATGTCTGATCATTGTAGAGTTCACTCATAGTATATTGTCTCGCTCTGTGCAATTTGTGCGCTCAGTATTAGCAATAATTTGCAGGATCCACAAAAAATTTTTCCGAAAAAAGAATTCAATGTCTATAATTAGAGAGCAACCGTTACTGATAGTTACTCAGATCAACATGATAAATGAAGCGTGATAAGAATGATGACAAGGAGCAGGACAACAATAAACTGTTTACATATCTCATTGTTCACAAGTCAAAACCAACTTAATTATCTCTTATTATCTCTTATTCCTGGTAAGCAGAATTATCATTCCTTATTTGGCAACATGTTTACAGCAAACGCATTTATTACAAGTAAAGTAAAAAATCTTTATACAGCAAACGCATTTATTATACATCTGAGCAGACGATTTCGTTGGGGTTAATTCAGATGGCAGCATAAGAGCTCTTTAATATTTAGGACGCTTCGTCCCCATACTAACACTATCGCAACAATCAATCTTGGTTATGATAAAAATACAAAAATGGTTATGATAAAATAATTACATTCCTGATTTTGGACGTGTGTAGGTAATTTACAGCAGTAGATAAATTAACTATAAGATGCTGAAAAGGAAAATCATTTCCATTTTACAGTGGGTTTTATTTGCTTTCTTCCTTCTTTATCCAATCGCTCTTGAAGCCTTGTTGATGTATTTTTATTCATAATAATAAACAAAAACACTAGAAAGAAAATACCCGAGCTCTCAATAATGTGCACACTACTGTGTAGTCAGCTCGGGGCAGTGATTGACAGCTGCTCTCTATAAAATAACACAATCGTTTATACAGTACTGCTTCACAAGAAATGTCACTCTGCCGAATAAAAATAGAGATATTGAAGAGAAAATATTCACTGCCACCTACTATTAGGATTGCACAGTACCATAATTGATCATTGATGCATTTCGTGTATTGTGAGAAGACACTGGATGGGAGGGAGAAGAAGACACATTGTTTGTCCTAGAAGCACTTTCTCTCCATTGCAGAATAATTTTACTGACAGACTTGCAAAACAGCGCTTGGCGAGCAGCGCTTGGTAATATCCATACGTAGGTTTTCCCAAAGATGGCAGATGAACTTGCTCGAGTAGTTTTAGCTTTGTACATTTCACGCAGCTAAAGATAGTATTACAAAATTTAACATTCCTTTAGTTTCAATGGACAATTTCACAGTTCCACGACGGATAGCAATGTGAGGCTAAAACTTGCTATAATCAATGCCGATTGATAGGCAAACAAATTGCATAATGGAGCAAATCAGTACAATTATCCATTGCTGGAAAAGTATAGCTACTTTTTAAAATAATGAACACAAATTATCACTCTAATACGTGATACTAAGACTGCACAGAACCATAGTTTATCATCGCATTCCGTGTACTTGAACTCTGGACAGAAGCTGGAGGAGAGCGAGAGGAACTGTTTGATGTAGAGTCAATCCCACTTCGCCGCAGTTTACTAGCCGACTCGTAAAGTACACGAAGGCGACCAAAGAGCTTTGTATGACATCCACAGTACATGAGCACTTGTACCAGAACATATACTCCGAACAGTATACCAGGAGTTAGTAGAACGATGATGGTGGCAGAGAAGTGTTGAATAGGATATTTCAGTAGTTGCACATAAAAATACAACACTAATAAATTGGCGAAGACGTAGTAAGTACTCAATATTGCCTCCAGTATATTGTACAGCTCTCTCTTGTATGGTCTGAACATAAGAACTACAACACTCCACAGTTGAACAAATACTGCAGCGATCAAACAAATTAATTCAGGATAGTGAACAACGTCGTAATTAACAAGAATAATCAATCGAAGTAGAAACTGCAGTCCAGCCACAAATCTATAGTCTCTGTGATGGCTAACTCTGTCCTTAAAGTGACCTTGGAACACCTCCAGGAACGTGTTCACAAAGTGCACACACCTGAATGAGCAACAGCAACTCCTCAGACACCTCTGAAATGACCTCATCGGAGACAAGAACAGAAGAAGCAATGGCAGCACATTACAGAACAAGAGTACTACTATCGCAAGAACAGCATACGGAAGATGCTTGGCACCAAAATATTGTGTGTCACCTTCATATAGAGGGGCTTTGGCTACTACAGTTCCATTGACATCAAACAGATTCACATACGCAAGTAAGT
Organism: Haliclona indistincta; assembly: GCA_964017065.1. NCBI lineage: Eukaryota > Metazoa > Porifera > Demospongiae > Haplosclerida > Chalinidae > Haliclona > Haliclona indistincta. Next base: position 17,916,262 of record OZ024784.1, read on the forward strand.
TGACTGAAACTATAGTGAATTTGATGACTGATAGAAGAACGAAAGTGGCGAAAGTGTTCATGATTGATCTCATTGGATCGATTGATATGTGAAGAACCTTGAACAGTTTCACTATAGGCCATAGTAGCCAGTATACACACCACCACTGTCTAGCATGTAGCTCAGCTAGTGTATATGTAACCAGTACTAGAATCAGAGGATACAAGGCTATCAGATACTGAAATGCCAGTACATCTAAATTACCAAAGTGTTTTCCCAAGCACATGGGAGGCATGTATACCTGAAGCACATCAAGATTCCAAACACTGTATAAAGAAATGAGTATCTTGTTGGCAATATTTGATGTTGTAATACATTGTGAAAGAAATAAATTTGTAACTTGTCTCGCTGACAAGATTTGTGCCAGTAGAATAACCAATGAGATGTAAGGTGCTGCTGCATTGATACGAAACAAGAAGACAATCAGGTAGAATATAGTGAGTGGACCAAACACAGCTAGTAAGGTGAGGAACCAGTTGCACTCTTTATCAGGAACACACTTCAGATCAAACGTGTTGACTGATACTGTATAGTCTCTCTTGCACTTGCCACACACAGTTCCCTTACGATTGATATCCTCACATACAGATTGAGTCAAGTCACAAAGATCAGAACCTTGTTGTGGTAAGATATACGAGTCATTGGCAGAACCTTTTCGAAGGTATGGACCAAACCCAAGTACCAATATATCATTGTAACAAGTGACTATTGATCCTGAGTGATTACGTGTCATCAAATAACCATCTGGAAAGCATTTTGCTAAATGACCAAAAGCATCGTGCTTGCAGCAACATTGTTTGGTATGGTTGTCACAGGGATACAGACCAGGGAAGCAATGTGTGTCAGCAGCAGCTGTCAAGCACACAAGAGAAGCACTGAACAGAGCCAGCAGTAGAGCCATTGTTACTGAGAGCAGTGACGTGATGTTGTTCTAATATAAGTTCGCTTATTATTATAACTAGCTATGGTTCAAAACACAAGAGAAATCAACTACTGCCAAACATTAATTTTTGTTATCATATCGGATTAAAATACGTCAGCAACCCACACTGACATTAGTCTCTTGCCGTACACACTGTATGTATAATGTTCAGATTCAGACATGGGTCAATTTTATCAGAAAGTAATAATTATAATATTATTACTGTTACTATAAAAATTGCTTCTATTATAATTATTGTGACCTGTAATCTTTACCATTACTATCATCCCATGTCTGATCATTATAGAGTTCGCTCATAGTAGAGTGTCTCGCTTTGTGCAATTTGTGTGATCATTATTAATTCTCAGTAAATTTCAGTATTAAAAATAATTTGCAGAATCCACTAAAAAAGTTTTACCGAAAAAAAAGAATTCAACGTCTATAATTAGAGAGCAACCGTTACTGATAGCTACTCGGATCAACAAGATAAATGAAGCGTGATAAGAATGATGACACAGAGCAGGACAACAATAAACTGTTTACATATCTCTGCTATTGTTTTTGTTCACGAGTCAAAATCAACATAATTATCTTTTATTCCTGGTAAGCAGAATTATCATTCCTTATTCCAGAAATAGCAATGATGTTTACAACAAACGCATTTATTATACATGTACATCTGAGCAGATGGTTTTATTGGCGTTAATACAGATGGCAGCGCAAGAGGATAGTTGCCTCCAAATAATATTTAGGACGCTTCGTCCCCATACTAACACTATCGCAACAATCAATCTTGGTTATGTTAAAAATAATTAGTTACATTGCTGATTTTGGACGTGTGTAGGTAGTTTACAGGAGTAGATAAGTTATCTATAAGATGCTGAAATGCTCATTTCATGAAAATTTTACTGCCATTAATACACTATTATCTAAATGCCATCTATATGTATTGTACCTTGTTTAAGAGAATTGCAAATATGAAGAAATTAAGGGGCAACCCCTCCGAGAGATGTCCGTAGTCAAAGTTGAAGAAGAGTAGGGTAAGGATTAGCACCATGTGCTGACGAGAGAGTTCTGAGTATGTGCTGCGAACAATCTTCATGCCTATAATAGCCATCATGAGAGGAACGCCACTAGAGGGAGGAAGAGAGGGGTGGAGGGAGGGAGAGTGGAATGAAGAAGAGAAGGAGAGAGAGAGAGAGAGAGAGAGAGAGAGAGAGAGAGAGAGAGAGAGAGAGAGAGAGAGAGAGAGAGAGAGAGAGAGAGAGAGAGAGAGAGAGAGAGAGAGAGAGAGAGAGAAGAGAGAGAGAGAGAGAGAGAGAGAGAGAGAGAGAGAGAGAGAGAAGGAGAGAGAGAGAGAGAGAAGGAGAGAGAGAGAGAGAAGAGAGAGAGAGAGAGAGAGAGAGAGAGAGAGAGAGAGAGAGAGAGAAAGAGGAAAAAGTGACAAAAGAGAGAGCGCATGAAACTGTTCGCTCAAAATGCCTAAATGAAGTGTTACTGACTAGTTTCCATATCTGAGGAGGTAGTAGTTTGCAGCATGGTTGAGACCGAACAGGAACGTGAGAGGATAAGCAATGTTCTTCTCAATAAACACCGTCACTTGCAGAATACGCTCCACAATGGACACCTTGGGAGTATCTACAGACAACAACAGAAAACAGTCAATAGTGAAAAACCAAGAAATGACGTGAGAAATTAGGCAGTAAGTTCATGGTCACCTGTGACTTCAAATTGGTGGTACTCGTTCGATTTGAAGACAGGCTGACTGACACAGAGGAATGGAGTCTCTTTGCGAGCATGTGGTAGAAGATAGTGATTGAGTATACCCAACAAACATGTTATACCATACACCACATACGCTGCAATCTGGAGAGAGAGAGAGTGAACGAGTGAGTGAGAGAGTGAGTGAGTGAGTTAGTGAGTTAGTGAGCGAGTGAGTGAGTGAGTGAGTGAGCGAGTGAGTGAGTGAGTGAAGAAAATGATGACAGAGAGAGAGAGTGTGGACAAGGAGTGTCTAGTTCAGTCTTACCTGAGAACGGCAGAATACAGTTGTTACATTCAGCATAGTTACAACCAGAAAGAGCATGACCACAGTCATGAGATCCTTACGGAAACGCTCGCTCTGTAAATGTGTGTGTGTGTGTGTGTGTGTGTGAGTGTGAGTGTGAGTGTGTGTGTGTGTGGGTGTGTGTGTGTGTGTGTGTGTGTGTGTGTGTGTGTGTGTGTGTGTGTGTGTGTGAGTGTGTGTGTGAGTGTACAGTCACTAGTACAATATCTACTCAAATATTTTACTCACGGTTGTGGTTCGATACATGTCATCCAGAGGGTCACTGGGTATAGGAGCAGCTGGTGTCTGAGGAGACTTGCGAATATAGTGAACTAACTTCGTCCACAGGTGAGCAATCAAGTCACTAGTGAGGGAGACGACAGTATAGGGTAGTGACATCATCACAAATGATGACGAAGACAAAACCACAGCCATTAAGAGCGTAATTACATGTAGGACACCTGCACAAGCACTAGACAGGTTTACAAGCCATACTATGCAACTCCTGGAACCAAAGCTAAAAGCTTGCAGGTGTTTGTGCTAAATGACTCACATGACACACGTACACACGCACCCACACGCACGCACACACACACATGCACGCACGCACACACACACACGCACACACACACACACGTACGTACGCACACACACACTCACACACACACTTACAGGAGGTATTGATAATTAGTGGTAGCTCTGCTCAACATGTAGGACAGCACAAACAGTAGACCCAGGTAGAAGGAGAGTCCAACACGATTCGGCCAGTCACACTGAATCACGTTACTCATAGTATTGAGACTATCAGTAAATGTAGAATAGGTCATTGAGCAAGTCAGGTTGAACTATAGAGAGGAAAACCTTATGATAAAATACTATGAAGATGATCTAGTAATCAGTATGTATTAGTAGGCACCAGAACATGTGTGCACACACATACAGTTGTTGTGCTTAGCTCCAGCGAGGGGAGAGCAGCTAGGCCCACTACCCAAAGCAGCAGCACAGCCAACACACTCCTACCAATGCTGTACAAACTGCACACCAGTCCTGTAGAGGCTGAGAGAGAGATATCATATCACAACGAAACAGGCATTTTGTAGCTCAATACACATGCAAATATCAGTTTAATGTCACACTAATCCCTGGCACTACTATGGGATGCAAACAGTCCTGTGATGGTACAATATTATGGATATGACTTCACTAATTGAACTAAGGCATGCGATTGTGGTTATAATTGGTAATTCGAGAGCTCTTCATTAATCACCGATAATATGGTGATCTCTTAGGGAAGGTGCATCATGAGGAAATGAGGAGGAAATGGGATAGGAAGACGGGAGTTAGGGGTTAAGAGAGGGAGAGAGAGGAATAGGAAAAGAAGGTTTAGACATTATGTAAGATGCTGAGAGGGCAGTGTTACCTGTTCCCCCAAAAACGTGAATGTCAATCTGTTCGAGTAGGTTTATGAGAAAAGTGTCAAACTGCGGCAACCATCCCAGTGTGAACAGCACAGGGAAAAACAAAATGAAGAAGAGGAGAGAGAGAGAGAGAGAGAGAGAGAGAGAGAGAGAGAGAGAGAGAGAGAGAGAGAGAGAGAGAGGAAGTACATTAAAAATACATCGAAATAGAGATAGCACTGTTCATTCACTTACACTACAGGCACAACTGTACAGTCAGTGGTACATAGTAACACGAACTAACTACATGACATAAGTAACATTATTATTTTTTTTGTAAAAGCTGGTTCAAATTGTTTGATCAGAAAATTTCCAGTTCTTTGTCTTCAAATCAATAAGTATTCTATTTGGAAGTATCACCTGAGAACGCACTGGATTATGGCAGTAACTGTAGACACAACTAATCCACCCCCAAGTATAGTTTGACTGAGGTCAGTTGCACCATTGTATTGTCTAATAATGATCACACACACTCACACATGTTAATTGCTGTACATCCTAATGATCCTCTCACGCTTATCGAATTAACCAAAGAAGCATTGTACTTCCTCTGATCATATTAGGTACTAACTTAACCCACAATAGAACAAGTCATTGGTATACTGCTCGGAACACAGCGACTTCCTGATTCAAAGAAGTGAAGTGACATCGCCACACCTTATCGCACTATGCGTAGACAGATGGCAGTCAGTGGTCTTTTCCGCAAACATTCGAGCTCTCAAAAGTGTTTGTAAGTAGACGATGTCATTCTCCTTGTTTTCGTGGTGAATGTGCACACAATGAAATCTAACAGCCAGGCATGACCCACCCCTCCTGTACCATACAGTCATGTATTCATCACAAGTGTGTCACACACTCACTGTCACTATTAGCACACATACACACACACACACACACGAATGCATCACACACTCACTGAATAGTCCATTTCGTACAAAGGTCAGCACAAAAGGACTGTTGAGGTTGAACCCAAAGGCACACAGAGGAGTGAATGAGAGATTTCTTAGAGCAGCGTCTAAAATAAGCCCCAGAGATCCAACAAGAATGAAATAGATAGCTCTGCTGAGAGCGTTGGTACGGTTTTGACCCTAGAGAGAAAAGTGAGTGAGTGAGGAAGGAAGGAAGGAAGGAATGAAGAGGAAATGTAGAAATGAGAGTGTAAGAAGAGAGGAAGCAGGTGTGAAGAAGAAGATAGAAAAGTGAGGAAGTGATGCATGTACTCACTGGGGTGGGTGAAGCAGCATCACTCTGCACACTCTATAGGACACAGAAGGAAAGAGAAGACGAATAACAACATCCAGGAAATCACGCCTCCTCATGCATGGGCACATGCTCAATGACTACAAGTAGAATCTCACTAATATGAACACTATGTTGTCATCTATAAGGTATCTGCATTAAGCTAAGCAGCTGCATTATGGTAGAGTGATATTATATCTAACTTCTTGGTGTACCTTGACTAGTGAGAAATGAGCAGTGGCTACCACAAAGCAGAGCCAGAAGGCCCAGAAGTTGGTGTAGAAGTCAGGTATGGTCAGCAGTAGAGCAGCAATGATACACACAGTAATAGCCAGGAAGACAGTTAGCACAGCTTCGGGCCAAGTGACATTACTGCAGGATAGAGAACACACATGTGTGTGAGATACATAGAGAGAAAGACAGGGCAAGCATGCAAGTGAGAAGAAACAAGTATTCTCTTCCTACCGATCCATGTACTCCTCCAAATTCCTTCTTGTGAAATTCAAGAACACTCTTGTCTTCTTCACTCCGGGCAAGATGTTGATGCTTGGCTTTACTTCAGCTGGTTGATCAGTCTGAGCCTGTGTAAATAGAGAGCAATCAATAATTCTCTTATGCTAAGATCTTTTGCTGCACTGAATAAAAATTTAAAGTTTTATGACAAACCGACTGTGGGCCTGTTATGGTAGTGATGGGTCCACTGCTCTCAGTTGAGGTGAGGGTAGGACGAGAAGGTGGGGTAGTAGGGCGTGGCGGGGTAAAGGTACGTTGATGCTGCTGCTGTAACATTTCATGTAAGTAGTCACTGCAATGAGAGAGAGAGAGGGTGAGTGAGAGAGAGAGAGAGAGAGAGAGTGAGAGTGAGAGAGAGAGAGTGGGTGAGTGAGTGAGTGAGTGAGTGAGTGAGTGAGTGAGTGAGTGAGTGAGTGAGTGAGTGAGTGAGTGGGTGAGTGGGTGAGTGAGTGAGAGAGGTGAGTGAGTGAGTGAGTGAGTGAGTGAGTGAGTGAGTGAGTGAGTGAGTGAGTGAGTGAGTGAGTGAGTGAGTGAGTGAGTGAGTGAGAGAGTAAGTGAGTGAGTGAGTGTGAGAGAGAGAGAGAGAGAGAGAGAGAGAGAGAGAGAGTGAGTGAGTGAGTGAGTGAGTGAGAGAGAGAGAGAGAGAGAGAGAGAGATAGAGAGAAGAGAGGGAGACTGACGGATCGAAAAACCCGGCAGGATCAAATGGAGGATCTGGGTCTAGATCATCAAATGAAGGATCTGGGTTTGGATCAGCAAACACATAGTACTCCCAATTTCCATCATCTACAATAACAGAAATAAATAGAACAAAGTTATAAAAGACCTCATAACTAAAGCCATAGATAACCAGTACTTCATCTAAGGTGAGTCACCTTTATACTCAAAGAGGTCAACAAGCCTCTATATGAAGTTCCGATTGAACCTACGCACAGTTTTAAAACATGCACATTTTCGTGATGCTGTTTTGCCTTGACTATGGCACTATAGGATGCACACATGACTTTAGTGAACGTGGACTTCCTATATGGAAGCTCTCAAATGTGGAACCTACACTTTACACCTCAGGTATACTAGCTTGTATGGGGCTAATAATATTTGTGTGATAGGTCTTTTCCTCCTATTGGGAGAAGTCAAACCATGGTAAATCTTTACAGCATGAATCCATTCCCTAGTAAAATTAAAACATTTCCCCAATCATCTACACTCTACTTGTTTACTGTGAATAAAATGAAGTCACATTTGAATACAGGAAAATAACATGTTTATACTGCACACATGACTTATATATCACTGCCTGTGCTGGCTCACCTTCCAGCCAGTGGAGAGCGCCAGGTGCATCATCGTCAGGAGTGGTTGCTAGGTAACACCTTCTCAGCTGAGACACACGTTGTGACAGTGAGTCGAAATTATTCTCTGTCAAGCTTCCAGTCACGATAGCTTCCAGCATATTGTTGGGCATTTTATCCACAACACTAGCAAGATTGGGCCGTCCATTGTTCATGAGGTACTGCCTCGCTTGATCCTGGAGGCCGGAGGAAGGCTTTGCCTCTGGCGTGGCTGGCGTGAGAGCGATCTCTGCAACACGCTGCTCGACAACATTTTGGTGACCTCGTCTACCACTGCCGTTACGCGAGGCAGCACGGAGACACACACGACGTCTACTGGCTGTGCGCTCAAGATCGTCACCGGATGAAACATCAAGATCGTTCTCCTCGGAATCAACGCTGACATCATCCCTGTTGTTGGCTTTCTCCTCTTCCTCAAGATACTGTTGAGTGAAGGACTGAGCAATGGAAGGATTGCTGCGATGAATAGGACTAGTAGGAGTATCTGTGAGACAAACAACACTTCATCACAGCATGCTGCTACAAATCAACGCCTCATTGCATTGATGAGGCACATAATATGTCAGATCAACATTCCACCAAAGCCAGACACTTTATAACAAAATTAATTACAGCGGTTTTATTACACCTTGCAACAACCACAAAAGCGTAAAGCGCCATCCATGCCTTATATGGAAGGTTTATTACATTGCGTGATTTAGATTCAACACGGTTTACGCTCTACGGTTGACGCTTTTAGATTGCAAGAAGTAGTGAAACCGCTGTAAGATGATAGTTTTCTTCATGTTATGTAGGCTAGATCCAAATGCAAGGTTACACAGCTTCACTGGTACCATAATAATTTATAAGACAATGTTTAATACCAGTGGAATGTAGGTATAGAACATTATTCAAGAAAATAAAAGTGAATGCTAATTTGCTTGTTTGAGATCAGTAGCGACAGAGACCTGCTTGTGATGTGTGTGAAGACAATGGCAGACAACACAGTCTATGGAGGGATCCTGTCGATATATTCCCAAAGGATCTAACGGAAGGCTTCAGAAAGCGAAAGTCATCAATTTGCTTTGAGAACGGATAAATTTTATCCTGTACGAAGGCATTTTAAACAGCCGCACATGAAACTGATTATATTCACAAATTAAAAGCAAAGTGATTTCACACTCCTGCTTGTCTTTAATCAAGCAAGCCCGTGATTTCACACTCCTGCTTGTCTTTAATCAAGCAAGCCAGTGTCCCTTGTAAACACCACTGCTAACGCAATAGACAAGTGAGAAATCTTACCAATACATTTAGTCACACTGCTCTTATTTCCTGTACAACTAAGCAAAAATCCCTAGGTTAGATAATAACATTGCTTGCAGTTACCAGCTGCCTATGAGCTATACTTTAACCTTAACCAGGTTAGCTAACTATTGATGAAGATACATGCAAGAAAGGCGACATAAGTTATCTGTTTCATACAGTTAGCAATTTCTACAGAAATGATAATTTTCCTTATGACAGTGTGTGAGTGAGCTCACTTGCTAGCTGTTCCACGTCAAGCCTGCAGTGGAAGGGAAGAGCATAGAGTGAATGACTCATGCTGGAGATAGTTACAGTTTGAATGTACACACACTAAACATGTCATAAAGTTCAAAGTGCGTATCAAAAATTAATGATAATAAGATTGAGGGAAGCAGAGTCAGTCATAAAACCACTACCCTGAAAAAATAGTGTAAAGTGTGTTTTCGAGCAGGTTTATAAAAGTCCTATCTAAGCTTCATCACTTTGCATAATGAGCCAAGAATGCGAGGTTATAAACGAATTAGGATTAATTATAATTGAGATCATAAATATGGGACTGATGTTCGGTGATAATCTAAAACTGCTAAGCTAACACTGCATTGCTAAAATATGAAGAAATCAGTCAACTGCGTGGGCCCAAGCATATTCATTGCTGTCATAAGTGGATGATTGGATGGTGAGACTTGAGTCAAATGCATGATACCATAGCAACTAAAGCAATGCTACTAACTAGATTCATAATTATAGTGATAGTTTAGATAGCTCTATTGTAGAAGTCATTCCGTTAACATGATCATTGATCAGTTCACCATCGAGGAGTAAGCCTAACCTCCAGTTAACCCCTAGATCACCATAATGAACCATACCTTTCCTGAGGTTTATTGCTGGCTTCCCCTTCATCCTCTTTCTCAGCTGGTGTTGGCGTCTCCGTCACGTCAATAGTCGAGACTGCTCCGGTAACTCCTTCGTCCTACAAAGAGAAGGCATTAATTAGAACCTGTCATAAAGGTATCATTGGCTATTGTCTGCTAGTATAATTATCTAGTTCACAGTTAGATCATGTGAATTCCGAGTGGTGAGGTGTTGACACATGACTTGATACCACACAACTTAATCATAGTCACCTCTTGCGCCTATGCATACCACGTTGCTATAGCAATAACCTCCCACGATACAAGGGTAACAATGCATATGATGATGTGCTGGTATCTTGTTACCAATACACAATGTAGTGATCTCAATAACACTGCTTCTATTTGCTAGCAACAAGTCAACCCACCAATGTGCATAAGGGAAACTTTCCGTTAGGGACATTTTACGAATGAAGAGAAAATACATCAGCGAAGCGACCATTTTTGATGACTCAAGTTTTAAAAGGACTATGACCAATTCAGGTAAATTCTACTATGAACCCATTGTGTACAAAGCCGCTTTGCTAAGCTAATGTTATTCAGCTTGAATTCAAATAACTATGTAAAGTGTTAAATACTTCTGAGTCTGGAGATTACTGCATAAGGCAAGCTTTTCTTCCACACACGCACTCACCCTGTGCACACATGATTGGTTTAAGATAACTATGTAGCCAATAGGGATTTGTCTTGCCTATGACAAGATGAGTGAGATAGCGGAATACATATTTAGGGGAATTCTCTAGTGGAATGACTCGGAATATTTATTTCATGAATGTTTAATGCATTATCATACTGAGTAAGGTCTGTAGCTACAACAGCATTGCAGTGTCTTCACTAATCACTCTAATCGGATAATACTAATAATTATGTGACAGAAGGAGAGGGAGAGAGAGAGGCCTACTTGTTCAGATGCAGCAGATGGCTGTACTTCAGACAGCTCATAGTCTTGGTGGATGGAGGATGAGTTGGTGAGGTCATTCAGAGTGCTAGCTGAGGAGCGATGATTCTTAAGTTGCTCGTCGTCCACTGTAAGCTCTGATCGTTGGGGCACCTCACTTGGAGACGATGGATCAAACTCTATCCTACGATCCTCAGATTTATTATCTTCGGTCTCGTCCTCAGTCTCGTTCTCCTCAGTCTTGGGCTCAGGCTCAGGCTCGGGTTCAGGCTCAGGATCGCTACCGAGAGCCTTGTGAAGGAGAAAGTTGTACCACTTGAGTATTGAAAAAGTTAACAGCACAAAAACAGCATAGACCACCCAGCCAGCAGGATGAGATCCATTAGCCTGTGACATAAAAAGGTCAAATGAGATGATTAATACCTAGCACATTGATTTAACATCAGTTAATGATAAATGATCTCAATAAATAATTAGCCTTTCAGTCTGGTTGCCTTATTAGAACATGATCCCTCATGATGCTCTAGGGATGATTGTTGCTATGCAGGCTCACCACAAACACATTCAAATGCTTCCTTACTGCATGAACAGCCATTACCAATCACTAGACCACAGCGACTAGGTCTCACCATAGCGTTGGATATAACATCACTTCTCATGTGAAATTACACAAATTTGCAAAATACCCACAAGACAATTGTCTCGTACAAGAAATGCTCCTTCGTGTCATGCACAGACTAGTGATAAAAGCAGAGTACACTAAGACAAATTGACAAGAACTTTTAACACTTTGTGACTTCAGGTACAACTACTACAAAACATGCGCCGAGTGCCAAAAATTAAGTCTACAAGCGGAAAACTACTAGTATAATAATATCGTGCAGACTGCTAGTCACTGCAGTCCAACAGACCAGACGACGATCGACAAACTAGTTCCATGAAACAATAAATATCAAAGTTGCCTACAACCATTAAATCATACAGTTAATATGATAATTCAACCCATAATGCGGAGATTATGAGGAAAAGGTGCTACCAAGAAACCTTACACAGCACAAACAAGAACAGGACAAAACTAGATCACACGATAATGAATTTATTTCAGCGTATTTGCTTCGTCATTTTCTCTGTGTCGGTCAAAGTAGTGGAGAACGGAGCATTAGTCTAAGGTTACTATAGTGATCGAATACTGTAAACACACGTTAGCCCACTCACTATGGACACTAGCTCATAGCAAATGGAACCATAAAAGAATCATAATTAACATTCTGTAACCATAGTTACTGAGCACATACCAATGATCCCAACTACAGAACATACTTGACCATCAAAAAGAGGATTTACTACATGAGTTATAGAACCTTACTATTGTCGAAAATTATCAACAGTGTATTTACAATATCAGTACTGTTAGTAGGGTAATACCAAGATCCTCATGTGAGTAAAGTATGCTATTTTTAGCACCACATTTACATGTACAATACAATGTACTGCACTATTTTTAGTCACATGTGTTTATTTCAGCACTTCCATTGTAGTTGATCATGTGTGGTAGAGTTCGATTATGTTTTCAATACAACACACACTGCAATACACGATATCACTTTTCTCACACCAACATTCTCTCTCTGGAGCTTGTATACAAAAGGCTATCAAATGCTGATTATTTCTGAGAATGTTGAAACTAGGAGTATAAAACAGAAGCCATTTGTGTCAAAGATCTCATATAGAAGAGTCATATAAAATAATTACACTAAGTCAATTAAAGTCAAGAAAAAGAAGCTGGAAGGACATAGGAGAAACCAAACACGACTTCCCAACAGACATCAGAGCAGCAAAAGAAGCCACGTGATACAGAGCACATCGCTAAAGTTCCTCTGCCAGATAAAGTGTTCCATAAGAACCGATTTTGTATTAGTATACATCCCTTGTCAACAAACACCTCGTACTTTCCATCCTTTAAATACTACAATAAAAAGTAACGATCTTATTCATTCCACAGTAAAAGGGTGCATCGCCAACAAGAACTACTCTCACAGCCTTAGTCAACAAGAATGGTCCCGTTGTTTACAAATACGAGTATAATATGATAATAAATTTCAAAAGAAAAGCTACTTCCATGTATGCAGTGAAATATTTCCAACTAGCCAGCTGGTTCAACACCACTTGGGCTGTCCCACAAGTACAACTATACACTCAGTGGGACAGCCCAAGTACATAGAGGCATCCAATAATACTACATTGTATATTATTATAATAGCCGTCTCCAGGAACATAAATGTATTTCCCATGCACAACATGTATTTCCTTCCACACGAACATATAAAGGGTCCTCTCATAATGGAGAACACATGCTACTACACAAACCTCGTAGTCTGTTTGTCCGCCATTGTTTACCTACATACACTATCAGGTGGCTGACAACACAATGCTGTCATTTCCATAATGGATGCCTCTATCACATTAGTGGGATTGCTGGGTACAAGGGGTCATTATTACACAGCATTGCCATATTAGGCATAATTCACTCCAGGCATGAGCTATGAAAACATCTCTTCAATGAAGGATGAATACTAGCAACAGATCTGAACTGTTCAAATATAAACATTTCAGAACTTACAAACAAAAATAGATGAAATGATCAGGTACAGTAACTAAAAATATTGAAAAATGAAAATAAGGGCATAGCCATGGTCCAAATATCATAGGCAGTAATCAGCATTGTGCATTGCTTCTGAAAGTGGAGAAATCTTAACATTTTTGAAATCAACATACATTTAGCAATTCTTGAACCCTATAGCATGCAACAAAGCTCACATACTTGCTTCAATGCTGCATAGCATCTAAAGTGAAAGCTTACAGCGAACTTCAGTTGTGGTTAAACCATGAGCAAGCATGTTAAAGTTCAGCTCACCCACCACTTGAGAGTCTAAACAACAATGCTGCCATTATTTCCTTTTTGTTTAATTTACTGTCCGTCAAGCTTCCGTTAAACTTCCCCTGCCCTCTGCTAACAAACCAGTCACTCTCCAAATGAGATTTATGTGTTTCCAGATCATCAAAAAAATACTGTAACATCATCAATATTTACAGTAAATATACAGTCACATCTGAGACATGGAAGTACTTAATTCATTTCCACTAATAGAACATACCAGTGTGATAATGTCATGCCAGTCCCAGACAGCTAGAGTCCCATACACACTTCTAAGGCTAATAGTCTGTAATTCTCGCACTTTTAGAGAGAGTTGCAATGCACCTTTCTTATCAACTTTAATTTTTTATTCTAGACTCTTAAGATATGAAACACTTGTCGTCCTGAAACACCTTTGCTCATCCCGTCTGTCCATTGTTCATCCAACCCATGTCCCTCGAAAATATTAAATAAGCAAAAATGTGTGTCAGTAGCGTAACTTTTGCCCAATCAAAATTTTTATGAAAGTATATACCTTGCCTAGTACAGCTGTTTTGCCTGACACAGCTGTCTCTATCTTTTTCTCTACTACTTCATCCAGGCTACGTACCGCGGACGCGCTATATTCACCATCCTATGGCACGCGGCTACGAGGCAGTAAAATGAGGAAATCGAATGAATATTAAGAAGTTATTCCAAAATCAAGTTCGTGCTAACTCTAATCGTATTACGAATCATATACATATTCAGAAATTGCATTAATCCATTCTGCCTTGCTACCGTATAGCCGGTTATTTTTCATGTGGATTTAATTTTCGAACGGCTGGTGCGAGTCGAAAATTAGATTTCGAAAAATTCTTTTTGCCTATTTAAAAAGTTCTGTGACGTGGCTCTGTGACGAAAATTAGACCCAGCCAAAATTTGGCTAACGAATTATTTGACCAGCAAAAAAAAACGGCTATACGGTAACTCACTTCATCACATACAAGCACTTGGTGATCGTGCATGGTTCTTGGGCCGCATTTTTCACACAGATCAATATCAACCACTGATTAGTTCAACCCCAAACTTGCTGATAGACCGAGGTGGTCTCCTTGGTCTAGTTAAGTCACTTTGTGTTAAGCACATCTAACTAGTCATGTACATGTACCAAAGAACGAACAGATTTGGATCACATCGAACCATTTACACATTGGCTGACATCTGGTATGAAAATTACTGCAAAAGTTGGTGACACATCATAACTGCGTCATAAAAATATACTCGGTAAGATTAACATCTTGCGCCTCAAAAATCTCATGCAAAGAACCAACAAAATAACAGATTTTGAACCACCACAGCATTACACAACGTGCATCTATGAAGAAACCGAAGCCATACAAACAACAAAACATTTTCAGAGCACACATTACATAATTAAGAGAGCTTCCTCTTTATGTTCATATAATATTATAATGAACACACATCATCTGCTCCTAGAAGATACATCACTAATGCAACCACGTTGTCAAGGTTACCAACAAAGATGCAAGTAAGATTTAGATATGCAAAACGCAAATGTCTAAAAAATTGGTGAAATACGACATAATTTATTCCAACCCTCATGCATTGTCAATATTACCAAGAGTATATAATTAAGAAGAGTGTCGAACTGCCAATACCCGCGTAGAAACACTGTGAACAAAGTAACGTGACTTCCGGTCAGTTTCACGTGAGCTTGACTGACGTCAGAGTGTTTGCTAGCTAGAGCCAATGGACGTCGTCGACGATGAAAGTGAAGGTGAAGATGGGGCTTCGATTGCTTATAATATTATCTGGGTGACTACTGTGAGGAAATAGAATGCGAGGAAGTAGAACATGACGAACAGCAAATGACTGAGCCGTGCGCTACTCCAAAGCGCCGTGGTGGTAAAGGCAAAGGTAGAGCAAAAGACAAGCAGCTAGGGAGGTCCTAGGGCTAAGAAGCGGCGCTTGACGTTAAACAAGGACGAGAAGGCGAGAGTCTTGCTGTCGATATGTGACGTGAAAGTAGAGAATGTTGTTTTGCATGTTGATGAGACAATCAGCAGTGCAAGGCACGTTTTAGACAATAAGGCTCGACAAGACTTCTGGAAGGCTCTTCAAAGTTCGAAGCAGATGATCACTGAGTTGCTAAAGTCCCTAGTTAGGCTTGCAGTTACTAGCATTGGTCGTTTTACTACTGTTCCTTGTACATCGTGATCGCTTTTCCTTTTTCTTCCCTGCTCCATTCCACTAAGTTTGACGGCGAGCGGCTGCTGCGAGTGACGTTTCAGGCTGACCACGTCTCCTTGCTATACGTATCACTTAGTTATACTAGCAGATTACGGACGAATTTACGGCGTTTTTCTCACGTGAAACTGACCGGAAGTCACGTTACTTTGTTCACAGTGTTTCTACGCGGGTATTGGCAGTTCGACACTCTTCTTAATTATATACTCTTGATATTACATGTTGTTGACACTAGGGCTGAAACAAATACTTGTACTATTCGACTATTCGATCGTTTTGACAGTATTCGAATGCTATTGCAGCTATTCGAATATTCGTTTGGAGTCTTTTAGCAGTTGGAAAACTTGGGCTATTTGTAAGCAGTCCACAAATCAAGCCTGAGCCCTGACTTTATGTTGATATACAACTTTCAAACGTATTTTGTTCTTGCGCACTGGTTGCTTGAGCTAGTTTTATTCCGATAATAGAGTATTCGACTATTCGTTTGTTTTGGCTAGTGACTATTCGAACATGAAAATGTGTTATTCGTTTCAGCTCTAGTTGACACCTCGTTAATCAGGACATTGCCCCACCCACAACTGTTCAACTAATTAAACCACACCCACCAGATGGATGAGAAGAGGTGCTATTAGGAAGCAGAGGAAGAAATAGAGATGGAACACAACGAGCTTCAGGTTGAGGGATCGAATAGGCAGCCAGCCTCCAGTGAATGATGCCAGTATTCCATGGTACAGCACTGTACCGAATGAACTAAGACCCATCACAAACTGATATAAGAGAAACAAGAGATAACATAAACAAATGAAGAGCCAAGAAAAAATTGACACAGAGAGGAAGCGAAGGATATAGCACGATCAGATTGTCACTCTTTTCTTAATTACTTACCTGATGATATTGTGATTCCTGTGGTTGCTATAGGTCTACTCAGCCATCAAACCAGTGTCATGACGAAGCAGGTCGATCGCGAGGTCGATATTATGGCTAGCTAGCTGTTTACAATATTTTTCTTGTCGGTAAAAAAATGTAAGAAACATATTCATCTTATTTACGGTAAAGTACGGTTTAATAAACTCAACAAAGCATTTGCGGTCTGAATTCCAGCCTAGAGGAAGTCACCGGACGAATTTAGAATGCTAGTTCTTTTTCTCACCTGTTTCTAAAACGAAATTGACACCGAGCTTCCATCAGATCATCCAGCGAGTTGCTGGATAAGCAATTCCGCTGTAAGTTAAGAGCGCCCAGTCTACTTTGCAGTTGTCACTTGTTACCAGAGCGACTGGCCCTGAAGGCGGGTCTGTTGTTTGCTGCTAGGCTTGTTGAATAAACACTATACTGTTGATAACCAGCTGCCCATTATGTCGAGACTCCAAGACACTCTGAAAATAAATCCGCCTAATCTTGCCCCTGAGGAGGAAGATCTTTCAAACAGGACCCTCTGCTCGTCCACAATGGACACTCAGGGCTCCTTGTCAAGAGACGCCATCACGCCAGTTGAGCCACGTCCTGTGGAGATTAGTCTGACCACAGTTTTCAATACTGCTGGCTCTACTGAGTCTACTCCACGCCTGCAAGACACTCGAAAGCAGGTTAGCTTATCCCAGGAGCCTCCTAAACAGTCATTCAGACGCACCAGGTCGTATCGAGATTCTGGAAACTCCAAGCGGAACACACGAAGGAACGTTGGTATTGTAATCGGCGACTTCAACTGTCTTTATGCAGATGAACTTACACTACAACTAGGAGAGAGAATAGAAATTATTTCCAAGGACACCATAGTCTCTAGAAACATTGGCTGGTGGACCGGCCGCAACAGTAGAGGGAAAATAGGTATCTTTCCAGCTGCTTGTGTGAAGGTGGTTTCTAGTATGACTGAGGCCGATGGCTCAGAACAAACTGACTCTAGCGAGACAGAAAGATATCCTCTGGAAATATCCTTTGATGAGGTAAAGATGAAGGAGCTCATCGGTATGGGTGGTTTTGGTAAGGTGCATCGAGCAATCTATCAGAACGAGGAGGTGGCAGTGAAGGTGGCTCGTA
The DNA here is from genome assembly GCA_964017065.1 of Haliclona indistincta. NCBI lineage: Eukaryota > Metazoa > Porifera > Demospongiae > Haplosclerida > Chalinidae > Haliclona > Haliclona indistincta. The sequence goes on from OZ024784.1 coordinate 17,934,122, forward strand.
ACACAAGCTACGACACTGTCAGGGCAATCACTGAAGTGCTGTCTGAAGCTGAGAAATTTGCTCATCTTGCTCATGATAATGTGTGCGCACTTGTTGGTGTCTGCCTTGTGAAGGATGTCTGTCTAGTCATGGAGTATGCGAGGGGCGGCCCCCTCTCTAAAGTCCTCCATGAGAGGAATCTATCTCTTCCAGTTGATATTATATTGAACTGGAGCAAGCAGATAGCTAGCGGCATGGAGTACCTCCACCACGAGGCTAAGCCACCACTCATCCACAGGGATCTCAAGTCAAGCAACAGTGAGTTTACTATATTACATATTGTTGTTAAACATGTAGTGTAAACAATGCTCCTAGTCCTTAGCGACCAACCATGCTGCCTGTGTTCCGCGCCATTAGGATATACATACATCCATACATAAGTCAGTATACAACAGTTCCATGTATGATGTCAATGCCCAGACTCACAACAATACAATCCATGGAAGTATTCATACTAATATTTGTCTCCTACTGTAATTATACTGTGGTTACTACTACATGGTATATCATGACTGCTATCATATTCACCGTCTTCCTGACTAGCAGTCTGGCTTAGTGGATAATTGCTGCACACCCCAGTGACCTCTACTAAGATATGTGTTGGGTTTTGCCTACTGGGAATATCAGCTAGTGTCAATACCCCTCCGGTACTCACAGTCATTGTGTTACATGCTTGTGAAAGTATTCTGTAAAAGGCTGTACTCACAACATGTAATATAGTTAGTGCAGGTTACGCATTCCAGAACTTGCTGTTGCCTAAATGCTGGCTCTGAACAATGTTGTAATAGGTCACCACAGGGAAGAAATTGGTGTGCTGCATGTACATGTATCAATGTAATACAAGAACCGTATAAAGTACCTGTGTATGATATAGTGATACTACAGTATAGATATCGCGCCACACGTCTGTGTTGCTTTGTACACTAGTAACTATGATGTGCCGACAACTGCCTTGGCTTCCTATAGTAAAGAATTACCTTATAAGGCAGGGCCTCCTTTGGTTTATAATATTATTATCTATTTACCTTTTGTGATGCAACCTGTTTTGCATTCTACTTGAACAATGTTCAAATTCCCCTCCTATTTTTATTTGTACATGATGTTTACTTGTAGAGAATGAAACAGAACTTTGCATAATTAAGGTGGCGGGATACCGTTTTAATGAGATTCATGACTTTGCAAGTGGCTATTTCTTTTTAAGCCAAGTCTATCTGTGCAGACGGAGTTGCAGTGTGCGCTTTGTTTGTCTATAGATAGGCATCGATAATAGCAAGTTTCAGCCACGTAGTGTTCGCCATCACGGAACGACGAGCTCGCCTGTGAAGACTAAACACGATCGAGTTTTTACAATTTTTCTTTAGTTGTGTGAAAAGTACGAAGCTAAAACTGCTCATGCAAGCTCATCTTCCATTCGTGGAGGAGTCTGTGTATCGATTTCGCCGAGCAATGCTCGCACGCGATACTACAGCTGCGTACTCTGTACTGTCTGGCAGTACGTAGCTGCAGTATCGCGTGCGAGCATTGCTCGGCGAAATCGATACACAGACTCCTCCACGAATGGAAGATGAGCTTGCATGAGCAGTTTTAGCTTCGTACTTTTCACACAACTAAAGAAAAATTGTAAAAACTCGATCGTGTTTAGTCTTCACAGGCGAGCTCGTCGTTCCGTGATGGCGAACACTACGTGGCTGAAACTTGCTATTATCGATGCCTATCTATAGACAAACAAAGCGCACACTGCAACTCCGTCTGCACAGATAGACTTGGCTTACAAAGAAATAGCCACTTGCAAAGTCATGAATCTCATTAAAACGGTATCCCGCCACCTTAATATCAGTGTCTGACCATTGCATGTATATGTTGCTGTTGTACATGTAGATCTGTTTAGATTATGTAATGAAGATAATCTCTGTTCTTTCTTGTTTTCCTTCTCCCTCCCTCTCCTCTCTCTCTCTCTCTCTCTCTCTCAGTTCTTCTCCAGTATGTGGTAGACGCCAAGAAGCTCCACGGTAATATCATCAAGATCACTGACTTTGGGCTAGCACGTGAGATCGAGCACACTACCCATATGAGCGGAGCAGGAACTTATCCATGGATGGCACCAGAGGTCATCAGATCATCCGAGTTCTCACAGAAGAGTGACGTCTGGAGGTCAGCTTAACAATTACACAGCACATTTTAAGATTTGTCAATAATACAACGTTTATCATTTTTGTATTGTAGTTAGTCTTATTTTTGTGGTGACATCATCTTTGAGTCACAGGGAGTTCCCCTCTTCATGTATACACATATGCACATCAGTTTGTAATGATTTTTATTAACTAGTGGATCAATAGCATTCACAATATGCCATAGGAAGTATAATAGAACTATCTATTTCTGGTATTCAGTAGATTCTATAAATAGCACCGGCAGAAATGATAATGTGTGTGTGTGCGTGTTCGTGTGTGCGTGTTCGTGTGTGTGTGCGTGTGCGTGCGTGTGTGTGTGTGTGTTTGTGTGTTTGTGTGTGTGTGTGTGTGTGTGTGTGTGTGTCGAATCACTATGTTTGAATTGGTATCTGTAAGACAATATAATTAGGTGATTTCTTGGAACTTCTGGTGTTGGTGGACATGCCATGGTTCACCCACATGCCATGGTTCATGTACATTACAACTAATGAACATTTTTTTACACTATCATAATGATATTCATATCCGTTGCCAGGATACACATTGTTTGTAATAGCTATGGTAACTTGTTTCATTGTTCATCACCCACTCTTTCTTCTTCTCCCAGTTTTGGGGTAGTCCTTTGGGAATTACTGACAGGAGAGAAGCCATACACAGGACTCAATATGTTTGTGGTGGCCTATGGTGTGGGTCATGGCACGCTGTCCCTGCCCATCCCCGTCAGCTGTCCTACTGCCCTCAGAGAGCTCATGACAGGTTAGTGGAGATTTTGTCTTTGTAATTACGTAATAATTTCCCACCTTTATCAATTAGCTGATGTGACATGTGTTGTAACTGACATCACTTGTATGCACCCTAACATAAATAGCTGGCATTCAGTTAGTTAATGGCACTTAATGATTACCCTGTTATGTAGTGACATATTTGCTTCAGGAAGTAAATATTATTTTGAAAATTCACACACTAAGACAAAATAATGTAATTTATTTGCTCTCTCTCTCTCTCGTATAAAGCTTGCTGGAATCGCGAGCACTCATTGAGGCCCTCATTCACAACCAGCAAGCAAATACTAAATGGCATTGAGAATTCAGATTTCTCACAGACGTCACACCAGGATTTCCACTCCTTACAACACTCCTGGAAACAAGAGGTGCATAAACACTTTGAGGAGCTTAAGAAAGTCGAACAAGTAAGCATACAACACTTATACTAAGCATACAATACTTGTAGTTAGCATGCAACACTTATATTTATACAGTTGATTACCTATGTGTGCAACTATTCATTGTTGTGTTTCTTTGATAGAATTTGGAGAAGAAAGAAGAAGAGCTGCTTAGCAAGATGCGTGTTCAGGAGCAGCGTGTCACACAGATTCAATCTGACCTTATAAAGAAGGAGACCAATCTTCAAAAGAAGGAAGCCGACTTGCAACAGATGATGACTGACCTGAGAGAGCACTATAAAGAGCTTAGCAAGCAGAGAGAGGTGAGTCCATGTGCGCATGTGGGAGTGAGTCAGTGATTAATGTGTTTGTTTCATCAGAAACGCCCTCCTCGGATAAAGCGGTTCTCACCTCGGAGATTGATAGAGTGGCTCACTGATACAAGAAGAAAAACAGGTCCATCAGCATCTGATGAATCTACCAGTACCACTATGATTGTTGCTGCTGGAGATAATGATAGTGAAGCAGAAAACACTGGGACAATAAGGCGCGCCAGCAAGGGCAACAGTAAAGATAGTGGTTATCATCCAGTCACTAAAGAGCTCAGAAGAAAGGGTCAAGATTTGATGAAGCAGCCCCCCAAAGGTTAGCTGCTTTGGGATCATAGAAACAGCTTTTATATTAATGATCTTCTCTTATTTTAGACTTTCATGTCGATCCTACTAACAAGAAAACCTCACTTGGTGCTCTGGATGCTAAACGTGGTCATCGCCGGCAGCACTCTGACAGTGCATATCCACCTGTTGATCGAGACAGTGTGACTTCATCATCAGGGGTTCCTGCAGTACAGACAGACAGCAGTACTGGATCTGGAAGAGGTTAGTGTCAACATCTATGCGTGGGCTTCTTAATTAACCACACATGCATGTTCGGTCAGCCACCACATTACTCACTCTCTTTCTCCCAGGTGATGTATTTCTAATAGAGCCCCCTCTCTCTGTTTCTCCTCGACCTGGCTCCTCCCCTCTCTCTCAAAAGCGGACTATCGTCGACAACCCTGAGCACCACAAGAAGCGCTCGTCTATGCCGACGCCTAGCACAACAACTCTACGAAATCGATCTTGTTCAGAGCCTTCAGTTGACACGATGGGTCTCAATCGGCACTCAGGTACGTCACTCAATCACTACATTCTCCCTCACAGTGTCTCAGCATATACCGTACAGTAGCTCTGTGTTTGTGGTTGTATGATATTGTTTCTCTTCTCTTCTTCAGCTGTTTCACCTCCTACTGCTTCACCTCGCGCCATCGGAGGAGAGGCTGCTCATGTTCAAATGTCGCTGCAGAAAGCTTTCTCCTGCTCACCTCAAGCAAAGTTAGAAATGGGCAGTCCAGACAGCCCCAAGCCACATGTTGGTGATGATTCTGGCAAGGGTAGTATAAGCAGTTTGGAAATATCCAGAGGTAAACTCATCGACTTCAACTACAAACCCAGTAGACCTGTAAAGAAATCACCTAGAGCTTGGGACGCTATAGCCGATTTTGATCCTCTTGTTCAGGGCTACCAACAGCAGCAGTCTGAGGACTCTCTCTTCAGCTCAGGCAACAGCACTTTCTCTACTTCTCCTGACACTCACCAGCCCTCGGGCATCTCTCCTCGTCAATCTTTCTCACAAATCTCAGACTACAATACACCTGCTTCACCCAGCACCAGTCTAGTGCGACCTCGCTATAGACCAAGCAGCACTCACTCCACTAAATCTTCCTACTCGTCTTCCTCTCTTCATAGACAAGAATCTTTACCTCATCCCGGCCAACCTGGGCCTCTTCAACGATCAGTCTCCGGCAAGCTCCGCCAGCAAACCAGTCACTCGCCAACTGGCTCGGTAAAGAGTGTTCCTCAATACCCCACATATTACAGCGCACCTGACGATTGGGACATTTCCTTTTTCTCAGACAGTTCTGCTACTGGATCAATGCAGGGCAGCACACAAGACCTCACAGGTCTAGACTTACCATTTCAATGGCCGTGAGCCTCGTTTTTGTATTGCAATTCAAATGGACTAGTTTTTTTCTGTTTTTATGTATCAAATTTTTTTATTTTTTTATAATTATTTTCCAAACCGCTACTCTCTTTTGAAACACCAATATCTATATCTGTCTGCAAAACCATTCTTGCAATGTAGGTTTTACAATCTATTAATAAATTTTAACTAGGGTCGTCATTATTATTATTATTAATAATTCTAAACTAATACAATACTGATGATACTAAAAATACACATACATCATACTGATGATACTAAAAATAACAATACTGTTACTGCAATGCTGTATTAGCTGGAAATGATAATGATACTCTAATAGTGCTCTTGATTCTCTGATCAAATCTGTAAAAAAGAGACCATTATCATGCACTTCTGACTGTTATAAAAATGTGAGCATGCAGATTCCATAACAAAATAATGCATGTCGGGAGTTAAAAATTGCATTGCTCAGCTCATTGATCGTGCCGTGATCAACTTAACTCAAGAGGTACGAATGGTATCAAGAAGCCGCTTTTGATTTACAAGCGGCGACATCAAAACGGTGAATGATGTGCGATCGTTTACTACTTGAGGTCACAAATTCGCAAGATATCCGCAGCGGTGAAGACGAAAACCTACATCGTGGTTACGATGAGGTCTAATGAGTGAGTCTAATCAATGAGATGGCTTTGAAGGAAGACAGGTTTGTGGTTCAGCTTGATGACATAGGACCTTACAAGGAGGTGGGCAACCTATTACAACACAGCTGATGCAGACTACAGCAATGTGTCTACACTACAGGGTAGTGTAGGAACTTAGCAGAAAATGTTCAGCAAAATTAAATAATGCTGACTGCTATAAATCAAGCGTGCTTACCTACCTACGTTGCGTGACTGTTTCTTGATCAGACTGCTGTCTCCTTTATCCTCCTCTTCTCAACCTTTGTTCTCTCGTCTTCCTCCCTCAATTCCTCTACCTTCTTTTTCTTCTCTTCCTACTCATCCGGAATTATTTCAACCTCTTCTGTGTTAAGTGGTTCGACACAATACGTCATAAAACTGACGTGTTCTCTGTTAACCCATTCAGGAATCTCGCTACCACAAATTAACTAATAATAAAAATAGTACAGTCATAATAAAAAGTGCATCAAATGATCTTTACCTTGCTAAAGTCATTGCTGAAGCAGTTACAGTTTCTAGAATTTTTTAAATGATGAAGCAGTTTTTATCATGTACTAAGTTCACTCACTTTCTCTCAACATCATAGGTGCTTCCACCATACCTACCGTCCAAAACACCCAGAACCTCTTGCACTTGGTCTTCACTCAAAGTAGTCCAACCGATACGGATGGACTCCCTAACCAGAAAACAATGCATTTCACAATAATTATTAATAATAGATCTATTTTTTTTGCAGTTTTTTGCATTAAGCATACTTAAATGAAATTCCCTCCCTGCCCAATTGCTCCACGTTCTTGGGTCTCATGTCAAAAACTCCAGTGAAAGGATATTTGTGACTGCCGTAAGCATATTCTAAAAATGTTGTAAAAACCATTAAGAGCTGCATGCTATGAAAATACCTTTGCCGTAAACTTCCACCCCAGAGTGAAACACACCAGCACTGACTGATGAGGATAATTTATGTTTCCTAGACTGCAAAAATTAAATTCATGAGGAATTGCTCCATATTTGCAACGAATGTCTTACTAAATTGTACACATTCAGAATAACTTCACTGCCTGTGATGGGTCCAATGCTTGTTACTGAAAAACGAAGAGGAGTGGCCATGCTGATACGGTTGCAGAACTGCAGGAACAAGGTAGAACTTTGCACTCAATAAAATTAATGTGAAAGGACTGTTCAGCTTCTGCAGCACTGAAGCGCGAAATAGGGATTGGTGGCGTGGGCGTGGTCTCTAAAAAGAAAAACGCATGGTGAGGTGATGGAGGGGAAAAAGATGATTATTATTATGCATGTCGGATAAGTTTGCTTGAAGCGGCAGGTGACAGCAGCTTTGCTAAATCTGGAAGCAACAAGAAAAGAGACTCACAAATCTCGACTAGCTTGAAGAGGAAATTAAGACTCTAGGGCCTTGTTTACACGAAGACGTTCATGTAGAACTCAAAGTACGTGGACAGCAAAGAAGACAAAACAGAGTTGAGAGAGAAGGGCTCCTCTCACTGATAACAATGGATTCTCCATGCTGTTAGGTACACTCCTGGAATGTACACGGTATGGGAATGTGACTGCATGGGTCAAAGTGGTAATGTTCCAGTTTCATGCCATTATCCAAGACAATGCATGTAAAATAGTACCAAATCTCACACGTCTTTGTTCTTTTTTAACTTATGGGACTCATAAAATTATTAGCTCTACAGCAGCTGGACACATGACTGCATGAGAATATATAACTCCAGCATACAAATACGACAAAATTTCCAGGACTTGATCAATTATTATAATTTTTATTAAATATTATTATAAATAATTGTTAAGATGCAACATTTATAATTTGTACGTTTCAATGGATGATTGGTACACCACACCCTCCTTTCGTGCCTTTTTAATGTTTGACTAATACGGTTACCAAGATCAACAGTTTCGACTATATATTATTTATACACTTTAGTTGGATCCATACTCGTACGATTGGGACATTAATTTTTCTTTACTACTGGATCGATGCATGTAGGACAGCATACAAGACCTCACAGGTTTAGACTTACCGTTAGTCAACCTTCAATGGTCATTTGAAACAATTTAAATGGACTAGTATTGTATTTTTCCAGACTACTACTCTCTTAAAGCACCAAATATTTCCATCTTTGTCTGCAAAACCATTCTCACATGATCATTTCTAGAGCCATCATGATAATAATAATTTCACTAAAAAACAAATCCACAACTGTACTTGAGCAAACACTATAATACTGATACTACTACGCAATACAGAGGTGATAATAATAATTATAGCTGCAATGATACTGATACTCCAATAGTTCTGATAATTATGGTCAGCCTTTTGAAATCTGTAAAAAAATGTTGTGGTTACCACAAAAAAATAATGATTACATGTAGAGGAGTTAATAATTAAAATTAATTATTATGTAAGTTCATTGCATCATTGATCGTGCCGTGATCAACTTAACTCAAGAGGTACGAATGGTATCAAGAAGCCGCTTTTGATTGCTTTTGGTTTACAACTCGCTACAAGCGGCGACATCAAAATGGTGAATGATGTGCGATCATTTACTACTTGAGGTCACAAATTCGCAAGATATCCGCAGCGGTGAAGACGAAAACCTACATCGTGGTTACGATGAGGTCTAATGAGTGAGTCTAATCAATGAGATGGCTTTGAAGGAAGGCAGGCTTGTGGTTCAGCTTGATGACATAGGACCTTACAAGGAGGTGGGCAACCTATTACAACACAGCTGATGCAGACTACAGCAATATGTCTACACTTTAGCTACAGAGCAGTAGGGGTCTTGGAACTTAGCAGAAATGATCAACAAAATTAAATAATGCTGACTGCTCTAAATCAAGCGTGCTTACTACATTGTGTGACTGTTTCTTGATCAGACTGCTGTCTCCTTTATCCTCCTCTTCTCAACCTTTCCCTCCTTTTCCTCCACCTTCTGTTGCTCCTCCACCTTCTGTTGCTCCTCCTCCTTCTGTTGCTCCTCCTCCTTCTGTTGCTCCTCCTCCTTCTGTTGCTCCTCCTCCTTCTGTTGCTCCTCAGGTTCTTCTTCATCATCCGGAGTAATTTCAACCTCTTCTGTGTTAAGTGGATTGACACGATTCATCACAAAAGGGACATGCTCGCCAATGGTAGCCAGTCTGTTTACCCAGCGAGGAATCTCACGGCCGCACAACAACTAATAGTGAAAATATAGGAAGACAGATAGAAAGATGAAAGAGAGCACATAATAAAGCAAAGTATAAATAGAACAATTATGTTTTACCTTACAGAGATCGTTTGAGAAATGGTTACAATTCCTATAATGTTTGCATGATAATGCAGTTTTTATCATTATTTTACTAAGTTCACTCACTTTGTAACCACATCATAGGTGTTTCCACCATACCTACCGTCCAAAACACTCAGAATCTCTCGCACTTGGTCTTCACCCAAAGTAGTCCAACCGATACGGATGGACTCCCTAACCATACCAGAAAACAATGCATAGTGCAGTGGATATAAGCTATCATAGTGCAAAATTTTAATGAATTTTGCAATTTTTTGCATGGACTACATTATGCATACTTAAATGTAACTCCCTCTCTTCCTAATTGCTCGACATTCCTCGGCCTCATGTCAAAAACTCCAGTAAAAGGATATCCATGACTTCCGTAGGCATATTCTAAAAAAAATTGCGAAAAAGCACCAGTGATTCTCAATTAAGAGCTGCATGCTGTGAAGAAACCTTTGCCGTAAACTTCCACCCCGGTGTGAAACACTCCAACTCCGAAAGACGAGGAATATGTATTGAGCTTGGACTGGAAAAGAAAATTTTAAAGCAATAATGTTAATATACATGCTGTGGAATTGCTCCGCACAATTCTTTTTTTAATCTCGAAAAATCTTACCAAATTGTACACGTTCAGAATAACATCACTGCCTGTGATGGATCCAATGCTTGTAACCGAAATACGAAGAGGAGTAGCCATGCTGATACGGTTGCAGAAATGCACTAAGGAGAAGAACTTCGAAACTTTGCACGAAAAATATCGGCTGACGCAAAATGGTAAAACGGCGAATGTATTGCAGTGCGAAAGAAATCCAGCTTATAACACCTGGAGTCTATAGTGGGCGTGGTCTCCAATGGCGTAGACTTCGAAAAAAGCATGGTGATGGCTGAAGGGGAAGATGAGGAAGATGACTACATGTCTGATAAGTATTTGCTTGAAGCGCCAGGTGACAGCAGCTTTGCTAAACCTGGAAGCAGCAAGAAAAGACGACTAACACATCTCAACAAACCAAAAGTGAAGAGAAAACAGTCTGGATCTCAAAGTGGACAGCAAAGAAAGAAAATTGAAACAGAGCTGAGAGAGAAGGGCTTGTCTACTCCTCTCACTGGTGATAATAGAGGATTCTCCATGCTGCACAAAATGGGTTACACTCCTGGTATGGGGCTCGGGAAGGAAGGTACACGTACATTATGGGGATGTACGTGAATAGTTGTAGTAATTTCTCTCTCTCTCTCTCTCTCTCTCTCTCTCTCTCTCTCTCTCTCTCTCTCTCTCTCTCTCTCTCTCTCTCTCTCTCTCTCTCTCAGGTCAAGGCCGTACAGTTCCTGTTTCAGTATCAATGAAACAAGGTAATGCTAAGTGTATTGCTGTCAAAAAGATTTTATGTTTTATAGGTAATCAGGGGCTTGGTCGAGCCGTGTTCGAGAAAGAAACAGCTGAGCAAAAAAAGCAAGATGAAGTGAAAACAGTCTCCTCATTTGTGCAGAATAAGCAAAAGCATTTTGACGCTATGCGGTTGAAGCGAGACTTGTGGCGTAGTCAACTATCCTGTCAACAGCTTGATGCACAAAAGGTGGACAACAAAAGCTTTGTGTGAATAGTCACCATTTCAATGTTCTGTACACTGTATCCCTGACACTAGTATAAACCTGCTAATAACAGCAATTCACAGTAATGCACTGTGAGATTACACATGGATTCTGTGCAGAGGCGGGCAGAAAGAAATGTTCACAGCTGAATGTAATGAGAAAAAGACGCTACGACACTGTTACATGCCTATATAGACAACTGATTATGATGATAGATAGCAAGCTGTTGATGTAGTTTGGCCTAGCCGGCTCCAATTATACTTTTGTGAATTCATCTCTTTTTTTTTCATGAATGAGTACCATCTCATTACCACTGCATGGAATCTTTCAATTTTTGTTAGGCAAGAACATTTCTCCATAAAAATTAATACCTCTGTAATCAGTTAATTTTCTGGATAAGAATAGTCGACTTTGGACAGTAAAATTATTTTGGTTTTCTTATTTATCAGTACACTAATTTTTACATCATCCACTTAACTCTACATTGTAGTCTTCTGGGAAAAAAAGCAGAATTTTTATTTTTCAATAATACCAGGACATTGATAAACCACTCAAGCCCTGGTACTGGCCTCCCTCTCAAGTGGAAGTTGAAGAGGAGGAGGAAGAGGAAGAAGAGGAACCCCAAGACCCTCCTGAGGTGAGTTAGCCCCTCAACCACCTCTACATGATCTCGCTATATCAGCTTAGTGAACAACTGGTGGACCTGACTCTTTACCTGCGCTGCCAGCACTGCTACTGTGTGTGGTGTGGCACGGTCTATAATGGTTAGTTACTGTACGATAGTTTCTTTATACTCTCATTTCTGTTTAGGAGAAAAAGATTTACAAGAGTCTTGTCCAGGAATTACTGCTGATGATCATGACTAAAAAATGAATTGTACTAATGTCTGAACTACAATTATTTTTGTCCACATCACAGGAATTATTATTATTATTATTATTATTATTATTATTATTATTACATGTATTGTCTTTTGAAACTTTGTTGATTGCTTCGGCACATTACTGTAACATTGTCTGATCTGGAGAACCAATAAAGAAACATTATATAATAATGCAACAATTCTTGTGTTACATTTTTGAGGGAAGGTCCTTTTCTTAGCAATCTTTTTCTTGTCCGGTTTGCTAGCAGTCGACCAATCTAGCCGGCTTTCTCCAGGCTCACTAGTGGGAGGTTCACACTCGAACACAGTGCTCTTGAAGTTTTCATCGAAGTGTTTTCTCTCGGAACGCGTCCATTTTTGCTTAGGAGCGCATTCAACCGTGCACCACGATTCGATGTTCATCTCTCAATCTCGCGGTCGATCGCCCGGCAGCCAACAAGCGTCTAGTGTTACGTTGCTATAGCAACCTATAATGAGCGGGACAACCTCGGAGCCACCTGCTGTTTCTTCGATGGATTTGGAGTTCGAGTCGGATTTGGACCAGTCGTTCGCTGGGCAGTTCAACACGCACGATAGCAGCTATGAGACCGAGTGTTCACTACGGCCGTTCGCCCTTCTAAATCAGAAGCAAGACACTCGTGTTGTCATATTTGGACGAATTGTGTTCAAGTTGAAATACAGAGTGAGGTGTGCTGTGCAAAAATAATGAGCTAGTGGGTGTAAGCCGTTGCATTTTTGTATTTCTACAGCAAAGAGCTTAGTCCTGAGGAGCAATGTTTGCTGCAATCTCCTGGCGTACAAGAAGAGGTGAAGGTATGTTGCATCAGCTCCCTTGACCCGTAAGCATTCGAATTCATGCAGCGAGTGACAGAGAGAATCCTATTCTACATATGCAAGTTCAACAAGCTTCATACTATTCGGAGCAACCATCTCTTCATCCACCCAGGTTCTTGTTAGAGCACAGACTCTCTATGTTGTTCCTTGTGACTTCTAGGGACCAAGCCATGGTCACTTGCTGGTATGCTGGTGTTTATGAAGAACAATCAGGAGCTTTTGGTTCACCCAGACGTCATTCTCTTGGTCGTACATCTTGTGACTCCTGTTGATAATGGTAGACCATTGCTGCCTCTACTAGCACACAAGCTGGCTGCTAGAAAACGCCGCAGGTCGGCCTCTGATCATTACACCAGCAACTACTATCACAAGAGGAGACGGCATGGTGGTGTTGTTGTCCAAGGAGGAAAGGGAGTGTTGTTGCGCAAACCACTGACTTCCTCATCTGAAAACTACACTCAGGTTATAAAAACCCTTATTGCATACAGAGACTCCGATGCTTACATTTGTAAGCAAAAGCGTATCACCTTAACATTTGTGCCTATGCCGACTGTTTGCTATTCAGCAGACACTGTATCTAGTCTTTATTCTAGATACCTGTTGAGAATGCTGCTGCCCTACCTACTGTCACCAACTTAAAACAAGAAAACAGCAATCAGTTAGAATACATTACATCAGGTGCAAAATAAGTTCATTGCAACAGATTATATTATCATTGTGAAAGTAGAGCATGCTGTAAGACATGAAGAGGAAGACAAACAAACTCCTGGAACCCTAGGAAAACTGTTTAGGTAAGAATATTATTTATTTATTCTTTCCACTACATGTAGTCTTTCCGCTTTCTTAGTTTTATTATGAAACCGCTTTATTGGAGTCTTGGCTGGAAATAAGACCTAATAGTATAGTCATCTGTACTCTATTATCACCAATACAGTTATTATTGTGAACATACAATGTGAAATTGAATCTATATTGTGAGTCTATTGTGTTCAGAGATAAGATAGACATTTATTTAAAGTAGCTCAAAACTAGAAAGCACCAATGTCAAGATGTTTCCTGCAGGGGCTAAGATTGTCATTGCATGTTGCTTTCTTGTGCACTTTGCTTGGATCAACACAAGTTGTTTCATCTTACTGTGCGGCTATTATATGGCCCTGAGTATAGCCAGTATACAGAGTCTCACGTACATCTGCTACCCTCTCCTCGGCTGGCTAGGTGATACACGATTCATCCGATACTCAGTCATCAGATTTTCAATTGTTGTTATTTCACTGATCTCGATACTGGAAGTGGCCGGCATGATAATAGCAACTATCATCAACTACATCGATACACATTTGCTAGTTTCTTTCGAAATAGTTGTTGTGGCTACTGTGGCACTTCCACTTGCAGTCAATATTATAGTAATGGGCATGTTTGAGGCAAATGCTATTCAGTTTGGAATGTATCAGATGCTGGAGGCAAACTCAGATCAACTGGTCACCTTCATCCACTGGTACTACTGGAGCATTCAGCTCAGCCGAGGACTAATGGTACTAGTTAGTGTGGGCGTGGACTCAATACTGAGATCATGCTGGTTTGATATTCATGTCAGGACTAGAGCTGATGCTCAACTGTTACCAAGTGCACCTATTGTACTGATAACATGTCTTATCCAAGGAATAATGGCAGCAGTTGGTGTGTTCATACTACAGCACTACAAGAGACACCTCAACATAGACCATGTGGGACATAGTCCCTTCACTATGCTCTACAAGATAGTGAAGTATGCCTGGCAACACAAATGTCCAGTGAATCGCAGTGCATTCACCTACTGGGAGAATGATATTCCTTCTCGCATTGATCTTGGCAAAGAAAAATATGGAGGACCTTTCACTAATGAACAATTTGAGGACACTAAGACCTTCTTTCGCATCTTTCTACTACTCTTGTCTCTCTTTGGCCTCCATCTATCAGACAATGGCTACTCAGCAATATCATTCCTCACACACTGCAGGTTGTGTCCATCAGCAGTCACCTTCCTCTCACTATTGTATGCTCCAAACATCTTCAGCAGTGTCAGTATAGTGGTCATTGTTCCTCTCCTTCACTATGTGGTACTACCACGCTTCAATAGATTCATTCCCAACCTGCTACACAGAATGGGACTATGTCTGGCTGTTATACTGATACAAGAAATAGCTCAACTACTCATTGCCATTCAAGCAACACAGGAATACAACCATTGCTCCACTTACTTTGATCATGTGCATTCACTCCATGTTTACAGTAGAGGGTGCTACCTGAAACACTCACCATTTCTTATGAATGACACTTGTAAAGCAGTGAGCAGCACTGAAATTTTTTTCAAAGATGGAGGGGATGCTTTGTTTCTGTGGCTGCTATTACCGATTGCTCTTCGAAGCTTTATATATCATTTTACTTTCATGACAGCACTTGAGTTTATCTGTGCTCAAGCCCCACTCAAGATGAAGGGACTGCTCATTGGTCTATGGTATGCTACTGCATCACTAATACAAGTACACAACGCTGATCAATTTGTAAGTCATGGCAACGAATGGTTCATCTCTCATGGAATCAAGTGTGGTCTCATTCTATTCTCTCTACTGCTCTACTGCTGTGTAGCCAAGTGGTACCGCTACAGAGCACGAGATGAGGTGGTGCCTGTGTACTTTATGATAGAGGAGAGATATGAGAGAGAAATCGAACAAAGAGAAGAATATGAGAGACAAATACAAGACGAAACAAAGGCCTTACTAAACAGTTAAACAAAAATACCCTCAATTTTTATTAAACAGACAAAAATTTTAATGACTTGAATTACATGTGTGTATTTTGTTTTGACATTCAAGTACATGAATGCACAGTAATATTTTCCTTCTTGTCTTCCTTGTTGTAATTATGATAACTTTTTAAATTCAATAGTGAACATGAGTATTTATAACGTACACTGTCTTCATTATTTTGAGTTTCAACTAAATCAGAATGCTGTTTCCAGGAGCAAAAATAGTTATTGCTTGTTCTTTTCTTGTACACTTTGCTTGGATCAATACTGCTAACTTCATAATGGAGTCAAGTAGCTTTGAAGTGTTTATGTTTATAGCTAGTGTACAGAGTCTCACTTACATATGCTACCCTCTCCTCGGCTGGTTAGCTGATACACGATTCATCCGATACTCAGTCATCAGATTTTCAATTGTTGTTCTGTTACTACTCTCAATATTGCAAGGGATTGGTATGACAACAGTGCTTGTGGTTAACTATATTGATTCAAGTGTGCTACAGACATATAGTTTGATAGCATTGGCAGAGACGGCTGTTCCAATAGCTGTTGGTATTATCACAATGGGCATGTTTGAGGCAAATGCTATTCAGTTTGGAATGTATCAGATGCTGGAGGCCAACTCAGATCAACTGGTCACCTTCATCCACTGGTACTACTGGAGCATTCAGCTCAGCCGAGGACTAATGATACTAGTTAGTATGGGCGTGGACTTGATGCTGAGATCATGCTGGTTTGATATTCATGTCAGGACTAGAGCTGATGCTCAACTGTTACCAGGTGCACCTATTGTACTGACAATAAGTCTTATCCAAGGAATAATGGCAGCAGTTGGTGTGTTCATACTACAGCACTACAAGAGACACCTCAACATAGACCATGTGGGACATAGTCCCTTCACTATGCTCTACAAGATAGTGAAGTATGCCTGGCAACACAAATGTCCAGTGCATTCACCTACTGGGAGAATGACATTCCTTCTCGCATTGATCTTGGCAAAGACAAATATGGAGGACCTTTCACTAATGAACAAGTTGAGGACACTAAGACCTTCTTTCGCATATTTCTACTACTCTTGTCTCTCTTTGGCCTCCATCTATCAGACAATGGCTACTCAGCAATATCATTCCTCACACACTGCAGGTTGTGTCCATCAGCAGTCACCTTCCTCTCACTAGTGTATGCTCCAAACATCTTCAGCAGTGTCAGTATAGTGGTCATTGTTCCTCTCCTTCACTATGTGATACTACCACGCTTCAATAGATTCATTCCCAACCTGCTACACAGAATGGGACTATGTCTGGCTGTTATACTGATACAAGAAGTGGTGCAAATACTCATTGCCATTCAAGCAACACAAGAATACAACTACTGTCATGACTTTTATAATACATTGCGTAGTAGCACTAGAGAATGTTACTTGGAAAACATGCATTTTCTAATGAATGGCACTTGCATAGGTTTGAATCACTTTGAAAACTTCTATGGCACTGAACATGCTTTGTTTCTGTGGCTGCTCTTACCTGTCACATTATACAGCTTTACTTATCATTTTGCTTTTATGACAGCGCTTGAGTTTATCTGTGCTCAAGCCCCACTCAAGATGAAGGGACTGCTCATTGGTCTATGGTATGCCTCCACTTCACTACAAGTACACAACGCTGATCAATTCGTAACTCATGGCAACGAATGGTTCATTTCTCATGGAATCAAGTGTGGTCTCATTCTATTCTCTCTACTGCTCTACTGCTGTGTAGCCAAGTGGTACCGCTACAGAGTACGAGATGAGGTGGTGCCTGTGTACTTTATGATAGAGGAGAGATATGAGAAGGAATTCAAACAAAGAGAAGAATACGAGAGAAAGCTTAGAGAAGAAAGAAGAGCTTTGCTTTGAATGTTAATAAATTCTATGTATAGACTTAGAATATAATGTGCATGTATATCTCAAAACACTGCAGTCATTAGTGTGTTACAAGAGATACGTTGATTAAGGGTCTTACTTTTTCCTCTTCTTTGTGTAGCTTCGATATGTTCAGATTTTACATGTACACCACTTTCTATCATAGCCAAGTACACATGTACATAAATCAGATAAAGTAGTTTCACTCATAAATATATGTTGGTGCTTATGTGAACACAATGTTGAGATTTGAGGAAAGTTACGTAATGCAACAAAATCAAGATGCAATTTTCTGGTGCTAGGATTGTTCTCGCTTGTTCTTTTCTTGTACACTTTGCATGGATCAATGACAGCTTCTTCATCTTTCAAACTTGTGCCTATCAGGTGTTCTTGTTTGTAGCTAGTGTACAGGGTCTCACGTACATCTGCTACCCTCTCCTCGGCTGGTTAGCAGATACACGATTCATCCGATACTCAGTCATCAAAATTTCAATGGGGGCAGTTGTACTACTCTCATTACTGCAAGCGATTGGTATAGTAACTGTTACTCTCATTAACTTTGCTGGTACTGATCTGCTAGACAAATTTCGTTTTATTGTATTGCTTGTTGTGGCACTTCCACTTGCAGTTTGTATTATCATAATGGGCATGTTTGAGGCAAATGCTATTCAGTTTGGAATGTATCAGATGCTGGAGGCCAACTCAGATCAACTGGTCACCTTCATCCACTGGTACTACTGGAGCATTCAGCTCAGCCGAGGACTAATGGTACTAGTTAGTGTGGGCGTGGACTCAATACTTAGATCATGCTGGTTTGATATTCATATCAGGACAAGAGCTGATGCTCAACTGTTACCAAGTGCACCTATCTTACTGATAGCAAGTCTTATCCAAGGAATAATGGCAGCAGTTGGTGTGTTCATACTACAGCACTACAAGAGACACCTCAACATAGACCATGTGGGACATAGTCCCTTCACTATGCTCTACAAGATAGTGAAGTATGCCTGGCAACACAAATGTCCAGTGAATCGCAGTGCATTCACCTACTGGGAGAATGACATTCCTTCTCGCATTGATCTTGGCAAAGACAAATATGGAGGACCTTTCACTAACGAAGAAGTTGAGGACACTAAGACCTTCTTTCGCATATTTCTATTACTATTGTCTTTTTCTGGCCTCCACCTATCAGACAATGGATTCTCGTCAGCAATGTCATTCTTTACAAATACCTGCAGGTTGTGTCCATCAGCAGTCACCTTCCTCTCACTAGTGTATGCTCCAAACATCTTCAGCAGTGTCAGTATAGTGGTCATTGTTCCTCTCCTTCACTTTGTGATACTACCACGCTTCAATAGATTCATTCCCAACCTGCTGCACAGAATGGGACTATGTCTGGCTGTTATACTGATACAAGAAGTGGTGCAAATAGTAATTGCAATTCTTGGAATGCAAGAATACAACTATTGCCAACAAGAATTTTATCACAATGTGTATAGTAGTGCTAGAGGTTGCTACTTTAAAAATTCTCCATTTTTAATGAATGACTCGTGCACACCAGCACTCTCCAATTCAGAGGTGTTCTATGGCACTGGAGATGTATTTTTCTTGTGGCTACTCTTACCTATTGCACTTCGTAGCTTCACATACCACTTTGCCTTCATGACAATGATTGAGTTTGTCTGTGCTCAAGCACCACTCAAGATGAAGGGACTGCTCATTGGTCTATGGTATGCTACCACTTCACTAAAAATATACAGTGCTGATAAATTTGCAAATGATAGCACTCAATGGTTCATCTCTCATGGAATCAAGTGTGGTCTCATTCTATTCTCTCTACTGCTCTACTGCTGTGTAGCCAAGTGGTACCGCTACAGAGCACGTGACGAGGTGGTGCCTGTGTACTTTATGATAGAGGAGAGATATGAGAGAGAAATCGAACAAAGAGAAGAATATGAGAGACAAAAGATAGAAGAAAGAAGAGCCTTCTTCTGCAGTTAAGAATGCATAACTATGCTCAATGCACATTCTAGTTATGAGAACTACTCAACTGAATATATTTACACAAGAGCTATAGGTTTACTCTACAGACATTTCCGTGTGTTATATTGAAAGTTATACATTCATCAATCAGGAAATTATGCCTATAACATAACCGTTATAATAATGATATACTCATCAATCAGTTATACGCTCTTACAAATCTTTCATTTCTACAACTTTGTTCAAAATGAGTCGCTATCCTGGTACTAGAGTTGTGCTGTTCTGCTGTTTTCTGATGCATTTTTCTTGGTCTAGCAGCAGTTGCTTTATCCTTCAGCTAAGTAGTGATCAGTTTTGTCTTTTTGTTGACTGTGTTCTGGCGTTAACTTATCTCTGTTACCCTTTGCTTGGATGGCTTGCTGATACACAGTTCAATCGCTACTCAATGATTAAGGTGTCCATTGTTGCAACAATGTTTTTGACACTGTTCGATAGTTTAATAGCTACTGGTGCAGCTGCAGCTCTTGCATTTAATGCTCAGATTATAAGCTTTAATCAATGGTATTCATTGATCTTAGTATCCATCCCACTAGCTGGTATTGTGATTGCTCTCGGAATGTTTGAAGCAAATGCTATTCAGTTTGGAATGTATCAGATGCTGGAGGCCAACTCAGATCAACTGGTCACCTTCATCCACTGGTACTACTGGAGCATTCAGCTCAGCCGAGGACTAATGATACTAGTTAGCATAGCAATAGAAGGGTTATTGAGATCGTGTTTATTTTTGGTTAACATAGATACAACACGGCTTCTACCTTCTGGTTTTAAAGAAAATAAAAAGATTTCTATCGAAATCAAAAGGATGTAGGGTTGTGAAATCTACCACTGGTCCACAATGTAAACTAACAAGGAACAAGCATGGAATGGTAACACGATTGACTTGCTAACAGACCATAGATCCCTACATCAGTGGCTGCTGTGGTTGGCTATAGCTAATTCAGCTAGTTGCTGTTGACTGACACCAGACATGCATTAAATTGAATTGGATTCAGCTTGTGACAAAATAATTCTTGATCTTATGTACAGCCACTGATGTAGGGATCTATGGTCTGTTAGCAAGTCAATCGTGTTACCATTCCATGCTTGTTCCTTGTTAGTTTACATTGTGGACCAGTGGTAGATTTCACAACCCTACATCCTTTTGATTTCGATAGAAATCTTTTTATTTTCTTGTTTGTGTCCTTTTTTCATTTTCAGTGAAGTGCAGTTCAATATCATGCATGTACTGAGACATCTTTGTCATGGCTTCCACCATTGGTTTAGTTTTCCAGTTGCTGATGGCTTTTCTTTATTATTAACAATTTTAAACTTGTAGCTAAAAATATTGTACATACCAGCTCGCCTACGCATTCATGCATGCATGCAGTGCATACAAGCCCCGCCCACACTTATTTGTAGACTTGAACGCCGGTTATAATTATATCTGGCAAGCGCAGAATGGCGATCCTACACGAGTTTGCCGTTATTCGAAGACTCCAGACAAATATGGCGATACTCAAGCTAGTGCTTGGTCACGTGCGCTAGCCACTGCTTGGTCACGTGCGTGTTGCGCAATCGCAATAATGGCGTCTAACACTTAGCTCACAATGGATCACGATCGAGAACTCGCGGAATTCAGATCGCCGCTTCGCTAAAAACAATGCTCAAAAGGCACCTGCCAGAAGAATTTCACGAATGTTCGTGGATGTTTTGGTCTCGGCACTGCTCGTGTAAAGGCGCTAGGCGAGTTGAAGAAAGAAAGAAGAAAGAAAGAAAGAAAGAAGAAAGAAGAAAACGAAGATGACGAAACTCGATTTTCACCGTTTCCAGGTTCGTCACTTTAGCAACAATTTCGAGCAAACTCCTTGCTACTGTAAGATGGGGCAACGCCAGAGAGCAGATCTAAGTGTCTTTGGACGTATAAAATTCATCACCAGGCGAAATATCAGCGTTTGAACGCTAATACATTTATGTAGCCGCCATCTTGTTTTCTCGTTCAACCCTACATAGGGAGACACTACCGTGTCTCCCTAATAATACTACCACTGTTCTTTATCCAAGGAATAATGGCAGCAGTTGGTGTGTTCATACTACAGCACTACAAGAGACACCTCAACATAGACCATGTGGGACATAGTCCCTTCGCTATGCTCTACAAGATAGTGAAGTATGCCTGGCAACACAAATGTCCAGTGAATCGCAGTGCATTCACCTACTGGGAGAATGACATTCCTTCTCGCATTGATCTTGGCAAAGACAAATATGGAGGACCTTTCACTAATGAAGAAGTCGAGGACACTAAAACCTTCTTTCGTATTCTTCTGCTCGTGCTTTCATTGTTTGGTCTGCACCTTTCAACAAATGGATTCTCTGTAACCTCTTATTTAATACGTAAGGTGCATCCATCAGCAGTCACCTTCCTCTCACTAGTGTATGCTCCAAACATCTTCAGCAGTGTCAGTATAGTGGTCATTGTTCCTCTCCTTCACTATGTGATACTACCACGCTTCAATAGATTCATTCCCAACCTGCTACACAGAATGGGACTATGTCTGGCTGTTATACTGATACAAGAAGTGACTGGGGTACTTATTGCTTGGCAAGCGATGCAAAGTTATCAGAATTGTCTGCCCAGTTTTCCCAACATCAGAGGAGCATATTTTATGGACACTACCTTTCTTTTTAATGGTACATGCACCACCATTCCAATACCATTAAAGTACTATTGTGCTCAAGCTGATGACTTGTTTCTCTGGCTACTCTTACCTATTGCCCTTCACAGTTTGTCTTACCAGTTCGCCTTTATGACTGTGCTTGAATTTATCTGTGCTCAAGCACCACTCAAGATGAAGGGACTGCTCATTGGTCTATGGTATGCTACCACTTCACTAAAAATAAACAATAATGATAGTCTTGTGTCGGACGATAAACAATGGTTCATCTCTCATGGAATCAAGTGTGGTCTCATTCTATTCTCTCTACTGCTCTACTGCTGTGTAGCCAAGTGGTACCGCTACAGAGCACGAGATGAGGTGGTGCCTGTGTACTTTATGATAGAGGAGAGATATGAGAGAGAAATCAAACAAAGAGAAGAGTACGAGCGAGAAAATGGACCACTTCTCGATAACATGTTTGAGAGCTCCGCTCAGTATGGTACATATTATTGATATTATAGTTTTCCAAATTCATACGTATTAATACAAAACATTTGGTAGATGATACATGTAAGTTATAAACAATCGTACAACTGATGAGGAAGCTCACTAATATGTTGGTTTGTACACACACCTGCATGTGTACGCGTAATCGGAAATAGTTGATAATTTAATGGCATGTGATATGATAATATGAATTCCGCATTCATAAGAAACTGTCAGGTCTATTAAAGCAAAGGTGGAGGAAAGTAGGAAGTTATGTGAAAGTTAAAATTGAAGGATGGAAAATAATAGGAATGTATATAATTTCACAAGACTAATAAAATCAATAATTTCATGTAACGATTTTGTGGAGTTTGAATTCGATGTGCCATTCTTTAGGGATCTGTGCTATGTCTTCGGGCTCGGGAATGCTTCTCTTTCGATAAGGAGACGCCATTAGCTCTGCAGGAGATGGTTTGGGACCTTTCTTCTCAGAGCAAATCTTGCAGCATTTCTTGAGATCAGACACCATTGAATAAGGCAGGTCTCCTATCGTGAACACTCCACACTCTATTTTCTTATCAGTTGAAGTCGCATGCCTTGCGGCAACAACTGTAGAGAAACAACAAGATCATTACAGTAATTTATCGTCTTTATTAAAATACAAAGTTACAGGCAAACCACCACAGAAATAAAATAATAAATTACTCTACACTTACAGTCAAGCAGAGCTTCAAAATCAGGGAAGCCATATGAGGTGCTGGTGTGCAGGTTGTTCAACTGTGGCAGGGATGGACGCCTGACAATGGTGTTGCTGTCAGCTGTCTTCAGACCAAGATGAAGGAGAGCGCTGGCTAGCTCATCAGGTGGACTGTTGATATTAGTGAGAAACACTCTGATGTCAAGATACTTCTGCAGATGCTCATCTTCGTTGATTTCAGATAAATAGTCAGTAAACCACTAGTGGAGGCAGGGAAACAGCAAGTTATGACATGTACAAAACCATGCTGTATTCATAAATCAAATTATTAGTTAAGGTAACGCCATCTGCCAGCACTTGACATTAACTTAATTTAGAGAATCCATTCACACATCTGTGTGTTTAGTTGGCATGGCTTCGTAAGTAAAAGACCCATCCAACAGGTGTTAAAAGTCCATTTTGTAGTAAGAAGCAATGGGTTGTGTCAAAGTGAGCTAAACAGTGTATCAAGGCATGCTAAAGCTACATCATTTGCTGAAGGAATGAACTTTCGATGGGCAGTGTTGTTATTGTTCAGCACTCATGTGGTACTGCATACCTCAAAGTCATTTCCACTTGGTGTTGTCCACACAAAATACAGCTTTGATAGGACTGGATGACAGCTATAGTGGAGAAAGCAGACAGTAGTCATCACAGCACTCTCATAGGAAGTTGTAAATTAAGCAGAACGCATAACTCACCCACAGTTACAGGCCGATGCTTTTCTGTACTGAAGGAATTTCTGTATGATAGCCTTGCTGACGTGAGGTGCATTACCACCACACACAAGAACTGCAAATTTATGATCAAAGAGAAGGTCTATACCAATTCCATACCTGAGATGACACAAGGAGGATAATCAGTTTGGATAGCTTGCACACAAACAAGAGGATTTTAAAAATTAGGGTGTGTAAAACAATGCAAGCTGTGTAACCTAATGATGTCTAGTCTGTGGTTTGTGCTGTTGACTCACGGTCCTCTAATCAACACAGTGGGTGGAGATTCACTAGTTCTCTCTGGCGTCCTCAGAGGGTTCTTCTTGAACTCCTTGAATACTTGTTGGAGCCATCTGTCACCTTTCCATGGCAGGAAGAACGTCAAATTCTGTAGAATTCATCGTAAGTAGCGTAGTTACAATCAGAAGTTGCAATACTAACCGGCTCCTTAGGGCTACAGCTAATGATCGCAAGATGCCAACTGAATGGTCCTGTATGAGGAAACAATTAGAATATGAATTATGCAGACAAAGATTTATGATAATCATATCTCACCAATTTGAGGTATCTTCAGAAGAACGTACTGACCAGGATTAAAATGAAAGTATTTGGGCTTCACAACCTCAACTTTTCCAACTCTTGACATTTCATCATATTTGGCTGCCATGTGCACATTAACACGGTACTTGTTGACAACAAAGAATTGGTAGAGTCTCTCGAAGACAAAAATAAGCAGTGCAGGAAGCAACCACTTCCAGAATGATGGATTGAAGTGGTTCACACCATGGATAATGAGAATGAGGTAGATGAACACCATACCCGCCCAATGGATGACGTGGAATCCGATAAACCGACAGATGCTCTGAAGAGGAGGCAAAGAGCTGATTGACAATATCACGAAAAAGATGATGACGAGAAGACCAGTGATGAAAGGGTTAAGATTAGTGATCAGGCTGTCTCTAAAGTGCTCGTGTGATGGAGTGGAGTCGTTGCGATTGTCCAAAGCAAAAGACCCGATATGCGTGAGAAGGTGTACTCCAGTCCAGAAAAATATACCACCAACTACTAACAGATGAAAGAATATTGGACGATTCAACGGCAAGACCTACATTAAGAGAAAAATAATTAAAAAGTATCGATATGGCAACTAATGTGCATACGTGTATAACGACACATGTTAGATTACTTAGCATGCAATTTCACCAGGAAGCTTATCAACTGTCGTTAGCAGAACTGTCGGAGGACAACTGTTGTATTGTTTAGTACTAGTTGTGAGCACTTCATTAATGTAACTCATGAGATGTGTGTGCATGCATGTGCTCTGTGTATAGCGGCACCTTGTTTAACCACAAGTTTCCTCTCATTGCATGAATCATTGAGTGGAGCATCGGCAGTAGAACCAGGACGCAGTTCATACTGAGGGCGGGACCAGTTCCGTAGGCAACCCTTCCCCAGCCAGTCTTGTCTGTGGTCAGCATACCGACTAGCAGTAAGACGAGATTCAACATGACGTAGGCGCTCGTCCATACGATGGTGGGTAGGTGGTTGGACACTACTTCAGAAACCTTCATGCAGACCTTCTCTTTTACAGACATAGCAGACCCTGCTCCTTTTGTCTTGCCGTATTTAGCGATCAAACCAGAGTCGCTGATGTACAATCGATGCTTGCTGAGCAGATCAATGAGATCGACAAATTTAATCACATCATGGTTGTCCTTATCTCCAGCCTAAGAGCAAAATATTTAAATTTATCGGACATAATTATTGGCTAGATTTACTCACCTTGAGAATTCCTTCTACCATGCTGTTCAACTCCTCACCAGTCACCTGTGAAGATGAGAAAAGCATTTTAACAAAGTATACAAGGAATTTTTTGTGTTGAATGGAAGAGAGTGAGAGATGGTGTAAGTAACAAAATTAATTGTTACCTCAAACTCATTTGATGTCAAACTTCCCTCGAGAAGTCGCTTTAGTTCTTTCTATACAACGAAAGAGAGAGTCAATGGTAATTCATACAGTAACAGTGGCTGTGAATTACTTTTGAAATATGCTCTGCACTTCTTAGCTTATGTGATATCTTCATTTGTGCGCCAATAGCCATTGCCTGTAAAAAGGAACAATTTTAATGAGTAATCATGTCAAATGGATGATTTATATTATTCACTTTTTGATATTTTTCTCTGATTTCAGTCTCTGTGCTGAGAGCAGAAAGAGACTGGTTTCTGGTCAGTCCTCCTCCGCGGTTCACTTCAGTTATTATTCCGGTATAGAAGATCTCTCCCTCAATCACAAAGCTGCTCACGACAACATCCACTGCAAACTCATTTCCAGTTTTCGACATGCCGTGAACCTAAAAAGAAGGCATAATAAACTCACAAGAGCTCATGGCTCGAATAACTCACAGCATAGAGTCTGGCATGCTTCTGTTCTTCAGGTGCTGATCCGTGTTTTCTAAACAATTGAGTAACTTAGCATCAGTGTATATTGGATTCTGCATGCCAACCTGATATACTTGATGGCTTCATCGGTCTTGTTGTTGATTCCTCCTTGATGTCGCTCCTTGTATCTTTGAGGCATGATCATCTGCAGCATAAGATGATAATAACCACTCATGGCATAACAAGCTTGTCTTACCTGTAGAGAGCTTCCAATAGCTTCACCTGATGTGTAGCCAAACATTTTCACAGCTCCAGTACTCCAGAAGACGAGTACTCCCTGTGCATTAGCACACACGATGGCATCCTCAGACATGGACATGACCGATCGAAGGGCATTGTCTACCAGCATATCACGCTGGGTTCGCTTTCGTGTGGGAGATCGACTTGGACTGCGCCGGAATATATCAGTTGGCTTAGGAGGAGGAAGAAGTAGGGCACTTTGATCAGGCTGTTCCAGACCAATGGCCATCTTCCTCATGCGTCTTTGGTGCAGAGGTGAAGTACCGGTAGTGGCAGCATCGGTCTGATGTAGAGGACATCCATTTGATGAATCAGACCATTGCTTGATGGAGTTCTCTGTGTCTTCAGGATCACTGGAAGATGCTCTGCTGCTCGAGTGGCTTTCTTGTCGTTGTGGCGGTGGTGGTGATCGAGGCTGACTGACAGAATGCTGGGCAAGAGGAGATGGAGTGTTGACAATTGGAATCCTTTTACTTGAAGCACGTATGCTAGCACTGCGCTGGAATATCTCATCTGCTTTGGTGTGAGCTCGACCAGAGTGTCTAGTGATACGAATGGAGCCATGTGAGGTAATACTGTCTACACTGGATCGCACGTTGAAGTTTTCAACTGAAAATGGAGTGGCTGGTGTGATTGGCGTGATTGGCGTATTTGGAGTGTCTACTGCATCAGAGCCAGCACTGGAATCATAGCTGCTCTCCTCATCACTGGAGACATACTTGTCATCATTATCGATTGAGTGATCAAGTGATGTACGATTGGTGAAGGCAAATTTCGGTAATACTTTATGCTCTACTGGAGGTGTGTGAGGAGCTGGTGGAGTTTGCTGGGCAGCCATAGTCAGAGCAAAGTGAACATTGGAAATCTTCCTTCGTGGTTTAGGTATTTCTTGTATTTCGTCCTCTGCACTGTCTTCATTTTCCTCTTCAACACACACTGGAACTTGTAGGGTTGCCATTGGCTTGACGTCCATTGACATGTCCACAGATGTTTTTCGAAGTTGAACAAATTTGCTATCACTGATGACACCTTTGCTTAATTTTGAAGGTGATGAGTTTATTCGGTTGAGAGCTATGACGTCAGAGGTTGCATTTCGATACGGAGAGCAATTTTGACAGTCAGCCTCAACCTCCTTTGAGTAGGATGGATTCTTTTTCTCCTGGCGCTTGTAGGCACCAACCACTACATAGATGAAGACAGCTATAGCCACCCACACACCATAAATGATCTTCACATAATACGGAGACCCTGGTAGCAGAAGGAGGCCCTGCAGGAGAGAGATGTGGTCAGCACGTACAAGAGTTGTTCCTGCTGATGTAATACTAATATTAACACTTACCAAGAACACATTGGACATGCCAAAGAATACTATGGCTACACCAAGTCTCTTGTGCCATGCTGAGAATCGAGACTCCCATGCATCCTTGACTGGAGCAAGAATGAGTAGCCTCATGACAGGTTGAATCAGTGACGCCACGAGGATGAGAACGAATCCAAATATGCTGTGCAACTGCTGAAAGTGGTCTTTATTGTTCACTGTCATGTATGTGACTGACAGAGCCAGCCCTACTATTGCCAGCAGTAGGCCGAGGGGTTGAACAATCATGTGAGCAAGATGTATCTTGCAGCTAGCCAGTAGGGCACCCAGGGGCAGGAGGAGACCAAAGGTGAAAGCCATGATGGCAGCATGGCTATAGATCAGCTCATTGAGCCTAGTTTGACTTGTGCAGGTTGGTAGTAGAGAGGCATTAGCATTGTCTTCCTGCAGCACTGTGATGTTTGCCAGCAGTGTACAGTTCCCCTGACATCTCAAGTAGTATACACCAGGTGTATTGAACATGTAGCTCTGGTCTATAACTGAGATAATAATAGCAGTAATTTTACATAATTTTTATATCTGTATTTTATCAGTAATAATGAATGTTAATTAGTGAGCCAACCTGCTAGCTTGGGTGTATTGCAGCTAGATGCGTTAGAGAGTTCGACATTGCAAAAATCTTGGTTTCCAAACGTCCACGATACCACGTCTCCCTGGTTAACGACGACATCCTTGGTTGCACAGCTGTTGCAAAGCGAAATTTGGTGTCTCGCCTCCACGACATGGAAGCTACCGTTAATGCTGTTGCAAAGATAGTTAACCTTTCCGCTTCTAAAGAAGGCGTATTCCTGATCTGCATTGGCGACAAGAAGAGGATGACAAATTATTGTAGTGAGCTTGTTTTGTCTTGGCTGCTAAACACTGTACACAACTTACTTCGATTGTCTGGATCGATATTTGAAACGTTCCCTGGAGAGTTTTCCAGTGAGTACGAGCACGAACCGACAGGTTGGTTGGTCTCTGTCGTAATCCGGACGTATTCTCCTCTCAGCACGCTGTTCCCGTCTGAGCAGTTTACTGCATGGGGTGGGGTGCAAAGAGCAGCACAATGGCAATCACTTGCAAAACACTTGCAAACACTTAGCACATACTTCAGCTATAACAGCACTCTTACTAAAACACACCTGCTGCTACTTATACGTGCAAACACATTGTATTCTCACCTGGTCTGGTCACGATTCTGTCGGCGGACTCCGCTGTGTACAGTATTGCAACCAAAAGCAGGATTGTTTGCAACGCTCTCCCAGCACACCACTGCAGCAATTTTTGTTGCATTGTGCTACGTCGCATAGCCAAAACTTTCTAGCTACACTACTTCAGGTTTGCAATGCAGTAGTTGAACAAGCAACAACTAGCTCACGCAAGAACACTGTGCAGCAAAAGGCCAGATAAATGAAAATCGCGAGCATTTTTAGCTAAACACTCGGACGGAAGTACATTGTGAAATTGATTGATTTATTAATTTTTATAACCAGTAATAGGCGGTGACCAAACAGCTACGGAGCAGCTCATCAAAGCGCGCGAACATGCTGCTCGTGGACGAGGAGAGACTGTCCGGATTCACTGAAGAGAGAAAGACGCGTTTTCTTCTCCAATGGCTGCAGGAGCTACCCCAAACCATTCGAGACAGCACCAAAGTTGGTAACTTCAATTAACGCCCATCTTTGCTTTCTTTAGCTACACTACTATCCAGTGCCCATTGTGTTTATTGACTACTTTTCTGTAGGAGAATCTGAAAGCCAGCCAGCAGAAGCTAGTTCAGCAGCTGCAGCGACGATTCAGTGAAGGTCTACCTCCACCTCTCCGTCGCCTTCTGGGACGAGCCTTGGTTACTGTGTACTCAGCTGGCAGCACTCTAACGCTGTTTGACACCATCAATAAACTCACTGACAACATTAAAGCTAAGGATGAGGGCGGAGCTACTGCCGTATCTGCTAACAAACTGTGAGCAGTTGCGTCTGTCGGTATATCCCGCTAGGTGGGCGGGTGGGTAGGTAGGCAAGTAACTGAGTCAGTACTTTACTAGGCCCTTGTGTTGTATTTATCATCAAAAAGCAGTTCCTGGTTACATGTATATGTATAGGAAGGTAGTGAAGAGAGTGTGGAGTCTTGTTCGTCTGTTCATAGTGTGTGCTTCCTTTGTTTAGAACAGCAGTTGAATGCATCGGCGCCATTTTTGAGGAACATGGACGAATGGTATGTCTCCCTAACTTGCTGTCTCTCCTTCATTCTTGTCCTGTTTTATTTAGACCGGCACTCTGTTCCCTGACGTGGTTCAGGCACTTTTAAAAACCATGAGAAACCAAGAGGTAAACACTGACGTGGTTCCACAGCTGGTCACTGAGGGGCACTGCTCACTAATCTAATTGCATAGTTACATGATTAATGGTCATTAAGAACATACAGGTGATGATTGGGTGTTTAGGTCATTCCCAGAGTGACTATTAGGTTTAGTGTGCCTCAGAAGTGTTTAAAATTCCTCAGGGACGTTAGTTTGATGTCCCTTTCGTGACTTTTGTTTCTCTATCGGTAACTGTTAATTATCAAGTTGTTGAGAACAAGTGTGTATTGTGTGTGAACCTGTCGATCAGGATATTGTGGTACGGCTAATGATATATTACATTGCCTCTAACTCGACACAAATGAGGCCCTCTCAATATCATCCTGTGACTACTAGCTACACTGTACCTGCTTCTCAGAGCTGTACTGGGACATCCTCAACCTGTTCATAATGAGAATATAACACGTTTCCTGTGATTCCGATCTTTCAGCTAATGCATCGCACTGTTATAGGCTATACTAACCTTCACTGGACTATAAATTCCAGGACCACGAGCAGTATAGAAGTCCAGCATGCTTTGTGACGATTTTAAGCATTTAGGGAGCTAGCAACTAACTATGTATTGTTATCTTAAGCAGTAATTCTCATGTAAGCTTGCACAAAGTGATACCTTTTAGCTAACACTTTGTAGATAGTAAGTAGACTGACTTCGTGTGCACATTGATAATGTAAGTATGACTGAATAATACATATAAATACTGTTCAGTTTGTTTGTACACAGAATAATTAGTTGTGTTGTGGTTGTTAGAGTACATTTATAATTGAAGAGGAAACAGTGCCCTCACACTATGTAGCATTGTACACAGGTGCCATTGCTGCTCACACTGCCCACTACTTCCTTGCTTCCTTCCTCAATTTTAAAATCTCTCTCTCTCTCCCTCAGTATCGTGGTGAAGTACTGGACTGCCTCAGAAGAGTGGTTGCTGGGCTTGGCTCGTCTTCTTCAACCACTCACCGCGACATTTACAAAGCTGTCCGTAACGGTCTGACTGACAAGGCACCTCATGTTAGGAGCTCAGCTGCCAAGGTGGGACACACTCGCACATTCTCATCTTATTTCTCTATGTATTATATTGGTATAACTACCAATTGCTAAAACCGGTTTTTTCTACCACGCATACATGTACTTCTCGTGTATTGCAGTAGGAGACTTAATTAAGTTAATTCGTAGAATGTGTTTTTTTGATTTTTTGTGGTTTGTGGTGGTCTCACTTAAACACCTGAAGGCTCACACATGTTCCTAACCTGGACCCTGTGTTGACAACAGCTCTTTAACACATGCCTATTAGTGACTCTTCTAAAGCTAGCTTGTTAAACTCTTACCACCAGCTGGGGAACAGCTGAGCTGATAGGAATATGGCACTGGAGAGAAGGAGGGAGGGAGAGGGTGTGTGTGTGAGAGAGAGAAGGGTAAGAGAGGAAAATGGTGAGAGAGAAATGTGTGTCAAGAGTGATTTGAACTTCCAGATCTTCAGTTAGTGCATTGTTGACTTTAAGAGTTGAGCCTTAGACAAACAAAGCAGTTACTGTTCATCTATTTGGTGGTTTTTGAATTTACACTATAGCCCTCTCTCTCTCTCTCTCTCACTGTTGATATCACTAACTGGCAGCATTAGTATTCAGTTTGTTGTTGTGGTACTGTTATATGGGTGTGTCCCAGTGATGGTAAGGTTGCTACTCTAATTGATTCAAAGCTGACCCTTGGTAATAATGGTCTTTCAGCCCTGTCTTGAATTTTTAAATGTTTTGGTGTACACAACTTAAATCAACATAGGATACTAATGCTTTAGGCTAGCTGTAGCTTTGGCTTTGCCTGGTCATACCTCACAAATGACACAATGACTAAGAATGTCTAGTCATGGATGAGCACATGGAGACAGACTAGTGTCTATGCAGTTAGCCTCGTCCCTATAGCTTGACCTTATGTCCTGTTTTGTAGCTTGTCCTTTTGGGAGATGTTTCAAAGGTCACAAAACAGCGTTTGGGAGCACGAATTGTGTATTTTGAATGACTCTTTATTCGAAATGAGAGTGCGTCATGGTATAATAGTATCATGTAAGTTAGTATGGAACTCACTCATGTGACGATATGGTGCGCAGTGCCCTATCACTGTGTGTTTTGACGACTCCAAGCAAGCTCAACAGTTGTGGTTACTTGTATGTGTTCGAGTGCAGAAGCTACACAGCATCGTGCTGTTGTGTTATTAATAAAGTGTACTTTTGGTGTATTATGAGTGTTGGAAGCCAGTCATCTATAGAGGAGTAGCATCCATACAAATATGTAGCCTAGTGGAGTGCTCTAGGAGGGTCATTTCTGGATTCTGGTCAGTGGAATTTTCCCTCTATGAGAAGTGAAGTGGTGTGATGTAAAAAACCCTCCCTAATTATTCTAACTAGTAGGAAGAGGAGGAGAGAGGGAGTGATGAAATGAGGTGACCCATTAAGCTCTCTTCCTTGTAACAACGCTGCCTTGCTAAAATTATAATTCTCACACTATAAGCAAACAGAAACTAGGCACTTCAGAGAGTTTGTTTTTCCAAGAGGCAAGTGTACTTGATTCCTACTTGACCTGCTCACAAAACCAACACAGAATCAAGCTTGCATTGTCTTTGTTGAAAGCCTTACAGTGCAGTATTTTCGTGTTCAATATAATTTACAAGCTGGTATAGAATTGCTTGTAATTAAAATCCGTGTGTCGTAATTAGTTTGTATGGTAGCAGTTGCCGGGCGACAGTGTTTGTGTATATTGAGTAGTAGTAGTACAGTGATGAGTGACGTGCGAGATTGTGGTTAACAGTCTTGTATGTTGTGTTGTAGTAATGACAAGAGAAGTGTTCAGTGTGTAAGGAAAGTAGCTTGTTGGACAAAGATCATGCAACTTGCAATAGCTACCAACGTACGAGCTCATCATTAGACGCATGTGCTTATATTTTCATAGGACGAAGATACTCACTCACTCACCAGATGCTCCTGATAAACAATGCTTACAATAACATCAAAACATGAGCTTTGACCCTGTACATGATTATTGTCTAACAACCCACTAGTATGGTTGCTTCAAATGAGTGGATAGCTTTAGCCTTTAGCTGCACTTTAACAAGTTTTTTGTTGAGCTAGATCGCGTTACATTTGTGGTTTTGCTTTATCTATTATGTTTTTATAGCTCTACACTAATTGGATCATAAAACTAATAACTTATAAACATATGCAGTAACTTTTCTTTCTCTTCTCTCCTTGCAGTGTGCCCTGGAGCTGGCTCAGCACTCCACGTTCCTGTACTCTCAGGAACTGGTCTCAGTCTCCAGCTGCTGCCTCAAGGCTCTAGAAGGCTCCAACTATGAAGTCCGCTGTGCCGTATCTCAACTGTTGGGCTCA
Organism: Haliclona indistincta; assembly: GCA_964017065.1. Taxonomy (NCBI): domain Eukaryota; kingdom Metazoa; phylum Porifera; class Demospongiae; order Haplosclerida; family Chalinidae; genus Haliclona; species Haliclona indistincta. The sequence continues at coordinate 17,967,863 of OZ024784.1, forward strand.
CTGCTCTCACTCACTCAAAAGCCCCTGCCTCCACACACCAAGGGGAAAATAAAGCTGTCTACACTTGATGAAGCTCTCTCTGTGCTGTCAAACGGGTTCGTCCGTGGAGCCGGAGGGCACGGCCCAGAGCTACTGAGGGGAGGATCCGCTAGTAGGGAAGTCAGAGTCGGAGTGACACAGGTAAAGATAAGTAGTGGTGAGCTCATTTTAAGAGGCCTATGATTACCAAACAAGCACATGGTTATCATAAGAGACGCAGAATGGATTCAGTATCTTGTTGACAGTTTATTATCTGTGCTCTAATATCCTCTCTTGTGGTCCAATAAATCTCCCTCTCTTTTGTGTAATGGGTGATCAGAGGGCGGTGATTTCACACTCACTGATGCTTAGTTGGTTTCAGTCAAATGTGCTAAATGCACAATAGTCAACTGGGAGCTTGTAAGCTGTTTGGTCTATGGTTAAACTCACTGCTTTTAGCAAACTAAAGAGTTTGTTTAATCTGATCTTAATTTAGCATGTTGATTGTAACATGAGACCTGTTTCAAACAGGAGACACCTGCAAAAACATTGATGAACATACAGGTGTGTTCGTAGCACAGTGCTCAAATCTAGGCCCATTTAACTGTTGGTATCGTTGGTATTATGTTGTATTTGGAATGAGGGTGATGAACCAAGGAAGCTGTCCATGTTCCTCGAGCATCCATAGCAAGACGCCGGATAGCTCCACTGGAAATGTAGTACAGTGTTATTGATCGCACAACTATGACCCAACACACACAGTATCCTTACTGAGTAGAGGAAGTGTGTCAGTATTGTTACACATGAAGATCAATGTCCTTTCTAGATAGCCAGTGTGATGGAGGTTTAACTTACATGTTGTGAGCAGGCCTTGCTGTGTAATGCTTAGGTTGATATTTCTTAACTAGTTGGTCTCTCTGTGCATGTGGTTCAAATTCTGTGTATATGCTTTGTGCTATAGGTACCTTCAGTTGTTACTTGGGAGTGAGAACTTGTAGACATACAACTAACACGTGTGTGTGTGTGTGTGTGTGTGCGTGTGTGCGTGTGTGCGTGTGTGCGTGTGTGCGTGTGTGCGTGCGTGCGTGTGTGTGTGTGTGTGTGTGTGTGTGTGTGTGTGAGTGTGAGTGTATTCTAGACATACAACTAACGCACATACAATACATGCGTGTATGTGTGTGTGCATGTGTGTATGTGTGTGTGCATGCATGTGTGTGTATTCTAGATTTCCAGACATTCTTGCTAATGGTTTCTCAGTCATGCATGTCATGTGCTAGTGGATTAGCTCACAGACGATTATGCTAATCCATCCATTTCTCTATAATTGAATTTCCTCTCAAGCATGCATGCATAGAATGATCGCTATTATGGGTAAGTAGAAAATTGTATTACGTTCAATTGCGTGGATGTAAGCTGAGAGCGGATATGACAATACTGTGTGTGGTATATTCTCAAAAATAGCAGTGACATGCGTGTTTCATCATTTCATGAATTGTAGTACCGGATTGCAAGGCAGCAATTTATGATATTGATGCAAATGATGTCACATGGTACAGTGCTGTTGTCTCTAAAGTAATCAAGCTTGAAATGCAAGATCTCCAAACAATTGGATGAACCTTAGATCCTCATCTGTGTACATTACATTGCAAGGCATCAAATGAACCTTTAGATCTCCATCTGTGTCATTGGGAGCCATTTATGTATGTTGTTTAAGGAAAGATATTCACCTCTTGTGCTATGATGGTGCCATCAGTGTATCGGAGTTTCACCTACAGACCCATCTTGTGTACAAGCTTTTTGCTGTGGAAGCATAATATCAAGAACAAAATCTCGACTTCCTGTCTCCAGTTATAATGGATTAGAATCCTTGTTATACTGTGTGCGCCTTTCTGTCCCATTGTACCATGATGTAATGGTGCATCTAGTAGTGGACCTCTGTCTCCACCATTCAAGTGCTGTCATGTCGTGAGCTCATTACATACTGCTGGCAACCTCATTCAGGAAGTGAACTAAGATTACCTTACATCAGCAGTACACTTTCACTAGATGGTCTTGCATGATGGTGGTGAGCTGTCTCACTCTCTAGCACGACTTGGTTTTAGACAAGGAAATGGCTGTCAAATATACAATCCCTTATCTTTTTATAATTCTAGACTAGCTTGCTGAACTTTTTAGATTGTCTATTCATCGAAATTAACTGCTCCCAAAACTTTCAGAGGTAGTTCCTTCTCCTCTCACTTCAGCGGTATGTTGTGGTGTGTATATAGTTTGCAAACAGTGTACTTGAGCAAATCATGATCTAAAGGTCGAGCTTGTATTGCTTGTGTTCAGTTCATCAGGTTTATAATCACACACTCTTTGCATCCTCATGTAAATGGTTGACACTTTGTAGCAGTACACGCCATCCCGTTGGATAGCTAAGTGTTGGTGTAGCAAGCTTCATGAGAACACATGCATGGTAGCTCATTTAGTAGGTGGAAAAACAATATTAACATAACAGATCTTTATTGTGTCCACTTCCTGAGTGCAGCCCGTTCCTACTTTCTTATATAAACTCTGATTTCCTTAGTGTGGTGTAGAAGGAGGTGAGATAACAAAATGAGTGGGTGGTAATGAGCTTCTACTGCTGCCCAGGACCGTGCTGTGGGTAAGCAGCTCACTGACAGACCCACCTCTCTAGCTTCCTCTAAATATGACCTCTGTGTCTTCTTGAATTCTATATAGTCCATTGTTTCAATTATTTTGTTGTTATCTCTCTTCCTCCCCTCACTAGGCTTATGTGGTCTTCCTATCAGAGATGGGAGGTGTCTGGTTGGAGCGAAATCTCCAGCTCATCTTACAACACGTTCTCGAGCTCCTCTCCAACCCCAAAACAATCTCCACTCACATCGATGCCGTGTACTCACGCAAGTGTGTCAGTTTCATCCTGCGCTCCTCGTTCAGCAAGCTGCTCGGAGAGTCTGCTCAGCTTCTAGCCGCCACGCAGCTCTGTCAGCAAGTCATTCAGTACTCGTCGTCCGCTCAAGCTTCCGGAGAAGATGCAGGAGGAGAGGGAGGTGTATCAGAGAAGGCAGCCGCAGCTCGCCAGCACATGATAGTCTGTGCTATACTAGAGGTTGGATCGCTGGTCTATACTCTCAACACAGCCTCTATTTCACTCGTGGTGGGTGACTCGGGCAACCTCAGTAAGGAAAAGCCCTCTAAACTATTGGAGACACTAGGAGCTATTCTGCCTCGCCCCAGCTTAGCTACCCGACTAGCCGCTGCTTGGTGCCTGCGTTGTATCGGGCTGGCTCTCCCCTCTCAAATGACCGTCCTAATAGGCTACGTGATGGATCAGTTACAAGGGTGCATGAGTCATCCTGATGCCCTTGTGGGACACAGCTACGCTCTGGCTGCTCTACTCAGCACAGCCAAGAACAGCAACCTTGGGGTCCCTTTTGCAACAGCTGAGGTGAGCATGCACTAGTTACCATGAGCCCAAACAGGAATTATAATGTGTTGCTGCCTTAAGACACATGATAATGAAAGAGCTGGTGTTCTGTGTTAAATACTGACTAACCAATGCTGGAATGTTTTTTAGTGATTGGTAAATGTTTTTAGCATGCATGTGAACATGCATCATGACAGCAGGAAGTGATTATGTTATTTCATAGTGCCTGTGGTTGAATATCAGTCAGGAAGTTGACCTGATTATAATAGTAGCATATTGTCATGGGAACAGCAACAATGACCCACTCTGGAACTAGCTCATAGCAACCAAACATGTCTGGAAAATTTGAAACCGGTTTCACTCTAGGCCTATGTTCTCTGCTATTTTTACCACTTGGGTGTTTCATGTAGTGGATTCAAATTTGATATGTGTACTCAATTTTGATGTGTGTGCAGGTTCAATTTTTGTTTACTAAGTCACTTAATTTATAACAAGTGTCTTATTGTCTTTGAGTTGTGTATTACAGGTCTATAATTATGCTGCTTGTAACAAATAATGTTATAGTTATTTTGATGTGTGCTCAATTTTTGGTTTTTAAATTTCGAACCGGTTATGATCCGATATTGATGGTATGACTATAGTAGTGGTGGTTGACCTCAGCAGCTCCTAGTGTGTGTGTGTACCACTCCTTGGCTGTGGTCTCTCTTCGTCATTGTTTGTGGTTTCCATGGTGCATCACTGTGTAAACTCTCTAGTAGACTGATGGTGATTGAATTAGTGCTATCGGATCATGTACAACTACCTTTACAACTAGCAATCATGCTGGCTGCCTGATACACCATATGTATATGTGACCAAACAATAGCAAATTAACCACATTGATCAGATATAGTAGTACTATAACTAAGAATAATGACTTAACTTATTTTAGGTGTTGATAAGCTCTTCGGTTTCGGTAAAACGTCAAGTTTTATCAACGAATTTGTGACTGGGAATTAGATTTAGCTTACCCCAAGATTTTCTCCATTAATAGTAGAGATTGTCAAGATCATTGATGTGGTCACAGTGTTGGTGTGGTTGCTTATATCAACAGAGTATGTATGATCTATCAGTCAACTCTACCTGTTGTGTATGTGCTAGACAGCTCTTGTACAGCATGTTTGCAGCAGGCAAAGGAAGTGCAAGGGCTCTGCTGCTGCTGTGTGGAATCTTTGTTTATATGTATTTGTATGGTTAGGGGGGTGTTTGATTGAGTGTGTTGCACGCTGTCTTTGTGCTAGCTGTCCTTGTTGTGGCGTCTCAAGTCGTTTGTTAATGGGTTCTACTACATTGTAGGTATATGAACATGTGTATGGCTTTGGAACACGAACTGATAATGGGAAGACTAAAAAAATAATATTTTATTGTAACCTGTTTTGATATGTACATTATTTTGCACTTAATTATAATAATTTTGACCTAGCTTCTCTCTCTCTCTCTCTCTCTCTCTCTCTCTTTCTCTCTCTCTCTCTCTCTCTCTTTCTCTCTCTCTCTCTCTCTCTCTCTCTCTCTCTCTCTCTCTCTCTCTCTCTCTCTCTCTCTCTCTCCAGGCGGTATTCTCCACTGGTCAACAGCTGGTCAGGACAACATCAGACAATGACAAGCTTGCTCGAGCCAGTGCCCAGAGCGGCTGGGCTCTAATTGGAGCTTACCTCAGCCTGGGTAAGGACCAACAACTACATGTAGCAGGCACATGTACTAGATGTAGGTAGTGTGTAGCTGTTGATTTTGCCTGTGGGCTTCAGTTTGGCTAACACCACTGGAGGACATGAATTCAAACAGCATGCGTTGTCTACAATACACGTCTAAGTTGCCAAAATTAGCTGCAGGCATTATTACCATTTGCAACCAGTCATAGCAATTATTGCCTACACTTAACATAGTGATGCTGCTGCATCGAGTCTTACTAGCTGAGAATTTTATCTACTTACCTTCAAAAAATCGCCAAGAATTTTCAATACTTGCTGAGAATATATCGTAAAAACTGATTGATCATCATGTGGTGCTATTATGTACTGCAGCAGTGTAGTCTAGAGCAGAGTAAACACTACACTGCTAGCTCTTTGTTGGGGTTTAGTTCTCGGTAATTCTTCGAAGACCACAAAAAGTTTGACTTGCAGTTGGTCTGAGCTTTACTGCAGTGCGGTCTGTGGTTCTCGATGATTTCCAAGAACCCCGAGAAATGTAGTAAGTAAGTACATCTCTTATAGCAGTATAACATGATAATTAGACTAGTATACATGTAGCATATGTTATGTACACCAGTGCTGGGTATTTCTTGGTAAAGGTAGTTGACATCATACGCTACACGATATCCTGTATAATCATTCTGTGATGCTGTTTGGACAGCAGCCAGTGTGCTGCTACATGCAATCTTCTACAGAACAGCACATGCTACATTTAGGAACTTGTACAGTAATAGCTAACATGGGATAGCGTCATGAAATAACACAGAAAATTACTAACGTATAGCGGGAAATTTGGAGGATCAAAATTTGACGAATGAGTCAGATTTTGCGTTTTGGCAAGTTTCATTTTGGCGCCCTCTGTAATAGAAAAAGCAGATTTTCACGAATTCTTTTGGGCGAATACTTGACAATTCGCCAAAGTTTTAGTCGACCAAAATTTCCCACTATACGTTACTCTGAACTAGCATGTTTACACATGTTTGTATCATTATTATAGCTTCGGCTCTAGCTACAATTTTTCATTAAAAATTGATCAATGAAAAGAAATTGCTGTCATTTGCGAAATTAAATTTTTCGAAAATTGTATTTAAAATTGTTTATAATTTATTTTACATGTACACATCAGTGACTGAAGCTAAAAATTAATTTGATTTTTATTATTATTATTATTGAAACTTTTCGACAAATAAACAGTCGAAGGACAGATTCCAACTAGTGGAGCAGCCTACTACAATAATAATTATGTGAACATGACGAGCAGGGGCATAAAAAATTATGAGTACACGATATGTCGGATTGACAATGATTAATGAAGTGTTTTCAGAGAAACTCAAATAGAAAAAGTTTTATGCTTTGAAATGGAAGAGACAAGTCAATTTTTACTTCTTGTTTATTTTTCAATCTTGTCTCTCTCATGCAGGTCCAGTGTATGTCCGGTCTCAGTTGAAGACGGTGCTGTCCATGTGGCACGGAGTGTTCCCTCACTCACACAAGGAGCTCACCACTGAACTGAAGGGCGGCTCCATGACCTCATGGATCAAGCTGCTGGATACAAGAGCCGGCGCTCTCTCCTGTGAGGACTGAACAACACCATGTGTCACTGCCTTCTTCATCTCTTCTCCTCTCGCAGCTGTGTCTAGCTTCCTGTCATCATGCTCCAGTATCATATCTCCAGAGCTCACCAAGAGGATCATGCTACCTCTGGACTCTGCTCTAGCTATGACTGCTGGGTGGGTATGCTGTCATCTCACTATCATTTCTATATATTTTTTGTTTCTCAGTATTCCTAGTTTAGTGAAAATTCACGGAGTTCAGCTGAAAGCTGCTGGCGCCATGTTGAGGCTCAGATTGTACACTGCCCTCTATATGCTGCCTCCATCAGCTTATGAAGGTGAGTGAGTGAGTGAGTGAGCGAGCGAGTGAGTGAGTGAGTGAGCGAGCGAATGAATGAGTGAGTGAGTGAGTGAGTGAATGAGTGAGTGAGTGAGTGAGTGAGTGAGTGATGAGCGAGCGAACGAGTGAGTGAGTGAGTGAGTGACTGACTGACTGACTGACTGAGCGAGTGAATGAGTGACTGAGTGAGTGAGTGAGTGGAGGTGTTGAGTGAGTGACTCAGTGAGTGAGCAGTAGCCAGACTAAGTGTTGTGTGAGTGGGTGAGTTCTTAAGTGAGTGAATAATGGATAAGTAAGTGTCTGGGGGAGTTAAAGAATAGACAATTGAGTATTGAAAATTCAAAACACGAACCTGCTTTTGTATGAAAATTAAATTTTTACTAGATTGAACTTTGAGGAATATTATCTTGACTAACCTTGTGTGTTTTAGGTTCTCTCAACAACTTGTTGCGTGAGCTGGTAGCCGAGTTTACATTAGCTGATAATATGTCTTCAACCACCTCATCTCTCCTACGGTCTATGTGCCATCATGATGACAGCATTCTGCTGGGCTCCTGGCTGGAGGAGACAGACCACCAAGACGTGGAAGAAATGGTACGTGGAGACGGTGTATAGTGAGGGAGTGATGGTGTGTCTATAGCTACAGCCCAATAGTGCTGCTGGATCAGGCGCTCTGGAACATGACCCGGCTTCAACCTTCCTTCATCAAGCTGATGTATGTGCTCCTCTACTCTCTCTCTCTCTCTCTCTCTCTCTCTCTTTTGTACCGCATAATTACTGGCGTGTTATTAAATAGTAGTTATATACCGACTGTGAGGTATATAACTACTTTAAACCATAGTGCGCTGCTTGCCTGACATCTAGCTGGCTATCTTACGTCACAGGAAGACCGCTGAGCAGCCCGAGCGCCGTTTCTTTGTGGATTCTCGAACACGGCGGCCATCTTGAAATGCGTGCGGGCTGTACACGATTTATAGCCCTCATTAATGCTCGTTACATCAAAGAGAATTATTCATACTATGGTTTAAGGTCACATTGCTTACTGGCTGAATTCATCAAAATACATAAAAATATGCGTGATGTAATTAGGTAAATCTTGTGTGTAAGTGTATTTTAAAGCTCGTGTGTAGCAATGTTTTGTCTCTCTCTGGTAGACTCCAGCTGTATGGTGTGTGTGTGGTAGTTAGCAAGAACTCACCACTCATGCTTGTGACCGAGTTTATGAGTCACTCATCATTGAGTATTATCACAGCCACACTCTAGCACCGGTTCACACACCATCCTTCTCTCTGTTATCACAGGACACTACTCTACCTGGTCCCCTTCCTCTTGGTGTAGCCGTCATCGATGCCTCCATTATGCTGTTTGGTAAAGTGTTTCCACTAGTCTCCCACAAGCACAGGAGCCAACTGCTCTCACACTTCAAGGAGTGCATCAAGCAAGCCAAGTCAGCTCGACAACAAGCCTTGTTGATCAATATCTTCACTGCATTTTTGGCAGCTCTGAAAGTAAGCCGACAGCTGGTCTAGTCATGTTATGGAGACATCATTGCTGTGTGTACCCGCTACACACCAATTATTGATACCACATACCATCTGTTCCATAAACAAGAGTATCCTTCATTCATTTATTGGTTTCTCTTACAGGGTCTTGTGGAGGCTAAATCCACACTAGGAGATGAGACACTAATCAGTACAGCGTATAGCCTGATCACGGTAACACACCATCTCCTCATTGCTGGTCACATCCCTCCTTGTTCTAGGGTGCTCTAGCTAGCCAGGACCCCATGCTGCGCTGTGCCGCCGGGGAAGCTCTGGGAAGACTCTCTCAGGTCACACTGAATGCGTGAAGGGGTTGGTCACTTTGCTCTACACCTCTACAGGTTGTTGGAGAAACCAGTTTCGTAACCCAGATTGTTCAGATGAGTGTTGCTGCTTTAAAAAGCAGTCGAGAGATGATAGCGAAGACTGGTCATTCTCTCGTGCTCGGCTGTCTTCATCGATACGTAGGAGGAATGGGATCGGGACAGCACCTTCAGATGAGCGTCAGCGTGCTGCAGAGCCTTATAACAGATCCCTCTCCAGTAGTACAGGTACACATCTATACTGCAATATCTCATCATTGATGTTACTCTTTCTTTATCGTGCAGGTGTGGTCACTTCATGCCCTAGCGTTGATTGCTGATAGTGGTGGTCCGTTGTTCAGGAACCATGTTGACCCCACTCTCTCTCTAGTCTTCTCTCTTCTTGTTAACACACCTTTCGTACACACGGAGATCCATCGTTGTCTTGGCAAGTGCCTGAGCGCTCTCATCACTACCCTCGGCCCAGAGCTACAGATCCCGACCAAGAACATGTCCTCTATGAGAGACACATGTCTCACTTGCTGCAGCATCATACGGGATCACTCCGATGCTGTGGTGCAGAGTAACACTATCAGCTGCCTCCAACAGATGCAGCTGTTTGCTCCCGCTCTGGTCTCTCTCGACGACATTGTACCTCATCTTTATCGTTCTCTAGACAGCTCTCATTTGTTGCTTCGTCAAGCTGCCGCCAATTGTCTGAGGCAGTTCAGTCAACAAGATCCCTTGTCTGTTTGGAGAATCGTGTCTAAGAACGGAAAAGAGAAAGGCTTGGAGCACACCGTGTTAGTTAAACTAGACACTGAGTGTGATAAGAAGCTGTGTTTTGATCTGAAGGAGGTCCTGTTCAGTCTACTAAGCTCCCTTGCTCCCAGTAATCCCATGAAATGGTTGCTCCTTTGTAATGGAGTCTTGTCAGCAGCTTCTACACAGAAAGCAGCTGGAGGAGGTGCGGATCCATCACAGCCACGCGACGATGAAGATGAAGACATGGCCAAGTTTACATCAGGAGAGGAGGCTCCTGTTTCATCCAGCATGGCTCCTAGATGGCCAACCAAGGTGTTTGCTGTTGAGTGCTCCAGGAAGATATACGCTGTGTGCAGGAATGACCCCGCTCACTTTGATCTTATGCTGGCTGCACAGTCACAGAAAACTCGAGGAGGTGAGAGTCCATCAGTGTGTGTGTTGTACAGTACATGCTGAACTGCACTTCCTGGTATACACCACATTATTGTCCTCTCCAGGTGATTACCTAGTGAAGCACTTGTCTGAGCTAGTGCGTACTTCATTCATAGCTGCCACTGCCAGTGTGGATCAGTTGAGACTAGCTGGATACCAGGCACTACAGGTAAGCAATGCGTGTGACGACATGTGTGGCGGTGACTATCATGTACTGTATAGGATGTGATTGAGCTGTTTGCCTCTACACCTGATCCTGACTACTCAGGTCATCTACTGTTAGAGCAGTACCAAGCTCAGGTCTGTTAGCACTGAGTGTCATCATCATATCTTCCTCGCTATCACTACATTGTAGATTGGAGCTGCCTTGAGACCAGCATTCTCTAGTGACACTGCTCCTCATGTAACGGCCATGGCTTGCCAGGTGTGTAGCAAGTGGCTGGGTAGTGGAGTATCAAGAGATGTAGCTGATCTCAGGAGAGTACAGACACTACTGGTCTCCTCTCTTGACAAGCTAACCAAGGGAACGGTGGAGAAATCACTATACGGAGAGGCTGTTCGTACTATGGAGAGTCTGGCTGTTCTCAAAGCATGGGCGGAGGTCAGTTTCTTTAGACATGATTTCATGCTGTGTTGATGCTGTTTATTCCTCTGTTCTTGTAGCTTTATATCAAAGTGACAGAGGAAGAGGGGCCCAAACAGGCCGACAGCCTAGAGGCCACTGACTCTGTGCTGAGCAGCAGTGCTGCCGAGCTGGTTGATCCTCACCTTCCTCTCCTCAGCCGTTTCTGGCTGGCTGCTCTGAAGGACTACGCTCTCCTCTCTCTCCCGGGGCAGTTCACCAGCCAGCTACCTCGTGGTGGTGGAACATTCTACACTCTTCCTATCATTCCTCTCGTGATTCCTTACTATGAGGCTAACTGGCCGTCATTACTGCATGCCTCAGCAATCTGGGCACAATCTTCTGGTCTCATAAAGAAGGCTACAGATGAGTCCCAGTGGTCAGCTGACTCATCTACTGTTCCTGCATTCGCCGGAGCAGTGCCTCTGGCTACCTCCCTAGCACGCCCAGCAGACGAGCGACATGATTTGTTTCATCTCTTATTGGGACTCTCTGTCCAAGTGCTGTGCACTCCAGCAGTAGTGGACTCACCGAGTGCAGTGCAGAGCAGTCTCCTTGCTCTACAGCAACTCATAGACACACGATTTTCTCGCACCGTCTTTCTAGTAGAGAAAGAAATGACGATGGAACTACTGAGCTTGTTCAGACGACTCCTCTTAACGTGTCAAGACGCTAAACTCAAGTTGACTACTTTGAGAATCGGCATGCTGGTAGCTCAGTCACTCAAAGAACCAGCTGCTTCACTGGAGGAAGAAGGAATAGAGGGAATGGGAGATCTTAAAGAGGAGATGCTAGAACACGGAAAATCTCTCTCCTATTCTCTGCTCGAGTTATCGTCTTGCTGTCTCTTACAGCTTCTTCCCGAACTTGCTCTAAACAAGAAAAAGACCGAAGTTAACAAACTGTCAACTCGATCACTCACACCAGTAGAAGTAGAGATGATGGCTACAGCAGTGGAGTACCTGCCTGTTGTCCTTTCTCTTTGCTCGGATAATAATCTTTCTCTTGTGCTTGCTCCAGCGTTGTTCATGACCCTCTCTGCCGTACGATCCATCACTCTTCTGTCAGCGTCTTCTCCGCACTTGACAGCGACTCTACAGACAGTTCATAACATGTGCATGCAGCTAAAGCCCTCTGAGGAGACCACGGCTGTCCTTCACTCTGCTCTATGGAGTCTACTAGGCGAGGCAGATTCAGCAGAGTCGTCTAACTTAGAGGGCATACCCTCAGAGACTAGACTGGTCCTTGCCGCTATGCTGCTACTATCTCCGGCCGCCACCTGCTCACCCGGGACACTGCTTGCTGAGCAGTGTGTGAGGTTCCTGGAGACATGTTTAAACTCAAATAAACCTGAGGTTAGCTAAGGTAGTGAACCTGAGGTAGTGATCTACTCTCTCCTCTTTCAGCTCCAGCTAAAGGTTCTTCAGACGTGTGAGACACTATTCACTTGTCAACACCAACAGCCTCTAGCAACACTGGTCATACGTGACCTCGGCCCGAGTGTTGTGGAATTAGTGAAGGAGAGAAGAACAGAGGGAAGAGTTGTGATACGAGGCACTCAACTACTATTGTACCTGCTGGACAGAACACCAGGCGAGAAAAGTGAGTCAACTTTTAGCGTACAAGTATCAAGTGTAATTTTTGTCTTCCAGAAGCGACTATGATGGGTCTATTGGTGCCGGTCTTGATCTCTCTCCTCCTCCAACCCACCGAATTGAGAACAGCCAACAAGTCACATCGAGCAGTCCACGATCATGTGCTCCAGAAACTTACTCAGATAGGTCCGCAGTATCCTGCAGCATTCAGGACAGCCATGTCATCCTCCTCTGACCTGAAGAGTCGGCTAGAAGCTGCTGTGAGAGGACAGGCTAGTAGCAGAGCAGAAAACGCCATGGCGTCCTCACAGAAGCAACAACAACCGGCTATTAAATTGAAAATGGACTTTAGCAACTTCAAATAATTAATTTTGATGACTTATATAATAATTTTGATGACTTATATCTTATATATAATAATTTTATTATACATGTACATGATTTTATGTTAATAGAATTCTTTATGCAGACCAGCATTCGTTGAATACGTGTTTAGCAGTTTCATCTGTTTTTCCAAGTTTTCTTGATAACACTCTAAACTTGCTCTTGAACTCGTCAATATGTACATACACTCCCTGCACACAGATACAAGCTACCATTCATGATGACGGTGGAGGTACTGACCTCTAGTGACCTCTCTCCTCCTCTGAGGTCAAAGGGCAATCTTCCGTGGAGTATTCTGTGATTATTAAATGTAAGCGCCTCTCCTTCACGCAACTTGTGTTTCAACTAAAGAAAGAAATAGATTAAAAATGCTCTTGTAGGAAGCAATAGTTTCAAATTGAGAGTCTGTACGCATTCTATGACTAACTGTATGACGAGATTCTTTGAACAACTTGCCCAGCAGGGTGTAAGCTTCATAGTAATCCTCCACATCTTCCTAAAGACAGATAGTAAGTTAGTAACAAGAGAGTGAGAAACCTTCAATGGAGTCACAACGCACATTAGGAACTTGCAGCGGCCCTTCAAAAGCAGGTGCCCAATGCACACCAATCACCTGAAAAATAATACGAAGGCTTGTCAGTAAAGCTATGTGAAATGCGACTAACACGATTGTAGCAGTTCACAGCTATGTGTGGTCTCTGAAACACCATATCCACTGGGCTTTCTCTGTGACACGCAAGATAAGAGTGAGGTGCAAGCAGCACAACCTGTTAAAGTGAAGTAACCTTTCATAGTGAATCTTTTGAAAGGTCGCTGGCACTCTTGTGAGGGTTTCAAAATGTTTAGGGTGTGTCTTTCTCATCTCCTCTACCACTGGATAGGTGTCCAGTAATATGCTCTCCCCTCCATTTATACAATCATCAAACCTAATACATTAAAATACTGTACTAGGGTACATGCAAACAATATGTTGTTTAATTTTTCAGCAATGTGCTTGTGGTAGCATGATTTTGGCGCAATACCTGACACAGTATAGCAGCTGCAGTCCCGGAGACGACTGGTAGTAGGAGAGATCCATGTGCAGAGGTAGGTCCAGTGAACTGTAGGCTATGTTGATTGGGTCTTCAACAGTCTTTACAGCAAAGCTCTATAATGTGACATCACATACAGATGTGGTATCACAGCAGAATCAGTCCAACCTGTCCATAGATAGTCTCTTGCAAGTGACTGATCTCACGGCCTAGCTTTTGTGAAGTGCCGTATTCAACCGGTCCATCATAGACAAGACACATTCCATAATGATTTAGGTTTTTCAACCAACTGTAGATAACCGTCATCGAATAAATTTCAATGTCTCAAACACCTTATTTTTCACCTCCATAGACCTTCCTCGGATGACATCACTTCTTCATAACTGATTCTAGGAAGATGATCCTAAAAGTGAAGCATGGATACTTTACTAACCTTGGTTTCGTGACCAAGGAGTGATAAAATATTAACACTATAAAATATAAATGAGATATTTGTGCTGTGACCTCGGCTATGACATGGTACTGCCCACTGATGGAAAGGGTCCGTGGATGAATATCGTGGGAGTACACAGATCTACTCCCTGTTTCGTATACTTACTCATCCGTGGATCTTGTCCATCAGTGGGCGGGTACCACATCTTCTCATGATTATTCAGTGCGAACATACCGTGACAATGGGTTCAGTGCTTGCTTGCTTCTTTGACAGGAAGTCTTGATCAGAGTAGTCCTGTCCCTTCAACCACTGGATTGGAAGGAACCCTGAATGGTTGTTGCCTATATTGTTATCCCAGCTCAATACCAGATTGTCTCCTGCAGAATTGAATGGAGTGTACTAAGTAATCTATGGCTGACATTGGCTGTAACAAAAATCTATTTTCTTTCACGTCACCTTCAACATTTGCACTGGAAACTTTGAGATCTCCAGACAGACAGTCGTGAGAGATTGTTTTCTGTCCACTCGACGTCAGACAAAGACTGCAGCAACAGTTGTGTCTCAGCCATGATGAGTGGAACGTCATCTGACAGTTGGCATCCTCGTCTGAAGCCAGCAATAGCTTTTTACCATTCTCGATCACGCTGGCAGTCGTGTGCAGACGGATCGAAACAACAAGCGCCTGCAGGTTTGCGGCGACACGGAGTACACGTGGGGAAAGCATTGTATACGTTTTGACCGAGTAGGCGAGTACGTCCTTGACCTCTTCACTCTCCCCGCCCATGGAGATTATTCATTATTCCACCATAACAAGGGGGTAATTAATTTTAGTGATATATGGCCGCACCAAGCGACTTGTACAGTCTTAGAAAAAACTTGTGGATGTTGACTCGGTCGATCTTCTATCATGCAGTTAGGAGCATAATGATTGGCAATGAATAAAAATATTGTAAAAATAAAAATATTGTAAAAATAAAAAAATAGTTAGTCATGCACATAGAGAATAAATTCAGATTTGTACTAACGACGTGAGAATCTATTTATTATCAAGTCAATCTTTTCTCTTCCTTTACTCCAATTGCGCTGAAAGTCACTCAGCAATTTCTCTTCTTGAGCTTCTTGTGGAAGAGCTCTGTAACTAGCAATAAGAGATTCTGTATCTTCATCAAGAGCTTCTAATCTGCAAAGCAGATCATGCAACACAGCTTGAGCAAGTGAGGAATATATGAACACTGACCTTTTGTACTGGCGTGGTCCTGGATTAAGCTTGCGAACAATCTCTCTATTTCCAGCCTCCAAGTGGTCATAACCTCGCAACTTGACCATCTGGTACCGATGGCTCACTGAAAAAAAGCAGTACATATAAGAACAGGAAGTTATCACCACAGAACATACAAGTTGGTTTTAAACTGATACATGCTTTGCTCCACTTACGGTTGTCATGAGAAACGGGTGAGGCATTTGCATTCCAATTATAAGTATCCAAGTCAGTAGAGTCATCCAATAATTCGGGTGAGACATTTATCTTCTTAGACAGCTCAAGGAGCTCGCTGGAAAAGACCTCGATGAGAGGAGTGAAGAAACACTTCTGCTTCCATTCGTCAGGAATACCGTCTGCGCTGTAGTATGCTCCAGCAAGCTGACCGTAGATAGCGCCTGCAGTGTCAGCATCATTACCAAGGTTGACTGGAAAAGAAGGGATTTGGTCAGTGAGATAGGAGCATTACAAAAACACAGTATGCGTGGATTTCAAAAACTATTGTATTCCATTGCGTATTGTGATGACATACCCTAGATGCTTACCTACTTTCAAGCAGCCCTCCTTGAAGCTAGAGGTGTGATAGAAGGCCCACAACGCTGCCTCCATTGAACTAATGACGTAGCCAGACGCTCTAATGTCTGGCGGTTGCTTGGTTTTGAATGACCCGCAAGCTATCTCATTGACCTCTGGCGCCTAGTAGCAAGTATAGTCACAAAATGAACAGTAGAGGAACATGTGCAAACCAGTGGATGAGTGTCCCAATAATTAGGAGTCGGTGAATAGCGCTTTGACAATAGTTCCTCTTTAGATGCCCCCAGCAGGCACCCGATTATCAATCCAGCATAGTACCTGTATAATCAGAAGATGGGGTTTCTCTCGAGTTCAAAGGTCACACGAACCTGCATGAGTGCACTGCATTGGGAGGGCCGTGGGTCACACATGCTGACACTCCACTCAGTTTCATGCCTGCTTCTGGGTGGGTGTGGTAGCAAAGAGGCACAGGAGCTAGTCGCATGAGGCAGCCATTGCCTGCAGCTCGCTCCGAGGTGGACCCAGGAAAGGGATCCGTCTCTGAAGAACGTTGGAATTTGTTGAGCGCCATTCTTGTTGCCTTGCCGATATCAAAGCACTCTCCAGTACAAGATAAGTGACCGTCCTAAGAAAGAAAAGTGATGGTGCGTGCATGGTAATAACATATACATACCTGGTACCATCTTTGATATCGCTTGCATTGGTCAATAGGATTGAACCCCTGACACTCCACTAGACTCTCGGCTAGACAGAGACCCATACTGGTATCATCAGTCCACTGAATCAAAAGATTTGAATTTTGAAACTAGTGTTTACATAGCTGGTGATGGACGCACTTGACCTGCGAGGAGAGAGAATTTCCCGTCGCCAACCATGTCCTCCACTGGCGAGAAAGAACCAGGCGGCATGAACTCCACAGTAGTGCCGACTGCATCACACACAGCCATTCCGAGTAACGACCCTAAGCAGCGAGAAGAGACGTCCATGTTGTGTCAACTTGTGTGAATCCGTACCCGTATGAGCTGTCGAGCCCCACCCACCTCTCTAGCTACAGGCGCGCGCGTGTCACAACGAAATGTACTGCTGCACAATGGCTAGGTTTTACAATAGTGCAAAAATATGTACATGCATACACACTGGGTCTGAAAGAACAATAAAGCTAGTTAGACAATCTACAAAGATACACACAGGGTCTGAAAGGACTATTGAAGCTAGTTAGACAATCTACAAAGATACACACAGGGTCTGAAAGGACTATTGAAGCTAGTTAGACAATCTACAAAGATACAAATTCTTCTATGTATCCGGATCAATTAGACGAGCAGGAAATCCCATACTGACATCAAGAATGGTTGTATCAACTCTTTGATAGCCCTTGATGAATATCTTCATGTTGCGGTAGACAGAAACAATGGTATACACAACAAGATATATGAGCGGGAGAAACATAGAGAACACCTGTATCCAAACAAGATCTTGTATTTCCTTAAATATCTCATAGTCTCTCCACAATGGTGCAGTATAGTTGAAGATGGTGATAGTATTGATGAAGAGCAGGATGATAAAGATAGCAGACTCCAAGAGATTGTGCCAAAGAACCTTATAAGGCCGAGAGAGTACATGTAAGAAAACAATGCAGATTAAAAAAATTTCAATAGAAATATATGAGGTAACCAGTGATTGCCTAAAATACCAATAGAGAAATGGAAAAAACACTCGATAAGCAAAGTATAGTCCAGCAAAGAAACGATATTTGTCTTTTAAATTGCCTTGAAATGAATCCAGAAAAGGCATGAATTTGAAACGAAGCTTGTTGTAAATGTATTTGACAGATTTTGACCACATTTGTAGACTAAACAGTTTTGTTGCCAGAGGCTCAAGCAGCAAGATACAAGGAGGAGGTAGCATTACCACAATGAGACATAAAACTGCTGGGATTGCATATGGTAGATGGCCACTCCCAAAATACTCTGAATCACCAAAGAACAATGGAACAGTTCGATTTACCTTTCCCCCGCTTCCTCTGAGAGTGACTGGTGTCAAAATATAGAAAGTATTCAAAGAACATTGAAAGTAGCACAGCACTAGGAATGCCGACAGACCATCTACTATTGAACCTCTGATGTTTCTCCTGCCAAATCGATTACCAAGCTTCACACAGCAGTAGCAAGAGTGAAGTCGAAGAACAAGAACAGTGGCTATAACTAACATCATAGCATACAATATAGTGCCATATTGAAACATATATGTATCCATAGTATTCATATTGTTGAACAAGCAAAAAGAAAAGATTTCTCCATAAAATGTTTTCAGGTTGAATGTAGAATACACCATATTAGCTATTTGAACCACCTCAGATATAATTGTATTTTCCGATAAATCTTCAAAAGCATCAATGTATAGAAATTCAAGCAACTGAGCATAGAAGACAAAGCTGTACAGAGCTCCTGAAGTGAGACTGATATTGAAGACCAAAACGATTATGAAGATGATAGTCACTGGTAGCAACTCTGAGACAATGTAAAGTGGGATCCCATAAGCACAAGGAGCAGTAGATGAGTTAGCACATGTGTATGTTGGCGAGTGATAAAGTGTGGAATATCCTTCAATACAACTACCACATAAGATACCTTTACGATCTTGCCTGCACACTAATTTTTCAAGTTCTTTTCTTGTTTTAACATATGTTGGAATTTCATTATATCCATTCAAAGGTAGTTTTCCACTATATGCGCAAAACCAAGATACACAGGCACTTGTAAAGAATGTTTCTTCATTTGAAGAATTGTCAATATATCCAGCCCAAAATGTATGAGTAATTAAAGCAGAGTTTTCATTGCAGGAAGGCATCTGAAAGTACTTCTTCTCAGCGTTATATGCAGAACAGTTGCAAAAATTGCCATTATCAAGAAAAAAACCTGGTGGACACTGAGTAAGAACGAAAGCAAGTTGTTTTCTTCTGACTATAGGCGCATTGTTTTTGAAAATGATTTTAGCAGCTGTTCCTGGACTACCGTACATAGTGATTAACTTGTTACGATTGTCTACATTTGCAAAAAAGTTTCCTGTGGTGCCATCATCTTCGATTTCAGCAGTGATTAAGTACATATCAGCAATATCATTACCCAGTTCATCTGTTTGAGTGATGTTCAGTTCATGAGGAAGGCCTGGAGTGAGTTCGAGACATGATGATGATATGTTTAATAGTAAAGGAGAGGTAGCAATACTACTGCCAGATGGTGCTCCTGTGTTGGTAAATGTATAGTTTCCAATACAGTCACTCAAGAAAATGTTTTTGGGACAAATAAATTTGTAAGAACTGCTCTGACAAAAGTTGCAACAAGAAGCAAGAGACGACACAAAAATGTCATTGCCAATCTGTTTGGATGCTGTGTTGATAGCAAAGTGTAAGCTAATGTTATTGTAGTTTCTCTTCATTGGTATTATGAAGCAGCTGTCACCATAAGTAACACTGATATCTGAAGGAAGAGAGCAGATGGCTCCTCCATAAGATGCAGTGTTGTTAGTGAACTGGAAAGCAGTGTTATCATGTAACAAAATTCTTGACTCTCCTGCAAGAAAAATGGCTCCACCTTCACTTCCTACATTGTTGGAAAATTCTACACTAGTGTTCTCCTGAAAGATCAGTAAAGCCAATGATGCATAAATAGCACTGGCTCTGTTATCAGAGAATTTTGCTGATCCTTGAAAAGTAACTGGAACTCGATAGGCGAATAAAGTTGACTCATGACCTATTTCATTCTGAGGGTTAGGAACATTCCCTGTGAAGACACAATCTATAAGCAGAACTCGACCAATGAACTGAGATATTTTTAATTGTTGCTCTGTATAGCTAGGTGTGATCTCTAGTGCTGATCCTCCATTGCCACTGTTGTTTACAAAAATACAATTTTTGAAAGTGATGTCGTTTAGTAGACCAGGATTTGTATCTACTGATGAAATAAACAGTGAAGCTCCTCCTCCATTGTCAGCAGTGTTAGCAGTGAAGTTCACTGAATCAAACAAAATTGAGTTATTCAATGGAATCTCTTGCAATATTTGAAATCCAAGTTGGACTCCTCCACCAGCTCTTTCCTCACCATCTGCAAATGATGATGTGGTAGCATGGTTACCATAGAACTCTGTATTGTAAACAGTCAAGTGACAGTTGGTACTGTTGTCACTACATTGAGAAAATAAGCCACCTCCCAGTGAGCCTGTGTTGTTTTTGAAGCAGCAATTTTCGATTTTAATGTAAATTTCTTGTGAGTTTTGTAAAAATATCAGAGACATTCCTCCACCTCTTTTACTTAATTCTTCTAAGTTTGCAGAATTATTTTCAAATATGCAGTTGTTAATAGTGTACTGGGTTTTCTGCTGTTTCTGGTAAGGAATGAAAACAATCACCAGTCCACCTCCTCCATAAGTATACTCCAGTTCAGACTCAATCACTTTGCTGTTCTCAAAGATAGTGTTATTCAAAAGCACACTACCAAAGCAGTCACTGATCATTAGACCATATCCATTGCTGTTGGTTACTATTAACCCTTGCAAGACTACATTAGTTGTGTTCATGAAGACAATAGACTTACTAGCATTGCCTGTTATATCGGTTAATTCATCATGATTAATTCACACACCACAAGAGTCGATAGTGAAGTCACGTAGTTCAATATTGGAAGATTGATTGAAGACCAGTCCAGCATTCATGTGATGGCAGGAGATGTGAGTGTACTGAGAGCCCTGTCCTCTGATGGTGATATTACTCACCCGGGTGAAGCTGAGTGAGTGGGTCAGGTTACAGCTGCCATTAGTCAGCTCAAGGACAGAGTTATTGGACAATAGTTCACTGAGCACAGAGTCCAGTGGTTGGCAGTTGTCACACGAAGAGCAGTTGATAGTGAAGACATTTCTTCTGTCACAAGCTGAAAAGTTGAATAAGAGAGCAAGAAGGTACACAGTCTGAACATCCATTTTGATGCAAAAGTGCCAAATTTAAGTTGATTTGAAACTATAAGTTACCCAATCAATGCATGTACATGTTAATTTACCAACCCTCCTTGAAGGAATTTGAATCTGAAAGTGTCATTTCGTTGAATTAGTTATCGAACAACATTCATCACATGACGATTCATGTTGAAAAACCATGTAAAATACGCTTATCAACTTACTCTAGCATAATAACTTGTTTGCATGCTATTACCTATAGATCTGTGATACTTTCCCATAACTCAATTCGGAAAATATTGTTGCACACATTAAAAAATGCACACTCACACAATTGTTCAAATGCACACTCACACATTTATTCAAATGCACACTTGTACACATTTTATGACGATGTTCATTGTCTACATGACAAGTCCATCAGACGTGCAGGAAATCCCATACTGTCAGCATGTGAGACATTGGATGGACTTGTCGTAACTTCTTGGTAGCCCCTCACGAACAGCAAAATTTTACGATAAGCAGAAAAAATGCTATACACAACAAGATATATGAGTGGGAAAAAGATAGTGAGCGCCTGTATCCAAACAAGATCTTTTATTTCTCTTGATATGTCCCTATCTCTCCACAATGGTGCAGTATAGTTGAAGATGGTGATAGTGTTGATGAAGAGCAGGATGATGAAGATAGCAGACTCCAAGAGATTGTGCCAAAAAACTTTATAAGGTCGAAACAATACATGAATAAAAACTATTATTAGAATCTCAACAGAAATATATGAGGTAAGCAGC
The DNA here is from genome assembly GCA_964017065.1 of Haliclona indistincta. Taxonomy (NCBI): domain Eukaryota; kingdom Metazoa; phylum Porifera; class Demospongiae; order Haplosclerida; family Chalinidae; genus Haliclona; species Haliclona indistincta. The sequence goes on from OZ024784.1 coordinate 17,989,569, forward strand.
GTCTCTCTAAAATACCAATAAAGAAATGGAATCAGAACACGATAAGCAAAGTACAGTCCAGCAAAGAAACGATATTTATCCTTGAAACTGGCTTGAAATGAATCCAGAAAAGGCATGAATTTGAAACGAAGCTTGTTGTAAACGTACTTGACAGATTCTGACCACATTTGTAGACTAAACAGTTTTGTTGCCAGAGGCTCAAGCAGCAAGATACAAGGAGGAGGTAGCATTACCACAATGAGACATAAAACTGCTGGGGTAGATGGCCACTCCCAAAATACTCTGAATCACCAAAGAACAATGGAACAGTTCGACTTCTGCTTTCACCTCTTCCTCTGAGAGTGACTGGTGTCAAAATATAGAAAGTAATTAATGAGCATTGAAAATAGCACAGTACTAGGAATGCTGACAGACCATCTACTATTGAACCTCTGATGTTTCTCCTGCCACATCGACGACCGAGCTTTGCACAGCAGTTGCAAGAATGAAACTGAAGAGCGACGACAGTAGCTACAACTAGCATCATGGCATACAGTATAGTGCCATATTGGAACATGTACACGTCCATTGCATTCATGCCACTGATCAAACAAAAGGAAAAAATTCTCCATTGAATGGTTTTATGTTGAAAGTAGAATACATCATATGTACAACTTTAACAACCTCAGATAGAATTGTATTTTCCGATAAAGCTTCAAAAGAATCAATGTATAAAAAGTTAAGCAACTGAGCATAGAAGACAAAGCTGTACAGAGCTCCTGAAGTGAGACTGATATTGAAGAACAAGATGATTATAAAGATGATAGTCACTGGCAGCAACTCTGAGACAATGTAGAGCGGGATCCCATAAGCACATGGAGCAGTAGTTGAGTTAGCACATGTGTATGTTGGCGAGTGATAAAGTGTGGAATATCCTTCAATACAACTACCACATAAGATACCTTTACGATCTTCCCTGCACACTATTTCTTCAAGGTCTTTTCTTGTTTTACTATTTGTTGAAATTTTATTATATCCATTTGCACCTGCTTTTTCTTTATAAGTACAAAACCAAAATGTGCAAGTACCTGTAAAAAGTGTATCTTCACTTGATGAATTGCCTATATAGCCAACCCAAAATCCATGTGTTATCAAAGCAGCATTTTTATCACAGTAGGGCATTTGAAAGTATCTATAACTATCGTTAGATGCTGAACAGGTGCAAGTTGTTTCATTTTCAAGTGAAAAACCTGGTGGACATTGAGAGAGCGAAAAATCAAGATATATTCTTCTAACCACAGGAGCATTGTTTCTCAAAATTATTTTGCCAGTAGTAGTTGGCTTTCCATTCAGAGTGATTGATTTGTGTTTGTTGTCTACTTGCACAGACTGTCCTGCGTGACTAGCTTCAATTTCAGCAACAATGAGGTATGCATCAACAGCATCATTACCCAGTTCATCAATTTGAGTGATTATCAGTTCATGAGGAAGTCCTGGATTGAGTTCAAGATACGATGATGATGTGTTCAATAGTGAAGGAGAGGTAGCAATACTACTGCCAGATACTCCTGTGTTAGTAAATGTATAGTTTCCAATGCACTGGTCATGGCTGGAAAAGATAAGCATAGGAGTAAACGATTTTCGAGTCCTGCTATGACAGAAGTTGCAACAAGAAGCAAGAGATGACACAAAAATGTCATTGCCAATCTGTTTGGATGCTTTGTTCCTAGCAAAGTGTAAGCTAATGTTATTGTAGTTTCTCTTCATTGGTATTATGAAGCAGCTGTCACCATAAGTAACACTGATATCAGAAGGAAGAGAGCAGATGGCTCCTCCATAAGATGCAGTGTTATTAGTGAACTGGAAAGCAGTGTTATTATATACCAGCATCCTTGACTCTCCTGCAAGAAAAATAGCTCCACCTTCACTTCCTACATTGTTGGAAAATTCTACACTAGTGTTCTCCTGGAAGATCAGTAAAGCTAATGATGCATAAATAGCACTGGCTCTGTTATCAGAGAATTTTGCTGATCCTGAAAAAGTAACTGGAACTTGGTATGTAAATAAAGTTGACTCTTGTCCTATGTCTTTCTGATAATTAGGAACATTGCCTGTGAAGACACAATCTATAAGCAGAACTTGACCAATGAACTGAGATCTTTGTTGCTCTGTATAGCTAGGTGTGATCTCTAGTGCTGATCCTCCATTACCACTGTTGCTTACAAAGATACAGTTTCTGAAAGTGATGTTGTTATTTTGGTCTAACTGCATTGTAGTAACTGATAGAATAAATAGTGAAGCTCCTCCTCCATTGTAAGCAGTGTTGTTCGTGAAGTTCACCGAATCAAACAATACCAAGTTGTTTGTTGGAATATCTTGTATAAATTTTTGCAGCGGATCAATACCAAACCCAAGTTGTACTCCTCCTCCGGCTTTTTCTTTACTATCAGAGAGAGATGATGTGGTAGCATGGTTACCGTAGAACTCTGTATTATAAACAGTCAAGTGACAGTTGGTACTGTTATCGTTGTGCCATGAGAAAAGACCGCCTCCGTGTGAACCAGTGTTGTTCTTAAAGTTGCAATTTTTAAGTTTGATTGAAATGTCTTGTGAGTTGTGTAAAAATACAACAGACATTCCTCCACCTCTTTCATTGATCCAATGACTTTTCCCTATGTTAGCAGAGTTGCTTTCAAATGTGCAGTTGTTAATAGTGTACTGGGTTTCCTGCTGTTTCTGATAAGGAATGAAAACAATCACCAGTCCACCTCCTCCATAAGTATACTCCAGTTCAGACTCAATCACTTTGTTGTTCTCAAAGATAGTGTTATTCAAAAGCACACTACCAAAGCAGTCACTGATCATTGGACCATATCCATTGCTGTTGGTTACTATTAACCCTTGCAAGACTACATTAGTTTGTGTTCATGAAGACAATAGACTTACTAGCATTGCCTACTTTATCGGTTAATTCATCATGATTAATTTGCACACCACAAGAGTCGATAGTGAAGTCATGCAGTTCAATATTGGAGGAATGATTGAAGACCAGTCCAGCATTCATGTGATGGCAGGAGATGTGAGTGTACTGAGAGCCCTGTCCTCTGATGGTGATATTACTCACCCGGGTGAAGCTGAGTGAGTGGGTCAGGTTACAGCTGCCATTAGTCAGTTCAAGGACAGAGTTATTGGGCAATAGTTCACTGAGCACAGAGTCCAGTGATTTTGCTGTGTTGACTGCTCCATTCTATTTTATCACAACAAATACATATACCTTGAGAAGTCCTGAAATCTGCAATGACAGTATAGCACATGCAGATGATGAAGACTTAGAAGGCATTCTTAGTTTTGTTTTGAACTGAAAGCTGAGTGAAATTGTCAGTAATAAAATAATAGACTAATGTTATTGCAATCTGGTTCCTGTTCTGTTGTTTGGTGCTACTTAGGAAGTTCTATCAGATAATTATTGGTTAATCAAAATTAATAACCGTTGCCCTATCATATTTTACTTGCATCACCAGTATTTTTGTAACGCTGTACACTGTACCACTTTATCACCTTCATTACCTGTTTGGAAAAATATTGTTAAATCTAGCTACATGCACACACACACACGCACACGCACACAATGCTAGCTACTGATTGTCTACATGTCCATTAGACGAGCAGGAAATCCCATACTATCAGTATGGGAGGAATCAGGATTTGAGGCAACTCTTTGGTAGCCCTTCATGATCAGCTTAATATTGTGATAGGCAGAAATGATGGTATATGCAGCAAGATATATGAGCGGGAAAAAGATGGTGAGCACCTGTATCCAAGCAAGATCTTGTATTTCCTGTAATACATCAAGATCTCTCTGCAATGCAGCAGTATAGTTGAAGATAGTGATAGTGTTAATAAAGAGCAAGTTAATAAAAATTGCAGATTCCAAGATATTGTGCCAAAGAACTTTATAAGGTCGAAATGTAACATGAAGAAAAACAATTGAAAATAAAAAAAATTCAACAGAAATGTATGCAGTAACCACTGCCTTTCTAAAAAACCAATAAAGAAAAAGAAACAGCACTCGATAAGCAAAGTATAGTCCGGCAAAGAATCGATATTTGTCTTTGAAACTTGCTTGAAATGAATCAAGAAAAGGCATAATCTTTAAACGAATCTTGTTATAAACTTGTTGTACAGATTCTGGCCATATTTTCAAGCTAAACAGCTTGGTTGCTAGAGGCTCAAGCAGCAAGATACAAGGAGGAGGTAGCATTACCACAATGAGACATACAACTGCTGGGATTGCATATGGTAGATGGCCACTCCCAAAATACTCTGAATCACCAAAATAGATAGGAACAGTTCGATTTTTTATCTTGCCGCTTCCTCTGAGAGTGACTGGTGTCAAAATATAGAAAGTAATCAAAGAGCATTGAAAGTAGCACAGTACTAGGAATGCTGACAGTCCATCTACTATAGACCCTCTAATGTTTCTTCTGCCACATCGATTGCCAAGCTTCACACAGCAGTAGCAAGAGTGGAGCCGAAGAAAAATAACAGTGACTATAACTAACATCACAGAATACAGTATAGTGCCATATTGAAACATGTACACATCCAATGCATTCGCTTTGTTAATTAAACAAAAGGAAAAAATTCTCCATTGAATGTTTTCAGGTTGAAAGCAGAATACATCATATTAATCACTTTAACAACCTTAGCCAAAAATGATTTTTCTGATATGGCCTCAAAAGAATCAATGTATAGGAAGTCAAGCAACTGAGCATAGAAGACAAAGCTGTATAGAGCTCCTGAAGTGAGACTGATATTGAAGAACAAAATGATTATAAAGATGATAGTCACTGGCAGCAACTCTGAGACAATGTAGAGCGGGATCCCATAAGCACAAGGAGCAGTAGATGAGTTAGCACATTTCAATGTTGGCGAGTGATAAAGTGTGGAATATCCTTCAATACAACTTCCGCATAAGATACCTTTACGATTTTTATCGCACACTATTGCTTCAAGTTCTTCACTTGTTCTAATAGTTATTGGAATTTCATTATATCCATTTTTGCCAAGTTCCCCTCTATAGGTGCAAAACCAAAATATGCATGCACCAGTGAACAGTGCATTCTGGCTTGAATTGCCTATATAACCTACCCAGAATCCATGTGTTATCAAAGCAGAATTTTTGCTGCAGTTTGGCATCTGAAAGTATCTGTTGTTAGTGTTAGATGCTGAACAAACACAAGCATTAGTGTCATTTTCAAATGAGAAACCAGGCGGACATTGAGTAAGGGAGAAACTGAGGTGCTTTCTTTTAATGTCAAGACTATTGTTTTCAAGCACAATCCTGCCAATTGTTTCGGGCTCACCAAATATAGTAATTGAGTTACTTTGTAATGCTATGAATGTAGAGGACACTAGTCCAGTTAATGCTCTGATATCAGCAGTAACAGGAAACACATCAGGATTACCCAGTTCATCAATTTGAGTGATGTTCAGTTCATGAGGAAGTCCTGGAGTGAGTTCAAGATACGATGATGATGTGTTCAATAGTGAAGGAGAAGTACCAATACTACTGCCAGATACTCCTGTGTTGGTAAATGTATAGTTTCCAATGCACTGGTCATGGCTGGAAAAGATAAGCATAGGAGTAAACAATATTTGAGTCCTGCTATGACAAAAATTGCAACAAGAAGCAAGAGATGACACAAAAATGTCATTACCAATCTGTTTGGATGCCTTATTGCCAATAAAGTGAAGACTGATATTCTTGTAGTCTTTATCATGTGGTATTAGGAAGCAGCTGTCACCATAAGTAACACTGATATCTGAAGGAAGAGAGCAGATGGCTCCTCCATAAGATGCAGTGTTGTTAGTGAACTGGAAAGCAGTGTTATCATATACCAGCATCCTCGACTCTCCTGCAAGAAAAATGGCTCCACCTTCACTTCCTACATTGTTGGAAAATTCTACACTAGTGTTCTCCTGGAAGATCAGTAAAGCTGATGATGCATAAATAGCACTGGCTTTGTTGTTAGAGAATTTTGCTGATCCTGAAAAAGTAACTGGAATTTGGTAAGTAAATAAAGTTGACTCTTGTCCTATTTCATTCTGAGGGTTAGGAACATTGCCTGTGAAGACACAATCTATAAAAAAAACTTGACCAATGAACTGGGATCTTTGTTGCTCTGTATAGCTAGGTGTGATCTCTAGTGCTGATCCTCCATTGCCACTGTTGTTTACAAAGACACAGTTTCTGAAAATGATGCTGTTAATTTGGTCTAACTGAATTATAGTGGATATCCATGAAATAAACAGTGCAGCTCCTCCTCCTCCATTCTCAGCAGTGTTAGCGGTGAAGCTCACAGAATCAAACAATATCGAGTTGTTCATTGGAATCTCTTGCACGGCTTTCTGCTGTGAATTAATGCTGTAAAAACTTTGACTCCTCCCCCAGCTTTATTTTCGCTGTCATCTGTGATAGCATGATTGCCAAAAAACTCTGTATTGTAAACAGTCAAGTGACAGTTGGTACTGTTGTCACTATACCAGGAGTACAGACCACCTCCGTGTGAGCTTGTGTTGTTCTTGAAATAACAGTTTATTAGTTCAATGTGAATATCACGTGAGTTGTGTAAAAACACCAGAGACATTCCTCCACCTCTTTCATTTTCCAAATGTATTTTTCTTGAGTTAGCAAAGTTGTTTTTGATTATACAGTTGTTAATAGTGTACTGGGTTTTCTGCTGTTTCTGATAAGGAATGAAAGCAATCACCAGTCCACCTCCTCCATAAGTATACTCCAGTTCAGACTCAATCACTTTGTTGTTCTCAAAGATAGTTTTATTTAAAAGCACACTACCAAAGCAGTCACTGATCATTAGACCATATCCATTGCTGTTGGTTACTATTAATCCTTGCAAGACTACATTAGTTGTGTTCATGAAGACAATAGACTTACTAGCATTGCCTACTTTATCAATTAATTCATCACGATTAATTTGCACACCACAAGAGTCGATAGTGAAGTCATGCAGTTCAATATTGGAGGATCGATTGAAGACCAGTCCAGCATTCATGTGATGGCAGGAGATGTGAGTGTACTGAGAGCCCTGTCCTCTGATGGTGATATTACTCACCCGAGTGAAGTTGAGTGAGTGGGTCAGGTTACAGCTGCCATTAGTCAGTTCAAGGACAGAGTTATTGGGCAATAGTTCACTGAGCACAGAGTCCAGTGATTGGCAGTTATCACATGAAGAGCAGTTGATAGTGAAGACATTCTTACTGCCCCAAGCTGAACGGCTGATTAATAGAACAAGAAGGCATACAGTCTGAACCTCCATTGCTGGCTCATTGATTCTGAAAGTACCACCACTGTCAACAACCCAAGTTTATTTACTACATGGTCAGGGTATGCAAATAATGTTGACTTTTGTCAACAGTAAATTTGTGTCGCTTAGTGATTTAAGTGCACATAGTACAAAAATAATACATTAAGAATTCATTCATTTTGTGTGATGAAACTATAGTCTATTTCTATAATAATGGTGATTTGAACATCTTGACTACATACATACATATGTATAAGTACAAACAACAATGATGAGATGACTATTGAAAATCGGTCTCTTTTTAATCGATAACTCTGAGTTTCAATACAAACCATTTCCAGTCCATCGTGCGAGCAGAGCTCACTAAAAGATGGATGAGTGAGAAACAAGACTCTTATCTGCTTGGTCTAGGAGGAATAGGAGGTACTGGTTCTGACTGTAGTCTTTGCCGTTGAGTAGTATTAGTAGGAGTACTAGTGGGTGTGCTGCCAGCACTTCGGCTTGGCTTGGGCGGGACTGGTGGTGGAGGAGGCTTACCACCAGCAGGGAGCTTGTCTCCCACAGAGAATGAGTGCTGTTTGGTAGGCCTGGGAGGTGGTCCAGGACTGTTTTGAAGATTTTGAGGTGGAGGAGGAAGTGGAGGTGGCAAAGAAGAGGTTACAGATGGAGGCAAGGCAGATGGAGGCAAGGCGGGTGGAGGGCGATGAGTAGAGATACTGGGAGGAATGGGAGGTGGAGTGCCGTTCAGCTTGGTCGAGTCTTCGTTGGTGGGTGAGGGTGGTACCGGTGGTGGGGGAGACTCCGCTGACACAGGAGGTATGGCAGGGGGTTTAGGGACTTTGGCAGGTGGTTTAGGAGGAACATAAGGTATTATATAAGGACCATCATCCTGAGCTTCTGGGGGAGGCGGGGCAGGTGGTTTTGATTTTCGATAAGAAGAAAGCATTGTATCAAAATATGGTTGATTGTGCAAGTTGTCTCTTGGTGGGACCAATGGTGGAGGTGTGGGTGGTCTAGGAGGCAGAGGAGGGGCAGGCATTTCAGCAGACTCCTGGCTCATGTTAGGAGAAGGCGGCAATGGAGATTCTGGAGCTGACTCCTTGCTGTCTCCTTGTTCCTGAGCAGCATCGGGCGGAAAAGCAGGAACTGGAGATATTTTCTTGTTGGGTCTGTGCAATGTGAGCAACTGGTTCATAACTCCTCCAGACTGAGAGGCACTGGGCGGTCTGAGGTCACCTTTATATGAACGAGGCTGAGATGGAGAGAGGAGGGAGCTTTCAGTGATTCTGTGGTACAGCTATCAACTCACAGCTTTCTTGAGTGTTCCGTCACGAGGCTCGATCTCTAGTGAGAGTTCGTACAACACATCCTCCCATTTATCAGCTGCTCCTTGGGCAGCACACTGCGAGTTGAAATCATCTGTTTGTCCTATAATATAATCCTGTGAGAAACAAACAAGATAATGACCAATATGTGTGGTGTGTGTTTGAACCTGTATGGACTGCTCAGGCTTAAGGCAATAAGGTGTGTTCTGATACTGCTGAATCTCTTGAAGGACATCAGCTATCATCCTCCTGGAGAGAGAGAGAGAGAGAGAGAGAGAGAGAGAGAGAGAGAGAGAGAGAGAGAGAGAGAGAGAGAGAGAGAGAGAGAGAGAGAGAGAGAGAGAGAGAGAGAGAGAGAGAGAGAGAGAGAGAGAGAGAGAGAGAGAGAGAGAGAGAGAGAGAGAGAGAGAGAGAGAGAATAATAATCACATGGATTTCTTGTGCATTTGTTTTTGCATACATTTTCTTGAAGTTGATAAAGTTGTCTGGCTGGCCCTTGATTCTTCCCTCATTGCCGTCTCTAATGAACACAATCCAGGACAAGTACATACCTAAAGTGATACAGAATCAGTTATAGCTTTGCTTGCACACACACACTCTGTCTCTTCTCTCTACTGACCCACAAATGGCACACAAGGAGGATTAATGGAGCGTAATCTCTTGCGATAGTTCTTGTAGCCTCTATCAGAGGAGGCTAACTGTTGAATCTCCTCAAGTACTGGTTTGCGACGAGGAAACCTATTGTACACTTCCTAAAAGAGAAGACAGGGAGAGAGTGATAGTGTGTATGAAAGAGGTGACGGTAGACATACTCTAAAGGTTAGTTTGAGTCTGAAAACTTGTGATGACTGTAGTGCAGCGTTGCAAGCGAATATTCCTGCAAAGTTGTTCATTTCTTTCAACTCCTGTGACAAAAGAAACCATCTCTCTCATAGTATCACAAGCTTCTCAACTCACCACCATGATGTCAATGATTCTCGATACAATAGCTACTCTTTCCTCAAAGTTCTCAGTTTGAACGATGGTAGTCTTTAGCCAAATAGCCAACTACATGCGTCAATGTCAACAATCGCTATACTACCAACATAGCTAGGCTCACCTTGTTCTCAAAGCGACTCATTTTAAGCAGGTTAGCTGAAGCATACTCCTTCTTCCCTTCTTTTGTCCAAGATGCATCCACCATTTCAGATGGGCGTATAGCTCTGTGAAACGAGTGATACATGATAAGCAGATGATAGCTAAAGGTTTCGTACTTGAACATTTCTGACATGACGTATGTGACTTGACGTGCAAACTCAACTGGGTGGAGCTGAGAGGGAGTGATATGAGTAGCAAGTAATAGTTCTATGAGGTCTTACTGTGAGAAGGTTGAATTTCTCCTTATCTGTTGTGAGGTGCCACTCAATGGGAGGAGGGTCTTGAGAGAAAATGATGTCATGAGATGCTTGAGAACTGCCTTCTCTCTGTACACAAGAACAAGAAAGAGAGTGACGATGCTGGCTATACTATCTTCTTTGTCATGCTGAAATGAGAAGTGTCACCTTCATGCACTGTTTCTGATCAGGGTTGAATGAACACATTAGTGTACGAAGGTGACGCTCTACACTTTTCAGCCGTCTATATTAACTACACTATTGAACATACTCTCTGTAAAGCACGATGGATGGAGGTGACCCATTTCTGCATATTTCTAGCTTTTACACTGCCAACAAAAGACTTCAACTGATGCAACAATGAAGTGTTGTTATCAAAATCATAATAATGTGAGTCAACCCAGTGACGCATCACATTGAGAACCCTAAAGAGAAAGAGAATGGTGAGATGAAGCTGAATATCCCAGCTTGTACCTGAGCTGTATAGGAGAGATGTAGTTAGCTCTGAATCTCTTCAGGGCCTCTCTCATCTTTGGATCTCTCCGGTCCATGTCATCCAGCTCAACAGGAATGGGTATTGAGTAGCGCTCTATTAGCAGCGCCATCAACTCTGGGGGTTTGCAGAACGATCGATACGTCATCAGAAACGTTCTGACAAAGTTCGGATCTGCAAGTCACACAAGATTGAATGCACCATATTTGTATACTAACATGCTTGCATTACAAAGTCACATAGCTAATGATGTGAATAATTGAGGGGCATACCTGCATACTCGTGATATGTAAGCCTCTCAACCAGCTTGTGTATAGTGGCGGCTTTTATCTGAGGCTTATGGCTGTCACGTGACGATTCTTCATCGTACATCACATTGTCGGCGGAGTTCTCCTCGGCGAAACTGAAGAGAGCAGAGCAAGTGAGCGGAGAGAGATAGGCTAGAGGTTGCTCACATGTAATGCTTAGGGTCTGGTGAGAGAACAGGGATCTCTTTCTCCTCCTCACGTAGCTTAGCATCAAGCATCTTCTCAAATGTACTAAAGCACAAGGAGGAACAGAGAGAGAGAGAGAGAGAGAGAGAGAGAGAGAGAGTGAGGGAGAGGGGAGAGAGAGAGGAGAGAGAGAGAGAGGGAGAGGGAGAGGGAGAGAGAGAGAGAGAGAGAGAGAGAGAGAGAGAGAGAGAGAGAGGGAGAGGGAGAGAGAGAGAGGGAGAGAGAGAGAGAGAGAGAGAGAGAGAGAGAGAGAGAGAGAGAGAGAGGAGAGAGAGGGAGAGAGAGAGAGGGAGAGAGAGAGGGAGAGGGAGAGGGGAGAGAGAGAGGAGAGAGAGAGAGAGGAGAGGGGAGAGAGAGAGAGAGAGAGAGAGGAGAGAGAGAGAGGGAGAGGGAGAGGGAGAGAGAGAGAGAGGAGAGAGAGAGGGAGAGGGGAGAGAGAGAGAGGGGAGAGAGAGAGGGAGAGGGGAGAGAGAGGGAGATGTTAGTCATTGTGTAGCCATGCAAGATTTTTAGTATCTCACCTTCTTGTTAGCAAGTTAGTGAACGCTGCCATCCACTCGTTTTTCTCAGGTGGAGAAACAGTGAAGAATATAATACCAGGTTGATCCTGCTCTCGTATTTCGAATGCAAACTTGGTATCTAAAATATACGAGAAAAGTTTTTAAAAATCTGCGTTGTGAAACATGTGATCATACTTGATCACAAGACGATCATGTGACCACACTGTTCAATCATGTGACAATCACTCACCGTCGACATCATCCAGATCAATCAACTCCACTTTTCCCTTCATGTTGATCTTCTCCTTTAGCTTATAATTCGTTTCTCCACCGCGTCTTGCTTGCTAAAGAAGACAGGCAAGCAACCATAATGCTACAGTACGTGTGTGTGCTTTTGAGGTGATTATATTAACCTGTTTGCAGCAGATGACCAGTCCGTCCAGAAGGAAGACATGCCGTTCTAATCGCTGCTGTTTCTGTGTCTAACATTATAATGAGGAAGACAGGAAGGTAGGACAGTGAAGAATGTGATATTAATGTTAACTAATTATTGTACTAAGGAAAGTAGAACACAGTAGGGGATGTGAAATCAACTTACTCTTTTTCCTGTGTTTCTCCCAATGGTCAGTGTTCCCTCTAAAGATGAGAGAGTGAGCAAACATATAGTTATGTGAGTGAGTGAGTGAGTGAGTGAGTGAGTGAGATAGCTTTATAGCTTCGTGAGTGAGTGAGTGAATGAGTGAGTGAGCGAACAAGCAAGCATATAGATATGTGAATGAGTTAGTGAATGAGTGAGTGAGTGAGTGAGTAGAGTGAGTGAGCAAGTGAGTGAGTGAGTGAGTGAGTGAGCAGATAGATATGTGAAGTACCTCTCACAAGTTCAGTGCATTGTGTGTAGATGTCAGGACCCTGTTAGAAAGAAAAGTATCAAGTGAGTGAAATAAGATGATACGTATAGCTCACGTCCCATCCCTCTATCTTCTCCTGGAGTTGTATCAGCTTCTTCATAGAGTGTCTGTAGCCCAGTCTGTGTCCATACATGCCGACCTCCTCTCTAGGTTGACAAGAAAATGCTGAGGATCAAGCAAGAGGGGAATGAAACACACCTCCTTCGTGGTAAAAATCTGCTTGACTCTCTCTCAATAAGCAATTTCTGTGACATCATTGGACTAAGAGCCTGAAATAACAAGTCGAATAAAACAGGGCAATTATTGTATTGTATTGCTTACTGAGTCGAGTGCAATGTAATCTTCATCGTCATCTGTTGCTTTGATCATAGCCTG